>OX336391.1:567197652-567833762 GCA_946902985.2 Meconema thalassinum | reverse complement strand
GAAGGGCCTAGGCCTTCCAAGCGACCGCTGCCCAGCCATTTGGCCTGCAGATATTGGGGTGACGCGTGATCAGCGCATCGTGCCCCTCGGCCGTTAATCTTGGTTTTCGTGATCGGGACGCTGCCTCACAGTCAGATAGCTACTCAATTGTCATCACGAGGCTGAGTGCACCCCGTTCCAGCCCTCACGTCAGTTTCTAAAATCCCTGACGGAGCCGGGAATCCGGGGCCTCCGGGTGAGTGGCAAGCGCGCTACCCCAACACCACGGGCCTGGCGCATGAAGATTAATACGTAGGTTTATTATTCAATCAATCGCATGATTATCACAGGGATTGTGTTAACGAAAACCAACCACTAACTGCTGTATGCAGCTAAACAACGGATTTCAAACTGATGCTTACCAACTCCAATTTAATTACGCTGGAAACTAAAGGGGAATTGTTTGTGGATCATCATCAATAGGGTTACAAATACTATGGCTATTCTCTGATTGATAAAACCCCAAACATCCTGTAATAACCGGGATAATCCCAGAATCGACTGTCAGTAGGGGGCGTGATTGGGAAGTGATTGCCTCTAACCTAGGCGGACCGATTTCGTTTCCCAGTTAATGGCTGTGAGGTTTTCGAGGTGAAATATCACGCCCTGTGGTTCAGATTCCACGAAAACATGGATATACCGTGGCTCATGACCGACAGCTTAACGGTCACGTGAAACTACAAGCATCCTTCGGCTGTCAGAATGCATGTCCAATGAAGGAACCGTACAGTATTGTAGAAAAATTTACATTTAGAGATTATTATTATTTTATTATAGATATCTTCTTCTCTTTGGTAGTAGTTCGATTTCGTGACCCTTCACGCATTTCTGTTAATAATACCCCGCCATACACCGCGGTCTTCTGCTGTGTGCATTAATTTCAGAAGTGGCAGATTAGTCAGATTCTTTATCTGGCCAAGGTACCGGTTCGGGGCTCGTCCCCTCAGCCGTTTTCCGTCAACTTTACCCTGGATGCTACACTTCTGAATGCCATCTCGCCGGATGACATGGCCGAAAAATTTCAACAGATCCCAGTATATGAGAATTATAAGGGCACTTGTCCGGCCACTCCGCAGCGCCAAGAATCGAAAGATTAGGGCGAAAATCCCCACCCTCCGTACACAACTCAACAAAGCACACTGGAAACTACACTGCCGACACGAGGTCATGTTCCAGCCTGCTTGTGTTTGAAGAAGTACATGAGGCTTATGGTATGCCTATGAGGGTGGTTTTGATGAAAGATGGAGGGGTGGGTCTTAGGGGGTACTGCCCCCGGGCTGTACAATACCCAACTGCATGGGGCTGATGACCAAGATGCCTCAAGCCTCTACAATGAACTAAAAACAACAACAAACCTTCCAAGTGATAGTGCCAAACATGTTTTCTTCTAGTGCAGTATGTGAGTCAGTAGCTTGGAGTCCTAGTATCCTTTTCCGTATTCATTTTCACTATCATTCATGCCAGTTATGCCAGCTGACCTACATGTTTCACACCCTTAAAGAACAATCACCACCATTCTTCATTAATTCATCTAATGAGTTTGACGTCACTACGGCCATCCAGTCACAAAAACCAATGCAACATCTCACTTCATCTCTAATTCCCTAGAAACGCAAATGCGTCAGATGACCAGGCTATTCTGTCCCTTAAAACAACAATCATCATAATCAGAAATGAGAATTATGAACAGTAAAAATACAAAAAATTTATTAAATGTGTAGGTACTAAAGATTTATTAATAATAAGTATTCCTTAGAATAAAAAAAATTACCTAGAATCAAACCACACTTTCTCCAAAATTACCGAAAATGAGGTTATTGTATGTTTCAATGCGGAATTGTCTGAAGAAAATAATAATCTGATCGATTGGTGTCAAACTGCACTGTATCCATGTTAAAATAGGTAAGACTATCACCGTTTGGAGACGGAAAACACTTTCTCCTTCGGATAAAGTGCAGAATTACTCCAAGTTATCGCTAGCCAATGGCAGTCTTCATTCCTCGTCAGATTTCAAAAATGAAGAGAGATTTCTTCAAGCGGTCCGAAATAAAACAAGATTGTGGTATGTGGAGAACCTCATTTCAAAACTAACGTAGGTACTTACAAGAATCTTTGCAAGACTTCATGCGATTACAATGACATTGACCTCATTACTATTCACAAAAAGAATAAGGTGACGCAAGAAAAGAAGAAGGACGTAGAGAACTTGCTGAAGAAGCATTATGGAGACGAGTGGAGGAATATCGAGTTCTACAAGCATGCCATTGATGGAAGCGAGGAAGTAGCCACATGATAAAGGTTTAAAAATCCACTTTTTCACCTTAATTTTTGTAATGGTCTGCATTTTTTTTCTTCAGAAAAATAGATATGTATTACGTCTAAAATGCCTTATTTCATCTTGCAAATGTGATGTATTCTTAAATTACATTTATATTGACTCCTGATTGCTATTACCCAGGGTCTGTTGGAGTCAAAGTGTACTTTATCCATGACCTAGAGACAAAGTGAACTTTCTCCAACATGTATTCACCTTAATTTTTCAGGTAAATCAATAAAATCTGGTTTTATTTATTGAAAATGTGATCTGTAAGTCAAATCTCTAATGTGCACTTATCAGTTTCACTAACTTTGAGTTGAGATGGAATCAGTTTTTTGGCTCTACTGAATAATCATGTTTTTGGAGAAAGTGTGGTTTGATTCTAGGCATTCAATGTCCTGTCCTTCAGATGTCTTCTACCACCTCGTGGTGTATCGGCTAGCATTCTTGTCTGTCACCCCGGAGGTGCGGGTTTGGTTCCTGACTCTTCGAAGAAAAATAATTCTGGTTTGAGAGGTGGAACGGGGTACACTCAGCCTCGTGAGTCATAACTGAAAAGAAGTGGATTTCTTCCCCACCTCAGTTATCCCCACGGGCACTTCCATCCCAACCCTTGCCTCCAATTACAAATAAACACTCCACAATAACACAGGTTATCATACAAATTCTACACATACCCAAGTACACGGGACTAAAGTGGCCACTATGTCCGAACCCCTAAACAACAGCAACGACAGAGGTTTTGTAAAATCTTGGTGACGATTGTCTCTCGTCAGAGTGAAGACGAAGTGCGAGTCGTTCGATAGCTATCTGCAGTTGGATTGGCTTACAAGTAGAGTAGATACTGAAATAACTTCCCCGTTCACTTTCACATGTCGAGAGCATTCCAATATTCTGAATGTGTTAGGGGCCTGAGATGGAAGTCAACTGGAGTGGTTTCTGAAGACGTTACGGACAGGCTATATCCACATGGCTAGATGCCAAAAATCACCACTCGAGCATCCTCTTCTCTTCATACCGTATCACTGACAGAGCTGTTCTCTTGTTGTTAACTAATATAGGGGCTATTGAGACTTGTAGTCTGTCTGATAAATTGTGTCATTGTGATGGCTATAGTAATGCGTGCATTTGAAATTGAGGATAGGGTTTCGATGAAGGCAGTCATTTTCCTGGAGTAGAAGTAGAAAACCACGTAAAATTTACTTCTAGGACAACTGAAGAAGGAATGGAATCCATCTCCACTCAGAATATTTCTCACGAGGCTGAGTGTACCCCGTCACAGCCTTCAGATCAAAATTAAATGTATTGACGGAGATGGAACCTGAATCTCAGGGGTTACAGCTAAGAATGCTAGTCACTACACCACAAGATGGTCTATATAACACCTTCCTCGTCACTATTCCCCCCCTTTTTGTAATTTGAACGGATCGCATAGTTTTACGTTTTGAAGTGGGAAACATAGAGATATCATAAAAATAGTATTAACAGTATGGTTATAATTCTCTTCCTATGATAATAATAATAATAATAATAATAATAATAATAATAACATTGAGAAGATCAGCAAATACAGCGAGTTGGTCGACCCTATCAAAAGACAATGGCATGTAGAGCGAGTAAAGACCATACCTATCATTGTCTCGAGTACGGGCGTGATCCCAAGTACCTTGCTCCAAGGCCTTAAAGAACTTGATCTGGATACTTGGCTGTACAAACTACTGCAGAAGGCAGTAGTTCTATCAACAACCAGAATCGTTCGGAAGTTCATAGGCAGCGAAATTCCAGCTTAGAAGTTGCTGTTTCCGTAGCTATACTTTGGTTCACTGAAGCCCGTATAGTTACGTTGTAATATACCAGAAATGTGTTATATGTACAGTATAAACCGAAAATAATAATAACAATAATACCTAAATAAGTATCTAGGGGAGTGGATCGAGCCCAACATATCAGAGAAGGAAGCCTTCACATCAAGAATGAACAAGATGGAAGTGGCCTACCAGCTAACGAAAGGAGTGTACAACAAGCGAACAGTGTCCCGCAGTGCCAAACTAAGACACTATCGTACAGTTATCCGACCTGAGGAGATGTACGCAGCAGAATGCCTGGCAATGAATAGGAAGGGTCTGGTTGAGAAATTGGAAGCCAAGGAAAGGAAGATCCTGAGGAAGATCTTAGGGCCGTTGAGAGACGATGGTGAATACAGGAGACAGCATAACAATGAGCTGTACCATCATTTAGAAAGGATATCTCAAGTAATTCGGAAGAGAAGAATATATCGATGGCCCAGTTCAATACGGCAATAACTCAAAAAATGGCTATTTTGAGTTATTGCCTCCTAGCCATTGGCCATGGGCCTGTTTATCATTTCAATAGTGAATCAAGTCAAAATACACCGTATCCTAGCTACAAAAGCGTATAATTCTATTTAGAATGTTATAGTTATTCATTTGAAACTAGTTCAATACAGCAACATTTTGACTTATTTCCGTATAGAACCAAAGCTGACACTCATTTCAATTCCACACAGAAACATTTAGAGTTGGCTCTGTATAGAATTCGTAGTTTGAAATCATTTTCAATTTATTGCGTTAAAATTGAATCAGTTGAATATAATTATGTTCAAAATACCTGAAAGTGTGGAACATTAAGCTGCAGTGGATTCAAGTATAGCTATCATTAATGACTCCGATGGGGATACGATTTCAAAATATGCTTCAGTGTTTATCACAATTAATAAGGTCGGAGAACTAGAGGAATATTTGGATTTTGAATTTGATGTTTCTAACGACAACGAATATGTACGGTACCTGAAAGTGATAAGCGTTCCGTTAGAAGTGATATTTCTGAAAGTGAAGCCATTACTGTGCATACTAGGTATTTAAAAAATAATAACATACCAGAAAGTAGTGGGCAAGGAAAAGGGGTTGAAATTAGAAATAATGAAGCAAATGCTGAAAATATAAAAGACAAAGAGAGTATTCCTGTGAGGAATCAACATGAGCATAATAAAACAGAAAGTTTAGGAACAGATGGATGTAAATAGAATAGAAAACGCATACGTCAACGAAAAAAATGGGCTAAAAATGATGCTAAAACGAAGAAATTTAGATTAAAGCTACATAGACGTATTCGGTAATGTTGTTCCCAGTAAAACCTTAAAACCCCCTTGCACTGCTTAAGGGCTCTAGTAGAATTTCTGAAGAAGAAAGGCGGACTCTTCACAACAATTAAGTTACTGGAAAATAGGAAGCATTGATCGACAAAAGGAGTATCTAATACGGTGTGTGGAAGTAATACAGCCTATAGATGCTTACAAGAAGTTGGACAGCAATCGAGCATTGAACTACCGGTACGCTTATTATTTAGAAATGAATGATGCGAAAATTACGGTATGTAAGTTGTTTTTTCTGATGACATTAGATATAAGCAGCAAGATGATATTTCCTGCCTGTAAAAAGAAGAATGATGGTGTGATTGAACTGATAAACGAGGATGCTGTGGGAAGAGAGGGAGCAGCTATAATAACCCATATTGAATCATTTCAAGGTGCTGATTCTCATTATTGCCGTGCGTGTTCTACAAAGAAATATTTGAATGGAAGCCTTACACTAGCAGCAATGTATCGTATGTATGTCAATAATTCATCTAAAGAGAAAGGGCAACCATTTCCAAAATTGAGTATGTATAGGTATGATAATATTTTCAATACGGAATATAACATTGTTTTTTTATGTAAAAAAGGACCAATGTTCACAATGTGAATGCCAAAGAAACTCTTCCCCTGAAGAGAAAATTACAAAACAAGAAACATTTAACAGACACCTGCTTGAAAAGAAGTGGATCAGAGAAAGAAAGTGATTTAAAAAATGCCCAAAGCAAACCAAGTATTTAGATTTGTTGCTTTGACTTACAAGCTGTCATATCTTTACCTTGTGGAGATGTCAGTCAATTCTACTACAAACGACGACTATCATGCTGCAATTTCACTATCTATAAAATTACTGAGAGAAAAAAAAACCTGCTACTTATGGAATGAAGGTGTTGCTAAACGAGGAGCAAATGACATTGCAAGCTGATTAAACAAATGCTTCGAAGAATGTGAGGCAGAAGATATGATGTTTTATGCTGACAATTGTGGTGGCCAAAATAAAAATACATTTTTGTTTTTTCTGTTCATGTTTCATGTACTGAAGTCTGCAACCAATTGTGAAGTTTCTAGTAGTCGGCCACACCCAAAATTAGGGTGATAGTATGCTCGCCATGATTGAACGCTCTAAAAAGAGAATGGATGGTCAATTTATATTCCTTCTCAAATGGTTACAATAATAGGGCTAGCAAAAACCAAAGGGCATCCTTATAAAACTGTTGAAATGACAACTGATGACTTCATCGATGCTTAAGGTCTCCAAGAAAGTTTGGGTAACAATTTCAAAGTAAGTTGTCTCCTGGATTGACATGTGTGTCATAAGAGTTGAAAACTCAGAACCATATGTGGTGTTTTACGAAGCATCATGCACACAAAAGGAATACAGAAAGATGAACATACAGCACAGGGTAGGGAATAACATCCCTCAGTTGAAGAAGGCTTGTAGTCAACCACCTGCAATATCTAAAGCGAAGAAGGATGATCTCATTTCTTTGTGTATCCCACCAATATTGGCAGTTCTTCTAAACTTTAAACTCCGAATAAACACTGAGTTTTTGATTCCAACTTTGACTTACTGAATATGTACAGTTATTTGGATAACTTGGTGTACAATAATTATGTCGAAACAGTCATCGTTTATAATGAAAATACTGTGTAATTTTAATTAAAATAATAATAAATACATTTTTATAGATCCTTATGTCTGTCTTTCTTGCAGCAACAACTAAAAATCCTTTACAAAGCCGACTACTTATACCAGTTCAATACGGCAACAACTTCGAATATTCAAGATAATAAGATATTTAGGAACGTGTTTAAATATTAACATGGCACCAAATAATTACTTGTAATTTCAACTAAACAATGTAAAAAATCCAGATTGTTATCTTTAAATTCCTAATTATTAGAGCAAATAACAGGTCAGTGGAAAGTTTTAAACGCCATTATCTCAAAAGTATGTTTTTTGAGTTGTTCCTGTATTGAACTGGGCCATCGATATTTCTATGGCCACTTAACTCGTATTTAACCCGAGAGAATCTCCAATCGGATATTTACCTATTTGCTTAACAAACAAACAAAAAACAAGGGCCCCTGGTTTGGTGAGGTAGACAAGGATTTGCAAGAAGTGAGGATCACCCACGCAGACATTATGGAACGTGATCTTTTGAAGGAAAAGCTTGGAGCACACCACCAATTCCAAGAAAAAGCGACATTAAAAACCGGCAAGAAGTGGTCTGAAGAAAGAAAGTAGTCTCACAGGCAGCGAATGCGTGAACACTGGGCTAAGATCAAGGCTCAAAAACGGAGCAGTTGAAATGACATGGTCAATAGCTGGCCTAAACGAAGAAAGAAGAATAATACCTAAAATAATAATTTAAAAAATAATCTCATTAAAATTAAAAGTCTTAAATCAAATTAAATACACTATTGATACATAGCCTGTATAACAGTTTCAAACGCTATAACGCCAATAAAAGTAATTTGTCTGCAAGTTAAATAAATAAATAAATAAATTTTAAGAAATGCGTAAGTAATGTAATCTACTGTATTACTGAATAAATTCATTCATTACGACTGTAAAAAATCGGAATTGCGCATCACAACAATACATGGTGCATATAAAATATAAATATTATAATCTTTTCGTTAGAATAGTTGGTGAATTGATAACGACCATGTTGTTGTTACGTGTTATGCTTTCTCACTGCCTGTTCATACACGCATTGGATCAAGTTATAAAACCAGTAGAGTTCGTCTACCCGCAGTTTGGTACAGTAGATTGTTTGACCGCACGGGACAGTCCGTCGTGTATCTGCACCTGCGCCTAAGTGGTTAAATAGCTCACAGAGTTCACGGATTACCCGTGATCACCTCTATGTTTATGATGAAGCAAAGGCGGTCGGGATCGAGAACCAGCCTGGCATGCAGAACTCCTCTTGTTTCACTGTGAAAAATGAAAATCCACAGCCTGCTTCCAGTCTCCGACCGGGTCAGGAATGGAATGAATGAAGCCCCTATCTAGCGGCGAGGATATGAACTGTGCCGGCTGCCGAGGCCTGACGCACTCCTCTGGGGCAATGATTTAATGAATGACAGATGAAATGAAATGATAGTGGAGAGCGTTGCTGGAATGAAATGTTGACAGGGAAAACCGGAGTACCCGGAGAAAAACCTGTCTGCCTCCGTTCTGTCCAGCACAGATCTCACATGGAGTGACCGGGATTTGAACCACGGACTCAGCGGTGAGAGGCCGGCGAGCTGCCGCCTAAGCCACGGAGGCTCTTGTTTCACTGTGATTGGATCCAAATGAAGCAAGAAACTTCCCGGAACATCTGTGCGGGTAATATCATCTACTATATAGTGACCAAGTTTGCTCAAGTTATTCTGGCTGGCAGCTTACTGCTGAATTAACGTTCCACTAGAATCTAGAATCATAGCTCGAGGTAGGGACCAATAGAAACTACACTTGGTCGTTGAGGTGATACTGTATAAAGAGCAGTGCAAACATACTAGCATGAGGGGTATAAGAATAAGAATGTTGCAACAACTCCTAATAATAAACAAACAAGGATACTATTCTACCGACAGCGTTAGCTACGCTCACTAAGGCGTAGCGATAGGCCATGGGGCCAAGCTGTGGACTTGGAAGACGTGGGTTCCAGCTCCACCGTCAGCTGTCCTCAAATCCAGTCAAATAATTGGACGGTACCTTCTGACAGGCCACGGCCGCTTCCTTCCATATCCTTGCACAAAATCATTCATGTTCATTAATTTCATCTCTCATTAATTCCTCTCATGAGGTTGGCATCAAGAAGGGCATCCAGCCGTAAAAACCACCTGCCACATATACTTTCATCCCTGACCCTGTAGAACACAGGATAATAAGGGGTAGACGTAGGCTACATACACAGGATCCTATTCTCGAGAATAGAACTTACAAAATCTACTAGAATAGATCTGTCATCACAGATAAAGCAATTCCAGCCAGGAGACTACACATCATTCGAGTAAGTAAAGTTCAGAAAGACACACATGTTAACATTGCAGTGCCAAATCAACGCAATATACAATAACTTTACAGTCAAAATTCAAAAATTCAACCAATGCAGTGAGTTGGCCGAAGAAGAAAAGAGCTTGTGGCATCAGGAAAAGGCCACTATTTTACTGTCAACCTTCTCAGAAATATGTACAATAATTTTCTCTTCAGAGGACCCTGGGTACCAGTATATTAAAAAATGTAAGTGCAAATGTGATCTACAGCCTGGAAGTACCCAAATAGAACACCACTAACTTACTCTAAATGCCGTTGGTCATTGCTTACCAACTTATATACCTATGGTGTCTATCATAGCCGTGCCAAATTCTAAATAATCATTCTCAAACTCACTCGGTCATACCTGTGACCGGTCCTCTTTACACGTGCCTTTACACCGCCCCTCTTCAAACTTTGTGTGAATGCGTAGGCTCGGGCAAACAGCGAGGTAGGGGTAATTCTTTTCTTGAGCGTGTCAAGAAACAGGAGGAAACGTGAATAGGTGAAGAATTATCAAAAAATAGTCAGAGACTGATATCAACACTAGCAGTAATGCCCGGCTTCGCCCGGTGGATTTATTTGTTTTATGCATGATAATGAATACTACTACGGAACTGGCACATGATACTTAAACTAACAGAAAAAAATATATAACTTTTTGTCGTGGTGGTAGTGGGAGTGATAAGTAGTACAGTATAATGGACCTAATATTCAGGTCACTTTCTTCGAATGATATTGATAATAATGAATAGGGAAACGGCTATTTACTAACTACAGCACTGACACATGAAATTTACAAACCAATTAAAAATTATTAGAAAGAGGAGAAGGCCTAAGTGAAATAAAAGACACTGCCTAGGGTCTATATCTCATTGGCTGTTAGAAATGTGGAGACCAATAGTGTCGTGTTTTGTCGCATAGGGCCGTAGGGATCTAATCAGAGCACTTTGGAAAACTTCGGCTGTCCCGAACTCCTCAGGTAGCAATAGTATAATTTACCGCCACATAGCGCTCAACGATAAATTTCGGAATAAATTACGGTAAATTTGAAAGCACCAACGCTTATTGCAGCTCGTAACCTCAATGTACTGTACCAACACCATCGCACTTAGGCCTATACACAAGCATAATATTTTCATGATGATAACTGTTTTAAGGGGCCTAAGAAATCATTTTGCACTAATTATTCCCCGTGACTGCAATTTATAACCAGCGCAAGATGCAACTATTTTCACAATTCTGCACCAGAACACTGGTAGGAGTGACGTGATGCAACCCGCATTGCTATCCAACAATAGACTTATTAAAATACTCTTACAGTTACACTACTTCGGACATGAATGGTTCTAGGGCCTTAATACGTGGTTTTCAAGTTCATTTTGTCTGTTACTCTAAAATCTAAATGTAGGGAATGGAGAGCGTTGTCCAAAATATCAAGTGGACAGTGTTAACAGCAGGGTTTCAAAGTGTATGTAAAATTTCGTAGAATTATGTGAAACAGCGTAGATTTGTGATCATCATCATCATCAAATTCCAGCTCCAGTCGCCCGGGTGCTGTTAACGAGCCCTCGCCACCTTTTCCTGTCCATGAATAGTTGGTCTTCATGGGTCCTTCTCCAGTCTAGCCCTTTGTGATAAAGGACCTAATTGCAGGAAATGGAGTGGTCTGTCCGAAATTTAAAGTAAACAGTGTCACCCGCAAGGTTCTAAAAGGTAAGTATACAAAATGTGGTTTAGATCGGTGAAACGGTGTCGAATTGTGCCAAAGGACCTAAATGCAGGGATTGGAGTGGTCAGTCCGAAATTTCAAGCAGACAGTGTTACTCATCGGGTTCCAAAGGGTAAGTATGTAAAATTTGGTTCAGATCGGTGAAACTGTGTAGATTTGTGCCAAACGTCCTAAATGCAAGGAATGGAGTGGTCTGTCCGAAAGTTCATGCAGACAGTGTTACTCGCAGGATTCCAAAGGTTAAGTAAGTTATACAAATTTTGGTTCAGATCGGTGAAACGGAAAGGGCCTAAATCCAGGGAATGGAGTGGTCTGTCCGAAATTTCTTGTAAACAGTGTTACTCACAGGGTTCCAAAGGGTAAGTAGCCTATACAAATTTTGGTCCAGAGCGGTAAAATGGTGTAGATTTGTGCCAAAGGACCTAAATGCAGGGAATGGAGTGGTCTGTCCGAAATTTGAAGTGGACAGTGCTACCCGCAGTGTTTCAAAGTCTAAGTATACAAATTTTGGTTTAGATCGGTGAAACGGTGTACGTATCACTAACCATAACACCAGCGCACGCGGATAAAGCTGTTCGGGAGCGCTTGTTCTTCCGACTTACTGAACAAAAACTCAATCTTTAAGGTTACCTGAGAGGTGTAGCCTAATGCTACATAGCCTAAACTATTCCTCTTGAATCGGGCTAACATACTTAAAAAGAATTTTTCGAATCCGACTAGTTGTTTCAAACTCTTCAGCTTTATTATATTAGTATAGATAATTTTAAATGGCATATTGGCACGGTCACCAAGAGCCCGCTGATGAAGCTGACTTGGTGCACCTAGGCGAAACCTCGCAACAAATAGGACAAAAACCTTCAAGAATTATTGTTAAGTTATAATTTTAAATGTTTAAGAAAACGTATTATTCTATTCTACGCTAAATTAACGGGCTGTAAATGTCATGTATAGAACCACCTGGGCATTTTCCTGGGTTAAAAGTGTGAAAACCACGGAAGACTACTTCTGGGATGGCAGAGGTGAGAATCGAACCCACCTCTTCTCAGTTTTACCTGACGAGGCTGAGTGTACGGCGTTCCAATTCTCAGACCAGAATTAAATTTATGAGCAACGCTTTGAGGCTATGGCATTTCCAAACTCTCCTGCACTTAACAACTCTTAATCAATTAATTGGAATCGTGATGGAAAAATGTACTCTCGATGCACCCGATGCTAGGTTTTGACAGTGGTGGGCAAGCTAGGGCTACTTGTCGGTGACTTCCAAGACCTTCTAATTCGAATGGCATTTCGTCAGTCGTGCTGGTGCTTGCCATGGTGGGTGAGTGGTTAACGTGTCGGTCTACTAACCCCAATCTTGCAAGTTCATTCCTGGCCGTGGTAAGTGATTTTTGAAAGGCGACAAAAATTACGACACCATGTCATACGATGTTGGCATGTCAAAGAACACATTTGAATGCAGTAGGGCGTGTTCATAATGGCAAAATTAATCTCGGGATTTTCCGCCAACACAAAGTTCCTCATTTCTCTACTAGAAAGCGCTATAGTGTTCAAGGAGCTTAGATATCTAACCTCCTTGACTTTCATAGTGCTTCAAGGAACAACGAAAGTCGACATGCAAGCTACCCTCTGGGTGTCAAATAACAAAGCTTGCACCCGGCACCCGAGGCCATACGATATTATAATAGTCGTGATGGTTGCCCCCTCCACCGAACGACTGCTCCCGAGCCCACCAGTCTAGCTCCTTTATTAGGTATATACGAAATGCCGATGGGCGGGTACATAAGGAGCCAGAATGGCGAGCACGGGCGAAGCCGCCCAGCGAAGGAGTGAACCGGGATGAAGGCCCTTTCCTTTATTAACAAAGTATATAATTATACAAGCCAAAGAACAGTGAAACAAT
The DNA here is from genome assembly GCA_946902985.2 of Meconema thalassinum. Taxonomy (NCBI): domain Eukaryota; kingdom Metazoa; phylum Arthropoda; class Insecta; order Orthoptera; family Tettigoniidae; genus Meconema; species Meconema thalassinum. The sequence continues at coordinate 567,820,596 of OX336391.1, read as the reverse complement.
AAATGCAAAATACAACATTAATTACAAGAAATACCCTGAAGAACACCGGGTGAGTTAGCCGTGGTGGTTACGGCATGACTGATGGCAGTCGCTCACATCCGGGAGGCGAGGAGGTTCGAATCCCCCCGCCGGCAACCTTGAAGATGGTCTTCTGTGGTTTCCCATCTTCCTTCCAGGCAAATGCCGGGGTTGGTCCCTTACTATAGGCCACAGCCGCTACCTTCCAACTCCTCGTCCTCACATTCCAACTTCCCTCCTTCCCTCCCCAACGGTACTTGTGGCTCACCCATTGGGTGTCCGTCTCGAAGCAGCTACAAAACTGGCGAGCCGAACATGTCCTCGGACACTCCCGGCACTAAAAGCCATACGCTAAAAAAACCTGAAGAACAACAATAAAGAACAAGGAATAACTCTTCACTTAAGTAGCACAATTCACATACTGTTTGCCTACCGCACCTTCTACTCAAATTCATCAAGTGTCCTTCGGGAAACAGTTCCTTGAAGCGGGAAGCACTGCTCAACACCTGTTGAGGGCTGTGATTTCCTCTTCTCGGCCAGGCGTCGAGAAACTCGCCGAGATGTTACCTTCATTTGACTGGGTTGGCGCCTCTCCCACCCCTGCGTGATCCGCGTAATTCGACCCTACCGTTGCGGAGGGGCTCCGCGGGAGACCGCGAGAGACCGCGGGCTGGCGGGTCGTTGGGAGATACTGGAAGCCTGGCGGCATGTCCAGGATCACATCCCCTGTAGCAGAGTAGTTGGACAGTGAACCCCAACCGTTTGGTGAGGGCCGCGTAGAGGAGGTTAGCCCGGTTGTACACGTTGTATGTGAAAACAAGGTATTCTCTCACTGTTGTTAACTTCCTTACGCAGTTTGTGTGGCTGTCATATATTAACATGGATATGTTTTTGGGCTGGGAATCAAGCCAAAATCTGCGTAACACACATTGAAAGTACAGTAGAACCCCTCTTGTCCGCCCTCGGCTAGTCCGTCGCTCCGGTTGATCCGACCGTGCTCGAGCCGAACTTGCCCCGACTCGTGGCGGAGACTCACTACCAGTCGCGCAATTGTTGTTTACAGGTACTTGTTATCGGCAGTCCGTTTTAATGCTCCGTAATTCTCTCCTGTCGTTTCTGTTGTTGTCCGTGTTTTGTACAGTACGGTGAACTTTTAGTTCGTTGGTTTTACGACATTGTTCTTCTATGTTCGTTACAGTACTTGACAGTAATTTGTTTTATATACATTGTGTGAACTGTACAGTTGTGTGTGTCTTTTTTCAACATGTCAGGAGTGAAACGTAAACACGTTATTCTTTCATTAAATGAAAAATTAGCAGTGCTACAAAGACTGGACAAAGGGGAATCACTCCATAAAATTGCCAAGGAACTCAATTTAGGCGTTAAGACAATTAAAGTTTGGAGAAGAAATCTGAAAGACATTGAATCATGTACAGTGACGATAGATGGTGAAAACGCTCTTATAAATCACAAAACTTTAAAAAGCCCAAACTTGAACTGCTTGACAACGCATTGTGGATGTGGTTCTACCAAGAAAGAAGAAAAGGAACCCCGATATCTTGAGTTCAGAGATTGTTTATTTTAATGTAAATCCGTATTTTTCTGTACTTACGGATAATCCGACCTTTTTTGCGTTCCGACCATACCCTCAGTCCCAAAGGTGACGGATTACAGGGGTTTTACTGTATAACGGTCTACCGTGCACCTTGCCCCTAAGGGCCTAAGCGGTCACACGCAGATACTACCCGCATCTCATTGCAACCCCTGACAGGCGAGAACTGGGAGCGCATATAATATAACACTTCGATACTTTATTGCACAGTTGTAGAGGTGGTTGGTTGTTCCTTAGTTTAGGGGCTGCGACAACGCGGTCATATAGCCCCGTGTACTTTGGGTGTGTGTAGAATCTGTCTGATAACCAATGTTAATTGTGATGACTGTATTAGTGTGTGTTATCTGTTTTTAATTCAGGTAAGGACTGCAGACGATAATTTCAATTAGTTCCTACTTTCGCTACCAAATGCTACCATCAACGTTAGTTAGTTATTGTTGTTTTAAGGGGAGGAAATACGAGGTCCTCTGCCCCACCATCAACGTTACCTAGCTACTACTAGATGCCATCGCAACCAGCTGCTGGTGACGAACGTTGGAACTTAAGAGCATAAATCAATCCTAACCTACAAATTTTGATTCACACAAGTCTAGTTAGTGGAAGGTTCTTTTACATGCCATAAATCTATGACATGGACCCGCCGGCTTTACTCCCCTCCAAAGTAAAGTATTCTGAGGGATTTTTAACGCTCTTAAAAAATCTGACGACTTCGGCCGGGTTTGAACCAGCGATCTTGGACATAGAAGCTCAGTTGTAGAGTAACTTGCTCAGAATGAACATGTCGTCCGCTGAACGTAAGAGACGCTTCTTGTTCTGGTGTTGTACTTGTCCCCGCAACTTCAATTCCAGTACCCAATTGGAATGATTTCTGTGTCAACCGACTGAAAGCAACAATATTAATTGTTAATAAGGCAACACTGTAAAATGGCTTCTAAGCTATCTTTACTAACTTTGTGTGTCAACAACGTAATAAACAAATTGGTTTATAAGACCTACCCTTATACAAGTTGTAAGTGATGAAAACACGTGCTTGCCTGTTAGAGAGGTTAACAAGTAGGCCTATTCATCATTTAGATATGAAACACAGACCCATGACTCGATCTTCCTCAGTATAGCGGAGGAACTTTATCTTCTATAGAATGATTTTCAGTCGGTCAACACGATTGTGCCCAATTATATTAGACAAGGAGTACAAATATTTAAACACCATAACCTGAAATAATTATTACATGAATTTTTATTTCTCACTTAATTAACACACAAACAAGGTAGGGGGCGAGGTCTTAAGTCAGGAATCATCTCAGCATTTGCCTGGATTAGAAGTGGAGGGGGGGGGGGAGAATTACTAAATAGAATGTCATTTGATCAGAGGACTTTATCATGACTATGTATTGGAAATATGAGTATTATGTTAAACTTTAGAAAACAGGTATGCACTGGTAATGACAGAGATAAAATAGAATGAGGAAGGTTAGAACTTGTGTTAATTTTGTATGAAATAAAGCTGATAAGTAGTAGTCAGTAGCGATACGCATTTTGGTTGGTTGGTTGGTTCCTCAGTTTAGGGGCTGGGATAACGCGGTCATGTAGCCCCGTGTACTTTGGGTGTGTGTAGAATGAGATGGATGGATGGCATCACCGAAGCACTAAATTCCAGCTTGGAAAATCTTCGGGAGGCAGTGCAGGACAGAAGAAATTGGCGTAGTTTAGTACATGGGGTCACGGAGAGTCGGAATCGGCTAAACGAATAGAGAGAGAGAGAATCTGTCTGTATTAGTGTGTGTTATCTGTTTCTTAATTCAGGTAAGGATTGCATACTTTGAATTTTCAATTAGTTCCTACTTTTGCCGCCAAACGCCACTCTCAACGACTAATACTTCAGAACTTGGCTACTACACGCCACCGCAGTCGGCTTCTGGCAACGAACGTAGGAACCTGAGCGTTTTTCACATTTTAACCTAATTTAGCTTTACACAGGTGTAAGTAGTGGAAGGTTCTTTAACATGCCATAAATCTATGACATGGGACCGCCGGCTTTTCTTCCCCTCCGAAGGAAGGCATACTGAGGGATATTTAACGCTCTTAAAAAATCCGACGACTTCGGCCGGGTTTGAACCCGCGATCTCGGGCATAGAAGCTCAGCATGCTACCAACTACGCCACCGAAGTCGCATACGCATTTTCCAATACAATGTGAACATGAGTGAATAATATAACATCAAAGCTATTAAACGATGTATAATCCAAGCATGAGAGTCGAAATTACAGTGTCGTTTTCTAAGGGCAGTTAAAAGTTTTGATAAAACTAATCGGGATACTATTTTTGAAGATGGCGTGCATTTAAGGGGCTAGGATTATTTTGCCTGATTGAGGTGTAGTGCTAATGGGTGGTGATAAGTCCCAGTTCTATTGCCCTAGGATCGTTAATGTTGATATATTATCACGATGAGGCGTAGTTCACGTATAGGCTCACATAACGGTGCATGTGACCAGTGATATTAATAATAATAACAATAATAATAATATTAATAATAATAATTGCATCTACAGTAGAAATACAAATACACAGAAAGCACTTACATGACATGAATAAATAATCATTGTCGTAGTAAGGTTTGCTGACGTTTTCATAAATAATGTCCTGAGGTTATGATAATATTAATGATAAATCAATTGAATTAATTGTTATGCTGAATTAATTATTTTACCATACCACAATGGATTAGATGGAAATTTACTAATTAAGGATGACACACTATTTGTGTAATATGATGAAGTTATGATGAGATTAAATTGGCAGTTTAAGAGAATGTATATTGAATAAAACTTATCAGGATAATGACTACGGGCGCGGGCGTAACATGACTAAAAAGTATCACGGATTGTAGGATTATGAAGTGTGCGAAGAACAGATTAGATTTGAAGATCACATGGGTTGAACGGGGCATATGTTTTAAGGTTATTAAATCGAATGTGCATTCCACGAAGTCGCATTGTTACTTGAATAATAATCTGATAATTACGGAATGATAATTATATGATGACATGAGCACATATTTAATAATTATTTGTCAAATTAATGGAAGATTTTTATATATATTTTTTGAATAACTCTGTTATATATATATATATATATATATATATGGTACACTTGTGAGTTAAGACCAGATGACTTAATTCATCAAAGATTTCGTTTTGTTTAACTTGATTTTCATTTGGATGCCAGCGGGGACACATTGTTTTACTCTTCATAGGTCAAAAGCATGTAACTATAATACGGAGCTGATCAATCCAATATTTATTATTTTCGGTGAGAATTATTCTTGCTTTAAGCAAAAAAGAAAAATAATTCTAGCATGTGAGGCAGATGTTTCCGATAGGAATCTGAGAGGCAGGAAGCTCGTAGTTTTACGGGGATTGGAGCACGCAATCCAAATAACGGTAAACGCACTTGATAGTCTTTTGGCCAAAGGAGTTGATCTCTACGCTTTCATTGCATCTTTCAATTACATTGTATCCTAGAATACTTTAATAACATTACGCTCTGTTGTACTTTATTCTCGTGTGTTTTATCAATCCTTGTTGGTGGAACTGGAACTGCCACTAACCGTTTTTCTAGCTTAAACATTTATTGTTGCTAGCCTTAAATAGTTAATTGCAGCTGTTGTAAAACATGGGTGGGGGTTCATTATTGACTGTTTCTCTCACGTTTCATGGTTATGGTAGAAGCTAGGTCATCTCCATCTCCATCTCCATCTCCAGCGCCAAGCACTTTACGAATCATGTCAACACACCCACAACAGGCTGTTTACTCAAAGGGAACTATGGCGCTTTGCCAGAGAGTTCACATAAACCGCAAGGATACCACAAGCGACTGCTCCCAGTTCCGCGGTTTTGACGATAACTCTTCACTCTGACCCGAGATTATGACGGGCAATTCTCCCAAGCGCACAAGCCTTGAGTCGCCAAGATCTAATACGTGAAGCGATCTGAAAGCACCGTACCTGGAATAATATTTTGTAAGTATACCGCCCACAAACTGAACCAACACTGGCATAATTAATACGGAGGCCACGGGTGGCTTGTGTAAGCTTTGCCGATGGTAACACTGACTCGTGAGCTACTCTGCTTTTTCCTCGTTCATTCTGTCCACATATTTGTTGTTTTACTTCATTCAGGAGTTTGGGGCATGTTGGCCATCAGGCCTATGTATTCGGATGTATATTTATTTATTCTATCACCGTGTATTCATGTGTTTACTGCAGTAGTGTGTATCGACTGTGAATATTGAGGTCAAGGATTAAAACCTCGGCTTTACGATAGTGAAACTCCTCATTGCAGCCATGGAGGATGGCTTAACGCACTGGGCTACGCTACTTAATTAAGGAATTTCTTCCAGAGAGACAATCTATTGCAAAAACTCACCCTTTGAAACAATTATTGTTGTTTCAGTTAGTAATTAAGTACATATTTTGCCATCAGCCCTGTACAGTTGACTGAGAAGCCTTACTTCACCGTCTCGGCTAAGGAGGTGCGTCTGTACAGTAGTTCTTGAATAGTTGGGACTAGGATTGAAACAGAAGCCCTGCACCATGAAATAACGTACTATTCCTGCACTGTCCTGGAATTTCTGCATAATTTAGCCACAGCTGGAATAACATCTGACATCAACCAGAAACTTTCCTCCCTTTCTATTGAAAGAGAAACTTAGATGTATTTTGATTCACCATTAAAATATAAACATAATAATAATAATAATAATGTTATTGTAGTCGAGATGGTAGTCAGAACAGTAATGTATGGTTGGAAGGAGAAAGAGTAGCTCAAGTAAATCTTTTCAAGTACTTGGGAAGCATTATTACTTCTGATGGGAGGTGTGAAAAGGACATCCGCTCTCGTATAGCCTAGGCTAAAGAAGCTTTCAACAAGAAGAGAAGTCTCCTGTCATCTAAAGCCATATCCCTACAAGTCAAAAACCACTTCATTAAAAGTTACATTTGGAGCATTGCGACCTATGGTTGCGAAACCTGGACACTATTGAAGGCCGACAAGAAACGATTATGTGCATTTGAAATGTGGTGCTGGCGACGAATGCTACGGATAACTTGGACCCTAAGGCTACACTAATGAAGAGGTTCTAAGAAGAGCTGAAGAAATCATCAATCTGACAGAAACAATCCAAAAAAGAAGAAATAATTGGATAGGCCACCTACTCCGGCATTCACCATGGTGCATCACACTGCTTGAAGGGAAAATGGAAGGCAAGGCAGGAAGAGGACGACCAAGAGCAGAGTTCTTTGATGACATCGGAGGAAGATGTCCGTACCACCTGATCAAACAGCGGGCTCAGGATAGAAGACCTTTGGACGAAGATATTCATGCTACCCACCAACCGCCAGGTTGAGGAGAGCAAGAAGAAGATTGGTTTTACGTCCCTTTTAACTACTGTGGCTTTTAGAGACGCCGGGGTGCCGGAAGTTTGCCCCGAAGGGGATCTTTAATGTACCAGTAAATCTACTGACACGGCTCCCTCGCATTTGCGCACCCTCAAATGCCAGCTGACTGCGCCAGGATACGAACCTGCAACCTTGGGCCCAGCAAGCAAGAACGTTACCGCTAAGCCACGCAGCCCGCCAAAATATAAACAAATCCTAAACAAATTCTAAACAACATTTTAATAGTGGCCAACGTATCTCACAGGAGCTGGTGTAATGAGCCTATTTGATGTGGGATTCAAGGAGCCAAAGCGGTAGAAATCATGATAAAACGTAAAAGGAACTTATAAGAAATTATCTTTCAAAGGCAGTAACTAGAGTTGAGAATGAATCCATCAGGAACAAACGAGGCTTGATGTAACAGAAATTAAGATGCACATATGTTTATGTATTTACCAAAATATTGTACTGTATAGACAGCTTTGAAGCCATTTTTCAGTCTTGCCTTATTGACAATTGATAGAGCTACTTTTCAGTGGGTCAATATAATCACAATTACTGTGACATGCAAAACGAAATTATATATGCTTAAAATATTTGTTACGGATTCTTCAGGTTGTTTGTCATTTCCCAGAAATTGGGATTATTTTCAGTTGATCGACTGAAAAGTTGCAATATTAATATCATACTGTATATAGGCTAGCCATGCATAGTTAGATTTATTTAAAAGTACACTGGGCTGGTGACCAATATGTCCTAAGCTCCAACCAAGACAAGAATATGTTAAACAGATTGCCTCGGATGTAGGTGTGGTAGCTATGTAGAGATGAAACGATTAGCTCAGGACAGGGAGGCTTGAAGAGCTGCATCAAACCAGTCAGAAGACCGAAGACTCAAACAACAACAACTCTCACATCAACAATGAACGATGGACAAGTGTTTAGATTTAAATGCTCTACCTTTTAAAACTCAAAACAGGGATGAAAAAAAGTACATGTCTTTTAATCAGAATTAATTAAAGTTCTTTACACTATAATTAAGCACTTTCATTATGTGATTTTCCCCCAAAGGGACGGAATGTCCTATACCTAGTATAAGTTGACTTTCCGTTACTCTTGTAATCAAATTTGGCTGTGCGACGAACATTAGCTCCGCTTGTTTAATCATATCCTTTCAACATTATTGTAATGCCTCGCTTACGACACGACACCTCCTGAGATTGAATTTTCTCCTGGGTCTCTCCCTCACTCAGTTAAACAGGTCGGAAGTAAATTACAATATTAAATGGATACAAACTGTGTATATAGTATTAATTTTGTTTTAAATCATATGGTGGTCTCACCAATCGAGGCAAAACTGCGGGAAGGATTAGGTCAGTGATGCACCCCTGAGCACCCCGAAAGAGTATACAGTAGGGAGCTCGGGAGCGCATCGGGTTGCTTATCTTCACCGTGAATGTAGGGCAAATGGACATGGGTAGCGGCAAGGCTTCGAAGCGCTGAGCAACGTTGCTTACAGAGCGTGTATAACAATGCATGCTGTCACTGAACACCAACAGTGTTGAATTATAACTGCCTGAGGTAGTAATAAAATTATTCAGCCCTGAGAAACCCCGCATCGACGGAATAATACTAGATTGTTTGTTTCTAGTTCTAATTTTAAGGGGTGTAAGATGAAGGCAGAAATGAGATTGGAAATAAGTTTTACCTTATGTGGGAATGATCTCAAAATTATTATCATCAGTCGCTTGGGTGTAGGAACATGGATAATCTTAACAAGAGATAACTAGTACATAGATAGAAACAACGAACTTATATTTAAAACAGATTAAAGTAATTCTCTTAGAAGTTGAATATTATGAAAGTTGCTCATGAATGCACCATTCTACCAGTAAAATCAATGCCACATGGTGGGAAGAGGACGCTTGGAAGAACAATGATTTTTTATCATTTTCTGTAAACAAATGGCGTAAATATACTTGTGAATCCAAGAAATTTATTTGTTAAACCTGGAAGCATGGTTGTTTGTTGGATTGTCATGGAAATCGTGTAACTTATTTCGAATGAATATGAAAATAGTGGCCACTATTTTGTTTTCCCTAAGATGGCGGCAACATTAAAAAATGGAGGACTACTACCGTAGCCTATTCGATTTTTCTCATGCGTTTTTGAATTGATAGGAAGGGGAGAGGCTGGCCGTAAGCGATAGCATAAGCCTATTTGAATCTTACAAAAAAATACTAAAACACAGGTCATATTTGACCTGCGTCAGTTGAAGGTGCCTTTGTAAATTTAAAGGCCTAATTTAGTCGTTCGTGCACGCTATTACGTCTTGAACTGACTGACTGTTTCTGCCGATATCCCACAAAGCAAATCTACCTGAAGTAGTCAAAATTCTAATAGGTTGCAGTTGTGACTCTAGGTAGGCTTTGAAAGCGTCCATACAAGATTCCCATTGTGGCTGTCCACTATTATTTAATGGTCAATGTCACACAGATACTGGTTATCCTCTACAATGCTACCTACTGTATGTGTCTGTTATGTTGCTCATTAAATTTCGTGCTCCACTGCCCAGCTGACGTGGAATGGCTAGTTCTCCCCCTTTCGTGTCGAAACTCCTATACATCACTTATGATGGCAGATGCTAGAACCATGAAGCAGTCAGTAGGTGAATTTGCTGTATTTACTGTCGCAAGGAAATTCTTGGAATATCCTCAAATGCACAATATACATTACCTGGTCAATTCATTAGACTACAAACAGTACATAAAACTCTTCCATTTCTGAATTACAGTTTGACGCACAGAAGTCTGAGATATGCCTGAACTGACTGATATTTCGCATTGTGTCAGATCTGCGAAAAAGAGCGGCTTCGGTGAGGTAGTCGGTAGAATGCCGAACTTCTATGCGGGTTCAAACCCAGCCGAAGTCGTCGTATTTTTAAGGGCGTTAAAATACTTCAGTATGCCTTCCTTCGAAGGGGACGTAAAGCCGGCGGGCCCATGTTATAGATTTATGGCATGTAAAAGTACCTACCACTACAATTGGTAGCGTGTAGCCAAATTTGTAAGTTATATTTGGCTAGAAACGCTCTATCAAGTTCCAACGTTCGCCGCTAGGTCTCAGTGGCATCTGGTAGCCAAAGTTGGAACTATTTGAAAATTAACTTGCTGGGAGTCATGAAACTGCACAGCGATGTGGAAGGAAGTGGCCGTGGCCTGTTAGAAGGTACCGGCCCAGCATTTGACAGGAGTTGAAAATGGGAAACCACGGAAAACCATTTCAAGGACGGCCGACGCTGGAGTTTAAACTCACGTCTACCGAGTCCGCAGAAAGCTTGGATCCATGGATTAGCGCTGTGCTTTAGACAGCGTAGCTACCGCTGTCGGTATTTTATTCTTTTTTTTTTTTAGGGGAAGAAATGCATTTACGCACATAGTGCCGGGCTCCTGAGTGGCAGACTAGCGACTAAAACTCCCCCTGTTACTTCTGGAACCTAGCCTGGAACCGTTTAACACATTACTTCAGGCTAAGACCGTATTATGCTAGGACACTCTTGTCCTCAACTATCTTACCGCTGTCGGTAATAATAGTAATAATAATGATATTATTATTAATAATATTTTTCGACGATGTCGAAATGTAAATATTACTGTATATGTCAGAAAACTGTATCATATTGAGGGTCATTATAACAGTATTTTCATTATGAAACAGTTTCTCCCACCAATCAGAGCTCAAGAAACAGTTGTGTGACCAATTAGGTAAGGATATCATCGCATCTGCCCTGAGTTCCACGGTCTCCTATTTTAAATTTCACTGCGTGACTAGTGTCATACTGGAGTAATCGAGGAGGCCATGGTCAATTATAAGGTATTCTCTGCGTCCCATGCGCTCTGTTCAGTACGTAAAACTGGCGAAATCACGACAGATATTTACGAATATTTATGTTCGAACATAATTTTGGTATAATTATCGTCAAACTCGCCTATAATATATGTTTATAAAACGAGCTTTAATTAACAAACGAGTGTCTTAATTATTGTCATTATAGGCTCGTTGCATAATGTACTACTATAATGATAAAATAATTCGTCTGAACAATGAATTATTAATTTTGTGGTGTTTGAAGCCATATTTTCAGTGTTGCCTTAGTAAACAAGAGTTTAGTGCTTTTCAGTCGGTCAACACGAATGTACCCAAAAGAGATGGGTTATGCCCTAATTCTGAAATAAATTACATGAGATTAATAAAACACTAGGATGACCAGTTTCGATCGTCAAGCGATCATCATCAGATCCATTACACTTAGGCTACAAAATGTATGTTTGAAATACAGGTGAAAATATTTACAATATGTACAATTATTTAGTTGCAGTATTGGTACTGCAACTGTCAGTGTATGCTAAATGCAGTATATATGTTAGGTGAAATGCTAAATGGGGATAGCTATCCGGAGATTGTACTTTAGAGAGATTATATGGTTGTAAACTATGGTTAAACTATAAAATTTTTGGCTAACTACTTATCTGATTGTCTTCCGTATTACAGCTACTCGCAGTTTTCGTGCTCACTGGAACTCGCGGTCGACCGCACAGCGAGTTCCAGTGAGCACGAAAACTGCGAGTAGCTGTAATACGGAAGACAATCAGATAAGTAGTTAGCCAAAAATTTTATAGTTTAACCATAGTTTACAACCATATAATCTCTCTAAAGTACAATCTCCGGATAGCTATCCCCATTTAGCATTTCACCTAACATATATACTGCATTTAGCATACACTGACAGTTGCAGTACCAATACTGCAACTAAATAATTGTACATATTGTAAATATTTTCACCTGTATTTCAAACATACATTTTGTAGCCTAAGTGTAATGGATCTGATGATGATCGCTTGACGATCGAAACTGGTCATCCTAGTGTTTTATTAATCTCATGTAATTTATTTCAGAATTAGGGCATAACCCATCTCTTTTGGGTACATTCGTGTTGACCGACTGAAAAGCACTAAACTCTTAATTATTAATTTCCTATTCCTGAGGTTATTTACAGGAGGCCATGACTAGAATTGCGTATATTGCGAGAATGTATCATCAAAAGATTGGATGGTTGGTTCCTCAGTTTAGGGGCTGTGACAACGCGGTTATGTAGCACCGTGTACTTTGGTTGTGTATAGAATCTGTCTGATAAATGGTGCTAATTGTGATGGCTGTATTAGTGTGCCTTATCTGTATTTCAGGTAAGGAGTACAGACGATCAATTTCAAGTAGTTTCTACTTTTGCTACCAAACGCCACCATCAAAGACACCTAGCTGTGAATTTGGCTACTAGATGCCACCGCAACCAACACCTTGCGTCGAACGTTGGAACTTAGAGCGTTAATCAAATCCAATCTTCAAATTTCAGCTTCACACAATTGAAGTTAGTGAAAGGTTATTTTACATGTCATAAATGTATGACATGGGCCCACCGGCTTTACTTACATAGATACCATAACATGCATCGCCAGATTAATAAACTTGGAAGAAGAAACAGAAGCTGTATATCTGTACCTAATGAATTGACCCCTGAACAGGCTCAACGTACAGTGGATATCTGTCGTCAGCTTATCGGTAACCCCATGGACGGTAGATTTATCAGGATATTTTTCACATGTGATGAAAAAATGGGTCTACAGTATTACCGAAACGCTGACACCTCGAAAAAGTGGTTTAGTCCCCGTTAACCCACCAAAGTCATCGGATCGGTTCTGATCCAAAGTGATGTTGTGTGTCTGGTGGATTTTTAAAGGAGTGATTCACTGGGAATTTGTTACAAAAGGGTGTGCAGTCAATATTGATCTTAATTCTCAACAACTGGAAAGAGTTCATGGAATTTTGAGACGGAGATACCCAGCATCAGTTAACCGCAGGACAATGTGAGGCCAAATACTGCACGAACAACCATGGCAACAATAAAATTCAGGAACTCCTACCACATCCAGCATTCAACCCTGATCTTGCGCCTGGCTTAGCGGTAACGTTCTCGCTTGCTGGGCGCTAGGTTGCAGGTCCGTATCCTGGCGCTGTCAGCTGGCATTTGAGGGTGCGCAAATGCGAGGGAGCCATGTCAGTAGATTTACTGGCACGTTAAAGATCCCCTTCGGGGGAAAATTCTGGCACCCCGGCGTCTCTAAAAGCCACAGTAGTTAAAAAGGACGTAAAACCAATAACATAATAATAATAATAATAATAATAATAATAATAATAATAATAATAATAATAATAATATGATCTTGCGCCTTCAGATAACCATCTATTTCGATCCATGACCCATTTCTTGTGTTTATTCTTCGTTTACTCTCGAAGGTTATGTTTATTCTTTGTTTAACCTCTATGTGTATTCTTTGTTTTCCCCAAGATACATTCATCTTTGGATTGGCAGCAACAGCCTTCATTATTGTATGTTAGCGAGTCAACATGGCTGATCGTCATTCATATAATCGGAGCATTAGCTCAATTACATTCTTGGTAAACAGTATTTCTAAGAGTGTACAGGGGTAGAGTCAAGTTACTCCGTGATATCAAGTAACGTCGTATTTCCTCTATCACGACGTAGGTTCAATTCCGATAGTTGTAAGTTTTTACCAATAGATGGCAGTAGAATCCAGGAATCCATGAAGCCCTTGCGCTCTATCTTTGGCCAACTCAAAGAAGTTTAAAAAAATATTCACAAAGAGTTGACATTTGAACAAGTGATGCACATCCAGTGATATCTGTGCTGAAGATTTTAATTTCTTATTAACTGCTGTTTCATTGTATACATTTCATTTTAATACCAGCCAGAGGTAAGATACAGACCATTCGCATAAGAAACCTACATGCATGTAGTGTTACGCATGCAAAGTGTATGAGCTTAGCAATGGGTTCGTTTTCCTTAGGTTGGACGCTGAAATGGCACCAAAACGGGATAAATAGCCTCGCTCCTTCACACTTAAAGATGCATTGAGGTTGGTGAAGGAAGAAGGATGGACAGTATTCAAGGCCAGTAGACGTTTTAGTAACCCGTGGACTACAATAAAGGATTGTTGCACAAAATATTCAGCCGGTCCAAAACGAGCAACCCTTGCAAAAATTGGAAAGCCATTTAGCCATCCGAACGCAGTGAAACATGGTACGGTATATGCATATACAAATTTTAATCCGGTGGCATCTAATTTATTTAAATTGTTTTCATAACCACAAGATGGCGGCTGTGTAAAATTTTAAAATCTCGTTTTTAATTTTTGCGTCCTAATCATGCGATTGAAGTTTGATTAGTACACCTACACAATATTCTTCATCTAATTGGTACACAACTCTAAGGCCTACATATATATAAATCCAACATAGCGACCATCCGAAATATTTAGACGGTTTTCAATATTTACGAATCTATTACAGCAATCAAACTAGAATTTTGTATGTTGATAGAGGCAATTAACATAAGTAGTACATATGAAAATAGGCTATATATTTCTTCACGGAACTACTTGTCGTAACATAATCACCTCCTTGAGGACAGTTTAAACCTCTCTATGTACGATAAGCTGAATTGTTGAAGCCAGGCCTTATTGAATCGTAAGTTACGGTTAGTCTATAATACTTGCATGATTCATACATCCATCATCTTGAAGCCATTTGGCTGATGACCTTATAGTTTGGGCAAAAGACGCTTCCCACATTAAGGTATATGGTTGCAAAATTTGGTAGAGATCGGATGATTAGTTTAGTCGTAATTGGATTTAAGCTCAGAATATTTGGGTGGACGCCATTTCTTTTTTGTTAAGATGGCGGCGATATACAACATAACACTGAGTTGTCCCTATGATGTTCTACCTCTGTACTAAAGGTGGTTCGATTTGGGTTTCGTTGTGTTTGAATTGATAGGGGAATCGATTTTCACACATACATGTCCGCCATCTGCAAACTATTGGGCTGATGACCTTGTAATTTGGGTAAAAGACGCTTTTCATATGACGGTATATTGTTGAAAAATTTGGTAGAGATCAGATGATTAGGTTAGTCGTAATTTGATTTAATCTTTGAACATTTGGGTGGCTGCCATTACGTTTCCGTCAAGATGGCAGCGATATAAAACATGACACTGAGGTACCCTTTGCTAGTGCTACCTCAGTACCAAATTTCGTTCAATTCTGTTTTACCATGTTTAATTGATAGCGGGGGAGAGGACAGACCTGCAGAGTACACACACACAAACACACTCACACACAGACAGACATACAATTTTTGACCCTGTGTTGATCTCATGTCTACTTTCAATTTTTGCAAAAGTCGAAAATACGCTAATAAATAACAAATAGGAAGCCCCATCCACAATTCCACTAGGAAGGCACATCCATTCGTAAAGTTCCTGCAGTAAAGTATTTAGGAGAGTGAATTTCAGCAAACGAAAACGATAACTTGGCTATAGATAGATACCAGGTGAGTCAAGTTGGAGAGGGTGTATCACTCATGCAAAAGGATTTACATCTCCGAGTATCTTAAGCTCAAACATTATAACTCAGTAGTAAGGCCCTCTGTACTCTATGCCTCTGAACAGAACAGGAAGGCTCCACTAAGGAGGCTTGAGCTCAAGGAACGAAAAATCTTAAGGAGAACACTAGGGCCAATACGAGAAAAGGATGGCATTTATAGGATCAGACACAATAGTGATCTGTGCAAAATCCAAGAGGACATAATCACATCGATGAGGAAAAGGCGACTAACCTTTTATGGTCATCTAACCCGCATGAACCCCTGGAGACTCACGAACAGGATCTTCCCCAAAACAGGTAGAGGCAAAGCCTTCAAGAACAAATGGATCGCCACAGTGAAATCAGACCAGGACCAGCTTCAAATTTCTCCCGACACCGCACATGATCGCACCAAATTCCGTCAGCTCATTCTTCAAGGGGTATTCCCAGTATCCGTTACCTGCAGGAAGACCACAGGAACCACCAGACCGAAGTGGACAGAGGAGAGGAAGTCTGCTCATAGCCGGAAAATTGGAGCTTTCTGGGCTAAGAAGAAGGAAAGGAAGAAAGTTTTTAGTATTCCGTGACCGTTAATCATGCGATCATGAGCCAGGGGACCTCATTTTTACTTGGAATCTATACCACAAGACATGGCATTTCACTTCGAAATCTCCCATGTATTGACCGGAATCGAACCCGGTCCACCTTGGTGAGAGGCCAACAGCTTGACCACTGCGCCACCATGCCCCCGGGGGCGGGGCTAAGAAGAAACAGAAGTCCCATGTAAAGAGTTAAAGCGAGCCTCGTGGTTCGTAGATGGCCAGAACGAAAAGAAGAATATATAACAAATGCAATTAGGCTAGAAATTACAGACATGACAAAAACTCGGAGGAGTTGTTGGAGTCAATTTCTTGGCCGTGAAAATCAATATGTCAATTTTTGGTACCTCTAAACATCGTGGCGCAGTGGCTAGAATGTTGGCTGCCACCCCCAGACGTTTCCGGCTCTGCCAAGAATTTAAAAGTCTTGGTATGTTCTGGTACGGGGGTCACCCAGCCTCATGATGCAAAATGGGAACCTGCCGGATACTGTGCCAGGATGAGGAGTGGAAAGGAACTGGCCACCCTATTTCACTCTAACTCCCGCTCGGGACGCCTGGTTTGTGTCCTCTTGACAAAGCCAGGGCTCTAATCGGGTCGCCTACATCCCTTGTGGATATGGCACTCTTTGATCTTGATCTGATGGGGAGGAGATTATGTTGTGGAAGTTATCAGTTCCCACAGCAAAGAAGTGCAATGTGCTTCATATATGGAACGTAGTGTATAGTCCGCTACCCCAGCGGTGATCCAGGCAGGGTGTTCCAAGAGCCCGCTGATGAGCCTGACTTTGTGATGCAAGGCGAAACCCCACATCATACAAGGTAAAAATTTAGAAGTCTTGTTGAAGTTTGAGCACAATTGCAAGTTGATTAATTTTTGAGGTAGCAATATTTGAAAGTAGTTTTGTATGAATAATGTTTGAGCTTAAGATTCTTGGAAAGGTACTCGGAGACGTAAATCCTTTTGCATGAGTGATACACCCTCTCCAACTTGACACACCTGGTATCTATCTACAGCCAAGTTATCGTTTTCGTTTGTTGAAATTCATTCTCCTAAATACTTTTCTGCAGGAACCTTAATAATGGATGTGCCTTCTAGTGGAATTGTGGATGGGGCTTCCTATTTGTTATTTATTAGCGTATTTTCGATTTTTGCAAACCACAGTGTTAAAATGGAATGTATGAATGGTATTAAAATACTACTCTTCACGTGATAACTAATTAATTTTTTATTTCCATATTGACATATTGATTTATGAATAAAATTATTATACTTCCATGATGAGCGGTGTCCGTTAACTCATTTATGTATTAGACTTGTAATGTAATTTCACCTCATGGCGCAGTGGCTAGCATACTTCGCTGTAACAGGGTATACTCATCTCAGTGAGAAGATGTGGGGTTCATTCCCACTCAGCCATCCTGGAGGTGGTTTTCCGCGGTTTACCACTTCTACTCTACCTCTTGATGGTGGTGCTATACATATGCTACCTCTCTCAGGGCCTCTTACTGTGTGCAGCTGATACCATCAAATAAAGAAGAGGGCTAACCCCTAGAAACATTATGGTATCAGGAAAGTAAATACAAGTATAAATTGGGCCGATAACCTATATGTTAGGCCACTTAAAACAATAAATATCATCATCACCACAAGTATAAATTGAAGCGGGAAAATTAAAGACTTCCTAGACCTTAGATACCCTGATACCATCAGGATGGGGGGGGGGGGGGCAACCCAACGGAAACATCAATAGGAAAAGTGAAAGAGAGGAGCCTGGTACAAGTAAGTACAATGCCAGACTCAGTTGGTATCCCGTGGTCACCAATGCACGTCCCACTAGTCTTGAGCGCCTGGGGAGAGTTTTAAATATGACGAAATGTCAAAAGATCATCCCGTCTTAAGAAAGAAGAAAACACGAGTTGATTTATAAATTCCAACTACGAGTATAATATCTTATAAAGAATATCCCAGAAGTTTCTGACCAAATCATATGGGTGCGCAATGGGTACCGTATTTCGTCTTCCGGAAAATGTTGACATATCTTCGCGTGTCACATCCCCCAGACCCCCAAAACACCGTCAGTTCAAAAGTCTATACCTTTTTAATTTATATATCTAGCCTATATATAAATAGGCTATAACTTCTTTGTGGACACGATAACTACCGCCATTTACCACCAATCACTTTCAAATGTATACATAAAATACTCAATCAATCAACCCCTGGCACTATCCAGCCCACCCTATGAAATCTTCGGTCGAGTTTGTTAATGGGAAAAACCGGTTGGTTGGCTGTTTCCTTAGTTTAGGGGCTGCGACAAGATGGTCATGTAGCCCTGTGTACTTTGAGAGTGTGTAGAATTTGTCTGATAAAAAAACGGTGTTAATTGTGATGGCTGTATTAGTGTGTGTTATCTGTGATTCAGATAGAAGGACTACAGCCGATTATTTTTTCAAGTAGTTCCTACTTTTGCTACCAAATGCTACCGTCCACGGCACCCAGCTGCAGACGTGGCTACTAAATGACATCGCAGTCAACACCTGGCGGCGAACGTTGGAATTAATATAGCGTTATCAAGCCAACCTACAAATTTAAGCTTCCACAAGTATAGTTAGTGGGAGGTTCTTTTTCATGCCATAAATCTATGACATGGGACCGCCGGCTTTACTTCCCCTCCGAAGGAAGGCATACTGAGGGAGTATTAACGCTCATAAAAATCCGACGACTTCGGCCGGGTTTTAACCCGCGATCTTGGGCATAGAAGCTCAGCATGCTGCTAACTACGCCACCGAAGCCGCGGTAAAACCGGACCAAGTCTTATTCGAAAAACTGTAATATCGCTATAACTTTCTTAATGCGTGAAAAATCGAATCCATTCAAAGTTCATACTATTCTTTGGATAAGGGCCAAAAACTTATCTCATTTAAACTTTTTGATACATTAGTACCAACCATTGTCCAAAAGGGTGTTTTTTTAATTAAATAATACCTCCCTTAATGGGCACACTATCAAAACCATTCAAAATGGGCAATTGTCCTCTAAACATTACATTAAGATTTTTTGATATGACCCAATCTTACGCCATGGGATGAGCCAAATATTCTCGAAAATGTCAGTTTAAAGAGGGAAGGGCTAAGCCGTTTGAAATCACGTGGTCTTTAGTAGGCCGATACGATTCAAAAAGAACTAATAATTCATTTATTGTCTCACGAGGGAAAATGGAAAGTGGATTAAGATAGTGGATTCCTTAGCTGACAGGTTTAGTGATGCTATACGCAAGAAAGGTCTGAAATTCTATGGCCATATCTATAGAATGGAGAGCGGTAGACTAACCAAAAGATTATCAACTCAAAGAAGGTCAAAATAGAAGAAACTAAGGCGGACCTGCAAGAATAAATATCAGAAACGACATCATAGAGCCTTTACCACAATATTAGGCAAGCACACATTCGTGGAGAAACCTAAGAAGAAATCTAGTAGGAGGTGGTCCATAGAACGCAAGGTGAAATACAGTGCATTCATGAAGAGATTTTGGGAGGATAAGAAGACGAAAATCATCAAGCCAAGCCAACAATTTCAAATGCGCTCTCTGAATGGACATAACGATAATAATATTAATGCCACTGAAACATATCTGCAAGCTAAATCATTTTAAATGACAGTCAAAGCTAAGATTAGAAGAGCAGTGATGTTGCGGTTTAAACGGAGAAGGGTTTAGGGGCGTAATATATCTTGTTTTATATCAGCTTTATGTTTCACAAGCTATTTCTACTGCTCCACAGAACACAAAGCACCACCTAGGGAGGCATCACTTTCCTTCAGGCGCTTAAGATAGGAACTTCACCACAGCTGTGATGCAAAATATGCAAATAAGGATAGAGTCCAACCATAAAAATATAACTCATAGAACAAAATGGTCTACATAATGATAGAATGCCATAGGGAGAGATAATGCAATATAAACACTCTCGTGAATTTTATGGTGTTTGAAGCCATTTTCAGTGTTGCCTCAGAAAAAAAGTTTGATGTTTTTCAGTCGGTAAACACGATTGCAACCAATTGTGATGGGTTATTCCCTAATCCTGAAAATAAAATACATAAGATTAATAAATTCACTTACAGAAGCAAATTAAAGTCCACCACAGAATGGGTTAAGGAAACACGATCAGGTCTCAAAGAAGTTGGCACCACTCTAAAAGATAGTCTCAACAAATCATTGTTTCGAAGGAAGGTTGATATATTTAAAGGGTTTCAGGAAAAACCAAGGTAATCTGGTCTGAAGAAGAAGGAGGAGACTCAGTGAATGCATGAAGAAATTCTGGGAGGAGAAGAAGAGATTGGAAAGTCGGCTGATTGTTCAACGCGGTCCACAGTAGGCCAAAATCAACAGAAGAAGAAGAAATACACTTGGATGACCAGTTTCGATCGTCAAGCGATCATCATCAGATCCATTACACTTGGGCTATAAAATCTACGTCTAAAATTATGGGAGAGTAGATAGTGACGAAGTTCACTGCTCTCTCCACGACCGTGCAAGACTTAACCAGATAAATATTGTAGCCTGTACAATACAATCTGAATTGACCATTTAACAACAATCACATATTCACTCTAAACAAGCAAATTTTTGGAGGTCAATCACCACTTCCAGTATCTTAACAAAACATCGCATAGACTACGACTAACAAATATTGACAAGTTGCATTATCTTAACTAATACTGCATCTAAATAGGTGTACATATTGTACTTTCACCCATATTATCAGACAGATTGTATAGCCTAAATGTAATGGATCTGATGATGATTGCTTGACGATCGAAACTGGTCATCCAAGTGTATTTCTTCTTTTTATTATTTTTATTCTTATTCGCGAATGGGTCTTCTAGGACTACGCGGAATCAACACTTATTGGCCTTGATGTTTTCCGAATAACTCTTCATGCGCAACGATTGAGCGAGTCTTCGTTGCTGCGACCAGACATGTCTGGTAGGTCTTCTCTCTTCTTCCTCAAAACCCCGTGTATGAGTGATTTTCCTAATTTCCTCTCGATCCTTAAGATTGGGAAAATCTAATTCAGCTAAGTCCTTTTCCGTCCATTTGTACCAATTGGACCTTGTTGCCTTTCTCTGCAAAAACTATTTAACTATTCATTAATCTCATGTAAAAAGATCTAACTTTCGTACTCTAGTGAATTCTAAAAAAGGGAATCAGGAGAAGCCAAGCCGCCTTGCAGGTGAAGGAAATACGTGATTGGAATTCAACTACATGCATACTGAAGCTACTTTATATGCAGCGCGTGTGGTCCTTGAGACTGTCGATCGAGTGTACTGTACGTTGACTGCCTACTATCCATACGGGGATAAAGGGAGGATTAGTAGACCTCGGCCGCAGAGATTACATGATAACATGGTTATATGGTAATTCTGTCGAGCTATTGGCACACGTCATTTCTTTTATCAATCTAATAGTGCTATATAAACGTATCGTCTACCAAAATATATTCAGTGAGAAAATGTCTGTGTAAATCCGAAATACGAAAACCGGCAGTGTGCCTGTTGGAGGAGGTTATCTGGTCACCACCAACCGTGTATGGCCTCCCAGATGACCTCTTCCTCCGACCACATACCGAAAGAGGATTGGAATGCACTCCAATAAGGCTTCGCCGACACGAGACTCCTGTCCCGCAGGATCAGGTTCCCATCAAGATCGTGAGTCATAAGACACCCCTGGAAATGCATCCCCCAAAAAATACAAACTACTAAAAGAGAGAGTCCAGACTGAAGTTAATTTCGTTGAGATATTTATTGTATAAAATCTACCCCTATCCTATAATCGGAGGGTTAAAAATCGGCTAATCCGCTATCTAAATAAAAAAAAACAAGAACAAACAACCCCTAAACCAATGAAGCTTAACCCACTCGATCGGTCATAATTACATTATAAAGAGCAAAGCAAAGCTTGGGAAAGTGGTACTATAACTGCCCTAATTTACAAACAAGAAAGGGTAATGATGTTCTGTGAAGAAACATCATGTCAGAAAAATAGTCCAACATGGTAACAAACCTAAATCATACTGGTACCACTGCCCGTATTTACAGTTATTATTACCTGAATAAGCTAAATCCTGAATTACATGAACATCGGCGCTAAGCGTCCGTGTTGAAAACAAATACACTAATTACGAGTATAACAGTCATTTGAATACATTATAAAGATTACAATTATAGCTGTACAACAATTACTATAGAAGAAAACAGTAGGGTTTACGTTGGGATTATACACACAAAAAATAAGTGAACACATGGGACAGATATTCTTATTTGCCTGCCTACGGCAAAATGGAGAACTGTTTGTTCCCATTCGTCATCTAGCGTGTGAATGGAAATGATTAAATACACTGTAATAACAGCGTTTCACCAGTGAGGTTACTCGACTCCCCCCCAGTTAATAAGCTCTGGTCAGCCCTGGGCTCCTGTCAAGTCTTAAATGTTGCATTTCTCTAAATCATTCCTCCAGAATGTCTCCTATCGAGTGCAATGCATTGGTCCGCCGGTAGGTAAGTAGAATCAACGTTAAGTAGCTGTTATTATTTAACCGAAGTTTTAACCAGCGTCGGTTTAGTAGAATGAGTTTTCATGATTTATAAATGTCTATTATTACCATCGTAAGTAGGGGAGTGATGGAGAGTTCTATTACCCCCCACCACCTCTCCCTCTGACGTCACATACTAACCCGCAATACATTCAGGGGCAAAGTCGATATCACTCGAACGCATGGTCCGATTTTGACAAATGAGGTGTCGTTGGACTCGGGTTGACGCCCTCTTTCCAATGGACCACTCATTTCAACCCCTAAATAAAACCTACCCCTACTAGGGGGTGAAATTGTAATTTTTTAGTGAAAGTCTCTTTTGAAATGCGACATGTATAAGGTGCTCTGCTAAAATGAACTTAAACGTTGTTGCTCATATAGCGCATGCGTTTTGCTGGAAGCCGCTATAGATCAACATTTTTGTTTTTGTTTTGTACGCATGCGCACTGGGATTTTGTAAGAGGGCGAGCTCTTTGAAAAAAAAAATGATTGATAAGAAGGGGTTTTGGTGGTGAGGAGAGAGCCAGATAGTCGCCTACTTTCCTACGAAGTTTGCCGATATCTCTCGAACGCAAGGTCGGATTTGGACGTGTGACGTGTCAAATCGCTTGTCTCGAATCCCTATATATGTTATTAATAGGTTTAAGTTTTGAGAATGAGAGAAAAAGGCTTTTTGGGATAAAAAAAGTGATTTTAGACTTTTTCCGATATCTCACGAATGCATGATCGGATTTGGTCCTATGACGTGTCAAATGGCTTGTCTCGAAACCCTCTTTATTTTGGTAATAGGTTAAAGTTTTTGAGAATGAGGGAAATAGAATTTTTTGGGGTAAAACCGTGATTTTAAACTTTTTGCTATATCTCGCGAACCAATGTTGCCAGAGGCGTGTACGACGGGTCCAAGGAGTCGGGGTGACGTCCTCTTTGCTATGGACCACTCGTTATATTTTTAAAAAAATTTGGAAACTCGATTTTGGGGTAAACAAGTGTTTTTTGTGATTTTTGGTGATTTCTTACGAACCAATAACGCTAGAGACGTGTTGAAGGTGTCCTAGGACTCGGGCTAACGCCCCCTTTCGAATGCGGTAGATATTTTTTCCAAAAAATTAATTCATATAGGGCCTAACGCCATACATGTAGAAAACACTTTTTTACCTGTTTATAATCATCATGAAGCGTGGTGGTTGAGAGAGACGATACTGCTGGGTGTGTGTTTCAACGAACCTGTCGCTGACCACGGTGGCTGTGCTCAATAGATCAATCGCTACTTCGACAGGTCGGTTTATGACAGAGCGAGGGTGTGTTTTTACTGATACTTTACCCCGAAGATGATCTTTAACGTGTAAACGGTGATAAGAACTTGGTTCTATGTTGGTCGAAGCGAGTAAAGAAAACAAACTTGCAGAGGAGCAGGAGGTGAATGTCATTTGAGCTTATTGGAATGCGCTGATCTGACTTGACAACAGGTGCAATGGAAAATGACAAAGACGTAGAGGACACTTGAAGGTGAAATAATCTGACCATCGTGGTGGCAGGGAAGAGCGAAATGCATGCATACACGTGTGAGATGACATGTACGCTAAACAAGTACATCCTGTTTGTTTTGTACGTGACAAAATGCAAGTTCATGTGAAATTTGACCTAACACAGGTGTTCACCTTGAACGTTATCTGTCCACGTGCATGATAACAGAATGTTCAAAGCGTGGGAAAAATGATTATACATGCAACGTAACATATATAAAGACATATCGTTATCATTTCCACTCTCACTTGGGTGACTACCTTTGAACACACTGCGTTGCGTGGAACACTTGGTCTTGTTTAACAGTTTTAGTGTTGGTGGAAAATACTTAACATTGTTGTGGGGTAGGTATTTATATATATATATATATTTATTCATTTATATATTTATTGATTTATATATATATTTACATGCAATTATTTATTGCTTAGGTAATTAATGATATTATTTATTTATTTATTTGTTTGCAGATAACCGGTATACCTTACATGTCTGAGAGAGAAGAAACCATTGCACTTTTGAGCCCACTAGAAGGAAACAGCAAGAAGCCACTGCAAGTGAAGGTGGGATTATTTTTTTAAACTAACTTGTTTCATTTTTTTTTATGAAATGCATGTATTAACCTGAATTTAGGTATTTATCACGGTTTGTTTTATTTATTTTTAGAAACTTGAACCCGAGACGCAGTTAAGGGCAACCATTGTTTCCAGGCAGTGAACTATTTAAAACTCAGGTAAGCCTAACATAAAATGCTATTCCATTTTACCACTACTGAAAACTCGTAGACAAAAAATTCATTACCTGTACATGACTAGGACGATGTTTGCTTTCTCGATTAATGACTATGTATTGGCAACCGGTACAAGACCATATTGGTTGTTTACCGGGAAAGTACAAGGCCATATTGGATTTTGTAAAAAAAACAAAAATTTTAATTTAACTGACATGTCGTTCCCTATAATAATAATAATAATAATAATAATATTAATAATAATAATAGTAATAATATTAATATCGTATGGCCTCGGGTACCGGGTGCAAGCTTTGTTATTTGACACACAGAGGGTAGCTTGCATGCCGAATTTTGTTGTTCCTTGACTATGAAAGTCAAGGAGGTTAGATGTTAGATATCTAATCTCCTTAAACAGTACAGCGCTTTCTAGTAGAAAAATGAGGAACTTTGTACCCTATGAACTCAACGAATATTCACAGGTTTGAACATGATAATCTGAACAAAATGACATGACATTATTATTTATTGTTTATGTATTGGTTAAAGGGGAATGTAAATGACTGCAGCTTTATAAAAAGAAAATAAGTACATGGGTTACTGTTAGTGCCGACATACAGTTTATTATATTTTGATGGTGTTTTGATATATTAATGCCAATTAACGTTAAAGTGTTATTTACAAGTATTGATTGATTGATTGAGTGATTGGTTATTTTGTTTGCTTTTAGGTGTCGTCATGCGCCATTAACGTAATGAACAGACAGTGAACAAGCATACATTGTGCTTTAAAGTACTCTGTGCAACGTTAATAACTTACAATAAGAAAAAGTTTTATTATAACACATGGCGTTAGTACCAAATACAACAAGTGAGCAAGTTGGTTTACCACGTGGGTTAAATTTAAAATCAGAACATGACCGTTGGTTAACATTTGAATCCTGGCCTGTAGGCTTTTTGTCAACACATGAACTTGCAAAAACCTTTTTTTTTACTTGAACCGAGAAGATGTGGTGCGCTGGGTGTTTTGTCGTATTGAACTTTCACACTGGGAAGAAGGGGATGATCCCTTTAGAGACCATTTGCGATGGTCTCCTTGTTGTCCTTACATGCTTGGAAAACAAGTGGGTAACATACCTGTGTATTCATTTTACCGAACCACAAGACCATTGGCCGCTACTTACGTTGCTGAATCACAAATAAATAATAATGATGTATTACCAGCCAACAACGGTAGTGTCGATATATGTGGTCCATATGCCATAGACAGTGTTGAATTGGCATGTGCTTTTGAAAAATTGGGAGTTTGCAAGACTAAAGCACTAGCACACCCAGAGTACAGCTCTGTTGAAAAACGTTTAGAATCTTATAAAAATATTTGGCCATTAATATTAAAACACCTTACCAAACAACTAAGTGAAGCTGGGTTTTTTTTATACTGGTGAAGGGATAAAACAATATGTTTTTATTGTGGATTTGCTTTAAAGGATTGGCAAATGACTGATGTCCCTTTTGTGCAACACGCTCGTTGGTTACCTAACTGCAAATACATGGTGTTGCTTAAAGGTCAGGAGTTTGTGAACACTATTCGTAAAGAAAACATGATTGCAGTACAAGACTTAAAAGTGCCTTTAGAGTTAGAACATGCGGAGCAAACGCACGAGGCTGAAAGAAAATACTTGCCTCACGAACAGATACGAAAGTGTGACCAAAATTATGGAAAATTTGTTATCAAGATGAACTAGGTGTTGTATTTTTGCCTTGTGGACACATGATAACCTGTGTCAAGTGTGCATTAGAACTCAACACTTGTGCTATATGCAGAAAAGCAGTGTCTGCTACAGTTAGGGCATTTCTTGCATAAATAGTAAAATTTATCAGCCATGCATAGTGCAAAATTCCTAATTGCACAATATTATTAAAGCTGTTTTAGAGTGTAATAGATATACTTTTCTTTTGTTTATAGACTACTACAATGAATGTTTTGAATGCTGTGGGTCAAGCATGTGGCTTAGAGACAAAGAAGCTCAGCGAATTGCCAACGCATATTCCATTCCGCATTATTAAGATTCGGAAATTGAAAACAGCATATGGTGATCGTGTACTTTGTGTATGTGAAAACTTTGAGACATTTCTGCCTACACGGTTTAATGATATGTCGGAGAGTGTTTTTGATGAAGTCAATAATGCTGTACAACCTGTACACTTAATTTATGGGAAGGTTTTAAAAACAATAGGTGCATGGTTCGTTTTAATTAAATAAATAAAAAATGTCAAATAATAATGGAAGATATAAGTCATGACAATGGACTGAAAGAAAAATATGTGTATAGATAATAATGTTTTAGTGTTAGTATTGCCTTTAAAAATATTATCATGAAACCAAAAAAATGTATGTAAAGTTTGTAAATAAATTAAAATAATGGTACAATGTTGCTTTATTTTCTACAGAAGTCAGAATATTTGACATTGCAGAGTATACATGATTATGACAATAAATGCATACTTAATACAAGTCTTTGCCTTTACGATAGTGTGATATAGTTTTAGAAAGAAAACTTGTTGTAGATCTTTTTTCCACGGCGAATAATAGGTATAAAATCGTTATTATCACTATCATAATGATAAGCAGCATTATGAATATCATTATAATGACCATTATTATCCTCAACATAACTAAAACCAGTCAAATTTTCCTGTTCCTCTTCCTGTTCTTCTTTCTGTTCCTCTTCCTCTACAGTGTCCTCGTATAGAGTCTGAGTGGCTATTGATAATGTTTAGGGTTTTTTGAACATTGAACTATTTTGAGCATGAATATTATTTTCTTGTACTCGCTTTTTAACATTTCCATGATTTTTTGTTGACAGCAACAGTGTTTCATGCAGTACACTACATTGATGATCACTGACACTTAAAACCTCACTAATTTTACTTTTTAGCTCACTGCGACATTGTTTTCAACGTTGTTTTGAACAACGCCAAATAACAGATACATTTTTATTGGTTCGTTTCACAATATATGAATTTCCTTTATAGAATGCATGAGGCTTACCATACCTAGTCACAGATACTTCCATATCAACTGTCAAGCATAGACTAACCTCTAGTAAAGACCACTTGGTAATAAGAACAATAGTTAAATGTGCGAGCATATATGGGTGCAAATGTGGGAGCAAAAAAGTGGGAGCAAAAAGTGGGAGAAAAAATTGGGAGCAAAAAGTGGGAGCAAAAAGTGGGAGCAAAACAAAAGTAGGAGCAAGTATGGGAGCAAATGTGAAAGCAAAAGTGGGAGCAAGTATGGGAGCATATGTGAAAGCAAAAGTGGGGGCAAAAAGTGAGAGAAAAAAAGTGGGAGCAAAAATTGTAAGCAAAAGTGGGAGCAAATATGAGAGCAAAAAAAAGTAGGAGCAAGTATGGGAGCAAATGTGAAAGCAAAAGTGGGAGCAAAAAGTGAGAGAAAAAAAGTGGGAGCAAAAAGTGTAAGCAAAAGTGGGAGCAAAAAAAAGTGTGAGCAAATATGGGAGCAAGGAGTGGGAGCAAAAAGTGAGAGCTAAAAGTGTAAGCAAAAGTGGGAGCAAAAAATTGGGAGCAAAAGGTGGGAGCAAAAATTGGGAGCAAAAAGTGGGATCAAAAGAAGGTAGGAGTAAGTATGGGAGCAAATGTGAAAGGAAAAGTGGGAGCAAGTATGGGAGGATATGTGAAAGCAAAAGTGGGAGCAAAAAGTGAGAGAAAAAAAGTGGGAGCAGAAAGTGTAAGCAAAAGTGGGAGCAAATATGAGAGCAAAAAAAAGTAGGTGCAAGTATGGGAGCAAATGTGAAAGCAAAAGTGGGTGCAAAAAGTGAGAGAAAAAAAGTGGGAGCAAAAATTGTAAGCAAAAGTGGGAGCAAATATGAGAGCAAAAAAAAGTGTGAGCAAATATGGGAGCAAAAAGTGGGAGCAAAAAGTGAGAGCTAAAAGTGTAAGCAAAAGTGGGAGCAAAAAATTGGGAGCAAAAAGTGGGAGCAAAAATTGGGAGCAAAAAGTGGGATCAAAAGAAAGTAGGAGCAAGTATGAGAGTAAATGTGAAAGCAAAAGTGGGAGCAAGTATGGGAGCAAACGTGAAAGCAAAAGTGGGAGCAAAAAGTGAGAGAAAAAAGTGAGAGCAAAAAGTGTAAGCAAAAGTGGGAGAAAAAAATTTGGAGCAAAAAGTGGGAGCAAAAATTGGGAGCAAAAAGTGGGATCAAAAGAAAGTAGGAGCAAGTATGAGAGTAAATGTGAAAGCAAAAGTGGGAGCAAGTATGGGAGCAAACGTGAAAGCAAAAGTGGGAGCAAAAGTGAGAGAAAAAAGTGGGAGCAAAACGTGTAAGCAGAAGTGGAAGCAAACAAGTGTGAGCAAATATGGGAGCAGAAAGTGGGAGCAAATGTGAAAGCAAAAGTGGGAGCAAAAAAGAGCGAGCAAAAGTGAGTGCACAAAGTGGGAGCAAAATGTGTGAGTAAAAAGTGGGGGCAAATGTGGTGTTTTACTAAAACATTCTCCCCTAACCTAACCTAACTTCACCCAACCTATCTTCAACTAACCTAACCTTCCAACTCTCAGATCAAATATTAAATTCTGGCCATAGTCGAGTTAGAACCCAAAACCTCTGGGATAACACCCAAGTATACTAGCCACTACACCGCGAAATGTGCAAATTATCATGCAACACAACACAAAAATAAAAAGTTTCCTGTAGTGTAACTCATTGGCTGACAACCATAGTTGAGAATTCAAACCCAAGACCTCAGGACTTTTGTTTTGAACATTATCAGAAATATTATTCCATTTACATTTTGCTGTTGCTTATAGTTGTAAGAGTTGGCATTAATATGGGAGCAAAAGTGAAAGCAAAAAGTGGGTGCAAGCATGGCTGGTTGTAGAGACTTTCATATCAACTAATACACATAAATTAAATTTTAGTAAAGTGACTTGGCTAATAATAATAATAATAATAATAATAATAATAATAATAATGATAATAATAATAATAATAATAATAACCGTTTAAAAAAATTCAAGGGGATTGATATTTTTCAGGGTGTAATTTCCATAGTACTGTCAAGAATAATAATTACATGAACAGATTCCAAGAACTCTAGAGTGCTTTTAAGGTTAATTATTGGCTAGGAGTGAGATAGAGCTAGCTAACCTAAGTTAACCTCAGCTCGTAAAACTAACCTTGTCACATGACATGTACTACAAGTATAGACTTGCTTTGAGACTGGCTATGACGTCACAGATGAATGGCGGTGGGAGGCTGGACATGACTTTTTATTACACAAAAACATTTTCCTTTTTGCCATACATGTGTCCACAAGGCAAAAAATACAACACCTAGTTCATCTTGATAACAAATTTTACATAATTGTTGGTCACACTTTTGTATCTGTTCGTGAGACAAGTATTTTCTTTCAGCCTCGAGTAATTGCTCCGCATGTTCTAACTCTAAGGGCACTTTTAAGTCTTGTACTGCAATCATGTTTTCTTTACGAATAGTGTTCACAAATTCCTGACCTTTAAGCAACATCATGTATTTGTAGTTAGGTAACCAACGAGCGTGTTGCACAAAAGGGTCATCAGTCATTTGCCAATCCTTTAAAGCAAATCCACAATAAAAACATATTGTTTTATCCCCTTCACCAGTATAAAAGAATCCAGCTTCACTTAGTTGTTTGGTAAGGTGTTTTAATATTAATGGCCAAATATTTTTATAAGATTCTAAACGTTTTTCAACAGAGCTGTACTCTGGGTGTGCTAGTGCTTTAGCCTTGCAAACTCCCAATTTCTCAAAAGCACATGCCAATTCAACACTGTCTATGGCATATGGACCACATATATCGACACTACCGTTGTTGGCTGGTAATACATCATTATTATTTATTTGTGATTCAGCAACGTAAGTAGCGGCCAATGGTCTTGTGGTTCGGTAAAATGAATACACAGGTATGTTACCCACTTGTTTTGCAAGCATGTAAGGACAACAAGGAGACCATCGCAAATGGTCTCTAAAGGGATCATCCCCTTCTTCCCAGTGTGAAAGTTCAATACGACAAAACACCCAGCGCACCACATCTTCTCGGTTCAAGTAAAAAAAAAGGTTTTTGCAAGTTCATGTGTTGACAAAAAGCCTACAGGCCAGGATTCAAATGTTAACCAACGGTCATGTTCTGATTTTAAATTTAACCCACGTGGTAAACCAACTTGCTCACTTGTTGTATTTGGTACTAACGCCATGTGTTATAATAAAACTTTTTCTTATTGTAAGTTATTAACGTTGCACAGAGTACTTTAAAGCACAATGTATGCTTGTTCACTGTCTGTTCATTACGTTAATGGCGCATGACGACACCTAAAAGCAAACAAAATAACCAATCACTCAATCAATCAATCAATACTTGTAAATAACACTTTAACGTTAATTGGCATTAATATATCAAAACACCATCAAAATATAATAAACTGTATGTCGGCACTAACAGTAACCCATGTACTTATTTTCTTTTTATAAAGCTGCAGTCATTTACATTCCCCTTTAACCAATACATAAACAATAAATAATAATGTCATGTCATTTTGTTCAGATTATCATGTTCAAACCTGTGAATATTCGTTGAGTTCATAGGGTACAAAGTTCCTCATTTTTCTACTAGAAAGCGCTATAGAATTTAAGGAGATTAGATATCTAACATCTAACCTCCTTGACTTTCATAGTCAAGGAACAACTAAATTCGACATGCAAGCTACCCTCTGTGTGTCAAATAACAAAGCTTGCACCCGGCACCCGAGGCCATACGATATTGATATTATTATTAATATTTTATTATTATTGTTGTTATTATTATTATTATTATTATTATTATTATTATTATTATTATTATTATTATTATGATAGGGAACGACATGTCAGTTAAATTAAAATTTTTGTTTCTCACAAAATCCAATATGGTCTTGTACCGGTTGCCAATACATAGTTATTAATCAAGAAAACAATCCTCGTCCTAGTCATTTACAGGTAATGAATTTTTTGTCTACGAGTTTTCATTAGTGGTAAAATGGAATAGCATTTTACGTTAGGCTTACCTGAGTTTTAAGTAGTTCACTGCCTGGAAACAATGGTTGCACTTTACTGCGTCTCGGGTTTTCAGCGACTGCTACGGCGGTAAAGCTTTTCTTTCCAAGTATCAAAAATAAATAAAATAAACCGTTATAAATACCTAAATTCAGGTTAATACATGCATTTCATAAAAAAATGAAACAAAAAAATTAAACAAGTTAGTTTAAAAAAAATAGTCCCACCTTCACTTGCAGTGGCTTCTTCCTGTTTCCTTCTAGTGGGCTCAAAAGTGCAATGGTTTCTTCTCTCTCAGACATGTAAGGTATACCGGTTATCTGCAAACAAATAAATAAATAAATTCATTAATTACCTATGTTGTTTGAGTCTTCAGTCTCTTGACTGGTTTGATGCAGCGCTCCATGTCTCCCTGTTCTGAGCTAATCGTTTCATCTCTACATAGCTACCACACCCTACATCCGAGGCAATATGTTTAACATATTCTAACCTTGGTCTACCCCTACAGTTCTTGTCCTCGACCCTTCCCTCCTTAACTAAGCTTGCTATTCCTGGGTGTCTTAGTATGTGTCCTACCAACCTATCTCTTCTCTTCATTAGCAGTCGCCAGAAACATCTCTCCTCTCCCACTCGTCTTAATACCTCTTTGTTTGTAACCCTATCTACCCATCTGATCTTCATCATTCTCCTGTAACACCACATTTCAAATGCTTCAATTCTCCTCTTTTCTGCTGCACCAATAGTCCAAGTTTCACTTCCATAGAGCGCCACGCTCCAGACAAAGGCTTTCAAAAATGACTTCCTAATACCTAAATCTATATTCGATGTCAGCAGATTCTTTTTTTGTAGAAATGCTTTCTGTGCCTGAGCCAACCTACATTTTATATCCTCTTTGCTTCGTCCATCACTGGTTATTCTGCTTCCTAAGTAACAGAAGTCTCCTACTTCCTTCAGCTTTTCACCTGCCAATTTGATCTCCATAGAGGTTTCTGATTTATTTCGGCTGCATTCCAGTATTTTGTTTTACATTTATTAATTTTCATCATGAATTATTTCCGTAAGACGGAGTCCATACCATTCAAAAACTCATTCAAATCCTCAGGCTTGTCGGCCAAGATGACGATGTCATCAGCAAATCGCAGAGTTGAAATTATTTCTCCTTGAATCTTCACTCCCACTTTAAATTTTTCTCTAATTTCCTTCATTGCTTGTTCAATGTAAAAATTGAAAAGTATGGGTGATAAGTTGCAGCCTTGCCTTACACCTTTCTGAATACCAGCTTCTCTCTCATGTCCTTCAACTCGAATGACTGCTGTCTGCTTTTTGTATAGATTGTATATCACCCTCCTATCCCTGTACTTTATTCCAATCGATTTCAAAATGTCAAACAATTTAGTCCAATCAACGTTATCAAAAGCCTTTTCTAAGTCTACAAAAGCCATGAACGTTCCCTTATCTTTCCTTATTCTACCTTCCAAAATCAGCCTAAGACTTAGTACAGCTTTCCTTGTTCCTACATTTCTCCTGAAACCAAACTGGTCTTCACACAACTACGTTTCTATCTGGATTTCAATCCTCTTGTAAATTATTCTAGACAGGATATTTGAAGCATGAGTAATCAAGCTGATTGTACGGTAATCTTCACATCTGTCAACTCCCACTTTCTTTGGTATAGGGATGATTACATTCTTCTTGAAATCAGGGGGTACCTCACCTGTCTCATAAATCCTACACACCAAGTGAAATAACCTGATCAGACCTTCATCTCCTATGCAGCGTAGCAACTCAATCGGTATATTATCTATGCCTGGTACTGCCCCCGTAAATTGAATTATATTGAGACCACGGTGGCTGTATTGGCATATGTGAATAAAGTTATGGCTGTCATAGTTGTGACGTGTATATTCATGACGTAGGCACGGATGACGCAGACTTCATGCAAGTAGGCTGGATGAGCTGAGATTCTTGGTGACGTCATGATTTTGTTCGAGAAGGATCTGAGATTTACGACGCAGTCGCAGGGAAACAAGGAATTGTGCTGAGGAAGAAGTTACGCTATTGGAGGAGAGGCTCGAACCAATGAATGATAGTTTGGAGGGAGACGGAGATTACTGAAACTACCATATTTAATTACTTTTGGCATGAAGAATTGTGGAAATCTATTTTCAGTTATGGCATTGATTTGGAATTTTGAAGAATTTAATTATGAGTTTTTGAAATTTGAAAATCCGTCAAGTATAGCCAAAGTTAGAACTTCTAGCAATGACGGAGGAACAAGCTATGGTAGGGATGGATACGCCCCTTAAGAAGTTGATAAAAGGCCTTGCACAGCATAGAGGAGGCTCTCATGTCTCATGTCTCAAGGCTCTCATGGCTCATTTTTCTGATTCTCATATTGTCAGACTTCGAGTTATTCAGTGAAGCAAGTCGTCATTAGCACGTGTGGTAGAGCCCACAGCATCGAACAAGCATTGAGCGTGCAGCAGTACAATTTTACGGTTACTGAAACTAGGCGAAGTTGGAGCGCACACACAAACGAGTCTACAAGATTATATATCAAGAGTTAGCTACTGCATTTATGCTAATTCAATTGTGCATTACAATATTGAGGCGTGTACGAAAGTTGAACATTTTCACGAGTATACTTTGGAAGATATTCGCATTTTAAGACTGCAGACAAAAGTGATTTTCTCGACACCTGAGAAGCACTTTTATAATACCACATTCTACGCTACGGCTGACACATGTATTGCAACCGTGATACTGAAGATTACATTTGGTGATACAACGCTACATTCTACAATGGAACTATATAATCTGGCAGTACTTTCGACTATTATTATAACGGAAGTGGAGATGGAAGACTAAAACTTTAATGCAATTGGGACATATATCAATGAAGTGAAATAGCAGCATGGAACTTCGTTAATCGTCATTCTACAAAAGCGAGCATGTAGTGAACATCCAACTACACTCATGCATCGTAATCCATCGCTGAATTACATCAAATGGCAGTGGAAATATCTTCATACTCCACAATTATGAACATTTCTGCGGAAATAATTGCAATAAACTTCATGGCGAATTTCTACCAGAACTTCAGGGAATTTTCAAGAGAGGCCAGGGTGGACCCGGCTCACAAAGAAGAGTTTTGCCAGAAGGATGTCTATCGTCTACACGGAGCAGTGCAATTTCCGGAGGAGGAAGCAGTTCTATTCTCCGAGGGCGCAGGTTCCAGGTTCGAGGTCGGAGTACATCTTTACGGTGGTGAAATGGAACCAACAGCAGTCTTCTTTGGAAATTTTCCTCTAGAACTTCAATCAACAGATAAGGTAGTCGTGAACGTTTCTTGTTTTATTTGAGCCATTTAGCGATATCTGAGCAACCATTTTCCCCATATTTTCTGTCCCATATATTTTGCCCCATATTCTTGCTTGATATTTTTGTACTCAGTACACTTTGCTGATTTATGCCTTTTTCTACGATTTATTGAGACATTGTTATGTCATTGGCATATTTAAATAATTTTGGATCAGTTGAGACTGATAAAATATATTCTTTCAGTAATTTGCATATTTTTGTAGTCACGATTTGACTGTAAAGTTAACGATTTTCTATGGCAAATTTGAATTCAGACAGCGTGTCACTCTATTAAAGTAATTCTATTCAATAAATTACTTTGACCAATTTTCTGTCATCCTCAAGAAAGAAGAATGATTAAAAGATTTTAGAGCGTTAAAATCTACTACTTTATCGACGATCTTTGAAATACTAGTCGTTGTATGAACATGATTGCAACATAGACATTTATCGTCAATTCTGAAATACCATTGCATTATAGACAATTTTATGAAATATGAACTTTGATTACTATTTATTGAGTACACTATAGTAATGAACATTTGATAGGAGTTTTTCTCAATTCTAGATTGGAACAATAATGTTTGCATTCCACAGTCTAATTGTATTCTATTCGATTATTTATGCAGTTTAGATGAACTTTGATTGAAGATAGTATTTTTATACTGCGATACTTTGTTGATATTAATCTCAATTTTGATAGACCAGGGAGGCGTGTCTAATCGTATTTGCTATTAAATTTATTTGTGATTGGCAAATTTTTACTTCATATCGATTCATGAATGAAACCCACGAAGGTTAAATATAATAACAGTTTTTGATACAATTGATGAATATAAGAATTTTTAAAGAGGAACTATGGATGTATAATCGTTAGTTCAGTGGACGTGTAAAAGTCGCTGATGAATAATGCCCTGTAATAAGTGAAGGAGGTTCCCACAGTAATATTGATGATGTTGATGAATTTGTAAGTGGAGGTTTTTTGTATGTATTGTGGAAGATTTTGATGCCATATATAATGAGATATATGATGAATTATGGACCAATTTTGGTGCAATTTTGTGCGTTTTGAGCGAGGTATTTTTTTCGCTGAGTGTATTGTTCAGGTCCTTTGAAAATTATTCAGGTGAAGTTACTGTTAAAATTAACAAGAGTGTTTAATTAATTTGAGATAACGATTTTGAATGGAGGTTACCGTCACAAATAATAATAATAATTATTAAATCTTATTAAACCTGAATCTAAAATTTAAATATAACTAACCTTCATTGGTCGATTATATCACCACGATTTAAGTAATTATCAACCGGATAAACGTGTGGTTTAATGTATTTCTAATATAAATAATATAAATAATATAAATAATGTAAATAACTATGTAAATATCTTTAATAATAATGTGAAACGAACGGGATTAATAGAGGCGTGTATAAATTTTTCAATTGTCTTTTGACAATGTTATAAACAATTTAAAATGTTATAAATAATTAATGAAGTTTTTGTTATAAACATTAAGCGTTTTCGTTATTATACTCTAAACAACGCTAGTTAAACAATTGGATTATACAATTAAACAAGATTTGGGATTATTAGAGTAATCCATTGATATTTGAACGGAGCATTTAAAAGATTTGCGTGATAATATTTGAGTGGAGATGTGAACATTTAATGTGTTTTGAAAAGGAGCTAGGCTCTGAGGTAACTAGCATATGCTAACATTGGATGGACAGGTGCGTCCATTTGACGATGCAAGCATGCGACATGGTGCAGGGTGTATCGCAGGTGGCCAGATAACTGTATGATAGAGGCCAAGGTCATCTACATAGCAGCCTTGCGGTTATAAATAAAATGTGAAGTTCATAAACAAGGAAACAATTGCTATATGTCTCGTCCCAACTCCCTTATCCATTCCAAAGTGCATTATTATTATTACGTTCTTTTGAGCTAGAGAAAGCTGAAATTTTGTATGTGAAGTCTACAAGTCCTACAGGAGGACATGGTTACATGGACAATGGCTTCTGATTGCCACGTATATTTTGTTGTTAAATTTTTGTTAAATTATTTTCTTTATGTGAAATAAATTATTGTGCAGTTTAAATTTTCGTGTTTCCGTTTTGGTTCATTTTAAATATCGTGGTGGAGGTTATTGTGAGGGCATACTATTAAGTGATCCAGTTGAAAACCCAGACCCGAGATTAATTAGAATAGGTAAGTAAAAGGTAAGTATGAACCCCCGTATAGTTTGGTGTGTTCCACAATAATTTCTTGTTAACTACTGTGCTCTAATCTCGGTAGTATCTGTCAGTGCCATTTTCATTGATGTAGCTGTGCCGGTGCGATTGATTATTGGCAATCCGATTGAGGGGGCGGATTTCTGACAGCCTACTATCCGGATTATCGGGGACAGTACTTTGTTCCTGCTTAAGTCTTCCAAAGCTTTATCAAATTCTTATCTCAATATTAAATATCCTTTCGCATCCACATCAATTTCCTCCTCCCTTTCCATTACATGATTCTCAATCTCCTTTCTCTTATACAAACATGTCTATGTAAGCTTTCCATCTCTCAACCTTTTCTTCCCTATCTGTTAGAGGCTTTCCATTTGTGTCCTTAATATTACAGCACTTAGTCTTCTTTTCCCCAAAAGTATTCTTAATCCTTCGATAAGCTGTGTCTACTTTTCCTAATATCAGACAATTTTCTATACCTGCACATTTCTCTTTCAACCATTCCTGTTTCGCTTCCTTGCAGTTCTTGTTAACCTCATTTCTCAGACGTTTGTATTCTGCTTTCCCCTTTTCATTTCTTACATTCTTGTGTTTCCGCCTTTCATCCATCAATTCTAGTATATCCTGAGTGATCCACGGTTTTCTACCTATTCTTTCTTTCCTACCAATGTGTTCTTCTGCGGCATTAATTACCTAAGCAATAAATAATTGCATATAAATATATATATATATATAAATCAATAAATATATAAATTAATAAATATATATATATAAATATCTACCCCACAACAAGGTTAAGTATTTTCCACCAACACCAAAACTGTTAAACAAGACCAAGTGTTTCACGCAACGCAGTGTGTTCAAAGGTAGTCACCCAAGTGAGAGTGGAAATGATAACGACATGTCTTTATATATGCTACGTTGCATGAATAATCATTTTTTTCCCACGCTTTGAACATTCTGTTATCATGCACGTGGACAGATAACGTCCAAGGTGAACATCTGTGCTAGGTCAATTTCACATGAACTTGCATTTTGTCACGTACAAAGCAAACAAGATGTAACTTGCTTAGCGTACATGTCATCTCACACGTGTATGCATGCATTTCGCTCTTCCTTGCCACCACGATGGTCAGATTATTTCACCTTCAAGCGTCCTCTGCGTCTTTGTCATTTTCTATTGCACTTGTTGTCAAGTCAGATCAGCGCATTCCAATAAGCTCAAATGACATTCGCCTCCTGCTCGTCTGCTCCTCTACAAGTTTGTTTTCTGTACTCGCTTTGACCAACATAGACCCAAGTTCTCATCATCGTAAAATGTCAGAAAAATGAACACTCGCTCTGTCATAAACCGACCCGCCGAAATAGCGATTGTTCTATTAAGCATGGTCCTTGTGGTTAGCGACAGGTTCGTTGAAACACACACCCAGCAGTATCGTCTCTCTCAAACACCACGCTTCATAAACATTATAAACAGGTAAAGAAAAAAAGTTTTTTCAACATGTATGGCGTTAGGCCCTTTGTGATTTATTTTTGGAAAAAATATCTACCACATTTGAAAGGGGCGTTAGCCCGAGTCCTAGGGCACCTCGAACACGTCTCTAGCGTTATTGATTCGTGAGAAATCAGAAAATATCACAAAAAAACATGTGTTTACCCCAAAATCGAGTTTCCAATTTTTTTTTTAAAATATAACGAGTGGTCCATAGCAAAGAGGACGCCAACCCGAGTCCTTGGACCCGTCGTACACGCCTCTGGCATCATTGGTTCGCGAGATATAGCAAAACGTTTAAAATCACGGTTTTACCCCCAAAAAATTCTATTTTCCTCATTCTCAAAAACTTTAACCTATTACCAAAATAAAGAGGGTTTCGAGACAAGCCATTTGACACGTCATAGGATCTAATCCGATCATGCATTCGTGAGATATCGGAAAAAGTCTAAAATCACGTTCTTACCCCAAAAAGCCTGCTTCCCTCATTCTCAAAACTTGAACCTATTAATAACATATATAGGGCTTCGAGACAAGCGATTTGACACGTCACACGTCCAAATCCGACCTTGCGTTCGAGAGATATCGGCAAACTTCGTAGGAAAGTAGGCGACTACCTGGCTCTCTCCTCACCACCCCTTCTTATCAATCTTTTTTTTTTCAAAGAGCTCGCCCACTTACAAAAATCCCAAGTGCGCATGCGTACAAAACAAAAACAAAAATGTTGATCCACAGCGGCATCCAGCAAAACGCATGCGCTATATGAGCAACAACGTTTAAGTTCATTTTAGCAGCGCACCTTATACATGTCGCATTTAAAAAGAGACTTTCACTAAAAGATTACAATTTCACCCCCTAGTAGGGGTAGGTTTTATTTAGGGGTTGCAATGAGTGGTCCATTGGAAAGAGGGCGTCAACCCGAGTCCAACGACACCTCATTTGTCAAAATCGGACCATGCGTTCGAGTGATATCGACATTGCCCCTGAATGTATTGCGGGTTAGTATGTGACGTCAGAGGGAGAGGTGATTGGGGGGGGGGGGGGTTATAGAACTCTCATCACTCCCCTACTATCGTAGTTTATGAGTAACTTAATTATGGAGAATGACCAACTATGCGAGGCTTTCGGACCAAACATAAAGCACGACAAAGTGCACGTCACCTTAAAACAAGGCACTATCTGATGTTACACCATGCATTGGTGAAAACCACAAAGTACACGCGACCTCTGCCTATTACAATAACACTATCTTATAAGGCAAAGTCATAAATTACGCCTTCAGCTCTATGCGGCTCCAATATAATAAAATATAAATCAGGTCCACAAACAAGATGTTCAGTAAAGAACATACAGCCTACTTTCTCCTAAATGCATGGGTATTGTTATAACTCTTTGTCCTTTTCAAGGAGTATAATTGAATGTTGGTTGTAGTAGCTTGTTGAAATACAACGTTCTATACGGATATTAAACATGAATATTAGGCGTCCTTTGCTAGTGCTACCTCTGTACCTAATTTCGTTCAATTCGGTTTCACCGTGTTTGAAAAGATAGGGGAATCGATTTGCACACATTCATGGCCGCTATCCACAAATTATTGGGCTGATGACTTTGAAGTTTGGTCAAAGGATTCTTCATACATAAAGGTATAATGTTGAAAAATTTTGTTGATATCAGATTATTAGGTTGGTTGTAATTTGATTTAAGCTTATAACATTTGGGTGGCCGCCATTACGTTTTCGTCAAGATGGCGGCGATATAAAACATGACACTGAGGTGTCCTTTGCTAGTTCTACCTCTGTACCAAATTTCGTTCAATTCGGTTTCACCGTATTCGAATTGATAGGGGGGGGGCAGACATTCAGTGTACACTCACTCACACACACACAGACACACACACAGACAGACACACAATTTTTGGCCCTGTGTAGATCTCATAAATCTACTTTCATTTTTTGCAAAAATCGAAAGTATGCTAATAACACAACTACCGGACGGGCATTCAAAGCTACGTCGAACCATTCGAGAAGTATCTCAACGTGTCACTCAGTCTGATCACGTAAGAGGTAACCTCAGCAGTCAAACCCAATTTGAATCTGCTGGCATGCACCAAAACCAGGTAACCAACCCATTATCATCGTGTCAACACACGGCAAAAATCTATCACATAAAGTGAGAACAATAGCCTGAATTATCCAAAAGTTTGGTCCATTCATAAGAATTACTCTGGTTATACTCATTACAATAGAAGATACATAGACCATTCGCTTACAATAACTTGCGAAGAGAAAAATATAACAGGTGTCATGACTCTCTGGTCACCCTTTATTCACAACTGCTGTTACGTAACCCACATTCCAATCTTGCGCCAAGAATGTCTCGATAAAAGTTCCCTTAATAAAATGCAAATAAAGCTGTGTCAATGGGTCGTAGTCTTAGTGGGAAACTCCTAGAGTCTGCTGGGAAATATAACTGTGATTTAACCTTGAGCGCGGACACCTGTCACCGTGTCTAGCTCGAGTGAGTGTCTGTCACTGCACGTGAATTCATTGCATTAGGAACGTCCAACATAACGTTCAGTAAAATCCGTAGATTTCAATAGATAATGTCCACAGTTCTAACCCATTACACTTGACAATAGTATAACATTATTCCTTGTACATTTGAGGCGTTCTGGTTAGCCTTTAAAAGTTATTTACAAACATGTGCTGACCTTCAAAGAAGCCAAAGAGTAGCGAAGTGAAGAGATGCCTACTCCATAATGTATTTGCGAACATATTCCACATCACTGTGGAATGTTATTTATACACGAATATCGTGCACTGGACACGTAAAAGT
The DNA here is from genome assembly GCA_946902985.2 of Meconema thalassinum. Classification (NCBI taxonomy): domain Eukaryota; kingdom Metazoa; phylum Arthropoda; class Insecta; order Orthoptera; family Tettigoniidae; genus Meconema; species Meconema thalassinum. Next base: position 567,778,591 of record OX336391.1, on the reverse strand, counting down.
TTATAAATGTTTAACAAACACCTACACCTACGGTGTTAATTACAACTGATACGTTTGAAGTGTAATCCGGGGTTTAGAGTGAGTTGAGGATTACAGCAATCAATCACACTATTCTGATTCTGCTTGAATCTTACAGTTCTGGTTCTAAGACCATAGAAAAATTATTTGCAATAATAATGTGGATGAGTTATCTTCTCTGCGTCCAAAACGATACACCCGCAACAGTGGCGTACAAGGATTTTACATTATGGGAGCTTTCAAAAGATGACTATACTTTCAGCGACAGCTGATTATTGAAGATTATAGCTCCAAGTCAAAAATCAGTTTTCATCATGTGGAATACACAAAATTATAATTCTGCACCCGGGCTGAGCCCGCGAGGGTGGGTAAGTCTGATACCGAGCCAGCACAAAGCGTGCGGATGCTCATGTAAGTGAAATCCACCATCAGTGGCGGCTACAAGAACGAAAGGAAGTCCTACCTAAAATGACTGTTATGCTTACGGTTGCTAAAACTAATCCAGCCCTGATCCATAACCATAAAAGAAGAAATGTATCGTAACTCACGGCGACAGTTGTTCACCTCTGCCTTGTGAGGCATTGTTTGAGGGGTCCATCCTTTGATCCGGGAGTTTGGCAAGGATTGCAACTCCCTGGCCATGGTCATAATAATTCTCGTATCGGTGTTGTTAGGTGGTCAATGGCTCCTTCATACAGAGGCTTAAGCCCTCATGGTCATCATAGTTGAACAGGCAATAGACAGCACGAGGACAAGTTTAAGAATCTTGAAGTTTTTGTAGAGAATGGTGAAATTGGGTGGGAATTCACTGATTCTATGAGTGGTTTCACTTCTCAAAACTGGCTTTGCACTTGTGCAAGCTATAAGCAAAATTTACCATGTGCTTGTTTTTCACAGAATCGATTCTTTCAACACAGATTTTACACTCCCTTGATATTGCAATCACTATGATATTGGTGCAATCTGTCGTGTAAAAATATCGGCCTTTGCACGGTGCAATTATTCCTTGTGGAATGAGTAATTTGTTAATGAATAGCACTGTATATTATTGATATTTCGAGTACTTCGAAAAATTTTGTCGTACACGCTTTTCACCATGTGGCGTGACGTTCACCATGTCCTTCTGGCACAAAATTGTAAATTCACTGTTTTCGGAGAAATATTTCACTCCCGTGATTAATACTGTTATAAGACGATCACACAAGCACTTTAGTGCCAAAAATATACTGGATGTCGTAATTCTTCTTGGATTACGGACACGTTGGTACTTAACAAAGACTGATGCACCCTCGGTCTTCACGACCGGTCCAAATATACGTCTTGCTGCGTCAAACGCACTATAGGGTTGTGATCTTGCCTAGAACGGCAGGTTCCGGCTTGAACAACTGCCGTAGTCATTTAACTATTATTTAAATGTGCTTCGCGTTTCTGCGAGGATATACCTTGCACATGACCTAAATTCAAGAAATATTATGCCAATCTAAAGTGGCTTATAATGCAGAGTTACATAATATGATTTATCCAAATATGCACATTAAAGATAAATATATTTAATCTTGTGGAAAATAATCCAGTCATCCAAGCGAAGTCAAAAGATCTCCTGAAGCTGAGGCAAGCTTCTGGGATGCGTTCGGTAACTCTCAGTTGTAGTATTCAATGCTTCTCTCAAAAACTATCACCAGCACGAGCGTAGGCGGGCTCAGTAGACCATCTCGTGGTGTAGCGGCTATCGTTATTGTCTGTCGCCCCGGATTTTCGGGTTCGATTCCCGGCTCTGTCAAGAAATTTAATCTCAGTCTGAGGGCTGGAACGGGGTACACTCAGGCTTGTGAGGCTAAACTGAGCCATCTCAGCCATCTTGGAATTGGTTTTCCGTGGTTTCCCACTTTCACCCCAGGCATCTTCCTTCCCAATCCTAGCCTCAATTATAAATGCATACACAACTACAGACACCATACGTTATCAGCCAAATTCTACACACACACAAAAGAAAGTACGCTACACGTCTGAAATGACTACGATGTCCAGTCCCAGTCCCGTAAAACTGTTGCTACATTGTGCCTCTTCCCGACCCTGTGAAAACGGGATAGTGGAGTAAGAGAGAATGTAAACCGATTCATACAATCGTATGAGACATAGAGAAAAGGATTACAGTGGGTTCCAGGTAGGGTGTGTCGACCAGCCGCAATTGGTGCCCCTGGGCGAATCCCCCAATGCAACAGCCACGGCATAAACCAAGACGATTTGCTGGAGTTTGATGTATAGACTATCTTTGTTGTTGTCGCTGTCTATTGATGCTATAGATTTCACAAAGAAGGAATAAACAGTAAGTTAAATATGAATTTTAGATCATACTGTACTTTCAATGTGGGCACAATTATGCACTTATTTAGATTTGTAGGTACTTTTGTCATTTTCTTGCTTCTGCAATAATATGTAGATTGTAATGTAGCCAGTATGTACTCCGACCACAGGCTGCAAGAAATATTATTATTATTATTATTATTATTATCTCTTTATTTACTCAACTTACAGTCGGTACCATGACTCATATCGGTACATTACGTACAAGAAAATGAGTCAAGTAACACTTAAGCCTATTGCATACATTTTCGAATAGCATAGATGTTTGACAGTTAATTTTGTCTTCTCTTCTTATCTTCCACGTCTCTTTTTCACAAGAGGGTCCAAAGAAAAATCCTAATGTGTATTCAAAAACCCTCTAACGATGCTGCAGGTTTTCAGAATTGCAGCCTTTTGTGCAATAGTATGGGTGAATATGGGAAGATTTAGTGTAGCTAGATTTACTGAAAAGGATTTAGGTGTCAGGCCAGTGGGAGAAAGGAGGAAAGGAAGAATCGTCACATTTTTTTTGTCTCCAGATTCTAGCAACCTCCATAGCTAGAGGAGTATATTTTTCAATCTTTTCTCTTTATTTATGGTGGATATTATGGTCATTCGGAACAGATATGTCAATCAAGTACGTGTGATGGTTCTTCTTATCAGTTAAAGTTATGTCTGGTCTATTATGAGGAGTTGTTTTGTCTGTTTGAATAGTACGATCCCAATACAGCTTGTAATCTTCGTTTTCCATCACACTTTCTGGAGAGTATTTGTAATAAGGCGTCCTGTCGTGTATGAGAGATCGGGTTAGGGCGAGTTCTTGATGAATGACTTTGGCAACATCGTTATGCCTCTCAGTGTAAGATGTTGGCGCTAGAATTCTGCAGCTGCTGGTAATATGCTCTATGGTTTCTGGACCGGTATTGCACTTCCTGCATTCATCATCTATAACAGTCTGATCTTTCAGGATGTGTTTCCTATTAACTTTTTGTGGTGATAACTTTGTCTTGTATCGCCTGGTTAAATCCCTCAGTTTCTGGAAACAGCTCTCCCCTTGACAACCATGTGTTCGAAAGCTGTTTGTCAATATTCTTGTCATTGCACTGGTTGTAGAATCTGCCATGAATTTCTTTTCCAGCCCATCTCTGCACCTTCTCTCTATTCAGTGTGTTCTTGTCTTTCATGACGAAATTTCCTTCATGGAGATTCAAAGGAGTGTGGTTGAAGTCAGCTTGTGCTACCGCTCGATGTAAAACACTGGTATCTTTCCGAGAATGAAAGTAATTCCTTAGATGTATAACTTGTTGATTGTGCAGAGCTATAGCATCAAGAATACCTCTGCCTCCTTCATTTCTGGGTGTTGTTACTCTCTCTATACAAGCATTGGGATGCAACATTCTGTGTTTCGTAAGCATAGTTCTTATTGTGCGGTTAATGTTCTCTAGGTCTGTTTGAGACCATTTTAAAACACCAAACGAATACATCAGCACAGATATAGCATATGAATTGATAGCTTTTGTTAGGTTATGAGCACTAAGCTTGGTTTTCAGCAGAAGTCGAAGTCTATGATTAAATTTCTGGTAGAGTTTCTCCTTCTCAGATTTACTGTCGATTCCAACTACTTGCTCAAATCCTAGATATTTATATGTTTCATATTTCCCCATGCTGTCTATTCGCTCATCAGCTCTTATGCTTATTCCCTCTGTTCTACACCACTGTCCTTTGTTGATGCTGTTGATTTTGCATTTGCCAGTCCCAAACTCCATGCAAATGTCCTTCGAAATGTTATCTGTTATATTGATGAGTGATGTCAGTTGGTTCCTATTTGCTGCATACAATTTTATGTCATCCATATAAAAGAGGTGATTTACTTTGAGAAGATTTTGTTTATTTTCTTTAATTTGGTATCCGTAGTTGTTCATCTTTAGAATCTCTGATAAAGGGTTGAGACATAAACAAAACCACAGTGCACTTAAGGCATCACCTTGAAATATACCACGTTTGATGGGTATGACCTCTGTTTCAGTGGTAGTGATGTTAGATTTCAAGATGATTTTGGTACGCCAAAATTGCATAATGATAGCAAGGAAGTTGATGAGTGTCTTGTTTACCCGGTATATCTCAAGGGTATGGATGAGCCAGCTGTGGGGCACCGTATCGAATGCTTTTCTATAGTCGATATAAGCCAAGAAGAGGTTACGTTGTTGCTTCTGTGCTTGGTGTATAATCACACTGTCAATGGTGAGCTGTTCCTTGCAGCCTTGGCCGCCTCTCTTACAACCCTTTTGCTCCTCTGTCAAGATGCTATGCTGGTACATGTGACCATAAATTACATTTGTGATGACCGATGTGATGATCTTGTAGAGCGTCGGCAAACAGGTTATTGGTCTGTAGTTTGCTGGATTAGCTGAGTCAGCACTCTAAGGCAATATGTAGGTTCGTCCCTCTGTGAGAAAGTGTGGGAACTCTTCGGGATCATAGATTACCTGAGTTACAAGATCAGCTAATTTTCTGTGTGTGCTGGTAAATATTTTGTACCAATAGTTCTGAATTTTGTCTGATCCCGGAGATTTCCAGCTGTGTGTTTTGCTGATGGCTATTTGGATGTCCTGTTCTATAATGACTAACTCTTGCGTTTGATTAATGCGTGAGTGCTTCTCGTTGATTTTATGGATCCATTCTGCATCTTCTTTATGCTGCACCGGGTTTGACCAAACATTACGCCAAAAGTTGCTTATTTCCTCCTCATTCGGTGTTTTAGAGATTGTTGGTTCACGGCTGCCATCAAGATTCGCGTAGAAAGTTTTCTCATTAGCTCTGAAGAGATAATTTTGTGTTCTTCTCTGATAACTTTCCTTGTATCTCTTGAGTTTTGCTGCTTGTACTGCCAGTTTTTGCTTGTAGTCGTCCATGATATTCAGGATTTCTTGCTTCCCTTTGTTTTTTATGTTCGGAATTATCCTCATGATTTTTGAAGTGATCTTTCGAGTTCTATTATCTGAAGCATATTGTGTGAGCAGACCTATTACATTACGCAACGACATTATTTTATTATTGATTCGTCGTTCCCATGGAGGTATTCTTTCTGTACGAGGACTGAAGTTTTGGTTGCTGGGCACCTGGTTATGGAGTGATAACACATTAACAGCTGCGCAGTATATGAGCAAATGGAAGTCCGTAAGATTATCTACTGTTTCTAAGAAAGCTGCCAAGCAATTGTTTACATCCTCAATTATATGTCTGCTATTATTTTTAAATCTTAGCTTGCGAATAATACTCCTTGAATTTGGATCACTATCTTCCCATTTCATTAATTCTGTCTGTAAAATATTCATCACATTTCCACGATCCTCCAGTGTGTTACTATTGCCTTCAATTTCGACTACGGAAGATTTATTACTTTTTGCAGTACCTTGACGTGGTGTGGTGTCTATGTTAACGGCAGGATGAACTTCATTATTGGTCTCCTGCATGGGTTGTAGTTCTGAGAGAACCCCATCTTTAATCTGTTGAATTTCAAATTCGCTTAGGAGACTGTTCCTTATTATGGTTCTACGCTGATCACTTACTCGCTGTTCTGTGATATTATTATTATTATTATTTTCGGTTTATACAGTACATATAACACATTTCTGGTGCATTACAACATGACTATACGGGCTTCAGTGAACCAAAGTATAGTTATGGAAACAGCAACTTCTAAGCTAGAATTTCGCTACCCATGAACTTCCGAACGATTCTGGTTGTCGATAGAACTACTGCCTTCTGCATTAGTTTGTAGAGCCCAGTATCCAGATCCAGTTCTTTAAGGCCTTGGAGCAAGGTACTTGGGATCACGCCCGTACTCGAGACAATGATAGGTATGGTCTTCACTCGCTCTACATGCCATTGTCTCTTGATAGGGTCGACCAACTCGCTGTATTTGCTGATCTTTTCAATGTGTTTTGACTGGAGATTCTTGTTGTTAGGAATCGCAACATCAATCAATGTAGTTTGCTTGGTTTTCTTGTTTACAACCACCAGATCCGGCCTGTTGTGTGATACCGATTGATCAATCAAAATAGTTCGGTCCCAATACAGTCTGTATTCATTGTTTTCAAGAACACACTCTGGCTGATATTGGTGGTACGGAACTTTCTTTCCTTTCAAAAGCTGAAACTTATCAGCCAACTCCTGATGCAAGATTTTAGCAACTGCATCATGCCTTTGTTTGTGCTCTGTTGCCAGGAAATATCTACATGCAGATGTAATATGCTGTATTGTTTCTGACTGTTGACATCCGTAGCGGCACTTATCATCTGGTACAGCGGGATCTTTTACAATGAACTTGAGGTAGTTCCTTGTAGGGATGACTTGGTCTTGAATTGCTAGCATAAAACCTTCAGTTTCTGGAAAGATCTGTCCTGAAGTGAGCCAGTAGTTTGACGCATTTATATCAACATTTGCTTGACTCACCTCATTTGGATGTCTTCCGTGCAAAGGTTTTGCTTTCCATGCTTCCATCTTCTGAAGGTCAGTATGTAGGAGGTGTTGAATCTCTTGCTGACACAAGACCAGTGGCGTTGATCTGTCCGCCTCACTGATGGCTCTGTGAAGTACAGATGACCTCGCTTCTGCATAGAAGTAATCCCTAAGGCTGACTATCTGCCGTTTCATCTGATTATCAATGTCAACGAACCCACGTCCACCTAAGCTTCTGGGTAGAGTCAATCGCTCTATTGAAGATCGTGGGTGGTGTTTCCTTCCTTTTGTGAGCATCGTTCTCATTTTTCGTTCAAGTCCTTCGATGTCCGTTTTGCACCATTTGATTATGCCAAAGGAGTAGCTCAGCACAGGTACAGCATACGTGTTAACAGCTTTCACTAAGTTTTTGCTGTTCAAGTGCGTTTTTATAATTTGTTTTAATCTTTTGACAAATTCACAGGACAGATCTTTCTTTATTGACACATGGTCAATATGCTTAGCTTGTTTTACTCCTAAGTATCTGTAGGTGTCTTCTGCCAACATAGCCCCTAATATGCTGTCCATCTTCCAGCTCATACCCGGACTTCTGTACTTTTCCTCTCGCCACCTTTAGTGTCCGACACTTGTCCAAACCAAATCCCATTTGTATGTCTCGTGAGAATGCTTCAACTATTCTCAACAAGTTTTCCAGATGCGACTCTGTTTCGGCATAGAGTTTAAGGTCGTCCATGTATAGCAGATGATTTAGCCGAGTACCAATTCTCTTTCCAATCTTGATAGAAAAGCCGTAGTGAGTAGAGTTAAGCTGGGTAGATAAAGGATTCATTGCCAGGACAAACCATAAGGGGCTAAGGGAGTCTCCTTGAAAAATGCCTCTCCGAATCGATATCTCATCTGTTCGTATATCTCCGCGTGGCGTACTGAGACACAGTCTAGTTTGCCATGCTGACATAACCCTTTCCAAGAAACTGACAAATACCTCATTGATCCTATACAATCGCAGCACTGCTACTAGCCAGTCATGGGGGACATAATCAAAGGCCTTCTTATAATCGATGTACGCCATATGAAGGTTTCGGTGATTTAAGTGTGCCTGGCCACACACAACTGAGTCAATTATTAGTTGTTCTTTGCACCCTTTTGAACCCTTTTTACAACCTTTCTGTTGCACGGCAATTATATTGTTTCTTTCACAGTGTGCATATATCCTGTTAGCCAAGCATGATGTAATGATCTTATACAACGTGGGCAAACATGTGATGGGACGATATTTTGAAGGATCCCATGTATTCTGAAGATCTTTTGGAAGCAAATATGTGATGCCACGTGTGATGAATTCGGGTAAGCTATCAGGATGAAGGATGGAATCATTAATGAACTCACCTAGTCGATTGTGGATGCTCCAGAACTTCTTATACCAAAAATTCTGAATCTGGTCAGGGCCAGGGGCTTTCCAATTCGCTAAGTTGTTGATAACTTCCTTAATATCATTTGTGGTGAATTTCTCGTGCTGCATTTGCTCAAACCTTTGGGAAGCTTGCTGTTCTTCTCTTACCCAACTTGATTGAGTGTCATGATGAGATGGTGTAGACAGATGTTTTCCCCAAAATTCTTGAACTTCTTCTTTAGTCGGATAGCTTTTGTCCGCAGAAACCTTTATCTTACCCAGAGTCTGATAGAATCTTCTCTCTGAGTTGGCGAAAAGGAAGTTATCCTTCTTCCTCTTCATACTCTCCCTATACTTTGCAAGTCTGGCGGATAAAACAGACAGCCTTTGTTTCAAGGTATCTAAGCACTCTTCAGGTGTTGAATTCGGTACATCTCGCTGTGTGTGGGCTGTGTTTTGTCTCATTATATGCTCAGCTTTCCTCAGTAATTTTCTTGTTCTTGTACCACGAACATATTGTGTCATTCTAGCAATATCTGCCCTGAGCTGTTCAATCCTTCCAACAAGTCTTCTTTCCCAGTTTGGCATCGATGGCATTTGCTTTTTCCGTTCATGTTGTCCAATACCCATAGCTCTCACAACAGTTACTGCACCACAGTAAATAATAGTATGAAGGGATTCCAGATTGGCAGATGCTTCAACATGTTCCGGCAAAACATCCCGATTCATGATGCTCAGTATCTTTGTCAGCTTTCTTGAACCATTGACTTTCGGTATCTTCGGCCTGCAATTTGTATCAGTTCCATAAAACTCTATGACTGTAGTCATCATTTCATTCTTCAACTTTCCAATTTGGTGTTGATCGATAATTTGCATGGAAACTGGATCTACTTCTTGAAGGTCCTGGCTATCAGCTTGTGCCGACTCCAGTTCTTCAGGAACACTGTTCTGAGTGACTCCATTCACACCTTCCTTCTCACGCCGTACCTCTTCTTTAATGGTGTTCATTCTGGCTTCAGGGATAAGATTATTCCGGAGAATAGCCCTGTATTGATCAGATACTCTCTGTTCGGTCACAGTTAGTTCAGGGTAATGCAACAGAAATTCAGAATGTAAGCGTTGCCTATAACCAACTGAATTCTGTCCGAAGTCAGTAACCCTAAAATAAGTGCGTATTATGGTTTCGTTCATGACATTTGTCCATTTAATACGCTGTCGTGGCAGTCCTGCCTGGGTGAGCACAGGTTGAGTTACCTGTGCAGCACCTTCAGCAGGTGAAGTACTAGATAATGATTCACTTCTCTGCTCAGGCTCATCATGCAAACGCTTGTCGGCTGTAATGATTTCGGGATCTTGCCCGGTAGGGGCCCGCCTGTTCAGCCCTCTACCACCGGCGGCTCGCATACTGTCACGTCCGGCACCGGCTCCAAACGTGCCCTGGCGCTCCCCAGGCAGCGGCATTTCATCCGAGGCATTACTCGTTAATTTCTCCATCATGCATTAGATGGGTTTGCCTTTTATACCTACAGCCAGGTTTTGTTATCAGCCGTCCCTAACATGGGATACAGACGCTGTTGGCAGCCGCCCGTTCCGGATCAGACGCTACCATTGTAGGTTTAATTTTGGAGTTTTCCATCTCCTAGACAGGTTGCCTTCACTACGGCTCAGGAGTCCTGCCTACCCCATTTAGTATAACTCGTCATTCCTGGTTTGCACATACCTTGTCATTACAGATTTCTCACAACACACATTAGATATACGGTATAATTATATTGCAGAGATAGTGTTTATATTACAATAGTAGACGTCATTTAAGTGCAAACGACCAGCAGAGAAGGAATATGTAGCAAATACGTGTAACCTAATTTTGTAGGTTAAGCAGATGTAAACTTTACCATTCGTAATATTAACACGAAAACAGTCCGATTACCTCCACACATTATATGAAGTATGTAATAAATGGGCTTGAAACATCCCAATTACACACAAAACACCGTTCATAACCCATTTCGAGAAGGCATTTGGGGTTATATGGCACTGTAACTAACGATGTAGCAACCATGACATGAATGTAAACAAACATTTCGCAGCTGTATTTTGAAGATTATGACGTTGATAGATCCACAAGCACTATAACACACACTTGTTTTCGACAAGAGTCCATAAAAATCACCATAGAAATCGTAAACTAACCATATAAACGTGTAAAACTTACTTAAAAAGCGGAAATGTTATTATTATCACAAGAAGTTTAGGATGTTACATAATTTATTATTATTCTGGTTGTGGAATGCTTCACATTTACCTCAATGGTTATGTTGTGGACAGAAGCAGTAAGTGTTTCCTCTCCATTCCATTCTTCAAAACTCGATATATAAAAAAAAAAAAAAAAAAAAAAAAAATGGGTTAACTTGGACTGACAAATGTTACTGAATTGCCTGAAACGGTTTTGATCTCTCAAGTCACCTCTACCATGTTTTAGGAAAGGTAGTTTAGGGAGATTTTATCTTCTCGTACAGGATTCGGTACTGCCTCCAACCTATATGGTAGAGAAGATCATACGTTCTCTTCAAAGAAGGCGTTTGAGGTTGAACGATATTCTCTTCCCACATATGACTCCGTTCTCCATTTAATCCACGCAGATTGGACTAAAGTATTCTATATACCTGCACTTTCTGCAAAACTATCCGCACATAGACTCAGTAAAGAGCGCAAATTCCCCTTGAAGATGTTCTTTGCACTTAATCAGGTCTTCAACGTGACACACAAGTCATAAAATGCCGGGACATTAGGTTATCATTGGGAAGCTATAATGTTTCTTTATTTCTGTGTCTGAGGGAATACTGTTATATAAATGGGTTATAATGGTTATAATTGATAGAAAAAAGAAGACTCATACATTTATTTATTTATCTCCTGACTATTCAGAACTGACAAAAGTCCATGTTTTTGTTGTGTGTTACACATCAGACTCATGGCAGGCAATTATAAACTTCCCTCAGTTTTGCGGCAACAAACAAGGGTCATCAACCTAACAAGAACCAGTTAATTGTTTTGTGTAAACTAATTCCACCTCAACTCTGAATGTTGAAACGTTACGTGATAATTATCTCGGACATTCAACTTGACCATGACCGTGGTGTGTTGACATTATGTGATCGAATGTGCCAATACACTATATGTTTACAAATATATATATATACCGTATATTAAGTCATTTCATTCCCACCCATGAAGGGCAGGCGGGCGCGGGCCCCTATAGATGGCCGCACCATCTCTTGGGCCAGAGGAGGGAATTGTTTACAAACAACAATACCTATTCTAAAATATTGGTGGAGTGCAAATAATGTGAGAGCCTTCTCTATAGAACGGAACCTCGCAGGTGTCTGTCGAGCAAGGCACTGGCGCTAGCAGCTGCGTAGCGCCCAACTAATCCAACATATTTACTCGTTTTAACGTTTTAATAATTGAGGGGCCCAGTGGAAAAGGGGCACATGCCACCTGTGCAGTGATTTTGTGATTTTGGTACAGGAAGATAGCCGATGCCATCTAGTATCATCAGTAGGAACTTCTACCACAATGGTATGAGCCTATTCTTTGAAAGTGAGAATTATTTGCTATTATGCATGACTATCATACATCAGAGTTCCTTCATTCCTTTCTCCTGACAAAGCCTCTCCTCTACTGAGCCGCTCAATTATCATTACTTACATGAATTTAAGAGTAGTTGCTGAGAATGCTGTCCTTCATTTTCTAAACACACATTGCACCAACATAGGAAGTTTGGGTGCACTCACTGTAATTCATCCAAACAGTGCAATTATTTCGTTCTCGAGAGCCTACAGAGTAGGCCTACGCGGATTGTTTCTGTGTTCATTTTATCTAAGGTTCCCCCACAAGTAAAAATCGCACGGCTCTGAAACGTACGAACACTGGAAGACTTCTTCTTGAGAAGATAAGTTTCCAGTAGGAAAATGCAATGTTTTGTTCTATACCTAACCATGTTCACGGGATACGAGATAGGCTACAGTAATTCATGACAAGTCTTAATTACCTCAACTAAGGTATCTTGCCACCTGGGAATGTAAGCAATGCCATGACAGTGTCCGGTGCTTCCCGACCCGATCTTGTGTAATCGGTAGATACTACTCAACTGGCGGTGACTAATCGCTCTCCGCCCGTCACACGGCTCCGGCAAGGTTCCGTTCTATAGATAATGCTCTCACTGTACATCCGGTTGTTTACACAGTGCGAGCAACCCGCCCCGGCTTCGCCCGGAAACAGTTATGAATGCATTACGTGATAAGCGCCTTCATTTTTGATGTCAATGAACTACGACCTATATCCGTTTTACGTCTCAGCATGATGGGTTAATATCACTGACTGGACTATTAATTATATTATCATAGAGATGCATGTGCAACGAATTCTTGTCAGAAGTAATTTAAGAATGGCGAGGTGCATGAAACTCAAATCCCCCTTCCGTCCAATCTAAAAACACTTATAGTAGGCGATGTATTGAAGATATATGCCCTCGCGGCATTTTTTGTAGAACCTTTCATGCTGAACAATTCTTACACTCATAGTATATTGATATTTTTAACGGTTTGCCCAGCGTAAGCTTAAAAAGCGCACAGACGCCAGGTTTTGAATTCGACTTTTTCACTGAAATAGTTACTGATTGGCTTCCTTTGATCATAAATAAATTATTTTCTACAAAAAACTTCCCGGAGATATCCTTTACAACAGTGATTCCCAACCTTTGGCAGCTGACGCCCCCCTTTTCAGATACGGGTGGTCATCCCCCCCCTCCCCCTGCCCCCTCCCCCTCCCCCAGTCACTTCTATAACCTCTTCGATAAACACTGGGGCAGATGACCTCGTAGTTCCGCGCCTTAAAAAACAATAACTAACTAAACTTCGATAAACTGACGTGGAGGATATAGACCTAACCTAATAACAATAAAAAAAAGTCAACCACTGGCACTATCCAGCCCATGACGGGCTAAGGCCGACCAAGCGACCGCTGCCCAGCCATTCGGCCTGCAGATATTGGGGTGATGCGTGATCAGCGCGTCGAGTCCCCTCGGCCGTTAATCTTGGTTTTCGTGATCGGGGCGCTGTCTCACTGTCAGACAGCTACTCAATTGTCCTCACGAGGCTGAGTGCACCCCGTTCCAACCCTCACGTCAGTTTTAAAATCCCTGACGGAGCCGGGGATCGTACCCGGCGCCTCCGGGTGAGAGGCAGGCGCGCTACCCCTACACCACGGGGCCGGCCCCTAATAACAATACATAATGGAATAATTATTTCCGAAAAAATAATATGAAGTACTCGCTTTATATCTATTTCATACTAAAAAGATGGTATATTGGCTTTCACAGCCAGTGAATTAAAACTCAGCAATTTTTCTAGGTGTATGCTGGGTCTTGTGTGGGGTTTCGCTTAAAGCTGTCTGATGAGCCACATACTAACTTCATTTTAGCACAATACAAAGAACACACTTTTACAACACCTCCTTAAATTGGTCAACAAACGTCAGTGAGAGGGTTGACACTGTTTTCTCTTGGTAAGATTTGGTATGATTGGTTTGATATTTGACAGAGCACAGCGGAGATTACTTGCAACATTACCAGTGCTTTTGAACTTTTGAATTGGCGCGACAGTCACTTGGAGAGATTCGAAAAATGTTTGTTATACAAAATTGTAAAATTCGAGTTAAAGAAAATAATTCGGAAATCACCTCACGCCCCCCGCCCTGATGATGCCCCACGCCCCCCAGGTTGGGAGCCCCTGCTTAACAGAATGGTGAAAACCACATCAAAATCCATCCAGTGGTTCTCGAGATTACCCATGACATCCAAGAATCGGGGACTTTGTTTTATACTAAGTAGAGATTATACGCCAATCAGTATAATTTAATATAATATAATCCCCCTTCCGTCCAATCATAAATTGACTGTGAATTTTGCAGAACGAAAAGTTCACAGGCGAAATGAGAGTTGCATTTCCAAGGATTGGCGAGGTGAATGAAACTCAAATCCCCCTTCCGTCCAATCTTAACTTGACTGTGTTTCACAGGCGAAATAAAGAAAACCGGAGTTACACTTCCAGGGAAACTCCAAACACAACCACCCTTCTCAGAAGTCATAACTCAACACGACTCAACGGTTTGATGCTGGCTGTATCTGGGGCAATAGGTTCGCCCGCTAGCTAGGCTGTAAGAGGGATGATATACTCGCCCTTAGCTAGCTCGTAAACTGTCGCCTCAGTAGTTGAATGGACATGGTTGGAAGAAATTAAAACGTAAAAACACTTACAGTGGGCGATGTATTGAAGATAGACATATGCTCTCGCGGACTATTTGTAGGAACAATTCTTACACTCATAGTATTTAAATATTTTTAACGCTTTGCCTAGCATAAGCTTGCAAAGTGCTCGGACGCCAGGCTTTTTTTTTTACTTTACCATTAAAATCGTTACTGCTCGACTTCCCTTGATCATAAATAAATTATTTTCTACAAAACTCATCCTCGAGACAACCTTTACAGAATGGTGAAAACCGCATCAAAATCCATCCAGTGGTTCTCGAGTTTACCCGTAACATCCTAGAATCGGGGACTTCGTTTTATACTAAGTAGAGATTTGCTTGTACAGTGGGCAGTCAGCTCGGAGGGTAGTCAGATCCCCACGAAATATTATGTGGATAGAATCCCTAAAAACCAAGGCAGTGCTACGTGATGAGGCAGATTAAGCAAGGTAAGAAGTGAGGTAGTTTGCTCTGGTGTTTAGGACCCGATATTCACTTACGGCCTATACCAGTATACAGATAGTGTTGGGTTTTGTATGTTCAGTACATGCAATAATATCTGTAGCTCGTAATTTCCCTTGGTTGGTTTTCATGTTAAATGTTGACAACACATCAGTGTCCCTAGAGGGTGCAACTTATGATTAATAAAGGATCTATAGCACGACGTGAGGATATACTGTAGATCATCTACCTTTGGGACGTGTGTTTTGCGGTGTTTATAACAACGGCGAATTACACGGCCCTTTCCACTTCAGTGTCCACATTCGTTACCGCCAATAACTGTGTCTCCCTCGAGATCAACAAACGAACGGAGGTTCATAAGGACTTCACAGATAGGCAGGCGATCCCACTGAGAATTAGCCCCATATAGACAATGACCATGTTCTACAACATCTAGCAAACTTCATTATATTCGTGAGCGACATGGAATTGAGTTACATGTTTGACTGCGTGTTTAACGGGATAGTTTGCCGTTACCATGAACAGGCATAGTATCACTGATTAGCGGCTTCGGTGGCGTAGTTGGTAGCATGCTGAGCTTCTATGCCCAAGATCGCGGGTTAAAACCCGGCCGAAGTCGTCGGATTTTTATGAGCGTTAAAAATCCCTCAGTATGCCTTCCTTCGGAGAGGAAGTAAAGCCGGCGGTCCCATGTCATAGATTTATGGCATGTTAAAGAACCTTCCACTAATTACACCTGTGTGAAGCTAAATTAATTACGTATAGGTTAAACAACGCTCTTAGGGTTCCTACGTTCGTCGCCAGGAGCTGACTGCGGTGTCGTCTAGTAGCCAAGTTCTGAACTAGTAGTTGTCGACGGTGGCGTTTGGCGGCAAAAGTAGTAACTACTTGAAATTCAATTTCTGCAGTCCTTACTTGAATTAAAAACAGATAACACACACTAATACAGTCATCACAATTAACACCGGTTATCTGACAGATTCTAAACACACCCAAAGTGCACGGGGCTACATGGCCGCGTTGTCGCAGCCCCTAAACTGAGGAACCAACCAACCAAGTATTACTGATTGACTACAGATTATATCCGGATACGAATAACGACAAGTTAAAACTTTGTTCAGTTCATCCCAATTATTTTAAGGTCAGATTACCTTCCTAAACGCCACGTGATTGTTAACGTAAAGATTCTACTCTGTTGTCACCGGGATTCGAACCTCGGCAGTTCGGGTGAAACACAAGCAGCCTCTCCCCGGGATCAACTATTATGGAGAGTTCCCTACAAAAGAAGATTTGCTGGGTTTTAATGTCATTGGTTTTATGTCCCTTCTAACTACTGAGGCTATTAGAGACGCCGGAGTGCCGGAATGTACCTCCGAAGGGGATCTTAAACGGGCCAGTAATTCTACGGACACGACTCCCTCGGATTTGAGCACCCTGAAATGCCAACTGACTGTGCCAGGAATCAATCCTGCAAACTTGAGCACAGCTGGCGAGAATGTTACCGCTGCGCAACGCAGCCAGTCTATTAAAGTTTAATTATGGGTAATCTTGCGATGTGCTTTTTAAATGATTAACCGACGTTACGTCCCCTACTGTGAATGGATCTATGGATGCATAGTTTATTTACAGCAATAACAACAATAATAATAAAAATAATATAAGCAACGTCTCTTGTGACTTTGAGATAGAAAAAGTTTTCCACCAAATGCTTACAAAAAGTTCAGTTCCCCAAAATTGTCTACTATATCAACATTAACGCTTCTAGCCGCATCTGTTTTTATGAATGGAGAAGCAGCTCGATGTGAAGTAGGATTGATTTTATCATTTTATAAGTATTTTAGACAAAACATTTTTAGATATATTATATAATCTCACCTCCTTTATTATAGGTTTATTTTTTACATGTTGAATCATTTCTCTCAGCAGCCCTTGGGGAATTATTGCTATATTGTTGTATCACATAAATTCATTGACTTGCAACTTCATACTTCCTTCATACTTCCTTTTTTAAAGGTGATGATTAGCAATTCTTCATTGTTTTACACCAAAATATCTTGGTGTCACCCTCGATCGAACTGTGTCTTTCAAGCGGCATTGCTTGAACACCCAAAGTAAAGTATCTGCACAAAATAACATGCTAAGATGTCTAACAGGAAGGACAAGGGGTGCTTACCCCACCACTCTCAGAACTTCAGCTCTTGGACTGAGCTTCTCAGCTGCTGAATATGCAACACCAGTTTAGCTTTCTTCTCCACATTCCAAAGAGGTGGATATAGCTCTGAATGAGACTTCCGGGATTGTGTCTGGATATCTTAGACCAACACCACTTCAGAAGATCTACCCTCTTATTGGAATTTTTCCACCTCATGTCCGAAGAATGGTAGCTGCAGCATCTGAGAAGAAACGGCAAGAAACCGATTCGAGGCATCCACTTTTCGGCCAACAACCAGCCCGACAGAGACCTAAGCCCTGCTTTTTGAGTGGAGTGACAGCCCTCGAAGGCTCACAAGAACCTTCCCGGGTGAAGATATGGAAGACAGAAATCAAAGACCCAATTATTCCTCTATCAGAAAAAATGGTACCTGGTCACAACTTGCCACATGGAATTTGGAAATAATTAAACACGCTGAGGACGAGGTTTCACGCTGCAAGAACAATCTCAAGAAATGGAAGATGCTCGTCAACAATGATGAGTTCTGCGACTACAGCATGTTACAAGATCCAGAACACCTGCTGATCTGTCCCTTGATGGAGGACATACTTATGTTCAAAAGACGATCGTATGGCTGCAAATACTAATGCTGTAACTGTTGCTACTTACTGGCAAAATGTAATTTGATTCGGACACGGAAAATAAAATAAATCAATAAATCTTTTAATGTGTTTTTTACCAGCACCTTTGTTTAGAATCTAAGAAAAATACTGTATAGCGTGGCAAGTCCATCTGTACCTTAGAAAATATGTCAAACTCATGGTTACCCCTTGCCCCCTCTTGTTCCCTTCTTATAAGAGACAACTATTTGCTGTTACCAAAGCTACGTCATCACAAACCCAGGGCTCCCAGCGATCTGTGCAGACAAAAATATGTGAATTATAGACCTGGGACTTCAAAAATATGGACCTTTTATGGACTACTAAGGGCATGAATTATGAGACCGATAAATAGTTGCATTATGGGTTAGGCCAGTATTTACGCGTTCTTTGGTACAAAAATTTAATTTTAGCTCCAGATGAACTGATTTTATAATCCAGCAATTTATTTTTAGCTTTAGACTAATAAGATAGAGGATCAAGTAACTCGACTTTTATAATTCAGAAAAAAATGTGAAATTTATGATACAAAATTTTCATGTAAATTAAGTTAATTAAATACTGGAGAAAAGGCAGAAGAAAAAAAATATTTTTAACAAACGCATGTCAGAGAAAAATGAACAATTTATTTATAAAATACTAGCAACCCGCCCCGGCTTCGCCCGGGAACAGTTATGAATGCAAGGTGATAGGCTACTTTTAACCAAGGTCTTATAAGATTTCCTTGTAGGCTATACGACATTAGTCGTTTTTCCTCCAGCAGTGAACACGAAAAGATTTCGGTTTGATGTAACAGGCGATAGAGCCACGGAAAGCTGTCCATGAGAAAAACATTCTCCACTGAGATAAACTCCAGTCACGCTAAATGTCTGACCCTGTGCTTTATTTATAGTCATGCCAAAGCAGACTCTTACTGGGAATTGTACTCGTTGGAAATGATAAGGCAAATCTGAAGGAATCATAGGGATTCTGGGTACTAAGACCGTTTCTCCTGTACCACAGCTAGATAGTTGCTTCAATGAAACAGTTTTTCAAAGTTTTCATTACCAATCGCGTCCCATTGAATAACTTTGGTGGGTATAAATTACATAACAATATAATAGACACTCCCACTTTTAAAATAAGCTTGTGTTGTGGCAAGCCAGAAGGAAGTAAAGAATTTTTGGAATTATGTAGGGTAATGAACAGCTTCTTCACTATCGACTACTGTGTCTACTCTGTTGCTCTGGTTCATTGTTACGTTATAAGCGTTTTTTTCGATGTCAATGAACTATGACCTATGTCCGTTTTACATCTCGGCATTATAGCTTAAAATCACTGACTGGAGTATTAATTGTAACGAATTTTTGTCAGACGAAATTTAAGAATGACGAGGTGCATGAAACACAAAGTCCCCTTCCGTCCAATCTTAACTTGACTGTGTATTTCGCGCAACGGAAAGTACACATGCGAAATTAAGAAAAGCCGTTTCCGGACTTTATCGAAAGATGCGCTAAGCGAATCTTTCCGAACAGATCCCGGACTTAACCGAAGACCTCCCGCGGGTCCCAACCGCCCCTATCTACACTTGTTGTTCTTTTTCTCCTTGTGCATCTCTCTCGCTCTCGTTCGCTCGCTCTTCTAATCCCTTCTTGATAGAAAGCAAAAAAACAGAGCAGAATCACCAAAAAAAATGATGAGTATGGTTTTGGCAAATAAAGGCCATTGCGACAAAAATATGGACTTATGGACCAAATTGGGAAAAGTATGGACTTTTTATGGACTTACCTGAAAATATGGACCAAATACATAATTAAGGACTTGCTAGGAGTCCTGAAAACCAATAAGGAGCGAGTTCATTCAGCGTTGCCGAATATTGCATTATTGTCATTCCGCTACCTGCTGCCGCATGGTAAACGTCATAAGGCAAGCACAGCCTGCTTTATTCTTATAATCGTCTGCTTGACAACAATGAACTCTCTCTTCTCGACCGAGCGTAAACTGTCGACAGTCGATAATAGGCCTAATAGCTGCTTGCATCGAAATGTCTTTGGTACGATTTTGTGGGTATTATTTTCGAGGTCTTTGTTGTAAATAAAATCGGGATGATCTAAAGAAATGACCTAATATTGTAGTTCCCACGAGACACGTGAGGTGGTACTGTGTCGGGACCGCAAGTCCTCCTTTGCTTAGCATACTCAATTCAACACAAGCTAATGTTAATGCCTTCTACAACAGGGATGAGTTAATATCCGAACTCATTCATTCATTTCCGTGTCCGGTCAATATTTCCAGAACGCAGCAACTCCGATAGCCTTAATTATTGCCCTGGATCAACTCCTGCGTTGTGCAAGGTTGTTCCAGTTGAGGGCATATGAGCAAGTGGGCCGGATCTTGTGTTGCTCCGCACTCGCCGGACACGTCTCCGTCAGCTGGAAGGTTGCCCCATTTTTGCTTGTTGGTCTTGCAACGGGGGACACCCACCCTAAGACGATTGAGTGATCTTCAAACAGGGTTGGGAACATAGTTTCCTGGGGCTAGCTCTTCCTCTGCAGGGATATCAAACGGTAGCTAGTAGCTTGCTCTTCCATCTGGTGATGCGGTTAGACTCCGGTATTCCCTCCAGTGTGTTCTAGCGATATATCCGAACTAAAGGCTTCGTAAGTTATCTAGTCAATGCATATGAGATTTCCGAAGTGAAATATCACGTCCTGTGGTTTGGATTCCACGTAAAAATGGAGGTCTCGTGGCTCATGATCGCGAATTTAAAGGTGACGTTAAACTACAAGCTTCCTTCTCTTTCTTTCGTAAATTATATTTATTATGGCTCCTTTACCGTGTGTGAAAAATATAAACTGTTATGCGGGCTCTACGAGACACAGTTCTGGCTAAGCTATCGTCTTTCTTATTTGTTTAAACGCACTGTATAAACAAATAAATATATTTACGTTGACTTTTCATAAAATGCTCTTGTTAGTGGTAATATTAATAATATTGTTTCTCTTGTTACAGAGCAGTAGTTCCAACAACAATAACAGCCGCAGGCAACCATCTCAACAGTCAGTCCACTCTTCCAAGTCCAACAATTCACGACAACAAGCCTCCCGGGCGACCAACCCAGTGGGCGAGCGTACGATATCCGTTCACTGCATACGTAAGTAACCTCTTTATCACTATGTTTATCACTAGGGAAATATTCGTATTTCAACAGGCCTTGTGAGCACAGGAAGTATCGAATAATAATTCACAGCATCCTTGAACTAACCAAGTTGCTCACAGGCATCAATACTCCAATTATTAGAAAGCAACGTTTTGATCGACAGAGAGGCTTTGGAGACCGCTTGAGTTGTGTAGAGAGCCGTGTTCTTGGTGGTGAAGTGTGGGGAAGGTACGCTCAACTCAACAATGTAATAATTTACCTTTTCACTAAAACTGCTTTAGTGACGCTGGACCAAATTTTGCCCTAAATGGAATCTTTGAAGCGCCATTCAAGCGCGTATCCAGGATTTATTTCGGAGGGAGCTGAATCCTAAAACAAGAGTGATCAACAGAGATGGCATCCTAATTGAAATACAAGACTTGCCGAAACGCTGGGTCGCTGTTATTGAGAACTATGAAGATTACATTGAAGGCCTTTAAAGTCATTTTGTGAAAAGCAATAACATTTACCAAGCTAGTAGAATGCATGATATGTTCAAACAACCTCATTTATTATGTGAAGCACTCTCTATCAAGTTCCAACGTTCGCCACTAGGAGTCAGTGACATCTGGTACCCAAAGTTGAAACTACTTGACATTGAACGGAACTTGTAGCTCACCCCATGGGAGTCCGCATTGAAGCAGCTACAGCCTCTGGTGAGCCGAACATGTCCTCGGACACCCCCGGCACTAAAAGCCATACGCTAAATAAATAAATAAATAAATAAATAACCTGAAGCACTACGACATTCAAAATGACCACAACAAATTAGCAACGTGTTTTTTATTTTTAACTTTCTTTGATGACTGCAACATTAGGTTTTTACACTTTAGAACTTCATTTTAATGAGCTACTCACAATTATACAATAAATATTGTCAAATATATATATTTTCTCTCATTCTCTGTAAGGATATCCATTTATTTAAATAATTATTTCTGAGGTTTAGTAATAGCAAAATATTGTTTTTTGTAATCAGTAATTTTAGTTTTACCACAACGATATCTTAATTATTATCGTTAATAGAGCTTTTACCTGAAGAAGGCTTCATTGTGAAGCCGAAACATGTACAACAATTGAATTGTTTTTTCTTAATTTTTATTGATTGGCGTGGTATTTTTAAAAATCATTTTGTGAAATAAAATAAATTGAATCTTGGACCCCACCACCTAGAGTCCCTAAATGTCGGAAGCCCCTTTCATAGGAGAAAAAGGAGAAATTATCATCAGGGCTCAAGAGATATTGGGAACGGAAAAGAGCATCGAAGAACTAGTCATAAGCGCTCCGTAGTGGGGTTAAATCAATAATAATAATAATAAATTGAACCATAATTTTACGGTGTGTGAAATATTTGAAATGACCTTCGTATAAATCAATGCATGCATGAATTTAGACAAACATGGCCCGAAATTATCTTTTTAAAATTTCACAATAAAATTACGTAATGATGTCTAAAAACGCGGTATTTAAAAGAAATGCTAAATAATAAGGATCATAAAATAAAACAAAATAATATGAATTTGTTTTTCAATAAACTTGAACACCAGACTATATTTATTAAGACAGGAAATAAAATATACTAAAAAAGTCTGATATATCGCGGGTTCAAATCCAGCCGAAGTCGTCGGATTTTTTAAGAGCGTTAGAAATCCCTCAGTATGCCTTCCTTCGGATGGGAAGTAAAGCCGGCGGTCCCATGTCATAGATTTATGGTATGTTAAAGAAACCTCCACTAATTACACATGTGTCAAGCTAAATTAGGTTAGATTAAACATTTGACAAACGCTCTTAGGTTCCGACGTTCGTCGCCAGGTGCCGTCTGCGGTGGCATCTGGTAACCAGATTCTGAACTATTGGTCGCTGACAGTGGCGTTTGGCGGCAAAAGTAGGAACTTCTTGAAAAAATCCAATGTCTGCAGTCCTTACTTGAATTGAAAACAGATAACACACACTACTACAGTCATCACAATTAACACCGGTTATCAGACAGATTCTACACACACCCAAAGTACACGGGGCTACGAAACCGCGTTGTCACAGCCCCTAAACTGAGGAACCGACCAACCAGAGTCTGATAAAACGTGTGAATAACTTAGGGAGGAGGAACGACACTCTGGACGGCTACTGTCAGCGTCGGGATGCAACCGTCGGATCTCTGTGCTCTCATCTATCCAGTTCAGCCTTGGAGCTAGAACTGGTAATAAGCGATGTTCGGTTAATCGAAAACGAATAATTATTGGACCATTAAATCAATTAATCGACCAACCGAATAATGAATTAATCGGTTAACCAAAGAATCGATTAAGTTAGACACGAAATAAGGACAGAAGTTTAAATGTCAGGACATCGCCTAATTTGAGATACACTCATTTTCAGAATGATGTATAGATATGCATAAAAGTTACTTTTTGCCTAAATATACAAAGTGTCCTACCTCGTCTATGTTAACAATAACCAAATAAGGGTCAGTGACAGTGGAAGGACAAACATCAATCAAATTTGGACGGGTTTAAAAAAAGGAGGATAAGAAGAAGAATTTTCAGCTAAAATTTTGAATTCTTGTTCAATGTTTACAATTTAGAACAGGCACATGTTTGTTTTACTATGTTTTAGCCTAGTTTTCACAAGAAAGGCAGGCTACATTGTTTAAAATTATATGATACTATATAATTATTTCAATTAATAAAATGTCTGTTTTACTTCTGTGAGAACGTAGTGAAAGCAGCAGAGTACATTGATTAATCCACGAAACAATTAATTAACTTTTCGACCGTTCAATCGATAGAATGCGAACACATTTGCCATTGAAAACAAATGTTATAAATATCCGTATTGATAGTAGAATTAAAAGTTTAAAATTATACGCCGAATCAATACTCGATCAAACGCACAATCGATTAATACAGTACTAATTTGTAGCAATTAATATTTTTACTGTTTCGATTAATCGATAATTTGATGACAGGAATGAATCGATTAAAAGTACCAGCCCTACTTGGAGCATGCCACTCAGCTACGTTAGTGCGTTTATTATTGTTTATAACAATATTTGGTTGTATCATTATTAAGGGAATTATGTGAGCATGTATCGCATTTAAATATCATCAAATGACAACTGACTGCGTCAGGATTCGATCCCGCAATCCTGGGCATAGGATTACCGCTGCATCTAGATGCCAGCCCTCAATTCAGTAAAGACTTACGCTAAAATAAGTTAACTAATACTGCAATAGCATATCTTCTCTTGTTAGCCATTTTTTGCGATTTCTTCGTCGAATAGCTCTTCATTTACAGACTCAATCTTAGTATCATTCGAAGTAAGATTAAGAACAAAAACATTGCCTAAAATTAGCCATTTGTTACCATAAAGGAGGAACAGGAGTGAGCTGAAAATGAAATTATCACCAAGCGAGTCATTTTTTTGTTTGCCATGCCCATTCATACGTTTTTACGGAAATATTGGAGTTTATTGGCGTGAACATAATATGGCGATATGAGTGGTTAGTTCCTACTAAATTGAAAGTAAAGTAGCGTGCAAATTGAAATTGCTCTTCACGCGCCTGACCATGCACATAGCTTTCAGATTTGGAGAAAGATGTTGTTGCTGTTGATTCTTTTAGGGGCTTTGCGACATCGTGGTCATGTAGGCAAGAATACTTGGGTGTGTGTAGAACTTGTCTGATAACCTGTGTTACTGTGATATCTATACTAGTGTGTGTACTTGTAATTGAGGTAGGATTTGGGTAGGAAGTGGCCATGGCCTTAAGTTAGGAACCATCCTGGCATTTACCTGGAGAAGAAGTGAAAAACCACGTAAACCCACTTCCAGGATGGCTGAGGTGCAAGTCGAACCTACTCTTCTCAGTTTTGCCTCACCAGGCTGAGTGAACCCCGTTCCAGCCCTCAGACCGGAATCAAATTTCTTGGTAAAGCAGGGGATGGAATTTATTTTATAGTAGACTACTGTATGATGAAAATATTTTCAAAGAAACTACTGTACGCTTTTTTTATGATGGCATCCCACTAAAAGCATTATTCCAGCAATACTGCTGTACCCTGGGACTAGACAGACCACATTAGTACCAGTGAGGACTGATGATGATGATCAGGTGCCATCAAGTCAGTGTCGACTCCTAGCGACTGCATGGATGGACTGTCTCCATATGATTTGGTCTTCAGCCATATACTTCAGATCATTCAATGGCATATTCATGTTGGATTGGATGGAGTCGATCCATCTCAATGCTGGCCGCCCTCGTCTCTGAGACCCTTCAACCTTCCCAAGCATAATTGTCATTTCCAACGAATCAGAACGTCTCATAATGTGTCAAAATTATGACAGCTGTAATTATGTTATCATTAGCGGCTTCGGTGGCGTAGTTGATAGCATGCTGAACTGCTGTTCCCAAGATAGCGGGTTCAAACCCGGCCGAAGTCGTCGGATTTCTTAAGAGCGTTAAAAATTATTCAGAATGGCTTTCTTCGGAGGGGAAGTAAAGCCGGTGGTCCCATGTCATGGATTTATGGCATGTAAAAGATCCTTCCACAGACTAAATTTGTGTGAAGCTAAATTGTTAGGTTAGATTTCGTCGGAACGCTCCATCAAAGTTCCAACGTTCACCACTAGGTATCATTGATATCTGGTAGCGAATGTTGGAACTACTTGAAATTGAACGGAACTTGTCCGCTGGAAGCAACTACAGACTCAGGCGAGCCGAACATGTCCTCGGACACTCCTGGCGCTAAAAGCCATACGATAAATAAATTTAAAAATGTTATCATTGCTTCAAGAGACAGATCTAGTTTGATTATTTGAATTACCCATACATTTGTCTTCTTGGCTCTCCAAGAGATACGCAGTATCCTTCTCCAACACCAGAGCTCAAAAGCATGAATATACTTCCTATCTCGTTTCCTTGTGGTCCAACTCGCGCAACCACATGTAGCTATGGGAAAGACTAGTGCCTTTACCATTATGATTTTAATATTCAAAGATACATCTGAACACTTGAAGATCCTATCCATGCCTTTAAAATCTGCTCTTTCTAGGTCAAGTCTTCGTCAAATCTCTGGACTGCATGAGCAACTGCTACTAATGATTTATCCCATCAAACAGAAACTATTCACCTCTATGATTAACTTATTATCTATCATAATGTCTGATGGTAAACCTGTTGTCATTAGTTTCGTCTTGTTGATATTCAAGTACAGGCCCATGATTTCACTCTGTTCTTTAACTTTCATAATGATGTCCTCGAGCTGTATTTTCAGCAACCAATGTGGTGTCATCTGCATACCCCCAAGTTGTTTATATTCAGTCCACCAATCTTAAAACCATCCAGTCCAGATTTCTTCATGATGCACTCAGTATACAGATTGAATAAGGTGAAGGTATACAACTTTGTCGCACACCATTGCTAATGGGGAGCCCTTCTGTTTACCATGCTCAGTATTAACATTGGCTTCTTGTCCCAAATGTAGGTTACGCATTAGCACAATGAAATGTTCAGGTATGCCCGTCTAAGTACATGTACATCTTTGCATGGTTCACCCTATCAAAGGGCTTCCTGTAATCTATAAAACACATATGCAGCTCCTTCTGGTATTCCTTTGCTGTTTCCATCATCCAACGTACATCACTAATGATGTCTCTGGTTCATCTACCTTTCCTGATACCAGCTTGAGCAGGAGATATTTCACTCTTCATGTGAAAATGAAAATCCACAGCCTGCTTCCAGTCTCTGACCGGGTCAGGAATGGAATGAATGAAGCCCCCATCTAGCGGCGAGGATATGAACTGTGCCGGCTGCCGAGGCCTGACGCACTCCTCTGGGGCAATGATTAAATGAATGACAGATGACATGAAATGATAGTGGAGAGTGTTGCTGGAATGAAATTTTGACAGGGAAAACCGGAGTACCCGGAGAAAAACCTGTCTGCCTCCGTTTTGTCCAGCACAGATCTCACATGGAGTGACCGGGATTTGAACCGCGGACCCAGCGGTGAGAGGCCGGCGTGCTGCCGCCTAAGCCACGGAGGCTACACCTATCTTATTATACACAAGTTTAAACATGAATTTTTATAATCCATTATTTGATTTTACTAAGGCATATTCTGTTCTCCATTAGTACAATTTATGAAAGCTCTTTAAAAATCAATTAAAATTAACAATCTATTCTCTGAAGCAAAATCATTAACCATGACGGAAAATCTGTTTGATAGACGGTTGGTTGGTTCCTCAGTTTAGGGGCCGCGACAACGCAGTCATGCAGCCCCGTGCACCCCGGGTGTGTGTAGAATCTGTCAGACAACCGGTGCCAACCGTGATGACTGTGTTAGTGTGTGTTATCTGTTTTTTTTAAATTCAAGTAAGGACTGCAGACTTTCAATTTTTCAAATAGTTCCCACTTTTGCCACCAAACGCCACCGTCAACGAATTCTAGTCCATAACTTAGCTACTAACCGCCACCGCAGCCGGTGGCAACGAACGTAGGAACTCAAGAGCGTTGTATGGTTCTAAAATTCGTTGTAAGATTGTGGTATCAGAGCAATTGGGCGATAGTTGGAGCAGTCAAACAGGTCTCCCTTTATAGGTCTGTATGTTAGGTAGTCAGCCCGAAGGCTGGTTGGATCCTCAAAAAGCACCGCCGTTACGTTATGTGAGTAGATACCCACAAAAACCCAAGGCAGCACTATATTGAGGCATTCTAGGCAAGAAGAGGAGTGAGGTAGTTTGCCATTGCTTTCCTCACTGAGTCAGAACAGTAGTCCTAACCCTATGAGTAGAACCTTTCACAGCATCCACAGGCACCGACTGTGCCCTGAATGCCATTACTAAGCCCCACCCATACCTCAGTAGCTTCCATATAATCACAGCCATGAGTGAGACTGAGACATCGGTGAAAAGCCACCTTTTACTCTAGCCTGTGCCAACTGACAAATGCAAATGTACTGTATTCATCAAGAGATGGCAAACAGGCCCCCTTTATAGGTATAGGAATAAAAATTGATCGTTTCCAATCTGTTGGCCAAGTTAATGTTCGATCCCTGAGTTCGATTCCCGGTCCGTCAGGGATTTTAGAAACTGACGTGAGGGCTGGAACGGGGTGAAATCAGCCTCGTGAGGACAATTGAGTAGCTGTCTGACAGTGAGGCAGCGCCCCGGTCAGGAAAACCAAGTTTAACGGCCGAGGGGACCCAATGCGCTGACCACGTGTCAGCCCATTATCTGTAGTCCAAATGGCCGGGCAGCGGTCGCTTGGTAGGCCTAGGTCCTTCATGGGCTGTAGTGCCAGGGGTAAAAATAAAAATAATAAACCCTAAGCGGCCACTCCAATCACCAAAGCAAGAAAACTCACTTGATCTAGGGGGATCCGCCCTCCCATGATGGACTTAATTATTAATTCTATGATCGGATTTTAGATCCAATCATAAATTTGAGCTCTTCATTATGTAAGCATCATTTTGAGAGATATCTCACTACTGGGAGTGAGATATTAATGAAATTCACTAAAGTCTGCATACGCGAGTGAGTAGGCTCTCGCAAGCAAATATACAGTGAGTTCATCTCGGTGCATTAACTGTTCTATAATACAGTATCGAATCCCGTGAGAGAAGACCAACCGAAAGCCAGTTAACATGGTAACCGTGTGATAACTAAACTGCCATACAAATTCGAGAATAAAAGAAGTTAGAAAGGCATAACAATTTTCACGAACTATCGTAAGTAGGGAAATTGGTTCTCACGTACATCGTCAGATAGCTCTACAATTCATGAACAAACGAATGTTAAAAGTACAAGCTACTGCCATGTGGAGTGGAACTCGACATCGGATCAAATGTATAATGTCGCCTATCTGACATAGGAGTGCAAAAGGTTAAAATATATATAAATTTGGTTAATCCATTATTTCCACTATTATGACCTGAATAGCACATTCAAACCTTCCTTAGATAATATCTTGCATCATTTTCCATTTAATTAGGGGTGGCAAATATTGAGATTAATCTTGTTTGTTTACCTTTTGACCTAACATACAGAGCCTGCTTGTTTGTGATAATGCTTGATTTCTTAACTTACGGTACCACTCAATCCTAAAGTCTTGTCTTGTTCTTTGTGCAGATGTGCGCTCACCTGGCAAGAACCTGATGTCTACACGGACACAACAGAACATAACGAAGATGCTTCTGATGATATCCACCGTATTCATCCTCCTTAATTTGCCGAGGTGAGCAGTTCTCTCTTATTCCGTATTCATGTTACAACATTGCAGTACCCCTCATCCATGTATCGAAGTGCACTATGTTGCTGGTACAATTTGGAGTATAGTGTCTTAAATACATAATAAGACTCTGCCTCGTTGTACAGTGGCATTCTTGGCTGTCATCGCCGAGGCCCATGTTCGATTCCCGGCTCTGCAAAGAAATCTAATTTTAGTCTGAGGGCTGGAACGGGATAAACTCAGTCTTGTGAGGCAAAACTGAGAAGATGTGGGTTCAATTCCTACCTCAACCATCCTGGAAGCGGTTTTCCGTGGTTCCCCACTTCTACTCTAGGTAAATGCTGGGATGGTACCTAACTTAAGGCCACGGCCACTTCCTACCCAAATCCAACCTCAATTACAAATACACACACTATCACAGACATCACAGTAACACACGTTATCAGACAAATCTACAAAAATCCAAGTACACGGGGCCACATGACTACGATGTGTCCAAGCCCCTAAACAATCAACAACAAAATAAGAAAAATGTTGAGAGTCTTATAATTCATCGTTGGAAAGTGTTGTAAGTGAAAATCGAGAATTAAAACCCTTCTTGTGTTGACTCCGTGTTGTTGTGTGCTATAGTGCAGTATGTATGAACACAAATGTGTCAAATGTACACACCAACTTCCCACAAGAACATTGCACTTGCTATACAGGTGTCACAAACCTTTTGGGCCAAAATAATACAGGTGTTTGAGGGTCCTCAATGGAGTATATTGAGATAGGGAGGGAACCAATAGGCAGAAATGCATATTTATTGAATTATGGACATACAATATACAACTTACAACTCGTACCAACAACGTAGCTCATAGTTATTGATCAAAGTGATGACCACCCGCCTCAATGCCAGTATTGCAACGGCACAT
The DNA here is from genome assembly GCA_946902985.2 of Meconema thalassinum. NCBI lineage: Eukaryota > Metazoa > Arthropoda > Insecta > Orthoptera > Tettigoniidae > Meconema > Meconema thalassinum. The sequence continues at coordinate 567,748,480 of OX336391.1, read as the reverse complement.
GAAATTTTGCCGCTCCCTCTCAAATATCCCTGGTGTCTGTTGTTCAAGGATACAGGCAGCTTGGACCCTAGCAAGCATGTCTTCATCCGTTTCTACTTGACATAACTCCATAAGAAAACTCCAGAGGTGTGTGATCCGGCGATCGCGCTGGCTATCCCCTTCCAATCCAACGACGAGGGTGCATGTTGTTTAGGTGCTCGTGGACATTAACATTGAAGAGAGCTAGTACACCGTAGTGTTGAAACCCCATCCTTTCGCGGACAACAAGCTGTCTGTCTCCTTGTACAACAGACACCAGGGATATTTGAGAGGAAGCACCAAAACTTCATGTGTCGTTACAATACATGCATTGAGACTGGCGGTTGTCACTTTGAACAATTACTATGAGCTACGTTGTTGGTATGAGGAGTAAGAAATGTTGTGTACTGTATGCCCATACACAATAAATATGAATTTCCGCCCATTGGTTTCCTATCTCAGTATACTCCGTTGAGGACTCTCTAAGAAAAACAAAAGTTTGGTGCCTTCGTTTACTAAGGCAACACTGAAAAATGGCTTCAAACCCCATAATGACCCTCTAAGACCTGTGTCAATTTGATCCAAAATCTTAGAGACACCCTGTATATGTGCCCCCAAGCCATAAATGTTCATGAAAATTATTTTTCCAAATGATACTCTGACACAGTAAACAGGAATTCCTGTCAGGGCTATGAAAAGTGAGCACCGGACCAATGACTAGCACTTGTGGGTCCCTCCATCTTTGTTTGACATCCTGGACGTCAAGTTCACATTTACATTTTAAATGTGGATTTTAAACGTCGGTATCGTTGCAAAGGTTGGGAAAGGTTCTGAAGAACACATTGTGGGCCAGTGGGGTCTCGGACAAAGGAACGACAGAGGGGATCGTTTAGTGCAGGTTTGTAGAGAGGAGAACTTTGTCATTGCTAATACTTGGTTTAAGCTTCCTGCCAGGAGACTTTATACGTGGAAAGCTCCTGCTGATAGTCCAGAAAACATAATAAGAAATCAAATTGATTTCATTCTAATTAAAAACAGATTTAGAAACAGCGTGATTTTTGCAAAAACCTATCCAGGGGCAGATGTTCCTTCTGACCATAATCCTCTCATTAGAAAAATTTGTGTCCGGCTTAACAAGATTCTGATAAAAACAACACAAAAGAAATATGATACTGTTGCCCTTCGGGAAATAAATACAAGGTCACAGGTGGCTGCTGCTCTTGCCACTGATCTTAAGACATTGAATTCAAATGACATGCAGCCCTTGGAACTTTGGGACACTTTTAAAACCTCATTGAAGAGGGTTGGAGATCATTTTCTTAAGAACAAGAGACAACATAAAAAAGGAAGGCATGGATGACGGATGAAATATTGAATCTAATGGATAAACGAAGAAAAGTCAAAGGAAGAGATAATGAAGAATATTGGTTGATCCATAGATTGATAAAGAATAAGATCAGACAAGCCAAGGAAGCTTGGATGTCAGATAGATGCAACGAAATTGAAGAACTTAATAGTAAATATGATACTTTCCATGTCCATAAGAAAATCAAAGAAGTTTCAGGAAGACACAGGAAAAGAAACACATTCAACTTAGTTGATAGTCAAGGTAACACGGTATTTGAAGTTGAAGAAAAATTACAGGTTTGGGAGAACTATATACAAGAGCTTTTTAATGATGATCATCGTCCTTCCCGACCCGAAATTCCTTCAGTTGTTGGACACATGATCACCATGGATTAAGTGAAATATGCGATTAGGATAGCGAAAAATGGTAAGGCTCGTGGTCAAGATTACATTCCAGTGGAATTATTGAAGATCTTGGATGATGATAGCATTGTGACGCTCACTAATTTATATAACAAGTTATACAACACGGGCATATTACCAGAAGACTGGCTCTTGTCTACATTTATTGCTCTTCCGAAGAAACCGATGTCTAAGTCATGTAGTGACTTTAGGACAATCATTCTTATGAGTCAAGTGCTCAAGATATTTCTCAAAGTTATCCATAATCGCATATACAGGAAAAGCGAGATGAATATCAGTGACACGCAGTTTGGGTTCCGCAACGGTCCAGGAACTCGCGAGGCATTATTTGCGCTTCAAGTTCTTTTCCAGAGATGCCGTGAGGTAAATCATGCATGTTTTCTGGACTATGCAAAAGCCTTTGACCATTGTCAGCATGATAAGTTGTATAATGCACTCAAGAACTCAGGAATAGATGAGAAAGACATTCGGATCATCACTAATTTATACTGGGGTCAAAAGGCTAGTATCAGAATTGATGGACATATATCGAGATCAGTGGAAATAATGCGTGGTGTGTGACAAGGATGCATTATTTCACCACTTCTTTATAATATCTATGCAGAACAGATTTTCTCTGAGGCACTTGATGGCATTCAACAAGGTATTAAGGTCAATGGTAATTATATTAATAATATACGGTACGCAGATGATACTGTATTGATTGCAAATAGTTTCGAAGGACTTAAAGAGATTGTTACTATGGTGTATCAAAAGAGTAAACAATATGACCTTGACCTCAACATTAAGAAAACAAAATATATGATAATATCGCGAAAACCAGCATTGTCATAAGTCCTTTTAGTCGTTGGACATCAGATTGAGCGAGTCAAGAGTTTGGTTTATTTAGGACAGAATATTAATGAGAGTTGGGATCCTTCGGTTGAAATAAGATGCCGTATAGAGAAGGCTAGATCCATATTTTGGCGGCTTCGGTGGCGTAGTCGGTAGCATGCTGAGCTTCTGTGCCCAAGATAGCGGGTTCAAACCCGGCCGAAGCCGTCGGATTTTTAAGAGCGTTAAAAATCCCTCAGCATGCCTTCCTTCGGAGGGGAAGTAAAGCCGGCGGTCCCATGTCATAGATTTATGGCATGTTAAAGAACCTTCCACTAATTGCACCTGTGTGAAACTAAATTGGATAGGTTAAGAATGTAAACAACGCTCTTAGGTTTCTACGTTCGTTGCCAAGAGCCGACTGCGGTGGCGTCTAGTAGTTAAGTTCTGAACTTGGCCTAGTAGTCGTTGACGGTGGCGCTTGGCGGCAAAAGTAGGAACTATTTGAAAAATTCTAAGTTGCAGTACTTAAATTAAAAAACAGATAACACACATTAATACAGTCATCACAATTAACACCGGTTATCAGACAGATTCTACACACACCCAAAGTACACGGGGCTACATGACCGCGTTGTCGCAGCCCCTAAACTTAAGAACCAACCAACCATCCATCTTTTTGACAATGAAACAACTACTATGCTGTCGAGATCTCAGTATGATGCTTAAGAAAAGAATTGTGAAGTGTTATGTTGTCTCCACCCTTCTTTATGGTGTTGAAGCTTGGACCTTGTCCGTAGCTACAGAAAAGAAGATTCGAGCTTTTGAAATGTGGATATACCGGCGGATTCTTAAAATCTCGTGGACAGAACATGTGAGTAATGCCGAGGTTCTTCAGCGTGTGAGCAGCCAACCTGAGCTGTTAAACACAATTGAGAAGAGGAAATTGGAATACTTGGGACACATGATGAGGAATCCAAAATACCGTCTGCTCCAAGTTATACTTCAGGGTAAAATTGAAGGTCAGCGTGGACCGGGAAGGAGACGAATAACTTGGATGGATAATTTAAGAACGTGGTTTGGTCTGTCTTCCAAGGAACTCTTCAGGATTGCACAGGATAAGAAGGTGTTAGCCATAGTGGTAGCCAACGTCCGTATCGGATAAGGTAGAAAAAGAAGAAGAAGATCGTTGCACGTGACCGAACAGTTTTCTATCATCATAAGAACAAGCCGAAGGGCATTCTCAACCACATGGACTAGAAATCAGAACTTGCAAAGATTATTTAGACAGTTTACGCTACATAAAGATGAACTTAATGATTATTTACGAAATACATTATGTGTCAAATGATGCAATCTGCATTTATAAGTACACATAACACGATAAGACTATAGATATGGCATCACAACCACGCCTTACATTGTAATACCTCCATTAACAGGTGATTCTCAAAATACAATTAACGTTTGGACAATTCCATTAATTTCAACTCCAATACGAGTGTGGCGTGCTTGACACAGGAGAGCATAGCATTGGTTTGGGTGGGACATGTAATACTGGGAATCTTATTATATAAAACGTTAAGGTGTATGTTTCACAAAACTCAAGCTCCTAAACCAGAGGGAGTTAGAAGGTGAGGTTTGTACCAAAATGTTCCAAATGGTCTCAATAGTACAGGAAAAATCTTGCATTTCTTGACAAGTCAACGGAAATATATGTATTTGTTTATAAAGTGCTGCCCCTGGCAGAACTGTGTCGTGTACAGTCCGCATAGCACTAGGGCCGGGTGGGTAGTCTGTACACATGGGGCACACACAACCCACTATGCAAGAGTTATCGCATGGGTCCGCTAGTTATTGATATAACAACACGGTATAATTAGGACCTTCTTCGTATACAAACATTTTGTGAAGCTGTCCGAACGACTGCAACGAGAATGGGCCGGTAAATGAGACTTTGTTTTGGCAGATGTCGAGGGTGGAAGTCTCAAATCCCCGGTCAGTGTCTGCTATTTCGACACCATCCATCGCGGCTCCAGTGACACAGCATCTTCTGGATGTTTTTGAAAAGGATATATTTAAGTATTTGGAACTTCTATTTAATCAAATTAACTTATTGTAAGGATATCCATTTTATTTTACTTTAGTAATGTTAGGCGCTGAAGAAGATATCAATGAATATCGAAATATGTACAATCAAACCAGTCAAAAGACTGAAGACTCAAACAACAACAACAATTGAATAGACGTTTCATAATCTTCATTGATTAACGTAGTATTTTAAGTAGCTATATAGGCCTATTCTTAATTGAATATTTTAGAGTTGAATTTTTTTATAATACTATTTATCATGGCAGCCTCCGTGGCTTAGGCGGCAGCACGCCGGCCTCTCGCCGCTGGGTCCGTGGTTCAAATCCCGGTCACTCCATGTGAGATCTGTGCTTGACAAAACGGAGGCAGACAGATTTTTCTCCGGGTACTCCGGTTTTCCCTCTTAACAATTTCACCCCAGCAGCACCCTCCACTATCATTTCATTTCACATGTCATTCATTTAATTATTGCTTCAGGCTTCGGCTGCCGGCACAGTTCATATCCTCGCCGCTAGCTGGGGGCTTCATTCGTTCCATCCCTGACCCGGTCGGTCGACTGGAAGCAGGCTGTGGATTTTCATTTTTCATTATTTATCATAGAAAATAACCATTTTTTACACCCGGTGAATCAGCAGCTCCTAATAATATTATGTTATGCCACCCAAATAACGCGTGTTGCCAGAAAGGTCGATGTTCCTCTGCCTGCATCTCGTATGGTACTAATGCACTGCAAGCATATCCCGCAATCGATACTGGACCCTATAATGTTTCTCTCGTATTAGTCTACAGTCACATCGAGGGAAACGTATCAGTATCGTTTGCAGGATATGCTTGCTGTGCATTAGTACCATACGGGATGCAAGCAGAGAAATATCAACCTTCCAGATAACAACGCCAGTTGGGCTGCATAAAACAATATTATTAGGGGCAACTAGTGAATGCCACAACTAGAGACGCTCAAGATCGAGCAGTATGGAAGAAAAAGTGCAGAAAAGCAGACCCTGCAATAAAGCGGGATTAATGCTAGGAAGATGATGATGATTAGGGGCAGCTGATTCAGTTGTTATAAGTATGTTACGTTAATATAGCCCATGCTGACGATGAGCCCAATTAAGGGTTCAAAACATGTTTCATTAACTATTAAAGAATTAACAGGTGTCTAATAACTGAATTAATATACGCGTTAATACGTCTATCAAACAAGCGGCTTCGGTGGCGTAGTTGGTAGCATGCTGAGGTTCTATGCCCGAGATCGCGGGTTCAAATCCGGCCGAGAGTCGTCGGATTTTTTAAGAGCGTTAGAAATCCCTCAGTATGCAATCCTTCGGAGGGGAAGTAAAGCCGGCGGTCCCATGTCATAGATTTTGGCATGTTAAAGAACCTTCCACTAATTACACCTGTGTGAAGCTAAATTATATAGGTTAAGAATGTAAACAACGCTCTTAAGTTCCTACGTTCGTTGCCACCGGCTGCGGTGGCGGTTAGTAGCTAAGTTATGGACTAGTATTCGTTGACGGTGGCGTTTAGTGGCAAAAGTAGGAACTATTTGAAAAATTGAAAGTCTGCAGTCCTTACTTGAATTTAAAAAAAACAGATAACACACACTAACACAGTCATCACAATTAACACCGGTTATCTGACAGATTCTACACACACCCAAAGTACACGGGGCTACATGACCGCGTTGTCGCAGCCCCTAAACTGAGGAACCAACCAACCGTCTATCAAACAGATTTTCCGTCATGGTTAATGATTTTGCTTCAGATAATAGATTGTTAATTTTAATTGATTTTTAAAGAGCTTTCATAAATTGTACTAATGGAGAACAGAATATGCCTTAGTAAAATCAAATAATGGATTATAAAAATTCAAGACAGGTCACATATCATGTTTAAACTTGTGTATAATAAGATAGGTTATTGTATAGGAGTACGCGACAAATGCTTCTGGTCAATAAAAGTGGTCAAGAAGGCAAGAAACATATTCCTTCTGAGTCTCTTATCTCTGTTTGACCGAGCTCACAGAGGATGTCTGAAATTCCTTGGAGAACAGAAGGCCATTTTGTGATAGAGCAAGTCTGGCACACTTTACTTGGCTTCGCGGTTTATCTCCCGACAACTGACAGGAACAAGCTGAGAAATGTGCTTCCCAAGTATTCACAACATTCGCTGAATTCCAAACCACTCACAAGTATTCACAGATTAACAATGGTGCAGAACAGTTGTGCGCTAAGTAGGCAGGCATCTGGAAGAAGCCGCCTTCTGTGGTATCGGGATGTGTATTGAGATCCTAGTTTCAATACCCGGCCCTGCCAACTGTTCTAGAAGCGGTTTTCCGTGATTCAGGTTCCTAATCTAAAGTCATGGCCGTCTCTTTCCAAATAAAGGAAGGAAGGAAGCTTGTAGTTTAACGTGACCGTTAATCTTGAGATCATGAGCCACGGGACCTCCTTTTTACGTGGAATCCGAACCACAGGACATGGCATTTCACTTCGAAAATCTCACATGCACTGAGCGGGAATCGAACCCGGACCGCCTTGGTGAGAGGCATACAACTAGACCGCTGAGCCACCACGCCCCCTCTTTCCAAATAATAGCATCAACTGTAAATAGACTACACAGGCTAATATAGCCATCACAATGACACAGGTTATCAGACATATTACACTCACTCGAAACGGAACTACATGACCAGGATGTCGCCAAGTCCCTAAAAGAATTAGTAACACAACAATCATCTGGTAGAAGTTCAGGCTCTGATTTTGGAACCTATTTTTATATTTGCTGCTGTTGTTGTTGTGGTTGTTTTTGTTGTTGTTGTTGTTGTTGTTGTTGTTGTTGTTGTTGTTGTTGTTGTTGTTGTTGTTGTTGTTGTTGTTGTACTCCATTTGGGGTCTAAGGAAAACACAACCATCATCCTTCTGCACTTATTTTCAGTGTGATGACATCAAGGCAACATCCAGTTGTAGGCGTGTGTGAAATTTAGAAGGAAATAAAAAACATAACAGTTGAAGAATGAAATGGGCATAATGATGACGTAGCGGCATAGCTGCTGCATTTTATTTTCATCCCGATGGCCAAGGTTTGGATCCTGTTTACGGTATGAAGGAAGTACCTCGGCCAATAAAAAATGAGCTAGGTTTTTTCTTGTTCATGTGTAACATCTTTCCACTCGGTATCTGGATATTTGTATGGCAATCGGTAGCTGGACATTTTTGTGGGAGTGATTTTGGAAAAGGGACGGAAGTGCATGGGACGGAAACAATGAGCGCACGCGGTGGCGGAGATCGGTACAACGACGTACTGTAGCCATGTGACTATGTGGAATGTAAATCGCATACGGTTTACCTCAAGGTTTGGAGGCCCCATTAAAGAAATTCCTACAATAAATCATCTTCAAGTTGTCGTTCTTTGGTGTGAAAATATTCATTTATCATATTTGCTGAAAACAATTACGATTTATTAAATCTTCATACTTTTGTTGTATTCTTATTTAATGTAAGCACTCGATACTTCGAGTGCTATATCGCATTAACAAACACTCCAAACAATGAAGGAATTCGGTATATTAACACCGACTACTAACAATAATTGAAACTTCGTTGGTCTAAACGTATCACTGGGAGAAATGCATTTAATATACCTACTGCACACCCAATTTTTAATCGCGCCTATACTTGGCAGTGCGCTATATCGGCAAAAAGAGGCCATTTACAATAACACCGCTGGCATGGGTTCACTAACTGGCCGGTATAAAGCGCAGCTCGCATCAAGTAGGCAGTGGATTGCTCCCGCATACAGTTGCAGGTATATGGCACTACTGCAGATGCATTGGAGAACTTTGTTTTAATTAAATATATATTTTCCATTGCAAAATCCACAATATAACGCTCAATTGTATAACGCCTCAGCACTCAAAAAATTATTTAATGTAAGCACTCGACGTACTGTCGCCGGCCCCGTTGTGTTGGGGTAGCGCACCTGCCTCTCACCCGGAGGCCCCGGGTTCGATTCCCGGCTCCGTCGGGGATTTAAAACTGACGTGAGAGTTGGAACGGGGTCCACTCAGACTCGTGAGGACAATTGAGTAGCAGTCTGACAGTGAGGCAGCGCCCCGATCACGAAAACCAAGATTAACGGCCGAGGGGACCCGATGCGCTGATCACGCGTCACCCCAATATCTGAAGGCCAAATGGCTGGGCAGCGGTCGCTTGGTCGGCCTAGGCCCTTCATGGGCTGTATAGTGCCAGGGGTTGACTTTTTGTTGTTGTTGTTGTTGACTCGAGGTACTGTCGGCCAAAATGTGCAATGCATATGGCATACGGTTTAATTCAAGGTTTGGAGGCCCCATTAAAGAAATTCCTACAAAAAATCATCCTCAAGTTGCCGTTCTTTGGTGTGAAAATATTCATTAGATCATATTTGCTGAAAGGATTTGTCACTGGAATTTTACAAGTAGTTATTACATAAATAATAGTAATGAGAACTTACCTATGGTAATAACACGAAGGAATCCTTCATGTTTGCTGGTATTCTTTAAAAAATGCGAGTAAGTAATATGGAATTATTCGAATAACATGTCAGATGTTACACATCATATGCGACTACTGTAAGGCTCGTATTTTTATTTCTACTGTTTCTAAATGCACAGTACTTTGAAGTGAACTGACGTGTTGAATCGTAATACGGTGCCGTTGCTGTTTCGGTGAAACCTGGTATAATAGGAAGGGATGGGTCTCAGGTATGTAACTATTGTCTGCTTAATGGCTGGACTTACATGTCTTGAAATGTAAGCGGTACAGACTGTTACGCAATTTAGTAAACCTATGTGGAAATATGAAGCAAAAATTAAACTAAAACTTAGAAATAATCCTTTTTTTTATATACTACTTAGTTTTACACTCCAATTTTTTTAAATATATAACGGAACAAAGGTGATTTCCGAATTTATTATTTACAATTTCTAAGCTTTATTTTCTCACAATATTGCAAATATTATGCATTATATAAAAGCAATAATTTATATAGTAACTTTATGATCTCAACATTTTCGCGAAATTACTGCCCTTCTTACAACCAAAAACACGATATCTCAAAATATTTTCACGAAATTATACAGCTACCTTTTGGAATCATAAAGGAATAATATAATGATATAATAATTATTATTTTCCAAACAATTAACACAAAAACGACCCTGGTCATAACTAAAGCCCTGCGCGGATTTTTCGCCATGCGGGTATAGTTTACATGGCTGTGCGGTTAGCAGATAAGCTTCTCATAATGTTTAGAGTAATTTTTCGGATAGTTTAGTATAGTATACAATGTTGAACTGGATTTTTTTAAGATAATTTTCATTTAGCGTCTTTCACGAAACTTGCTATTTCCCTACTCTCTTTCACTTAGTATTGTACGCGTATTTACGTATAGAATTATTCTATCATTTTAAAGTTTTGAAAGTTAGCCCATGATATTTAAAACAGGGTCTGGAAAGAGGCCATGAACGGGTTTGTAACATCTCGCCGAGCTAACTAGTTAATCTGGCTCGGCCAATCAGGTAATTTCTAGCTCACACGTGACAAGCAGAGCGGATAGGGACAGAACCAAGCTTCGTTTCCTTTATGTAGCTAGCCGAGGAATTCCGAATCTAACATGCGACCAGAGTTGGAACGCGCTCTAAGGAATTTTGATCGCGAGGCGAGGGGAGGCTACGACACGAGCCAATCGCATGGCTGACACAACCAATGGGATAAGGCGTTACAATGAAGAAAACAATTAGCATAATTAGCATATCTAATTACCAGCGATATATTAACACTTCAGAACATCAGAGAAGTTGTCAAATTATAAATAAGAATTATTTATATATTTGCAGCTAATTAAATGCTTAAATATCGAATAAAATTATATTCGCTATTAACGCGCCGTTTAGACAAGTTTTTTATGAGGTGACGCCAACTTTATCATCGGAGTAGGAGAAACGCGACCAAGATCGAGATTCCTATTACTCAAGTCTTCATTGGGAGTGGACGTGTCCACAGACTACGCTATAATTAGGAAGACAAAGCTATATTATTTTGGAATGACACTGAAGAAGAAGTTATAACTACAATTATTTTACAAGCATCCAGAATTACGGCATATTTATCTGCGTAATTAATATTTACAATTTTAAACTGCAACTACGATATTGAAGAAAGTACGTGAAAACTATTCGAAGCAACGCTTAAGGGTGATTGAAAAATGTACTATACATTCATCACCATGTAGAATGATCATAAGTTGAAAGGGGAGTTAAACATTCTTGAATCAACAGAGAGTGGAATGTCCTACTAAGATGCTACAGGGAGCATAGCTATGACGACAACGAGAATATACGAAATGACATAATATTAACGTTGTGGGGGAGATTAACATCTATTCTCTCCTACATAAATCAAATCTACATCTACAAGAGTCATTTCATCGACTACTATGATGGATACACATATCTATCTGAACTACGGCGCAGAAGACAGAAGAAATTCCAGTAAGGGCGCGGCTAGGGTTATCCCAGCGCTAATCAAGACAGAAAGGGTTTCCCATCTCATTAAGAAGATAGCCAAGCAGAATGGACGACTACACGATGATGTTAGAATTCGAATCCAGTTCCTGGCAGTTTGGAAACTTCCTAAGGAGATTGAGGAGGGTCCCTCACGACTCTTGAAGAGTCGATTTCTCAGAAACATTCCGTTTCTGATGAACAACGAGGGAAATCCACTTCTAGTCAACTATACGCAGCACCAGGTAGTCTAAAGACCAAAGAAGTATCCCATTTTGTAGAATTGTTGAAACCTTTGAGAATATCCGACAACTTTGTATATTAATGTCATTTTTCTTTATCTTCAAATTATTTTAATATTTTTCGATTTTATATTTTCAACGCTATGTCATGTAGAAATTTAATGTTCGATTTTCATCGATTTTTAGATTTGCAAGGGATTTTTCGACGATTTAGATCTGCTATTTGGAATTTAGAATTTTATGTGGTTTCGAATTTATTTCATGGAGATTTTATAGTTTCGCCCGAATTTTATTAATTTTTTCATTTGAATTTTTTTTAGATGTAATGTTGTTACATTCGAATTGAATTTCGAATTTAATTGTTTTAAATTGGATTATATCGTTTTTTGACAACGAAGGAAGTTTAATGGAAACTTTTTTCAAGAATATATATCGAAGTATATTTTAAAGAATGCGATCGTTGATGATCTATTTTGAGGATCTGAACGAAGTTATAGTCTGGAAACTTATTCGACAGATCTGGTTGTGAATATTTGTTGACATGATTCACAAATGTAAAAGTATGGAATTTTATAAGAATTGTAATAGAGAAAGATTTGGAATAAGATTGTAATATGAGGAAAGGTAAATACAAGTTACGACGTAATATTGAAACAGTAAAATGTTTAAGAAATACTTGAGTGAAGTATAACAGCTGATTGAAGCTCACATTGAAAATGTTATAGAAGAAGAGAATTGAAATGTTATTGAAAGAATAGTATTTTATTATATCACCTATTAAGGTAATTTACCGAAAGAACCAATACTTTTTATTATGGTATTTTTTATTAAATGCATTTGAGCTGCAATAAGAATTTAGTAACGAGAAGTTATGTATTTTGAGAATACAATGTTATATAAGGAAGGAACTGCGAAGTATAACTAGGAAAGATATTTATTGTATTCCCGTGTTGACGGAGGAACATGTTGTATTTATGGCATTGAGCACAGTTATGTCATTGTTTCATTATACTTGAAGAAATATCTGTGGAGACAGATCTGCATAATATTTATGATATTGAAAGTAAGAATTGTTGAGAGGCAGTATTTTTGTATAGGAGTATTTAAAGTTATTGAGATAGTCTCAACAGTTGAAATTCCTTGAAAAGAGTAGGGCAGCGGATCCTTGTTGAAATTGTATCTGAAAGAAATTATTGGAGCAATGGATCTTTGTTAAAGCTGAGAGTACGCTGAGTTCTATTTTAATGGTTCTAAGTCGACATTAATTTAAAGGTAATTATTCGACGGAAAGGAAAGTTATATTTGTTAACTATTTTTATTTTTACTACAGACCACTATGTCTATACTTAGCTGTACGGATTATAGAATCCTGGATTGAAATATTTTTACCGATCAAGACATAGTAATGTGAAAGATTTTCCAGATTCTGAAAGAATTAAGTTGAGAGAGTAAGGAAGAAAGTTAATGTATATATTTCAAGTTTGAAGTAGGCATTTTGCCAGTTGTAAATATTTTATTTAAAGATGTTAGTTGACGAACTTCATCGTAAATGTTTGTAATGTATATAAACCGTGTACAATATTGATATGAATTATTTAATGCTATTTAAAGCGTATTTTTAATGATAACTTATGATAGTAGTTTTTTATCGCTTCTGAGGAAGGATTGTAGGAGAGTAGGAGACGGGAGTTATTTTGTATAGATTAATAAATAGTATTTGTAATGACGGAGATCTAATTCAGGAGTAAATTCATTTGTTTTGCGATGAATTTAAAATTAACTACACTAATTTTATTTTTGTTGTTAACTCCCGTGATCCAGGGCACAGCAGTCGTGTGTAAGAATTAATTAGGAATTATTTTATTTGAGCTTTCATAAGTAAGACTACATAGTATATGTTTCTTAGAGGAACATATTATTAACCTGTTGCTGTTTTCATGTTATTAACATATTATTTTCAAATTGAACGTAAGTTTTTAAGTCGTGTTGAACATTTTCAATTGGGATTGGAATTCATATTTCCAACGAACGTGTCAAGAATAAATGACAGGCACGTGACTTACGTTTCCCTGGTCTTTTTTATAGAAATTTGGCATTGTCTTTTGTAGTAAATTGGTAGAGGGTGGATGTTTTTCCTAGGGACCTGATCCGTTTCCTTACGCCCGAGATTTTCGATTCTCGTATTCCCGAGTAGTATTGAGAACCCTTTGTTTTGTAGTTAGTTACTATGGCACATTCAGTTGTATTCCCTTGTCCCTTATCCAGAGGGTATTCGCCAAGTAGCACTGTGTAGTTTTTCTAGCTGGGAACTACAAGATGCTACGATCCATTTTCCAGCTGCGGATATTGGTGGATCATTACTGGCTTATAAGGGTACTGTATGTATGACAATAATAGAGAACTGAGAGAAGCCAGTCATTGAAATACTCTCAAATTGTGTTGAATTATGCCCAAAAAATGTGCGCTTGCCTGTGTGGGTATATCCAACGACTAAGTAAGTGCTATAATTAGCCACCCACTGTTTAACATGCCACTACTCAGAGGGACAAAACCAACGTTGTCTTGCGATTTACACATAGCCTAGTGGAACGAATTTCTCCTCAAATGTCTAAATGTGTTGCTATAATAATACTTTATGCTTTATATAATAAATGAAATATATTATTATAATGTCAGCACATTCGGATAAGAGTCGTGCGGATGTGGGGCGGATGCAGATAACGTTTTGTTTATCCACACTGGGCTCTAATCATAACCTATTCAATGTCATATGGGGAGTGTTCTCTGTGAAATTGTAAGAAGTGGGATGGATCATATGGAATGTGTTAGATTTTGTGCCTGCGTATTTATAGATTAAGCCGCCTCCTTTAATATCTTGGCTATGCGCCTAAAGGCGATTATGACCTAAATTTAGGAATCATCCTGCCATTCATCAGGAGCGGAAGTGGGAAACAGCGGAAAACTACTTGTAGGATGGCTGAGGTAGGATTAGAACCCATCTCTTCTCAGTTCTACCTCATGAGTTGAAAACATCTTCAGTAATACTGGGAATTGTTCTTGACGGCTCTTATGTGACAGGCTACACATTACCCCACTCAGTTAGGCATCAAACCCTAGGAACCGCTAACTTGCGGCATTACCTCCCGTTAAACAGAGGAGGGCACGTAATAGAGGCTGTAACGATGCGGACATTCATGTGAAATGAACCGGGAAACAATCAACGGAGCCAAGAGATAGCGATTATCTCCTTGTCAGCACATGCGAGTAGGCCAGTTGCTTAACTACCTATAGAGAGTTTACTAGAATGAAGGGCACTAGTGCGTGACATCATTGAAAGCTTTGAATTATACTAGTGCACAGACACGAATTCGTGAGATATTCGTATGTAGCGTACTGATATGGAGTGCACATTGTTAGTAGATACATTTAAGATAAAGGTAACAAATAGTAATTCATACAGCGCAAAATATGCATTAAATGTAAGACACTATTGGTCGACACTCAACTCTGTTCACACCACTTTGCGTCGTATCTATCACACTTCTTTCCGTACCACGAGCATACACATTCTTGGGCTGGTTGGTGGTATTAAATTAGGCTTAGCATCCAGTCTTTGTCTATCATCGCATCCGTGCTGTAGAAGTCACTCCAAATGTCGTTCTGTTTCGTCTTTATGTCTTGTTTCAGTCTTTCAAAACTGGGGATCGATGGCAGAATAAGCGGTGGTGCTCTTGCTAGTGCATACGTCAGCCAGGATGGTGTGAATTTTGAGAAGCATAAGGCGCTTTTCAGAGAGTTACTCTTGATCTTTTCTAGTTCTGCTAGGTTCTTGTAGCTTAGATGGGGGCAAATGTTCTCTAGTCCGTATGTCGCCACCAGAACAATCTTTGTCTGGAATAATTTCATTGCTGTCTTTAGTGATAACTCCCGGAAATGCGTTATATCGTTCATGGCTCTCAATGCCGCGTGTACTCTCTCCTTGATGTGGGGTGTAAAAACTGCCCCTGTAGTCTGAAATGTCACTCCTATACACATTTATAAGAACACAGTAGCACGCTCTACTCCAGCCACGTCAGGCGACGCAGCACGATTCGGTTGCTGCGAACAACGTAGAATATTGCTACTGCAACCTGCTGTCACGTAGGGCGTGCATGGATGGCATACGCAGGGATGTACTGTACATGCAATATTCTAGTGAATTTTTTAACTCAACAGCTGCCAACTGGATCAATAATACCAGTACCACTGCAAATAACCACGTAAATCATTACTAAGTAAAAATATATATAAATATATAAAAGTGAAAGTCTGTATGTATGTATGTATGTATGTATGAATGTATGTATGTATGTATGTGTGTATGTATGTATATTTGTTCCGTATACAAATCTACACCGTTCCACCAATCTCAACCAAATTTTGCATACACATAGTTTAGGACCCTCCAAGCTGCTTTAAACTGCCTGTCCATTTAACACAAAACAAGATATGTTGCAGCACCAACCGACTGTGATCGCCGTGGCATTATCACTGCCAGCTGGATCGCATCCCTTCTGGCTGCTTTAAACTGCCTGCCCATTCAACACTCAGACGCGTACAGGATCTTTTCACAGTAGCGCTCCATTCGTATTTACGTCTTTTTCCAGAACTAGCACTGACGTTATTTCATTTCTTACTACCGTCTATTTCAGTTTTTGGCGACGCAATATTCTAGTGAATTTTTTAACTCAACAGCTGCCAATGGACAAATAATTTTCTAAACCTCAAGTAAGTTGTCGTATTTATTAAATTTATATTCATTCAATGCCATTTAAATTAGAATTTCATAATGATTTTAATATTTTTTTCATCTTAGTCACTTTTATAATTATATTTGTTTCTTCCATTGCTTTCTTTTTATACACCCTATACTTTGAGCTAACCTGTTTACCAAGAGTTGTACTTTCCACCACGTCGTGTTACTTGAAGCCGCTTTGATTAGAAAAGGCTTATGGATCTTTAAGCATACAGGTTCTTCATTAATTATACACGGATTGGTGAAGTATTCATAACCCAAGTATGCCATTTCAAGCTTTTGACCTATCTTACGAAATACTTTAGGGGCTAAAGAAGCCCAATGTGTTCTCAATCAATGCATCTTATTTGACATTATACTGGGATTATACGTTGCTGCATTTACTTTAACTAGGTGAGATAGTTTGGTTGGTTCCTCTGTTTAGGGGCTGCGACAACGCGGTCATGCAGCCCCGTGTTCTTTGGATGTGTGTAGAATCTGCCTGATAACCGGTGTTAATTGTGATGGCTGTATTATTGTGTGCTATATGTAATTCAGGTAAGGACTACAGACAGTCAGTTTTAAGTAGTTCATACTTTTGCTACCAAATGCTACCGTCAATGACACCTAGCCGCAAACTTGGCTAATATATACCCCCGCAACCAGAACCTGACGGTGACCGTTGGAACTTAATAGCGTTAATCAAATTTAACCTACAAATTTTACTTTCACACAAGAGTAGTTAGTGGAAGGTTCTTTTATATCACACAAAGCTATGCCCTATGACATGGGCCCACCGGCTTTACTTCCCCTCCGAAGGAAGGCATACTGAGGGATTTGTAACGCTCTTCGAAACTCCAATGACTTCGGCCGGGTTTGAACCCGTGACCTTGGGCATAGAAGCTCAGCATGCTACCAAATACGCCACCAAAGCCGCCCAATATGAGATAATAGGCATGTAAATACAGCAATACTATTCCCTAATATGCAACTATAGAAGCCTACACACTGACTTATGTACATGAATAAGCCATTTCTCATTAATCACACCATTTGCGCGGGGTTAAACATCGTAAGTATATTTGACTCCAGAATGATGACTTTATATTCCAAATATTGAATAATTTAAGTATTGTTTCCTTTCAAAAAGGTGGATGCAACAATTTAAAATTGAAAGAGAACTATGTGAACAAGACGTCTAAATTACACCCATTACTACAAAAATAAAGACTATCAGGAAAGTACTGTAATTCTGAATATGCACATTTCTCAAAGACCGAGTTAGTCTTTGAGAAATGTGCATATGCAGCCCTCTTTTGTTATTGATGCATTATCTACTATATTGTTGTACTCCACAGTACATTTCGCCTAGATTTACAGAGAGTTAATATTGCACTTGATTAACTTCAGAGCCCATGAGAACTATGTTTTAAACTCACTTAGGGGCAAAGTGAATATTCGTACCTTGCGTAATATATTAGCATGTATATTTCTATAACATGTAAATACACCTCCCGGGCAACGCCAGGTAAAATAGCTAGTAAACATATAAAACTCTAATATTTTGTCATATCGCTCATTTGCTTCAACAGAGACATAGGCCTACTCAAAATAAGTTTATGGGAAACTAAAATATTTAAAGGCAGCTGCTAAACTGTGGTTTGCGTCAATAGTATGAAGGTTTTTACGCCATACTGAATTCAGGATGTATTATTTTGCTTCAGATAAATGTAACGGACTCCAACGCAATTAAAAAGTATCAGTGTTCTTGATGTAATTGTGTTTTGAGAAACTGGCACAACGAATTATGTAGTCTCATGTTGCAAAAAATAGCGACAGAGTACTGTCGATTGAATCAGTCAATGAAGAATATTGTCCAGCATTACATTGAGGTAGGAACTAAAAAGTAAATATTTCTAGTTATTCCACAGTTGCAGCAAATTATTTTGTTTGAAATTCATTGTGATTTATCGCTTCAGTCCTGATGTTCACAAACGATTATTTTAGTCGCCATTCCCACGAGCTCTGATAAGGTATATATATTTTTAAACATCACATGTGCTTGTGACAAAAATATTTTTAAATATCGTCCTCTGATTTCTGTATTAGCGAAAGAACACTCTAGACCGGTTACTTTGTTATGTGTTCGCTCTATACTCGTATCTAAACAGTTTATTTCAATCGCCCAGTTGCTACAAGCTCGGAACAATTTGAAACAGATATGCCATTCTTCTGCAATATTGCCTGTCCTCGCGGGTTGTGTGCCTTGTTTTAACCCTATACTGAAACAAATGGTTCTCATTTCACCCACATGCTGTGCACAAACCAATCTACCGTACCTTCAAACCCTTCACTTATACGACCGACCCGTAGAATCATGTGTGTTATCTCTCAATGGACTCAAGCGAGAGGTGAGTCGGCAATTTCCGTGGATTTCTGTCTCAACTCCTGGTAAGTCCTAATTTTTATTCATTTCGAATAAAACATAGGCTGCCAGTAGAACAAAGTACACCCAAAAGCGAGCCATTTTCTAAAATCAAATTCTAAATTATACATAAAGCTATATACAGGGTCAACTGGCTGCGTGGCTGAGCAGTGATGTTCTCGCCTGCTGTTCCCAAGGCTGCAGGATCGAATCCTGGTGCAGCCAGGAAATGAGGGTGCGGAAATGTGAGGGAGCCGTTTCAGTAAATTTACTGGCAAGATCCCCTTGGGGGAGAAATTCCGACATCCCGGCGTCTCTAAAAGCCACAGTAGTTAAAAGGGACGTCAAACCAATATACCATCGTTTTGGAAGCCTTCATAGGGAGGTTAAGGCTGCTTGAGCTTTTAGCTCTCGCGGTTAAGAGGCGCAGGTGCGCTTCATAAAAAGGGATGTAGCGCGCAGTTCGCTACTCCTGTCGGGGTCCGGGCACGGATAACAGGAGCCCGCTGATGAACCGGCTTGGTGTCCTAGGCGAAATCCTACACAAGACACGGCACAAACCTAGAAAAATTGCCGAGTATTAATTCTCTGGCCGTGAAAGCCAGTAAGTTATACCATTATTATTATTATTATTATTATTATTATTATTATTATTATTATTTCTTCGATTCGGCCAACTGTTTACCACATCAGTTCAACTGTCTCTTCTTCCGAGCTCTAACTACCACCCAGTGTCCCCTCATTCGTCTCCGGTGTTGTTCTTTTCTCTCTTGGGATCTCTCCTTCCCTGTCTTCAGCTTCGGCTTTTCCTGGAAACCTTTGTGCGCACGTAGTTTTTCCTGAAGTGGAACACGCTCCTGGATATCTTTAGGGGAAATTTCCATTTCACGTAGATCTTTTTCAACTTCCGTGAACCATGCCCCTTTGGTTTTCTTATCTTGAAAGTACGTCAATAACAGTTTTGATATCCTGCCTGGGCTCATTCGTGTCAAGTGGCAATAAAAGGCAATCCTTCTTTTTCGAATCGTGTCACTGATCTTCTCCACGTGCTTGTACAATTCGTCGTTGTGACGCCTTCTGTACTCGCTGTTTTCTTTGATGGGACCCAGGATTTTCCTCAAAATCTTCCTTTCTTTCGCCTCTAGTTTTTCCATTAGACCTTTATTGTTCATAATTAGAGTCTCTGCCGCGTACAGAGCCTCTGGTCGAATAACAGTTCAGTAATGTCTAATTTTGGCGTTTAAGGATATCGATCTCTTATTGTAGATGTCTTTAGTCATGTTGTATGCCATTTCCATTTTATTAATGCGTGACACGAAGGCTTCTTTCTGTGATAGATTAGGCTCTATCTATTCACCGATGTATTATTATTATTATTATTATTATTATTATTATTATTATTATTATATACAGGATGTCTCGCCTAACTCTGTGACCTCAGATACTTTCTAGATGAAACAAGATGTGAATGATCCACTAGCGCAGCCAAATACCCACGTCAGGACTCCTACAATGGGGAGGTATGTACGATCCAAAACTGTTTTAATATATCGCTATAAATACAAAGTAGGCCTAACCTTTTATTAAATGGAACATGTATGTTTTACTAGCTAAGTGAAAACTAGAAGTATAAATAATGATAATATAAATGGTTTCACTTTTCTAAACTTCACCTTTGTGAAATATGTAATATTTTAAAGGGTGGCAACGGAGACACTGTTTGTGGCGTTATACAAAGAGTGTAGCAGTGTACCCACAGCAAGGGTTGCTTGCTATGCCTATGTACTAAAGGTGTGCATTAAACCAGTACTGGGCTGCTAGAGGGAAACAGTGGGCCGTGCATGTTAACTTGTAACCTTTGGTTCAATGCATTGCAATCAATCCTAAAGAATAACTATTATTTACTATCTACGAGATTGAACGATTGAAGAATCATTAAGTCACTCACAAACAATCGACCTTTACGAAGGTCTAGGTATTTGTAGATACATTATTAAAGAAATGCAATTAATGCAATTTATAATTTACACAATAATCAAAACAGATGCTGGACTTTCTTCACGGACTTCCATAAACCAAGGAGTGTGATAGGAATGTAGTCTCTCCCCTCTCCTTTTCATTATCTACATGACTCACATTATACAACTGTGGAGACAAGGCCATCATGCTGGAGTTGTTCTAAATCAGAATTTTCTTCTTGATACACTACTCTTTGCAGATGACCAAGTCATTGTTGCTAAAACTGAAAATGATCTCCAACATGCTATATTTAATCTACAAAATATTGTTTCAAAATTTGGAATGCAAATCTCAACACATAAAACCAAAGTAATGGCATGCTTGGACAATGAACCAATTCAGAGTAAACTCTGTGTAGAAAACATCATCATTGAACGGGTCAACTTTTTTTTAACTGTCTTGGTTACAACTTATCATTCCTGGATGAAAAAGACATGGCAGTCCAAATCTCAAAATTTATTAAAATTACAGGAGTAATTAATCAATTTTTTAAGCCATCTCATGTACAACGACACGCCAGACTGAAAGTATATCAAACTCTTGCTAGACCGGTTCTTGCATATGGAAGTGAGGCCTGGACCATTAGAAAGGCAGATGAAAGAAAGACTAACAGCAGCAGGCATGAGATTCATGAGACGAACTTCTGGTTACTCCTTACTGGATCATTGGAGGAATGAAAACATCCTGCAAGAACTAAAAATCACCCCAGTTGTACAGCATGTACAATAGCATAGGGAAAACTAGAAAGAATATGTGGACAGGATGAGTTCTAGCCGGTTCCCTAAACAGATTCCTCCGTATGCTCCAAGTGGCCGAAGAAACCTGGAAAGACCAAAGAAACGCTGGCAAGCGACCGTAACAGGTCACTAGGCCTAATACGTAAAAGTTAAAGAGGATGAAAGAAATTATTTCTTAGGGTGTTTAACGCTTTAGTATTTAACAGCAGTACTACCGCAATTATTTTGCCGCGCCTAACTCCTCACGGGTTGTCTTAGTCGTAGTCTTAGTCTTAGTATTAGCTTTGTTTTAGTTGTCGAAAGGCCACAGCCGTTCATGGTTGGCATTGTGGGTTTTGGTAGTGTTTTGTAGAGCAATTTTGTCCTTGTGTATTTGTTCATTTACTATCCTGGATCTGAAGATACTCGTGGTATCTGGGTCAGATTCATTATTTGAATAATAAATAATAGTAATAATAATGTGGAGTTACAGGAGAATGATGAAGAACAGATGGGTAGATAGAGTAACAAATGAAGAGGTATTAAATAATGTTATTGGTTTTACGTCCCTTTTAACTACACTGGCTTTTAGAGACGCCGGGGTGCCGGAATTTTGCCCCGACGGGGATCTTTAACTTGCCAGTAAATCTACGAAGAAGAGGTATTAAGACGAGTGGGAGGAGACATGTTTCTGGTGACTGCTAATAAAGAGAAGAGATAGGTTGGTAGGACACAACTAAGACACCCAGGAATAGCAAACTTAATTATGGAAGGAAGGGTCGAGGACAGAACTGTAGGGGCAGACCAAGGTTAGAATATATTAAACAGATTGCCTCGGATGTTGGGTGTAGTAGCTATGTAGAGATGAAACGACTAGTAAAAATAATAATAATAATATCGTATGGCCTCGGGTGCCGGGTGCAAGCTTTGTAATTTGACACCCAGAAGGTAGCTTGCATGTCGAATTTCGTTGTTCCTTGAATCACTATGAAAGTCAAGGAGGTTAGATATGTAAGCTCCTTGAACACTATAGCGCTTTCTAGTAGAGAATTGAGGAACTTTGTGTTGGCGGAAACTCCCGAGATTAATTTTGCCATTATGAACACGGCCTACTGAATTCAAATGGGTTCTTTGACATGCCAACATCGTATGACATGCGTGTCGTATTTTTGCCGCCTTTCAACAATCACTTACCACGGCCAGGAGCGAACCTGCAATCTTGCGGTTAGTAGACCGACACGCTATCCACTCACCCACCGAGGCAAACTAAACGACTAGTTCAAGACATGAAGGCATGAAGATCTGCATCAAACTAGTCAAAAGACTGAAGACTAAAATAATAATAGTCTAATGTTAGGGGTTTTACTTTCCTTTTAACTACTGCTGCTTTTAGAGACGCCGGGGTGTCGGAACTTTGCTCTAAAGGGGATCTTTTACGTGCCAGTAAATTTACTGACACGGCTTCCTTACATTGAAGCATGCTCAAATTCCAGCTGACTGCGCCAGGATTCGATCCCGCAACATTGAGCATAACAGGTGAAACACTACCGCTGCGCCACATGGCCATCACATTATTTGAATCCTGTGTAATAATCTTCTCTGTTTCACTTTTTATACGATTTTATTCTAATATGTAGTAATGTTTCTTTTCTACTTAATTTTTAATGCTGATAGAATAATGGGCTTTCCGACATCGTAGATCCATGTACTTGTATATGTGAGTGAGGAATCTGTCCAATAACCCATTGTGATCAGGATCACCGAGAAGGGTTTAAGGGTCTCTATGCATTTTTTTCTCTCCCCCTCCCTTGAAATACTTTTTATTATCATTATCCACTACTAGCTATTCCGGAAACACAATGTCATTTTGAGAAATGCTTCTAATGCACAGTGAAAATTAAAAGAACATAGGCTACAAATCTAATTTCATAGAAAATATTTTAGCATTTATTTTATGAAATATATTTTGCAAAATGCAAAAAATAATTAGGGATTTTTGAGTAACTTTAATACAATTAACATGCATAGGGAAATATTTTGCAATTCTGTAAGTCTTCACTTTAATTACCAGTACGTAATGAAAAATAAGAAACATTTTAAAATTCTGCATTAATTTGAAAGCAGATTTACTAAATTATAGTACCGGTATATTATTCCTAAACAGTTACCGGTATAACTCCTTAGAATTTAATACTCTTCTGGGGTGGAATAAGGTACATTACAGCGTGTATTGCTTTTTTATATTAATTTTCAGAATCGAGAAACTTCTTTTACCAAATGAATGGTTTCTGCCAATACATTCCCTCTGTCATAAATACCCCTCAAGTGTTTTTCTGCCTCATTTCACTTGACAGTTAGAAATTCGACAAGTAGGCAAACCGACATACTGACTCTGCAAAGCCTCGGATAGGTTGTAAGTTTTAGCCAACATTTTACATAATAGAAAAGTAGCTACAATAAACTG
The DNA here is from genome assembly GCA_946902985.2 of Meconema thalassinum. Classification (NCBI taxonomy): domain Eukaryota; kingdom Metazoa; phylum Arthropoda; class Insecta; order Orthoptera; family Tettigoniidae; genus Meconema; species Meconema thalassinum. The sequence continues at coordinate 567,724,608 of OX336391.1, read as the reverse complement.
AAACTAATCCGCCCCTTAAAACAACAATAACTAACTGAACTGAAACTAACGGTCCCTCATTGCTTGTGTCCCATAGCTTCACTAGCCGTAGGATTCCCTGTTCCCAGAAGTCTTGTGGTTGTGACAGGAGCCAATCCTGTACGGTGTCCTTTAGTTCGTCGTCCGATTGGAAACGTTTTTCCTTGAGACGAACCATTAACAGTGACGTGTACTGTGCGACACTTCGTAGCCTACGCAAGTCCATCAAGAACAAACGGCCTGGACTGCTCACGAAGGGAGTGATTCTGCTCCATGATAACGCTCGCCCACACGTCTATAACGTCACACAAGGTGTATTGGCCACGTTCAAGTAGGAGCAACTTGAATACCCGCCCTACAACCCGGACTTGTCACCCTGCGACTTTCATCTGTTTGGTCCGTTAAAAAAAACATCTCAAGGGAACACGTTTCCAATCGGACGACGAACTAAATGATACCGTACATGATTGGTTCCTGTCACAACCACAAGACTTCTGGGAGCAGGGAATCCTGTGGCTAGTGAAGCGATGGGACACCTGTACACAGGCCTGGATTGCCTTTGAATAACGAATAAATTGAACCCACAGTATCGTTTCATACCTTTTCATTTGAACACCCCTTATACTTCTCAATTTTGCTTCACGTGGCTGAGTGTACCCCGTTTCAGCCCTCAGACCAGAGTAACAGATATACTAAATTATAGTACATTATTCCTAAACAGTTACCGGTATAACTCCTAATTCAGAGTCAAATACTGTATAGAATTAAATACAGAGACGAGAATCGTATCTAGGGTGACAGCTATGAATACTAGCCACTACACCTCGTTGATTGGAGCTCGGTTTAGTGGTGTCACCTTTGATGCTTAGGTTACCTCTCGCTTTATCTCGGCGAAAGTTCATGCACTAGTTTGAAGATGTCACTTGTGCCGCGTTCTCGGGGCTACTGTTACGTTGGTTTGCTAGATTCTTGTGAGAAGCACCATCACAAGCAAAGCTGGGTAGCCTATACAATACACGCTTCATAATGAACTACAGGGAGAGTTTGTGAACATATAAACATCTCCAATACGCGTATCGTGTTAATAAAGGTAGCCTACCTATGGCACGAGGTTTCATTTTCTAAACCGCAATTATGAGAAACGTGTTGTATTCTGCCATTGTGGATTATGGTAGTAGGTTTATTATTATGATTTATTTTGCACATGCCCTTACACATTTTCAGCATATTTGCTGGAAAGAAGACATTTACAATCCCATACTTAAAGTATATCATAAGGAGCAAATTTTCGGTGACTGCATTCAGTGAAAGCTTTACACTTTTCCCTCACTCCTTTGGGCCTGATTGCCCAAGAACAGCCGTACCAAGCGACAAGACTAAAGTGTCACTGTTTTCTGCATAAGCTTAAAAAGACCTGGGTCTAATTTCAACTCTGTGAGAGATTATGTTAAGTTGTTGGAAATCACGCCAGGGCTGGAGATGATAATAGGAACTGTCCTGACTTATGCCATGTGCCATTGCTTCCTTATCACTCTATTATTATTATTATTATTATTATTATTATTATTATTATTGTTTTTCTTCTTCTTCTTTCCGATGAGGCCTGCTAGGGACCACGTGCCAATTTCAATTCTTCACACTTTGTTGTTTTCTCTTCCGTTTCCTCCAGTACTCCTTCATCCGTTCACTATGCTGCTTCTTTCTGTCCTCAGGCCACTTCGCACCAGGTTTCTTTGGCAATCTTCCTTGGAATCCTTTCATACTTAATACCCTTTTTCTAAAGATCTCTCTGTTCACCGTTTCTTCTTCACTTATATTATTTATTTCTAAATCTTTCGTTACTTCTTGAATCCAGCTAGTTGTTGCCCTTTTCTCCCAAAGGTACTTGAATATCCTTTTTGCTAATCTGGAATTGTCCATTCTGTAAATATGTCAAAAAATTGCAATTTCCTTTTCCTTTTCGTTTCTGTTATATTTTCTATGTTCCTGTATATTTCAACATTAGATCTTAATTTCCATACTTCTGCTGTTTTCACTGGGCCTAAAATTTTCCTTATGATTCTCCTTTCTAGTACTTCAAGTTTATCTAATCTATAGTTTAGTACCAGACATTCACTTGCATATAGGCATTCCGGTTTCACCACTGTAGTGTAGTGCCTTGTTTTAAGATTTTTAGATAAGCACTTTTTGTTATAAAAATTCTTAATGATACCATATGCTATTTCATCTTGTGTACCCTTTCTTCTACCGAAGATTTTTCTAAACCATTTTCTTGAATTATTTCTCCCAGATATTTGATTTTCTTTACTTTTTCCACTGGGCCAATATCTGTTGCCAAATATTTTGAAGCAATCTTGATATTTGTAATAAATTTAGTTTTTTCTACGGGGATTCTCAAACCTGTTTTGTTGGCTATTTCTTTCAAGAGATTGATTTGTGTTGTTGCACTTGTTAGGTTTCCTGACAATATAGCAAATCGTCTGCAAATGCTAGGCAACTTATTTCAATGCCTTTGTTTCTTCTCCCCAAAGTTACTGGGGAAATGTTATGTTCTTTTAGCTTTAAATTACAAATTCTTACAATTTTCTCTAAAACAAAGTTGAACAGAAGGGGTGATAAACCATAATCCTGCCGTACACCTGTATTTATCTTAATAGATTTTGATATCTCACCCATACATTTTACTTTTGAAATCGTGTCAGTAAGGGTTTCACGTATTAGGTTTGCCAATTTAGTTTTCACTCCAAATTCACGAATTGTTTTATCTATGGTTTCTCTATCAACCGAGTCAAAGGCCTTTTTAAAATCTACAAAAGTCACAACTATGTCCTTTGAATTCAGTATCCTATGGCGAATTGTTATTAATATTATTAGTAATATTATTATTATTAACATGATTTCGACATTTGTCGTCTCAAGTATCTACTAAAGTGATTTACGTTATAAATTATCAAGTAAGTAAGCTGCATAATATTTCCGATAATTTAATCTGTTTTCCGTTCATGCACAGGTGGGACGTCCTTCATCCATTGGCACTGGAGATATTTATTAAATATGACCTATAGGATATTTTAGAAATTTTAAGTTTGTTGCCATGTTTGAATAACACTTGTCCGCTCAGTATTTGATGGAGCAACCTCTCAAGTCAGCTAAGCTGCTCAGGCATTTTGGTTCCTGTTGCAGAGCATCACACACCAATTGAAACATAATAATGTACTGATCGTCATCGTCAGGGTCTATTTTACCTACCTGCCAGGACGTTTATGAAATGATGAAACGATACTTTTATTGGCTGTACCACAGTAACTTACTCTTCTCTTAAAACTTCAAGTCTCCGCAATATCACATAAACAAGTAATTTCGTAAATAACTAATCCTCCTACTTCCATATGTAGTAGAGGTACGATCTGAGAGTGTGGTGGTTAAGTGGCGTAACTTCAAGTCTTTCATCCAGACACCTGAGTGGAATTTCCACCTAAAATCACGTAGTGTTACAAATGGCCATAATCTCCTGTCAAAACCACAGTGACCATGTTGGCTCAGGTGATCCTAACTAATTGGAATAATCTGTTAAAAGTCCAATCTACAGAATATTAGAATTTTATATTCATTGACATCCACTTTCAGTGTTTCTTACGAGGTAGACCTTCTAGAAATTAATATGCATATCACAGTGAACTCTTGATCACTTAATACTTTCACACACAGCATCCAATAACCGTTTATATTTCAGAATATCGGTTGTCCTCATTCTGAATTCGCGAACACTCATACGGAAGAAAATTGAAATTCTAGTATCCCCTCAATATACCAGGTTCCATCTTTATCAGTTCAATAATACACAATTACTTATGTTTAGACATTCTCCCACACTCTACCAGGAATGATTGAATACTACTAAATAAAATGAAAATGAAAATCCACAAGCTGCTTCCAGTCTCCGACCGGGTCAGGAATGGAATGAATGAAGCCCCCATCTAGCGGCGAGGATATGAACTGTGCCGGCTGCCGAGGTCTGATGCTCTCCTCTCAGGCAATGATTAAATGAATGACAGATGAAATGAAATGACAGGTGGAGAGTGTTGCTGGAATGAAATTTTGACGGGGGAACCGGAGTACCCGGAGAAAAACCTGTCTGCCTTCGTTTTGTCCAGCACAGATCTCACATGGAGTGACCGGGATTTGAACCATGGACCCAGCTGTGGGAGGCCGGCGTGCTTCCGCCTAAGCCACTGAGGCTTACTCAATAAAATACGTATCCTAAATTTAGCACTCGTTTAGTGGTAAATTATACCAAGGTCTTCATGAGTCTGTTCAAATGGAAATGGCCCCAACGCCACATACAGTACTCAACGAAAATCACTTACCAATAGACCTACTAGTTGATGAATGTACCATTTAAATAACTTTAATATGCCACGAATCAAATAAAATAATACCAATCAATACGTTGTCACGCTGAGGTGTGAGTAGCTGTACGGTTCTAGGTTCAAATCCATATGCTGACAGTGGCCATCCTGATTAGGTTCTCCTTCGAGATATTCCTTGATTATTTAAGCCAAATGTTACTATATTATCTTATTTCATGGAATCCGTCGAGTGTCTCGGGACACTTACCCCAATCACTCCACAAATTCAGGCACCACAATGCGACAGGTTATCAGGCAAATTTCATACACGCCGAAATATACAATTTAGATAATCTAGGATGTCTCTAGCTCAAATCTGATTTAACAACATCAAGAGACATTAATATTTGAAAATATTTAAGGCTGTTTTCTGTAATTTATTAACACTAGTTAGTTAGTTAGTTAGTTAGTTAGTAATAAATGTTTTAAGGGGCGAAAGAGCGAGGTCATCTACCCCTACTTATGAACACTAAACCTGAAAATTTCGTACCAGAATATTCAACACTGTGAGCGGTGAATAATTCAACTACGTTGGGTTACGAGTTTTGAGAAGTAGCTTCCATGCCATCAAAAATGTATCAATAGCCAACTGTGTATTACAGTAAATACATTTTCCCATTGTGTTTATCTTGTGGATTATATGTTTGAATCCCGCCCGATATCTGAGGTTTAACAATATTTAGCGTGACCATTATTTCATGGAAGACTGATGAAGAAGTGAAAAGGAACTGGCTTAAGAAGCTCCCCCAAAGGTTTTAAGTCTCTCTAATTAACTGATCGAGCACTAATAATAATTCATTCTAAATTATGCGAAAGTTGATCCAACAATCACGAATACACAAGTATTACGTTGTTTGCACACCATGATAAGTAATCCCTGCTTGGAGCAACTTTAGGCAAGCTTCGTGCAAGCTGACGAGCAATATTAACTTGGTTATTCATGAGCCAAACTGTTATCATTAAGATACTTGTCTAAGAACAAAAGGTAACGGTAGTTTATAAGATCAATCCCAGACAGTATTTTGTTGTTGTTGTTCTTGTTGTTGATGATGATGATGGGGCTGATGATCGCGGTGTCCATGCCAGTTAAACAACAACAACAACAACAACAACAGTTATGATAATTTTGGAGTACTTTTTGCGTGAGCAATTTAATTGATTGCCGAGCTTGCTACGGTGGGTGAGTGGATAGCGTGTCGGTCTACTAACCCCAAGATAGCAGGTTCGCTCCTGGCCGTGGTAAGTGATTTTTGAAAGGCGGCAAAAATACGACACGCATGTCATACGATGTTGGCATGTCAAAGAACCCATTTGAATTCAGTAGGCCGTGTTCATAATGGCAAAATTAATCTCGGGAGTTTCCGCCAACACCAAGTTCCTCATTTCTCTACTAGAAAGCGCTATAGTGTTCAAGGAGCTTACATATCTAACCCCCTTGACTTTCATAGTGATTCAAGGAACAACGAAATTCGACATGCAAGCTACCCTCTGGGTGTCAAATTACAAAGCTTCCACCCGTCACCCGAGGCCATACGATGTTATTATTATTATTATTATTATTATTACCGGTATTATTATTATTATTATTATTATTATTAATTGATTGCCCGACGTTTCGTCCTCCAAATGGAAGGCATTTTATAGTACAGTACATTACGCAACGAGCCTATAATGGCAATAATTAAGACACAAGTATGTTTATAAAACGAGCGAAGCGAGTTTTATAATCTCCATACTCGTGTCTTAATTACCATTATAGGCGAGTTGCATACGACTGTTTATGTTCGACGATAATTATAACTTTATTATAGGTTCTAACATAAATATTCATAAATATCGGTCGATATTCTGTCGGTTGACTTCTTCTTCTTGGGAATTGTGTGGGCTCAGCATTTGTTCTCGACCCAATAAAGGATCCCAAAGCTTTGAAACATTGTTTATCCTGAAGTTGCACAGATACTATGTATGATCATTTTGTTATTTTTGTCAAATAACAAACAAAAAAAAAAGGCTGTTACAAACGCTTTAAAATTTAAATGTATCGTATTATCAACTAGTTATTCTTCAAATTGGATGCGTATAGAATGTCAACGGAAGGCAAATCAATTTAGTCCCAAATAGAACAGTAACGGTATCTGGCGGAAAAGTTTCGCATAAGAAATCCATTTAATGAACAGTGAGCTGGATTATAATTTCCGTGGAACTAATGTCATATGCCTGCTTCCTCCATGACGTTATGGTGTGTTTATGTCAACAACTGCATTCACTAAAATTGTCGGTGAAATCTTACGAATGTGTAGAAATTGGAGTTGCGGATATTAAGGTACAGTGCTATTTCTTTTGCAATATTGCCCAGTTTGTTTATGCATTGTAACTACAATGGTTGATCCAATATAGGCTTCAGTCAACTTTCAAATCATGTAATTCATGTCCGACATGTTGGATTTTCAGTACATGTCAGACGCTATCTTTACCTAATTGGACAATGAATGAAAATATTGAGCTCTGATTGCTTGGAAAAACAGTGTTACAATGAAAAGTAGTACTTTAATGACACCCATTACGATACAGTTTTCTGACATATAATATTTGCATATCGACATCGTCGAACATAAATGTATATTACACTATGTTAGTTGTAATGGAGCCTAGTAGTGACCAAACTAAAGTATGTAATTTTTTTTGAGAAGTGTTCACTTACTTATTTGTTACTATATACAAACATTGTACTCCCGCCCATTCATTGAGCAAACTCATGTTGACCACTGAAGATTTACAACTAAGAATTTGTACAGGCAACACTGAAAAATGGTTTCAAAACATAACAACAAAAAATTATTTTTTTCAACATATATCAGTTTCTGTATTATCTAAGATATTTACCAGCTTCATCTTGTGAAATCGACGTTGATTAACGTCGGTTAATCAATTGAAATGCCCATCAAATGCACATGGACCTTAACAACTTACACGTTTTTTTTCAGCTATAATTCACAGACTACTGTAGTTAACAGTGCGCAACTCGTAGTAATGAACAGGTGAAGGATAGGGGTAGATGACCAGGATGTTCTACCCCTTAAGTCAACAACCACTAGCACTAAAGTCAAAGAATCAACTCTCCTAAGTTGTCCTTGAATGAGACGCGTGGGCGCCAGGTTGTATGGGGAGGAATGGGGATGGCAGAATTGTGAGGCTGCATGGTATTTATACTGTTATAACTCACCACAGTGTTGAGCTAGAACACCACTTCTGGTGACAAATGTATTGTCATACTACAAATTCCAAGAACATTCGTCAAGTTAGTTTATATCGCCTGCAAAAGTGGGGGAGGGGCAAAAAGTCGGAGATGCCCGTCTATGTACGATCTTAATTACGAGTATACTCAAAGGCTTAGAAAACGTGTTTCAGGAGATACAGGATGGAGAGGACTTACTGCATAACGATCACTGTTTACGAGAAAATTGTTGATTCTGATGAAAATACAGCAACGCCGCTGCACCACCAGCTACATCGGAAGCTGGAATGTGTGAGGTCTGCAAGCCAGGGTACCCGTATATCAAGGCGAAGCACACGCTTCCGATGTAAACAATGACATCGCCAAGCCTGTGATAATACGTCACTGCTTCTTCTTCACTCCCCTCAACTCACTCGCCGCCATGCTTACCAACCAAAGTGCTTGCCCGGCACGCGCCTCTTCACAGCGTTGCAAGATGTTCTGCAGCCATGATTTGTATAATGGCCGTATTCATTTGCACCTACACTTGTGGATTTACGAACCACGAGTCGTTGTTTAGATACATTTTGCTACAAATGCCATGAGCCAATAACTCAGCAAACCACTACAAACATGTGACATAGTGTAAATGGTGCTTCAGTGATGTAAATTTTGCCATAAGTAACATGGAGAATGGTTTATTGGCTGTCACGCCCGGTGAATTAAAACTCAGCAATTCTTCTAGGTTTGTGCCGTGTCTTGTGTGGGGTTTCGCCAAGGACACCAAGCTGGCTCATCGGCGGGCTCTTGGTGTCCCCGCCCGGACCCCCACGGGAGTAACGAACTGCGCGCTACCTCCCTTATATAGAGTGCAACTGCTCTACTTTGCTGCGAGAACCAAAAGCTCAAGCAGATTTAACCTCCCCATGAAGGCTTCCAAAAAGGTGGCATATTGGCTTTCACGGCCGGTGAATTAAAACTCAGCAAATCTTCTAGGTTCGTGCCATGTCTTGTGTGGGGTTTCGCCTAGGACACCAACCTGGCTCATCGACGGGCTCTTGGTGTTCCCGCCCGGACCCCCACAGGAGTAACGAACTGCGCGCTACCTCCCTTATATAGAGTGCCACTGCACTACTTTACTGCGAGAACCAAAAGCTCAAGCAGCCTTAACCTATCTATGAAGGCTTCCAAAAAGATGGTATATTTGCTTTCACGGCCGGTGAGCCCGCCGATGAGCCAGCTTGGTGTTCTAGGCGAAACCCCACACAAGACACCGCACAAACCTAGAAGAATTGCTGAGTTTTAACATGGAAAATACTTATAGGTTGTCCAAAAAAGGTTCTCGGTCTGTGGTGCCCATAACTTAGTAATTTGTTTTAGTTATAACTTGGACACTTGTTTTCCTACATGCAAGTGATGTAAAATAATGGCGTAATAAGGGAAACAATTGAAGAAATAAAATACGAGGGTCATTCCATGGGTCATGGCAACTATGTTATATCTATCGATGTTGCTACAGCCTGGGAAATCCACAATGTGCATTGAACCGTTAAGGCCATGTGATATCTCAATGTCAACAGAAAATCGGGTTCGAGTTCAAGAGTTAACGGCAAAGGTACAAATGAAAACCACACAATGGAACACTGTGTCAATTTGTTTTGCACTATTAGCCTACAAATAGAACACAAATGAATCAAAATAACATCCAGGGCACCATTTCCAAGCATTGAAACACTGTTCAATAACAGAAACGGACATGTTAGTTCGGGCAGACAAGGGGCGCCCTCTTCGCGGCGAATCTGTAGTTGCCGCGCATCCGTGTCGGAAAGCTCCACCCGACGTGCAACTGTTCAGTAATCACCAACAGCTTCACATAGTGCTTCATGACACTGCGTAGCATTTCTGACACCGAGAAAAGCAATTTTCACGAATGATCGCTGTTCCAATCTGCTTACATCCATCTTGTAACACGGTCAAGCTCGAATGAACGTGTATGGCGCTGGGACCTAGCCACTTGCACTTACAGTTGCCTTCTGTCGGGTGAATTCTGTGCTGTTTGCCACGGGGTTTCAAATGTCTACACAGGAATTACCGTGATGCAATATGTTCGAAAGATATAACATAGTTGCCGTGACTTATGGAATGATCCTCGTATGTCTTGCACGTCACAGAGGTGCAAAGGCAATACAATATAGTTCCATAGAGTTTCACCAATTCGAGGCACCATTGCAGGCAAGTCTGAAACTGACGAAACAGTGTATGATGTTCAAAAGGATATTTCAGAAGACCACGGACATCAAACCAATTGCTGGATAAGCTTCTCCATTCAAGGAAAACAGTATCGAGCTTCGGTTTGAGTATTGAAGACACACGCAGGCTTTTATGATTTCAAATGGCACTTGATCACAGGAATATTTTGTATCATATGTTGTCATTCAAAACACGAGTAAAACTTTAAACATCCTGGATATAAAGTTTTGTGCATGAGAAGCCAACGAGCTGAGACTCACCAGTGATGAACGATGTAGAAGTACAAAGAGTGAAATAGAGAAAGAAAATACAGGCAACGTGGCGCGCATCTCTTATCCTCATCACCACGCGTGACGTATTCACGCAATAAGGTTTCCCTGTATTCCCTAGTCGCTTCGCCAAGTTTTTTCTATAGCCAAACTCGAAGACGTGGACCTTGCGTTTGCATTGTAAATGAAGCTCTACTCTTGTTGGCATACATGGCCTGTTCGTGAAGTCTTCCATTGATTTCATTATACTCCCCTTTCATTTCTTTTTCTTTTTCTGTGCGTAAATCCTTTTTCTGGATTTTTCATATCAAGCAGGTTCCTGGCTTGCAGTCATTTAGTCCTGTGGCTTCCTTTATTCATCTTCTCTATTGAAAGGTGCGCTTTACCTTCGTTTCTTCTTGCTTGCACAAAAACGTTATCCTACATTTCCTATAGAGCTGTGGTTTCCAAACGTCCTTTACACGCGAACCCCTTTCACAAATTGCACGAATCCTGGCATTCATGGGCGGGGTGATTAGTTTCTCAATAATAAATATAGTATGGCCTCGGGTGCCGGGTGCAAGCTTTGTTTTTGACACCCAGAGGGCAGCTTGCATGTCGAATTTCGTCGTTCCTTGGAACGCTATGAAAGTCAAGGAGGTTAGATATCTAAGCTCCTTGGCACTATAGCGCTTTCTAGTAGAGAATGGAGGAACTTTGTGTTGGCGGAAAATCCCGAGATTAATTTTGCCATTATGAACACGGCCTACTGAATTCAAATGAGTTCTTTAACATGCCAACAACGTATGACATGCATGTCATGATTTTTGTCGCCTTCCAAAAATCACTTACCACGGCCAGAAGCAAACCTGCAAGATTGGGGTTGGTAGTCCGACACGTTAACCACTCACCCACCGTGGCATGCAATTTCTGAATGGAACCTAGAGGCTTGGCCGCAAGCGTTAACCACGCTCCGCGACCACAACGGCGAGCTTGAACAAGACCAGATATCGAATCAGAGGCTCGAATCCCGCCACTGACAGCGACTATCCTGAGTATGGTTTCACCCCTTGTTTATCCACACTCCTCCACGATAGTACCTATTTTAAGTCACGGGACATCCACCTCCATCCCTGTCGCTAATACCATTCCTTTTTACAGTCATCACAGAAACACAGGCTATCCATCCAATTCAACGGGGCTCAATCACCGAGATAACCCAAGCCCTTAGAATGGAACTAAATCAAACTCTACAGAGGTGGTTCTCAAACTGTGGTTCACGAATCCCTTGGGGTCGGGGATATGGTAATTGCCCTGGGACTTAAAATAATGTAGCCTACAATCCAAGCATTTGCCTGGAGGAAGTGAGGATAGCTGTTATCAGCGTCGGGGCTCAAACCTCCGATCTCAGGACTTGCTCCAGCGCCCCATCGCTTTGCCGGAGCTCCTCTAGAGCAGCGTTTCCCAAACTGTGGTACGCGTACCACTGGTGGAATGCTCGTACTGCTGCAGTAGTACGCGGTGATGTTACGAAAAATATAAAAGATATTAGATACGTTACGAAAAATATAAAATATAAAATTTAAAAATATAAAAACATTGATAATGTTGCCGGAGGACTTTAAGGCCACAGAAAAGGAGCAGTTTTAAGAATTGAAGTGATTCAGAACTAAGGCAAACGTTTTCAGAAATGACACTTGTGAACTTTTGGGTTGAGAGGCGTGCAGACAATGCAAACATAGCTGACAAAGCAGTTCCATTTTTACTGCTTTTCACTACCTCGTACTTGTGTGAGACTGCATTTTATTCACTTGTTTATCTCAAGAATAAATACCGGAACAGGCTCCTTATATTGGAAAACGTTCTTCGTTTGAGACTCAGCAATCTTAAACCAGACATTCCTAAGTTGGCTTCTAATTTTCAAACGCACCCTTCACATTGAAGTTGTTAGTAGAACTTTGGTGTTTATGTTTAAGAGTTTTTTAATTAATATTATTTGTACATAGTCATTTCATGTTTGAATTGAATAGTCTACTTATTGTAATAAATAATAAAACAACTGGACACACTGTTTATTATTTGAACGTTAACTCCAACAGTCTAACTCTAACAAACACAATTTACAATCCGTCGTTTGGTCTACTACGTAGTGGTGGTGGTGGTGGTGGTGGGGGAGGAGGTTATAGTTACTATATCTCCCAACCATTAGGTGGTACGCGAGAGATTCTCATCTCTGAAAGTGGTACATACACAAAATAGTGTGGGAAACACTGCTCTAGAGTTTAGTCCATGACCCAATGACAGTGTTAGTGCCATCCATTCTTATAATATAAAGACAGTCGAAGCAAACAGTGGGAGAAGACGTTGTATGAGTATGTCAGCCAATAAGACCAGACCAGGATCACGCTTGCTTCTTATTTAGGAGGCTCTCAGTTCGTTCCCCGGCTACGCCAGAAATTTTAAATGTGACATGAGAGCTGGTGCAGGGTGCACTCAACCTCGTGAGGACAATTGGGAATTAAATATCCTCTCAGTTAAGAGTGAAATCACGCTATTCACTCGCCCTCCATAAAGCGTAGACAATGAGCTGAACGGCAGTGGCCCTTGGATAAGCGAGCTCTTCTGTTCCTAATCGTAGGGTTATTTTTTTAAATATAAGATCAGAGGTTGAATAACATTGAGTGCTGGCTACCACTAGGTTAATACACTGCTGTCCAAACCTTAAGGACGAACTGTCGCATGTTATGTCGCTGCCAGCAACAAAACTCGTTGAACCTCAAACCATACCTAGGATCTGCTACAGTATGGTGCGGAGGGCAACTGAAAGGAATATTCGATGTGACGAACAGAAATACCTCTTTTATACAGAGACAAAACATTACAGAAAAGTCCCTGCGACCCATGATGGTCCCCTGGACATCACAAAAGAAGGAACATGGTTCTTAAAAGGGTGTGTGATCCCCACGGACGGTGATGCATGCTTTGCAACGTGTTCTGATGCTGACCACAAAATTGGTAAGGAGTTCTTGATACATTATGTGGCTTCATCTATCTCATCCTTAAGTTTTGCACAGCAGTGTACTTCGTTGCACCACCCTTAGCGCAAAAGATAACCCGGTCACGTCATGGTGGAAGGTCAACTAGCTACTGAGTGATATGTGTCCACAGGGATCCGACACCATGCAGGCATATACCTAGTAGCAGTCCTCTGCATGCCCATCAGCGTATGCGCAGGAGGAAGGATTCGTAGTGCTTGTTCCTCAGCGTACCATGGGCAAAGGTATTCACTACTTTTAGATGGCGAATTATAAAGAAATAACAGTATAGTATAAACGAACGTAGTGGAGGTCAAACTTTGACAAGAGTTAATAAATTATATTCATATAGAAGTCACCAAGAAAGAGAACAAAACTAAGGCAATATAACACTATGATCAATCCAGAAGGACTGCTGAGACCGTGTATTAACAATCAGAGGATTGCTGGAACAATTCGAAAAGAAAGAAACATCCTCAGGAAGATTCTTGGACCTAGATATGTGGATGGACCACGGAAATTGAGACAGAGAGTTAAGCAAACGAACTGTGGGAGTTATAGAGTCGATGAAGAAAAGACGAATACAATTCTTTGGACATCTGCTACGCAAAATCAAGAAAGACTGACTTGAAAACACTTTGCACATTTTGAGGGGAAAACGATTGTTTTCAGATGGTTTCTGGAGATACATACGGACATGGAGGGAATGGCATCAGTCAGAAAAATGAAGACAGGAACCACTTTCGACAATAATAGTTTCAGAGGTTTCTGAGGAGAAGAAGAAGAATAGCTCTAATAATACTTAAGTTTCTATATAATATATTATTATTAACTGTGTTCTTAGACAAGAGAGCATAGATTTTTTAAGTATAGATCTGTTTTATTACGTTAGGAGAAGATGCCTACTGCATTAATATCCCTCAACATCACAACAACACCCAAGCACCTTTGAAGAAGACCGTGTCTGCCGCTAACTTTTACAGCTTCAGAATATTTGAGCTTGAGGGTGATAATTCTTATCTTTTGTTATTTCGCAATCTTCTCAATCAGATTCTGGTTGATATAATGCAAAGATTGAGACAGAGAGACTACTTTGGTTTCGCATCAATCAGAAAAAGTTGAGAAGTGAGGTATATGTGCACCTGAAGGACACAGTGAGTAAAGCTGACGGCCGTTTGTCAGATATTGGTAAAATGGTCGTGTTGCCGTCGACTTTCATTGGAGACCCGCGCTATATGCATGAACGCACTCAGGATGCTATGACTTACGTGTGCCATTTTGGACGTCCTGATCTTTGTATAACATTCACATGCAATCCAAAATGGTCCGAAGTAGTCGTGCACCTGAAACAAGGTCAACAACCTCAAGATAGGCATGAATTGGTAGTGCGGGTATTCCTGTTGAAAGTCAAGCACATGATAAGACTTCTTAGTAAGGTCCTTCAAGGTGTCACATGTATTCCATTGCAAGTCAAAAGCGAGTATTACCTCACGTTCACATACTTCTGTGTCTGGAAGAAAAGCTAAGGCCTGAAGACATCGGAAAAGTGCTGAGATTCTTGACCCAAATCTTGACCCTGTTCTACATGAGATTGTCAAGGCAACCATGATCCACGGTCCATGTGGAGTTCTCAACAGGAGTTCGTCTTACATGGTGGAAGGAGTATGCACCAAGAAGTACCCAGACCACTCATCAAGGAAACCCAAACCGGGGAAGATGGGTATTCCAAATATCGCGGGACTGCCCACTTCGGAGGGTGGGGTTTATAATATTAAAAAGGGAGTGGAAATTGACAATAGCTGGGTGGTACCCTATAACCCCGTCCTATCTCACACCTTCTCAGTTCATATCAATGTTGAGTACTGCAACTCTGTAAAGTAAATACAATACATTAGCAAGTATGTAAACAAGGGTTCCGACCAAGCTACTTTTAGCATCGGAGAGTTTGACGAAGTTGCGAGATATGAATCATGACGCTACATTAGCAGCTCAGAGGCGGCTTGGCGCATATTCTGCTTCCTCATACATGAACGCTATCCTTCGGTCATACAACTTGCCGTCCACCTCGAGAACGGCCAGAGGGTTTTACTTTAATGAAGCCTACGTTCATGACCAGTTTAACAGCCATCCAAACACAACTCTTCTTGCTTTCTTCGAACTATGCCGATCCGATAAATTTGTTTCAATACATTTATATTGTGTAGTTCCATCCTATTTCGTTTGGAAAGGTAATAAGTTCTGTAGAAGGAAACAAGGAAAGCCAGACCCAGACCATCCTTGTGTGAAGAAAGATCAGGCCCTTGGCAGAGTTTACACCGTTCACCCTGGTAATGCCGAGTGCTACTACCTCCCCCTCCTTTTACATAAAATCCCTGGCCCACACCTGACCCCAAAACCGTGGCAGGGGTGGTTCAACCAACATTTCAAGCGGCATGTAAAGCACTTGGCTAGTTAGAGGATGATGCGCACTGGGACCCCAAACTAGAGGAACCGTACTCCACCGTCTCTCCCCACAAGATACGCGAGATGTTTGCCATCTTACTGGTGTTTTGTCAAGCGAGTGATCCCATCATGCTCTGGAAAAACACAAAGACAGCCTCGCGGAAGATATGGTGATCGAGGTTCAGAGGCAGTGTGCTGATGTCAACCTGGTCATGGGCGTTATCTACAACAGGTGTCTGGTGCTTCTTGAGGATTTAGAACTAAAAATGTCTGGTCAACAACTACTGTAGAACGCTTTGAACTTCCGTCGCCTTCTCGAGAACAAGACTCCGTCGTTGTTTACCGAGAATATGTCAGTGAACTATCTTACGACACAATTAAGTTGTCCAAAGTGGTTGCTGATAATGTTCCAAAATTGAACAACGAGCAGAGATTGGCCTATGACGAAATAGTTCGAAGTGTTGTTTCAGAATGTAGTCAGCTCTTTTTTCTGGATGCACCATGCGGAACTGGAAAAACCTTCGTGATTAATCTCCTGCTCAGTACATTTAGAAGTCGACAGAACATGGCCATCGCAGTCGCCTCCTCGGTTATTGCAGCAACCCAACTGGATGGTGGAAGAACAGCGCATTCTGCCTTCAAGCTACCTCTTAACCTCAGCCACGCTACATCTGCCCTTTGTAACATCTCTGCAGTTTCCTTTGAAGGTCTGCTACGCCATGAAAATTAACAAGGCTCAACGGCAGAGTTTAAAAGAAGCTGGCGTGGATCTGAGAAGTGACTGTTTCGCATATGGTCAACTGTACGTGACATGCTCCAGAGTCAGTTCTTCTGGTGGCTTAGACATTCTGCAGCCTGAGAGAAAGACCACAAATGTAGTTTACCGAGAAGTGCTTAGGCGTTAAAAACTCTCTCAATAGACATGGCAGTAGGCTAGGGGACATGCCTTAAATCAAAGCTCCCCGTCGTATATTGCACCCGATTTCCAATTTCAACGCTCCATGTTGCCGTCATTATCTTCCACTGCAGGAAAAATTTACATAACAAATGTTATAACGGGATTCCAAATGTTATTGCGGTCGAAGCCGCGGGTAACAGCTAGTATATAATAAAGCTGAAGAGTTTGTTTGTTTGTTTGTGTTAATGTGTTTAAACGCGCTAATCTCTGGAACTACAGTCGGATTCGAAACATTATTTTTGTATATGATAGCCTGATTCAAGGGGAATAGTTTAGGCTATGTAGCATTAGGCTACGCCTCTCGGGTAACCTTAAAGATTGATTTTTGTTCAGTAATTCGGAAGAACAAGCGCTCCAGAACAGCTTCAATAATACCGAAGTCTATTGTTGCCATGTAATGCGGGCCGCATCACGTCGCCCCTACCAATGTTCTGGTGCAGAATTGCGAGCTGCTTATAAATTGCAGTCACGGGGAGTAATTAGTGCAAAAAGATTCCATAGGCCCCTTGAAACAGTTATCATCATGACAATAGTATGCCTCTGTATAAGGGCGATGGTATTGGTGCAGTATACTGAGGTTATCAGCTGCAATAAGCATTGGTGCTTTCAAATTTACTTTCATTTATTCCGATCCTTATCTTTGAGCGCTCCAGTTCTGTAAAACAAATAAATCCACCGGGCGAAGCCGGGCACTACTGCTAGTACCTAATAAGAGCTAAACTTGGTAAGGTCATAGTTCTCTTTTGGCCAACAAAGACCGTGCCTTCAAATTTTATTACTTCTCACCAATCCAACATGGCGGCTGTGCGAAATATTTCACCGGAATTCTATATCTCCGAAACCATTACTGATATCACCCTGAAAATTTGTACGGTGATAAAGTGCACTACAAAAGGTTCCCCGTGTGACTCTGAAAAACCTGTTAACCACGAAACCGACATCGCGGCCAAGCGAAGTTGAAATCTTTAAATAGACTTCTCTCGCGATTTAACCATCCGAGTGCAGTGAAGCATGGTACAACAAATGTTTATACACATTGCAATGCACTGATATTTAATTTAGTTCAATTGTTTACATAACTTCAAGATGGCTGCTGTGCGAAATTTTAAAATTAAGTTCTTATTTCTGGTGTCCTAATCATGCGATCAAAATCAACATTCGAATAATGAACCTACGCAATAATATTCATTGAAGGGTACATAACACTTTGGTCTATATAACAATACAACATGGCGACCATCCGAAATATTTAGATGGTTCTCAATAACTTATCTATTAATCTATGACAGCAATCAAACTGAAATTTTGTTTGTTGATAGAGGCTATGAACATACATTCACCTATGGGACTTTTAATAACCTGGGAGCACAAATCCAACATGGCGGCGACGCGAAATGTAAGTATTTAAATGGACGTTTCTCGCGATTTAACCATCCGAGCGCAGTGAATCTTGGTACGGTAAATGCTTATACAAATTTTAATCCACTGGCATCTAATTTATTTCAATTGTCTTCATAACCGCAAGATGGCGGCTGCGCGAAATTTTAAAATCTCCTTTTTATCTCTTGTGTCCTAATCATGCGATTGAAGTTTAAAGAATACACCTACACAATGATCTTCATGTAATAGTACATAACTCTAAGACCTACATATAAAAAAAACATCGGCGACCATTCGAAATATTTAGACGGTTCTCAATATCTACGAATCTATTACAACAATCAAACTGAAATTTCGTATGATAAAAGGAAAGGAAACTTTTTGTTTACGTGACCGTTAGTCATGCGATCAAGAACCACGGGATCTGCTTTCTGCGTGGAAAACCAAAGGACATGGCATTTCACTACGAAAATCTCACATGCATTGACCGGGAATCGAATCCAGTCCACCTTGGTGAGAGGCCAACAGCTTTACCGCTGCGCCACCAACCTCATTTGGTATGTTGATAGAAGCATTTAACGTAAGTAAAATATAGCCCATATAGTTCTTCACGGAACTATTTGTTATTAGTCTTCTGTGAGTAAGAACAGTGTACGTTATTAGAAGTGTGCAGAATGAATGAATGAATAATATTGTATAGGCCTACTATATATACAACACATGTCTATTGTCCTTTATCTCCTAACTGAATGGATTGTACTCCTTTTGAACCACTTACTTGTTAGCCAGATATAACTTAAAATACAACACACACTCGTAACTCAGTGGTTACAATACTATGCTTTGACCTATGGATGTGTGTAAAGAATTTGTCTGATAGCCTGTGTCATTGTGGTGTATAGCGCTGTGTGGATTTGTAACTGAGATTAGAATGACGAAGGAGATGTCTATGGTCTTAAGTTAGGAACCATTCCGGCATTTGCCTGGAGTAAAACTGGGAAACTACGGAAAACCACTTCTAGGACGGCTGAGGAGGGAATCGAACGCACCTCATTTCAAAGTTTAATTATTCATGCTTAGTGTATCCCGCACCACACTCGATGCAGAGCAGGGAGTCGAACACGGACTTTCGAGATTACAGCCAAGAATACTAGCCGCTACAGCACGAGGTGTTCTATACCTGTCAAGTGGAACCCAACGTATACATTTTCTCCTTACTACACTCTAATGGGTCTGATAGAAAATAACTCATTAGCTACATGCACTGGTTACCTCTTCTGAAAATTAATTGCGCAATAAAGCACATGATTAATTTGGTGCATGAAGACAGTTTAATAAATTTGAGAGCCTGCAAGTTAAGTACAATTGCTCTCTGTATATGAAATAAATGGTCTACATAAAATAAATGGAGCCCCACAGCATTGGAAAAACACGCGTCGTGTGTAAGTAAGCAGTAGAAGTAGAGGTAATTGCAATGCAATGCTTGTGGGGATCATCAAACTGTAATTCACTCGATTCGATAATATCAAGATTTAAAATGACTTAAAAATTACCATGATAAAGCGATTCCTTATTGACGATATAATTATTATAAAGTTTGGATTGGTTGGTTGGTTGGTTGGTTGGTTCCTCAGTTTAGGGGCTGGGACAACGTGGGCATGTAGCCCCGTGTACTTTGGGTGTGTGTAGAATCTTTCTGATAACCGGTGTTAATTGTGATGACTGTATTCGTGTGTGTATTTGTTTTCAATTCAAGTAAGGAATGCAGACATTTTAATTTTTTCAAGTAGTTCCTACTTTTGCCGCCAAACGCCACCGTCAGAGACTACTAGTTCAGAACCTGGTTACCAGACGCCACTGCAGTCGGCTCCCGGCGATAAACGTCGGAACCTAAGAGCGTTTGTAAAATGTATAACCTAACCTAATTTAGCTCCACACAGGTGTAATTAGTGAAAGGTTCTTTAACATGCCATAAATCTATGACATGGGACCGCCGGCTTTACTTCCCCTCCGAAGGAAGGCATACTGAGGGATTTTTAACGCTCTTAAAAATCCGACGACTTCGGCCGGGTTTTAACCCGCGATCTTGGGCATAGAAGCTCAGCATGCCACCAACTACACCACCGAAGCCGCCTTATATAATAACGTTTATGTAACCATAAGTCAATATATGTTGTACATTAAAACCGTACCGGTTTCAGTCCCATAAATAACCAATACATTTCTTGCACATTCATAACATTACCTCGTAACTCTTATTTCCAACGTTTTCATTCCATTATTTCTCTACCTCGCAAATACATACCAAACTATCAGTTATAACCTAACTATTTCAACTTATTTAGTTTCATATCCACATCTCTTCTATTCCACCCTGTTTTTATCAAGACTTTTTCATGTTTTTCTTAACACATTTTGTAACAGATCCGTTTTCTTTTATTTTTAATTAGTGAGTTAGTTATTGTTGTTTTAAGGGGCGGAACTTCGAGGTCATCTGCCCCTCTTAACACAGATTAAAGAATAAAAATTTGGAATTGAATTTAAAATTTTGAGGTAGACGCCTAAATTTAAAAAGACCAAATATTAATAAAACAAAAACAAAAAATTAAATGAAAATTAAAAATTATAAAAATAAACAAAAATTAAGAGAAAAAACACATTATCATTCAAAAACAAACAAGTCGTTGAGTCAATTTATACTGGAAAATTTAGATTGCTGGCCCTAACCCACTCTCACTTATAAAGCGGATAACGCGATCAGGAGCCACCGCGTCATCGGCTAATATAAGTTTGAATGTCATCTGCAAACCAAGGTTTCTTCGTAAGTCAGCAAGATCCACAAACTCGGTGAAAATGTGTGCCACGGTGAAAACGGCTCCACAGGTACAAAGTGGGGGGTCTTCCCTTCTCATCAGATACGAGTGGGTGGATCTTAGCCTACACAAAATGACGGACTCTCTCCGTGACCGGAAAGAGCTCCGCCACACGCGAGTAGTTCCTTTGATCGCTCTCAGTTTACTGGCCAGTGGGTCAGCTAGCCACTGACTCTACCAAAAGCCAGAACTTGTAGGCGTAACTGAGAGCGAATATCTCTAGCAGGTACCTCCATTGGTCGAGGTGGTAGTGATACCGCTTGATCAGCTAATTAGTGAGCTTTTGGAACAAGAATATTTTTAGAATCCTCTGTTATGGCAAAATTTATATTAAGTGTATGTTCTTGCACATTTACAGTATATATCCTAAATTACGCCGAGGAAGGTCACAATGGGACTGAACTCATTATCAACCTCCATTTCAACACAAGTGTATGGGGTTCGCCAGTGGAGGCAGTGCAAGGACGGTAAAGTACTGCACGAAAATTGAACCCGACCTATTCTCAGCAGTACGACCTTGAACCTGACGCCATCATCCACACTGTCACAGTATACTGCACATGTAGCCGCATCCAGGGAAAAAGCATGCCTTTCATGCTCATAAAAGCAGGAAATACAGTAACTGCCCGTGATGATGATGATGATGATGATGATATTGACTTATGGTTAACATGAAAAATCATATAATTTTATGTCATGTTAGCGTAAGAGCACCAGTTTATGACACTCTACACTTTATTAATCAGAATAGGCCAACAAACTAGATGCATAACTCAGAACACAGTGGAACTATAGCAGAGCACCCTCGTGAATGTAGCAAAAACAAACTAGGATCGCAGGGCACTATGGGTAGATTCAGGAGTAAGTTGTTAATGGCTTCTACTGTTTGCTGCAGCAGTTCGTGTATATTCCACATAATTACAAGTGTTCCCTACTGCATATTATTTTAATGTAGCCAATGTTTTATATTCGATGTTTGATAGGTGTATTAGAGATGTATTCTTCATTTTTATGAAATGCATGCTTGTTAATGAGATTAGTTTGGGTGTCAACAATTGGTTCACTAAAGCTTCAGTTGGACCAAATATTAACAGACTGGTGTTTTACTACGCCGCTGATATTTAAGTCTAGATTACACATTTCTTTCATATGTTGCTGCTAAAATTAGATTACTGCCACGAAAAGACATGAAAATGACCATGTCCACCTAAAAATCCTTATTAACCAAGTTTATTAAATTAGGAAAATAATACCTGTTGTTGTTGTTTGAGTCTTCAGTCTCTTGACTGGTTTGATGCAGCATTCCATGCCTCCCTGTCCTGAACTAATCATTTCATCTCTACATAGCTACCACACCCTACGTCCGAGGCAATCTGTTTAACATATTCCAACCTTGGTCTACCCATACAGTTCTTGCCCTCGACCCTTCCTTCCATAACTAAGTTTGCTATTCCTGGGTGTATTAGTATATGTCCTACCAACCTATCTCTTCTCTTCATACCCTAAATTAATAAAATTGTTATTCTTAAAATACAATACTGGTTTTGGTCACATTATGACCCTCATCAGCAAAAAGTAATTAATGGGAAATGAAGTTGCAAGTCTGATAATAAAATTCATAAAATGGCAGATTTCAAAACTATTTCTAAAAATATTACGTATCTAAATTGTTACACATATACTAAAAGACTGAAACGCCAGATGTGTTGCAATTTTTGGTTAATGTGGAAGGATGTATCTCTTGAAAGAACAGCTCGATGTGGGAAATATCAAGGATCTAAAAGGAAGAATAAGATAAAATTTGAAGTTGGGATGAAGTCTGTTTTTAGTTTTTAATTCAAGTAGGGTAAGAGCACCGGTTTATGACACCCTTAAGGAAGTAAATAACATTTTGTCCACTCAGTATGGCGAATATTATACTTACTCTATTTCTGATTCAATCCATAAGTTCTATAACTCTGTAGATTTGTACTGTACTCGTCAAATTTGCATAAAATGAAGTTATGAGTTGAATAAAATATATGGTTTCCAAGGGTAACACAATAACCAATTGTTGACACCCAAAATGATTAAAAACACCAGTTGTTGACACATGATTGAACCAGATGTTGACAATGAAACATATTTCATCCAATTGGTCTACTATTTACTTTTACTTGCTAAAAATACATATTAGGTCATACAAATATCACAGAAACATTAACCTGAGTTCTCTTGTCCTTCCAACACCCTAATTAAGCTAAGGAGAGGGGGTAGATATAAATAAAAAAAACAGTGTTGACCCACTGGGGTTTCTCACAGTGATAACAAACTTAATATTACCAATTAACATCTACTGAGCAAGGAAATTGGTACCGCCTTCCTGAATGTGATGCAAAAATCAACGGTGGAGGTAACATTTCAATGATTTCACTCACCAAAATTGTCTTGATGTCGTTTTCATTCAGAACAAAAACGTTTCTTAATCGGCTGAGAGGATTTAGTGTGACTGCGGTAACACGATCTGGCTCAAGCAGTGTGGTTACACGCACAACACGTTTCATTTTTTTTTTTTTTTTTTTTTTTTTTTTGCGATTTGTCTTGCTCATGCGGCACAATGCAGTCTCCTTCTTTAAGATGCAGTTCAGGTTCCTTTAGTCCTAGATTAGAATTGCTTTCTTCTTGAAGCGTTCCTAAACTTCCAAATGGCTTGTCTAAGTCATCTGACTTGAGCTGTTCATCTTCTTTTTCATGAATAATTTCGTTTTCATGCAGATCAATACAGGTATCTTCAGTGTCTTCCTGATCTTTGTTACAATTTTCTGTGTCATAAATATTTGACCTAGACTTTCTAATCATTCCAAATGAGACATTCATGTTTTCGCTGTCTGAATCACTTGACAAATGGAGGCTAGCATCGTCCACACTGTCACCTGAAGGAACCCACTCTTCCTCTTCTTCCTCAGAAGAAAATATTTCTGGTTTCTTTTTCCTTGTTTTTCTTCGTTCATCCTTCTTCTTCATCATCTTTTTCTTCATGTCCAGTTCTTCCTTGAGCTCTTTCTTTCTCTGTCTCTCTGCAGCTCTTGTTTTTTTGCTTTCTTCTAATTCAAGTTTCTTCTTTGCTTTATTTTTGTGATAATCTTGCCATGATTTTGATGTCACCACCGAGGGAAGAGTTTCTTTTTTCCGTTTCTTTTGGGTAATAGAAACTTCCGGCCAAAAGAGGACTTTCTTAAAGGGGCTTGGTATGCTACTACCAGGAATGTTCATAGCCGTGTTCACTCCACTTGTAGAAGGCATATCTTCCAATTGGTTTACAGCTGTGTTCACTCCACTTGTAGAAGGCATAGGCCTATCTTCCAGTTGGTTTACAGCTGTGTTCACTCCACTTGTAGAAGGCATATCTTCCAATTGGTTTACAGCTGTGTTCACTCCACTTGTAGAAGGCATATCTTCCAGTTGGTTTACAGCTCTGTTCACTCCACTTTTAGAAGGCATACCATCCAGTTGGTTTACAGCTGTGTTCACTCCACTTGTAGAAGGCATATCGTGTAGTTGAAAATTTCCTTCATCTCCAAGGTTTTCCATACTGCAGTTGCCATTGAGGGTTCTCACTAATGAAGCTGAAGACTCCAGCGAACAATTCTTACTTCTATCAAACCTAAATTCCCTGCATTTATCTCTCATATTTTTCCACATGTTGAATAAAGAAGTATCTTCAACGCTCCAGATAGCAGACCTTTCAAAATTTCTACTTTATCCTTTCCAATAAATTCTTCCACTACCTTCAGTCCTATCTGAATTTCACGTGTGTGATTTTCCTTCGTGCGATTTTCATTTGAACCCTTGCCAATGGGTGTAGAATCAAAACAGCAATGGCATCGGGATTCCACGGCAATAAGCCACATTTCCTAAAACCATTTTGAATGGCTGTTGGTGGAAGATCATTGAGGACTTCTTTCAAAATGGGGGCAAAGATTTTCCTTTTCAACACTGGGTTTTCAATATTTTCCAGCCTCCATTTATGAACTTTATCTTTCCAACGATCCTTTAAAGATCGAAACACTGATACGTCCATAGGCTGCAAAATGTGTGTTGCATTGGGAACAAGCGCTACCAGTATAATTCCTTTCTCTGCACAGAACTGACTAGTGTGCAGAGTGAGATGAGAACAATGCCCATCTAAGAAAAATATTACTGGTAATTCAATTTGGTTTCTCAATATCCATGGATAAAAATGTTTGCTATGAACTCATAAAACAGAGCCCCTGTCATCCAACCGTTCTCAGATCTTCCAATTCCCCAATCTTCAGGAACGCTGGCAGCTATATCACTGGGGATACGTTCATACTTGAATACAATGAGAGGAGGTGCTAAAAGACCAGATGCATTAGCTGTGACCAAAACGGTAAGACACTCCTTCTCATCAGGGTTAACTTTCTGATATACTTTTTTGTCACCTTTAGTTGCTAAGACTTGTGCACCTTTTGGATTGAGAAAAACACCAGTTTCATCTGAATTGAAGACTCTCATAGGATCCTTCAAAGCATCAAGGACGTTCTCATCTGAAAGATACGAATATACTTCGAAAAACCATTTTCTTAATTCGGCTGATGACACATGTGCTCTTGAAGTTGTAAAATTTTCTGGTGTCCGTAAAGATATAGATGGATTCCTTCTCATAAAAGATTACAACCATTTACGTCCAGAAACAAATGAAGTTGCCCTGTTCAGATTACTCAAAAGCTGTTTGACACTACTAATTAAGTCATCTTTAGTTAGTGGAAAGCCAGCTTTCGCCATAGTTTTTATCCAGCGTACAAGAATTCCTTCTTCATCTACGGAAAGTATTGGGTCAGGGCCCGTTATCCTCGATTTTTTAGTCTTTCCCTTAGATCTATATAAGAGAGTTATTCTCGGAATACCATGTCGTTTAGCTGCTGAAGCAACAGAAGATCCATTTTTAACATCTTCAAGTGCTTGTTCCATCTGTTCAGGTGAATAATTAAATAATCTCTTCATCTTAGGCCCCATTTTGTAACACCTAAAAAACAATAAGAAATTACACTAATCACAAGAAGTGTGTAACGATATGTAAAAGGTAGCCTATGCCTAATAAGCGAATGATTGAAACAATTAATCGGCACATGAATCATTCACCAGTTATTGACATGCCAACACACCAGTTGTAGACACTATCTGTCAACAACTGGTAATAGTCATCTGATTTTAACGAGATCACTACCAAACTGCAACATAAGGCAGAAAGATGTCATCTAGGCTTAAATATCAGCTATTTATTAAAACACCAGTATTTTACAGGGCTGTCAATATTTGGTGCAACCGAAGCTTTGATGAACCGGTTATTGACACCCAAACTAACTTGATCAACAAACATGCATTTCATAAAAAATGAAGTAAAAATCTCTTACACACCTATCAGACATCTAATATAAAACAGTGCATGCAACAAAATAATTTGCAATAGCGAACACCTATAATTTTGTGAAACATACCTTCTAATCAAAGTCGATAAGGAAAACACGAATTGTTGCAGCAAACAGTGGACGCAATTACATAACTGCCTCCTAAATCTACCCATAGTGCCCTGCAATCCCGGTTTTCTGCTACAATCACTAGGGTGCTCTGCTGTAGCTCCAGAGCGAGTTCAGAGATCCACATGCCGTTGGCTTATTCTGCTTGATTAAGTGTTTAGGTGTCAACAAATGGTGACCCTGTCATAAACCGGTGCTCTTAAATATATCGCCGGAAGCACTCGTAGAACCAGTGCGCAAACAACTTGAAGATGAATTTGGGAAGGCTCTCATATTCGATGGGCGATTTGAAAAAATCGGTGGGCAAATAATTCAGTTTTTTATATTTACAATATGACCGAGAATTTTTCCCCATAAAGACAAGGAATAAAATAACCCTAAGGACAGCGGACGATAATTTCAAGAAATTCCTACTTTTGCTACCAAATGCTACCGTCCACGACACCTTGCTGCGGACTTGACTACTGCATACCATCGCAGCCAGCACCTAGCGGTGAACGTTGGAACTAATATAGCGTTATCAAATAATCTAACCTACAAATTTTAGCTTCACACAAGTGTAGTTAGTGGATGGTTCTTTCTTAACACTGAACTCCTCCATCTGTTAAGGTGATTTGCCTTCTGTGTTCCCTGCAGTGGAACTCTTTCGGGATCTGAGGTGAGATTTTGCTGCCAGGTGTCCGAACATTAGGTGTCAGGGTCAGTCTCCTGCTTTGTTCTCTCGGCATATGCAGCAATAGCCCTCCGAATGTTGGGCGGTGCTATTCCTACAAGTGGGTACAGTTTCCGTACTGGCGTTGGTTTCAGGCATCCAGAGATTATGCGGACAGTATCATTAACCTCAATATCAACCTGCCCTGTTACTTCATCTGCTAAACGACATACTGTATTGTTGAGAGAATAACTCTCTTCTATCAATGATGATACAAATAGTTATTTTAAGAAGCCTAACATCTAGGTTATCGGCGCAAAAATGAACTGCTGATTTACAGCTTACTTACGCATTTGAAGAAGAAAATGACGAAACAAAAATAAATAAGGGAAATAAGGGAAAAGAAATACCTTACCCTAAAACCTCGGAGAATTAAGACTGTTGAAATAGGTAGAAACAGACAGTGTTCACCCCAAAGGCAATGCAAAAAGAGGAAAATCGACCCAGCTCAGTAATCCCTCGGGGTCGCCAACTACCAAGCATACCAGCAGTGAGCCCTTGAGGGTGGAGCGCTGCCCAGAGAGGGGCTATACACACACTGCCTCCTTTAGAGCCTTGCGTAGAAGATACCATGAAAATGTCTGACTCCTTCAAAAATGAAGATCAGGAAAGGGCCAATTAAGTCGGGAAAATTAGAGATACCTTAGTACCATGGTGGTATCATTACCAGCTCGACCATTGTAAGTACCAGGAAGAGATGTTCCCCCTCAGCTACGCCACCAGGTACTAGTATTATGTGGAACTCAGTGCCTGGCTGGCTTGTTTTAGGCTAGTGCTGCATAGTGACGTCACCTGAGTTGGAGAAGCAAACAGCGACTCACTCTGGCAGTGTCGTAACAAGAACAAGAATATCACAGAAAGAAAATAAACAGAATCAATGAAACTTGAAACATAATCTATTATATCTGTGCTTCGTAAAAATGACAGAGAAATTTATCTTAGCTGCTCCAAGACCCAGTGAACTGTGAGCGCTAGCCAAAGCCATTCAAGACAGCTACAAAATTTCTAGGGGGACAGGGAAAAAGCGAATATGAGTAGTGGTTTTGTGAGAGTTCTGGCCCCACCACCACCGCTCCGCCGCTGGAATACTAAAATGGCAATATCTCGCGAACCAATCAGGCTAGAGACTTGTACGAGGTGTCATTGAACTCGGGCTGATACCCCCTTTCCTATGGACAACATATTTCAACCCCAAAAATAAAACCTACCCCTACTAGGGGGTGAAATTTTATTTTTTTAGAGAATCTCTCTTTCCAATTGCAACATGTGACAGTTTGAATTCTAATATGGAATGAAAAGTTGTTCTACACAAGAGACATGTGTGCGGTGAAAAGCCACTATGAATTAGCATGCCCACTCATGGCTTTTGTAAGAGGGCGGACTTTTTAAAAGATGGCGGCTGTAGTGTAACCTAACCTAACCCAACCCACGAGTGGTGATCAAAAAGTATTTTAAGTGACGCTTGTCGATTGGCAAACCAATAATCAAAGAGGGATATGTCAGGCCTTGAGGTGATAGCCCCTTTTGATTGATCCCTGTTGAGTGATCTCTGTTGATTTGTCCCTTTGGACTGGTCTCTGTTGACTAGCCCCTTTTGGACGGGCCCTTTTTGACAGGGGGTCATTTTTGATGGATCCTTTTTGACAGGTCCTTTTTGACGGGTCCCTGTTGACGAGTCATTGCTGACGGGTCCTTGTTGATGAGTCCCTGTGGACGGGTCATTGTTGACGGGTCCCTATTGACAGGTCATTGTTGACTGGTCATTGATGACAGGTCATTGTTGACGGGTCATTGTTGATGGGTCCTTGTTGACAAGTCCCTGTTGATGGGTCCCTGTGGAAGGGTCCCTTTAGACCGGCTCCTTTGGACTGGTCCCTATGGACCGGCCCATGAAATTTATCCAAATTATATCAAAGGGCCTAACTACATTTGTGCGTAAAGCAGTGTGTTGAACAGACGTTGTTCACCAGTCCTTACTACTACAATTGGATAACAATATGAAAGGAATTGATTAACCAGACATAAGTTAACTACCAACGAAACACTTTGGCGACTCTGCTTGTTATTGACCAATGAGTAGGGTTTTAGAAAAACTGTTTGCTATTTTGGGTTATATACAAAAAATGCTTAGACCTTTTGAGTGACTATGTTTGCTAAACAAGACATTATACCAGACACGAATAGGATTCTTATGTAGCTCAGACAAGGAAAGCATTTCTACAGAATCTGTTGACATTGAATATAGATTTAGGTATTAGGAAGTCATTTTGAAGGCCTTTGTCTGGAGCGTGGCACTCTATGAAAGTACAACTTAGACAATTGGTGTAGCAGAAAAGTGGAGAATTGAAGTGTTTGAAATGTGGTGTTACAGGAGAATGATGAAGATTAGATGGGTAAATAGGGTTACTAACAAAGAGGTATTAAGACGAGTGGGGGAGAAGAGATGCATCTGGCGACTGTTAATGAAGTAAAGAGATAGGTTGGTAGGACACGTACTAAGACACCCAAGAATAGCAAACGTAGTTATGGAAGAAAGGTTCGAGGACGAGAACTGTAGGGGTAGACCAAGTTTAGAATATGTTAAACAGATAGCCTTGAATGTAGGGTGTGGTAGCTATATAGAGATGAAACAATTAGCTCGGGACAGATAGGCGCTGAGATCTGCATCAAACCAGTCAAAGGACTAAAGACTCAAACAACAACATGTAAGTTCACTGAAATAATGTTGTGTAACGGTAAATGTTAGTCAACGAACAGTAATGCATTACTAAAACCCATGACACGATACCTAAGAGCTTTTCTAAAATGATTTTAAAATGCCTTTAACCCTATATTGAACACCCAGTTCACAAGACTCATAACTGCAATGTTATGGTAAAACAAAACAAAATCTATATTTCAAAACAAGCAAGTGGTTTAGTCAATGTATACTGGAAAAAGTTTTGTAAACACTGAAGCCCTCAAGACTAATTAAATTAGTAACTGTCAGGTTGACCGAGTGGTTAAGGTGTTTGACTAAGATCAAATTTTCTGTATATGGAAGCAAGGGTTCGAATCCCTTACCTGACATAACTATTGCCTTAACATGGCTTGGCCACACTGCATTATTATGTTACTCGGTACACAAACCATAGATATAGTGTATTGTTTAAGGCCACTCTCTTTCTGAACATAGTCAGAGACTGTTGATGGTTAACAATTGTATTAATAGTGGGACATGGGGATAGTAATTAAGAAAAACAGACAATACCCATACAATATTTTTATTAAATTCATTTTATAATAGTTACACACACTGAATTCAACTCTATCTCTTTACCATTGTTCGATATAGATTTTTAAACACAACGCTTGTTGTAGATCCTTTTACAACTTTCTCCAGGTACTCTTGCTCTTAAAAACTGGGGAAGCCGCAATGGTTTTATAAACATAAAACCCTCATCCTCTTCTTTTTCATAATTATCATCATCATCATTATGAATATTATCATCAAAATTATTATAGTCATTGTCACCATCATTATCATCATCATCATCATCATCATCATCATTCTCAACATCACTAGAACGATCCAATTCCTCTTGTTTGTTTTCCACAGGGACCTCTTGTAGAGTCTGCGTTGCTTTTGATAGTGTTAAGGGTATTTTGAACGATGGTATTTGTCCTAACATGTCTTTTTGAGGTGATGATGAATGCTTTTTAACAAACAATGCACTATCTTGAGCAGCAATATATTTTTCTTGGACTTGCTTTTTTACCTGGGTTAGAGTATTTTGCGTATTTAAATGTGTATTAATTTGAGATTCACATTGATGTTCTTTTGAAGTAAGTACGTTGGAGTCTTTTGTTTTAATCATTCCTCGACACTTTTTGGATCGTTGTTTTGAACAACGCCAAATAACAGTTCCATCTTTATTGGTTGTTTTTACAATATATGTATATCCTTTATAGAAGACACATGGCTTGCCATGACTGGTTGTTGAGACTTCCATATCAACTAATACATATGAATTAAATTTTAGTAAAGTCACATGAACAATCTTTAGATTACAAGTGATTTACACACACACACTTTCCTAAATGTCAAGATTTATGGATGTTGTTTTCCGCCAACAGCTGCTTACTGCGTATGACAAGGCTGGAGACTGGTAGGTGAGACGGTCTTTCACGATGTGAACACTGTAACAGGCAGTAGTCAACTGACAATATTCTTATACCCTAGTCAAGGTTAACAGGTACTTACTGCGTATGACAAGACCATACACTCGTAAGTTAGACCGTATTTTTTTTTGTTTGTTGCTAAGGGTCACATATATACCCTAGACATGTTAGTTCTGAACACTTAGTGGTTAATTGTATACATTGAATTTAAATACACAGCTTATACAAGCACGTTTTGCAGATGGGAGGGGCGAGAGGCTGGCAAAAAAGGAAATGTTTTAGTTTAATCTAACGTCATGTCCTAGTAGGCGTGATTTATAGTAGACGCAATTGATAGTAGACGTAATTGATAGTAGTTGTAATCGATACTAGACGTGATTAATAGTAGACGCAATTGATACTAGGCGTGATTGATAGTAGGCGTGATTTGTAGTAAGCGCAATTCATAGTAGGCTCAATTGATAGTAGATGCAATTGATAGTAGGCGTGATTGATAGTAGGCGCGATTGATAGTAGACGTAATTTGACATGGGCGCAACTTAGATCATTTTTGATATCATAAAGTTACAGTGTCAATGTTTATACAAAGTACAAGGTAGAGAGGGGGTATTTTAAGACTTTACCTCAGCTCACTTAACATAACCAAACTTTACCTAACCTAACATTGTCACGTGACATGTTCTACAAGTTTAGACTTGCCTTAAGACTGATTATGTCGTCATAGATTGATGGGAGGGGTGAGAGGCTGGCCAAAAAGGTAATGTATTAGTTTAATGAAACGTCATGTCCTAGTAGGCGTGATTTATAGTAGACGCAATTGATAGTAGACGTAATTGATAGTAGGTGTAATCGATACTAGACGTGATTAATAGTAGACGCAATTGATACTAGGCGTGATTGATAGTAGGCGTGATTTGTAGTAAGCGCAATTCATAGTAGGCTCAATTAATAGTACATGCAATTGATAGTAGGCGTGATTGATAGTAGGCGTGATTTGACATGAGCGCGATTTATAGTAGACGCAAATGATAGTAGGCGCGATTGATAGTAGACGCGATTGATAGTAGGCGCAATTTGACATGGGCGCGACTCAGATCATTTTTGATATTATAAAGTTACAGTGTCAATGTTTATACAAAGTACAAGGTAGAGAGGGGGTATTTTAAGACATAATCTCAGCTCACTTAACATAACCTAACTTTACCTAACCTAACTTTGTCACGTGACACGTTCTACAAATTTAGACTTGCTTTAAGACTGATTATGACGTCATAGATTGATGGGAGGGGTGAGAGGCTGACAAAAAAGGAAATGTTTTAGTTTAATGAAACGCCATGTCCTAGTAGGCGCGAATTATATTAGACGCAATTGATAGTAGGTGCGATTAATAGTGGACGCAATTGATAGTAGGCGTGATTGATAGTAGGCGTGATTTGACATGAGCGCGATTTATAGTAGACGCGAAAGATAGTAGGCGCGATTGATAGTAGGCGTAATTAGACATGGGCGCGATTTATAGTAGACGCAATTGATAGTAGGCGCTATTGATAGTAGGTGTAATTGATAGTAGGCGCGATTTGACATGAGCGCGATTTATAGTAGACGCAAATGATAGTAGGCTTGATTGATAGTAGACGCAATTGATACTAGGCGTGATTTGTAGTAAGCGAATTTCATAGTAGGCTCAATTGATAGTAGTTGCAATTGATAGTAGACGTGATTGATAGTAGGCGCGATTGATAGTAGACGTGATTGATAGTAGACGTGATTGATATGGGCGCGACTTAGATCATTTTTGATATTACAAAGTTACAGTGTCAATGTTTATACAAAGTACAAGGCACAGAGAGGGTATTTTAAGACTTAACCTCAGCTCACCTAACATAACCTAACTTTACCTAACCTAACTTTGTCACGTGACATGTTCTACAAGTTTAGACTTTCTGTAAGGCTGACTATGACTATGACGTCATAGATTGATGAGAGGGGTGGGAGGCTGACAAAAAAGGAAATGTTTTGGTTTAATGAAAAGTCATGTCCTAGTAGGCGTGATTGGTAGTAGACGCAATTGATAGTAGACGCGATTAATGGTAGGTGCAATTGATAGTAGGTGTGATCAGGTACTTACTGCATATCAAAAGGCTGTACACTCGTGTGTTAGACACTCTATCTTGTTAAGGACCCCTATATTCCCTATACTAGGCTATACATGTTAGTTCTAAACACTTAGTGGTTATTTGTATATTAAATTTATATACACAGGTTATACAAGCACGTTTTTTCACACAGTAAAACTTTGTCAAATAGCCACATGTGACACGCAAAGTATGTTTCCGCTATCTAGCGGTGACTATGGAAACTACCTGAACATATCCTAATCTAATCCTAGCTAACCTCACCTGCCGTGACCATACCGGTTTGTAAGCAACAACAACAACACACTAAGATTCCATGAATTCCAGAGTACTTTTAGATTAATTATCGACTCTCAACTCTTATAACTCTGTCAAAAACACGATATATTTTTTTAAAATTTTTGCTTGATGTCAATACTAAAGTGATAATGGGTTTTCCGATCCTATCACTATAAATTCATGACCCCCCACTCTTATCTCAGTCTCGACAACAACCATGCCTATTTTTATTATGTCAGATGATGAATGTTTGAGTGCAAAGTGGGTGTAAAAGTGAGTGCAAAGTGAGTGCAAAAGTGAGTGCAAAGTAAGTGTAAAAGTAGTTGTAAAAGTGAGTGCAAAAGTGAGTGCAAAAGTGGGGTGTAAAAGTGGTACCCTATTTGTAATGGCTTATTTGACAAGTTTTTTTGTGGTACCCTATTCGTAATGGCTTATTTCACAAGTTGTTTTTGTCAATGTATTTAGAGAATATTTCTCTTGTTCATGGAAAGTATCTCAGCCCTTTTTATGATAGCATAATGCTTACCGTCATGTTTGTAAGCAACAACAACACACTAAAATTCCAAGAATCCAAACTACTCTAAGGTTAATGATGGTCTCTCAACTCCATTCCACGCCTAGTCAAAAACATTATACATTTCAATTTTTTCAAAAAAGGTAAATTGAGAAAGTAGGCTATGTATTTAAACTAAAAATCATGGTAACTCCATCCCCTACGTCTATCCCATTCTCAGTCAAAAAATATATATATATTCTTTACATTTTTTCAAAAAATATTTGGAAAGTAGGCTATAATTTGAAAACTAATCATCCTAAAAAGTCATATGTAGACTCAAACGAATGGCTTTTATGTCCTTAATCGTTAGAACAAAACATGGAATTTGACATTTTTCCAAATATTGATCATTTTAAAAAAACGGGCTATATTTTGTAAACTATAAATTACACAAAATGTGTTTGACATAAATGACAGGTATTTACCCAATCTACGCACAAACCAAGTCCCAGGTCTCTGGGACAAAATCCAAAAAGATTCAATTTTGTAAGTAGACGATATTTTGAAAACTAATCATTCTAAAAAGTCATATATAGACTCAAACAAATGTCCTTTAAGTCCTTTAACGTTAGAACAAAACTTAACATTTTTTCATTTTTTCAAAAAAAAAAGTCCAATTTTCAAAATTGTCTATATTTTGGAAACTACGAATTAGTTCCAAAATGGCGGTCGTAGCTTAACTCAACCTAACCTAACCCTACGAGGTGTGATCAAAAAGTTCCAAAATGGCTGCCGTAGCATAACTGATTGATCCCTGTTGATTGACCCCTTTTGATTGATCTCTGTTGATGTATCCCTTTGGACTGGTCCCTGTTGACCAGCCCCTTTGGACGGGTCCTTTTTTGCATTTTTTTACGGGTCCCGGAGGACGGGTCCTTGTTGACGGGTCCCTGTGGGCGGGTCCCTTTGACATAATTTGGATAAAATGCATGGGCCAGTCCATAGGGATCAGTCCAAAGGACCCACAAAAAAACTTGTCAAATAAGGCATTACAAATAGGGTACCACTTTTACACCCCACTTTTGCACTCACTTTTGCACTCACTTCTACAACTACTTTTACACTTACTTTGCACTCACTTTTGCACTCACTTTGCACTCACTTTTACACCCACTTTGCACTCGAACATTACATCATCTGACATAATAAAAATAGGCATGGTTGTTGTCGAGACCGAGATAAGAGTGGGGGGTCATGAATTTATAGTGATAGGATCGGAAAACCCATTATCACTTTAGTATTGACATCAAGCAAAAATTTTAAAAAAATATATCGTGTTTTTGACAGAGTTATAAGAGTTGAGAGTCGATAATTAATCTAAAAGTACTCTGGAATTCATGGAATCTTAGTGTGTTGTTGTTGTTGCTTACAAACCGGTATGGTCACGGCAGGTGAGGTTAGCTAGGATTAGATTAGGATATGTTCAGGTAGTTTCCATAGTCACCGCTAGATAGCGGAAACATACTTTGCGTGTCGCATGTGGCTATTTGACAAAGTTTTACTGTGTGAAAAAACGTGCTTGTATAACCTGTGTATATAAATTTAATATACAAATAACCACTAAGTGTTTAGAACTAACATGTATAGCCTAGTATAGGGAATATAGGGGTCCTTAACAAGATAGAGTGTCTAACACACGAGTGTACAGCCTTTTGATATGCAGTAAGTACCTGATCACACCTACTATCAATTGCACCTACCATTAATCGCGTCTACTATCAATTGCGTCTACTACCAATCACGCCTACTAGGACATGACTTTTCATTAAACCAAAACATTTCCTTTTTTGTCAGCCTCCCACCCCTCTCATCAATCTATGACGTCATAGTCATAGTCAGCCTTACAGCAAGTCTAAACTTGTAGAACATGTCACGTGACAAAGTTAGGTTAGGTAAAGTTAGGTTATGTTAGGTGAGCTGAGGTTAAGTCTTAAAATACCCTCTCTGTGCCTTGTACTTTGTATAAACATTGACACTGTAACTTTGTAATATCAAAAATAATCTAAGTCGCGCCCATATCAATCACGTCTACTATCAATCGCGCCTACTATCAATCACGTCTACTATCAATTGCAACTACTATCAATTGAGCCTACTATGAAATTCGCTTACTACAAATCACGCCTACTATCAATCACGCCTAGTATCAATTGCGTCTACTATCAATCAAGCCTACTATCATTTGCGTCTACTATAAATCGCGCTCATGTCAAATCGCGCCTACTATCAATTACACCTACTATCAATAGCGCCTACTATCAATTGCGTCTACTATAAATCGCGCCCATGTCTAATTACGCCTACTATCAATCGCACCTACTATCTTTCGCGTCTACTATAAATCGCGCTCATGTCAAATCACGCCTACTATCAATCACGCCTACTATCAATTGCGTCCACTATTAATCGCACCTACTATCAATTGCGTCTAATATAATTCGCGCCTACTAGGACATGGCGTTTCATTAAACTAAAACATTTCCTTTTTTGTCAGCCTCTCACCCCTCCCATCAATCTATGACGTCATAATCAGTCTTAAAGCAAGTCTAAATTTGTAGAACGTGTCACGTGACAAAGTTAGGTTAGGTAAAGTTAGGTTATGTTAAGTGAGCTGAGATTATGTCTTAAAATACCCCCTCTCTACCTTGTACTTTGTATAAACATTGACACTGTAACTTTATAATATCAAAAATGATCTGAGTCGCGCCCATGTCAAATTGCGCCTACTATCAATCGCGTCTACTATCAATCGCGCCTACTATCATTTGCGTCTACTATAAATCGCGCTCATGTCAAATCACGCCTACTATCAATCACGCCTACTATCAATTGCGTCTACTATTAATCGCGCCTACTATCAATTGCGTCTACTATAAATCACGCCTACTAGGACATGACGTTTCATTAAACTAAAACATTTCCTTTTTTGCCAGCCTCTCACCCCTCCCATCAATCTATGACGACATAATCAGTCTTAAAGCAAGTCCAAACTTGTAGAACATGTCACGTGATAAAGTTAGGTTAGGTAAAGTTTGGTTTTGTTAAGTGAGCTGAGGTTAAGTCTTAAAATACCCCCTCTCTACCTTGTACTTTGTATAAACATTGACATTGTAACTTTATAATATCAAAAATTATCTAAGTCGCGCCCATGTCAAATTACGTCTACTATCAATTGCGCCTACTATCAATCACGCCTACTATCAATTGCATGTACTATCAATTGAGCCTACTATGAATTGCGCTTACTACAAATCACGCCTACTATCAATCACGCCTAGTATCAATTGCGTCTACTATTAATCACGTCTAGTATCAAATACACCTACTATCAATCACGTCTACTATCAATTGCGTCTACTATAAATCACGCCTACTAGGACATGACGTTTCATTAAACTAATACATTACCTTTTTGGCCAGCCTCTCACCCCTCCCATCAATCTATGACGACATAATCAGTCTTAAGGCAAGTCTAAACTTGTAGAACATGTCACGTGACAAAGTTAGGTTAGGTAAAGTTTGGTTATGTTAAGTGAGCTGAGGTAAAGTCTTAAAATACCCCCTCTCTACCCTGTATTTTGTATAAACATTGACACTGTAACTTTATGATATCAAAAATGATCTAAGTTGCGCCCATGTCAAATTACGTCTACTATCAATCGCGCCTACTATCAATCACGCCTACTATCAATTGCATCTACTATCAATTGAGCCTACTATGAATTGCGCTTACTACAAATCACGCCTACTATCAATCACGCCTAGTATCAATTGCGTCTACTATTAATCACGTCTAGTATCGATTACACCTACTATCAATTACGTCTACTATCAATTGCGTCTACTATAAATCACGCCTACTAGGACATGACGTTAGATTAAACTAAAACATTTCCTTTTTTGCCAGCCTCTCACCCCTCCCATCTGCAAAACGTGCTTGTATAAGCTGTGTATTTAAATTCAATGTATACAATTAACCACTAAGTGTTCAGAACTAACATGTCTAGGGTATATATGGGACCCTTAGCAACAAACAAACAAAATACGGTCTAACTTACGAGTGTATGGTCTTGTCATACGCAGTAAGTACCTGTTAACCTTGACTAGGGTATAAGAATATTGTCAGTTGACTACTGCCTGTTACAGTGTTCACATCGTGAAAGACCGTCTCACCTACCAGTCTCCAGCCTTGTCATACGCAGTAAGCAGGTGTTGGCGGAAAACAACATCCATAAATCTTGACATTTAGGAAAGTGTGTGTGTGTGTGTGTAAATCACTTGTAATCTAAAGATTGTTCATGTGTCTTTACTAAAATTTAATTCATATGTATTAGTTGATATGGAAGTCTCAACAACCAGTCATGGCAAGCCATGTGTCTTCTATAAAGGATATACATATATTGTAAAAACAACCAATAAAGATGGAACTGTTATTTGGCGATGTTCAAAACAACGATCCAAAAAGTGTCGAGGAATGATTAAAACAAAAGACTCCAACGTACTTACTTCAAAAGAACATCATTGTGAATCTCAAATTAATACACATTTAAATACGCAAAATACTCTAACCTAGGTAAAAAAAGCAAGTCCAAGAAAAATATATTGCTGCTCAAGATAGTGCATTGTTTGTTAAAAAGCATTCATCATCACCTCAAAAAGACATGTTAGGACAAATACCATCGTTCAAAATACCCTTAACACTATCAAAAGCAACGCAGACTCTACAAGAGGTCCCTGTGGAAAACAAACAAGAGGAATTGGATCGTTCTAGTGATGTTGAGAATGATGATGATGATGATGATGATGATAATGATGGTGACAATGACTATAATAATTTTGATGATAATATTCATAATGATGATGATGATAATTATGAAAAAGAAGAGGATGAGGGTTTTATGTTTATAAAACCATTGCGCCTTTCCCAGTTTTTAAGAGCAAGAGTACCTGGAGAAAGTTGTAAAAGGATCTACAACAAGCGTTGTGTTTAAAAATCTATATCGAACAATGGTAAAGACATAGAGTTGAATTCAGTGTGTGTAACTATTATAAAATGAATTTAATAAAAATA
Organism: Meconema thalassinum; assembly: GCA_946902985.2. Classification (NCBI taxonomy): domain Eukaryota; kingdom Metazoa; phylum Arthropoda; class Insecta; order Orthoptera; family Tettigoniidae; genus Meconema; species Meconema thalassinum. The sequence continues at coordinate 567,685,330 of OX336391.1, read as the reverse complement.
TTGTATGGGTATTGTCTGTTTTTCTTAATTACTATCCCCATGTCCCACTATTAATACAATTGTTAACCATCAACAGTCTCTGACTATGTTCAGAAAGAGAGTGGCCTTAAACAATACACTATATCTATGGTTTGTGTACCGAGTATCATAATAATGCAGTGTGGCCAAGCCATGTTAAGGCAATAGTTATGTCAGGTAAGGGATTCGAACCCTTGCTTCCATATACAGAAAATTTGATCTTAGTCAAACACCTTAACCACTCGGTCAACCTGACAGTTACTAATTTAATTAGTCTTGAGGACTTCAGTGTTTACAAAACTTTTTCCAGTATACATTGACTAAACCACTTGCTTGTTTTGAAATATAGATTTTGTTTTGTTTTACCATAACATTGCAGTTATGAGTCTTGTGAACTGGGTGTTCAATATAGGGTTAAAGGCATTTTAAAATCATTTTAGAAAAGCTCTTAGGTATCGTGTCATGGGTTTTAGTAATGCATTACTGTTCGTTGACTAACATTTACCGTTACACAACATTATTTCAGTGAACTTACATGTTGTTGTTTGAGTCTTTAGTCCTTTGACTGGTTTGATGCAGATCTCAGCGCCTATCTGTCCCGAGCTAATCGTTTCATCTCTATATAGCTACCACACCCTACATTCAAGGCTATCTGTTTAACATATTCTAAACTTGGTCTACCCCTACAGTTCTCGTCCTCGAACCTTTCTTCCATAACTACGTTTGCTATTCTTGGGTGTCTTAGTACGTGTCCTACCAACCTATCTCTTTACTTCATTAACAGTCGCCAGATGCATCTCTTCTCCCCCACTCGTCTTAATACCTCTTTGTTAGTAACCCTATTTACCCATCTAATCTTCATCATTCTCCTGTAACACCACATTTCAAACACTTCAATTCTCCACTTTTCTGCTACACCAATTGTCTAAGTTGTACTTTCATAGAGTGCCACGCTCCAGACAAAGGCCTTCAAAATGACTTCCTAATACCTAAATCTATATTCAATGTCAACAGATTCTGTAGAAATGCTTTCCTTGTCTGAGCTACATAAGAATCCTATTCGTGTCTGGTATAATGTCTTGTTTAGCAAACATAGTCACTCAAAAGGTCTAAGCATTTTTTGTATATAACCCAAAATAGCAAACAGTTTTTCTAAAACCCTACTCATTGGTCAATAACAAGCAGAGTCGCCAAAGTGTTTCGTTGGTAGTTAACTCATGTCTGGTTAATCAATTCCTTTCATATTGTTATCCAATTGTAGTAGTAAGGACTGGTGAACAACGTCAGTTCAACACACTGCTTTACGCACAAATGTAGTTAGGCCCTTTGATATAATTTGGATAAATTTCATGGGCCGGTCCATAGGGACCAGTCCAAAGGGGCCGATCTAAAGGGACCCTTCCACAGGGACCCATCAACAGGGACTTGTCAACAAGGACCCATCAACAATGACCCGTCAACAATGACCTGTCATCAATGACCAGTCAACAATGACCTGTCAATAGGGACCCGTCAACAATGACCCGTCCACAGGGACTCATCAACAAGGACCCGTCAGCAATGACTCGTCAACAGGGACCCGTCAAAAAGGACCTGTCAAAAAGGATCCATCAAAAATGACCCCCTGTCAAAAAGGGCCCGTCCAAAAGGGGCTAGTCAACAGAGACCAGTCCAAAGGGACAAATCAACAGAGATCACTCAACAGGGATCAATCAAAAGGGGCTATCACCTCAAGGCCTGACATATCCCTCTTTGATTATTGGTTTGCCAATCGACAAGCGTCACTTAAAATACTTTTTGATCACCAGTCGTGGGTTGGGTTAGGTTAGGTTACACTACAGCCGCCATCTTTTAAAAAGCCCGCCCTCTTACAAAAGCCATGAGTGGGCATGCTAATTCATAGTGGCTTTCCACCGCACACATGTCTCTTGTGTAGAACAACTTTTCATTCCATATTAGAATTCAAACTCTCACATGTTGCAATTGGAAAGAGAGATTCTCTAAAAAAAATACAATTTCACCCCCTAGTAGGGGTAGGTTTTATTTTTGGGGTTGAAATATGTTGTCCATAGGAAAGGGGGTATCAGCCCGAGTTCAATGACACCTCGTACAAGTCTCTAGCCTGATTGGTTCGCGAGATATTGCCATTTTAGTATTCCAGCGGTGGAGCGGTGGTGGTGGGGCCAGAACTCTCACAAAACCACTACTAATATGTCAAAGAAAATAAACTTTTCAGAAGAGTCGTTTCCTTAAGAATACTACATTAGACACTTCCGATTGTTGTGATTTCGTAATACTAATCTATACTCAGAAGGAAGTGATTTGTCTCTTCCGAAAAGTTGTGTGTTTGAACTTATTTATTTCCTGTCACCCTCAATTTGCCAAGCAATGCATGATAAGCTCTCATGTTCTCTCTGTCTGTTGCTGGATTGTTTACTACATAACATTCTTCACGTCGTTTAAGAGCTATCAGACCTGTTGCAATTTCGGAAGGCTTGACAATCGCTTTTTAGTCCATAGTTGCCAATACGTATAAATGTTCTTGTTCTAATGGTTTATTACTTCTTGAGGAGTTATCAATTTATACTTTTATTACCGCTCTATTAGTTCCAACGTTCGCCACCAGGTGCCAGTTGTGGTGGCATCTAGAAGCCAAGTTCACAGCTAGGTGTCGTTGATGGTACCATTTGGTAGCAAAATTAGGAACTACTAGAAATTAATCGTCTGCGGTCCTTACCTGAATTACAGATAACACACACTAATACAGCCATCACAATTAACACCGGTTATCAGACAGGTTATTCACACGCCCAAAGTACAAGGGGCTACATGACCGCGTTGTAGTAGCACCTAAACTGAGGAACCAACCAACCAATGTATACTTTTCAGTCGAAACACGCGTTTGCCAATGATATTGGTTGGTTCCTCAGTTTAGGGGCTGCGACAACGCAGTCATGTAGCCCCGTGTACTTTGTGTGTGTGTAGAATCTGTCTGATAACCGGTGTTAATTGTGATGACTGTATTAGTGTGTGTATCTTTTTAAATTCAAGTAAGGACTGCAGCCGATCAATTTTCAAGTAGTTCCTACTTTTGCCGCCAAACGCCACCATCAACGACCAACTAGTTCAGAAATTATTTACCAGATACCACCGCAGTCGGCTCCTGACGAACGTAGGAACCTAAGAACGTTAGTCAAATGTTTAACCTATATTAATTTAGCTTCACACAGGTGTAATTAGTGGAAGGTTCTTTAACATGCCATAAATCTATGGCATGGGACCGCCGGCTTTACTTCCTCTCCGTAGGAAGACGTACTGAGGGATTTTTAACGTTCTTAAAAAATCCGACGACTTCGGCCGGGTTTGAGCCTGCGATCTTGGGCATAAGTGGGTAATATTACTTTCCTTGAAAAAATTACTTGTATTGATGTTATTCACTGATAAAGGGGGAATTTTAGGATTACTCGTTTTGACCGACAAGCGGCCATCATCATAGCCTGATCACTATAATATTCATAAATATGTTTTGCTATACTTAGTAAAGCTTGTCTAGTTAATGTTAGTATTTGTGATGAAACGGTTAGTCTATTCTATGATGTTGTATTGTATGTTCGCGATCCACGTATAAATATTATGCACTTGTAAATAGTTAAACTACACTTTATAAAATTAGAGCATGCACACTGATTTCTACTTAAGGTTATGAGTGCTTAACATTTCAAGTATCCTTATCAGGCCCAGTCGTCACACAGGTGTTCACACTTGCACTTGACTAACGAGCACGACTTCCTGACGTGATATCCGGTCTCTGTTGAAATTTGTAACTACTCTTAACTTAGCTGTTGATGATATTCTGAAGCTGGAATTGCTTTGAAAAAAAAAGGTGTATGTTATCGATTCTGGAACTTTCTCATCACTGTAGGCATTCGCCACTTGCCGCAGCGTAGACATTAGTCCATTATGTTTGCAATTGGTCTTAAAAGTGGTATAGGACCCTCTGCCCGCCCGAGACCTTGGTTTGTTGAGAATGGAGACATAGTACATCCTCCTCAATAAAAGGTTTACCTAATTATTGCTTCTCATATGCACCCATCACCTCATCTAATCGTTATAAGTGTGGATCGTTTATTAACACTACCCTTCTAAAATACATGTACGTTCTGCGGATTATTTTTCTTGGCCAAGTATATTTCTATGGACTCTTTAATGTCGAGAGTTTTTCCCTTTACCTTGTAGTATGGAATCGTAAGGTTGGTTTCTATATTGGTGAAGCGACAGGTATTGTCATATAGGTGTTCGGATATATTTGAGTGTTCGTTGTGTTTGATTGCATTCTTGAGTTCTTCATATAACTTGTTTCGAACCTTCTCCCACTCTGTCCAACATTCTTGGCCTTACATCCTTTTTCTTGGAATAAATAAACACCCGAATTCGCATGTGGGTTTCTCTTGGTTAGGTTGCTATTATCTATGTGCTTACCAAGTGAGTTATTTATACCGAATGCTATATTAAGTCCTTGCTTCTTGAAATTTTTTGTTACGTGTGTTTTTATTTATGTCTCACGTAGTTATTTTCCTTTTGAGTAGGAGATTTAACCTCCTTTTCTTTTGCTGCTTTGCTAGTATCCGATCTATTGTGCTTGGCTGCGGCTATTTGTTTTGTCATCTCAATCTCCTTGATGATACTATTGCTCAACATTGGTATGCTGATAGACCTGTTTACCATTGAGTTTATGCCTGTTAATTTGTGTGAATATGTATTATTGGAGCGGTTGTCAATAGTGTGTGAAGTTTGCGTTGCTTTGTATTAAATGGAATATTTTCGATTTTGGTCCAGTCGATGGATTGTTACGTGTAGATAAATTTATGCGCTGGTTGTTTTCTGGTTCCATCGTGATTTTGATGGACTGGTGTTAGTTGTTGATTGCTTGTAGAGGTGTGTTTTCATTCGTTATCTCCTCGATGTAAACTCGAATGGCGTCAATCACATGCCTACTCCAGTTTATGACGCCCTGAGATAAATTCTCGACGATGATATTCTTTGTACTGTTAATAAATCTATAGGCTACAAAACCGCTCAGGGGTGATCCCGTTGCTAAACCTGTAGTTTGTTCGTCTAGTTTAAGTAGATTTCATGAGAAAGTTTCCTATTGCAATGGGTACCATTCTGTGACTTCCGAACAATTTCTACATATCTTCGCGTTTCACATCCCTCAGACCCCAAAACCACGTCAGTTCAAAAGAAGGCGGCCGTGACCTTAAGTTAAGAACCATCCCTGCTTCTGCGTAGAGTAGAAGTAGGGAAACGACAGAAAACCACTTCCAGGGTGGCTGGCGGGAGAATCGAACCCTCCTCTGGCTCTTCTTAGATTTGCCTCCAAGGACGCCAGCCGGTACTCCACGAGGTAGTCATCTAGATTCTAGAACTCTACTAAAGGAATACCTAACATCACGGGTCAGCTGATTGTTGGTGCAACAATGTACCTTCGTTTATTTAAACGATGCGCACTCAATACGTCAGCGTGAGTACTCGAGGATTAAGTTAAAGCTTTATATAAATGTATGCCTTAATTTAGATTTTGTTAAGTAACTACTTTATTCTTCTTTATTCTTCTCTGTCGCGAGAACGTACTCAACAACAGGCTATGGAGAGATTGCTGTGGACATGCTTTAGTACAGGACAACCGGGTGAGTTAGCCGTGGTCGTTACGGCATGACTGCTGGCAGTCGCTCACATCTGGGAGGCGAGGAGGTTTGAATCCCCCCGCCGGCAACCTTGAAGATGGTCTTCTGTGGTTTCCCATCTTCCAGGCAAATGCCGGGGTTGGTCCCTATATAACTATAGGCCACAGCCGCTCCTTGTCCTTACATTCAAACTTTCCTCCCCAGACAACACTCCACACGTGACGATACGTGTAGCTCACCCATTGGGTGTCCGCCTCGAAGCAGCTTCAAAACTGGCGAGCCGAACATGTCCTCGGACACTCCCTGCACTAAAAGCCATAAGCTAAAAAAGAAAAAAGTACAGGACGGAATGAAATATCTGTCAGTCTAGACTAGACAGACGTACGGACTCCAGACTGACTGATTCCTCTGGCCGCGAGCGATGAGAAATAGCTCTTCTCTTAGTTTCTTGAAACGTCGAATGTCAGGGACTCCAGGTTTTACTCACAAAGAGAGTAAATTATTATAATGATGATGATGATTATTATTATTATTATTATTATTATTATCAAGTACCATTTTAGGTTATGTACACACCCCTTTTTTCTTGAAGTAGCTGGTGACTCCTACTTTTTGTATTATCTTTTGTATCGATACCGTAGCAAATTTTATATGAAGCTTTTTTAATAGATATCCTTTATTATTATGTCAACAGATTAGGGCGGATGAGCTCTTGTAAGAGGGTAATGGGCCCTCGGCAGAAGGAAATGCTGTTGAAATCCCATTTGTACTCCAGTGGGGCGGCTGCAAAAGGCGTCTGTTCTTCATGTTAGGGGCGGCCTCAGTATGTGCTGGCAGCAGCTATAAAATGCTTGGCGACAGGCTATGTGACAAGCCGGCTGTAAAAAGAATTCGTCACATCCCCATGACATGCTGTCTCAAGGATCTGAACTAAAGGCTAGGGCGTCCCCCAGAAGCGACGCGCGATGACGAGGCCCGGTTGGCGCGAGAAGTAGGCTATGCAAGGGTGACCGTCGCACGGGTGGCGACGGCTAAACAAGCTAGCCCCTACATTCCGAATTGCATCATTTAATGTCGGCACTATGTCTGGACGTTACAACGAGCAAGCGAAAGCCCTAGAAATGAGGCGCATCGATGCCTGTGCTGTACAGGAAACACGGTGGAGTGGTGATAAGGCGTACAGCATTTGGTGTGGATGCAAGTTGTATTATAACGGTACACGTGGGACTACCAGTGGTGTGGGAATTGCAGTATCAGCACAGTTTGATGGTTCTGTATGCGAAGTCCAGCGGTATGATTATCGTCTGATGAAAATCGTCTACATCGCTGATAGAAGAAAATTCCACCTCTTCAGCGCCTATGTTCCTCAGACAGGCCTGACGGACTTCTGGGCGTTGCTTGACGAAAAGACCGCTGAAGTGCCCTTAGAAGACTACCTCATAGTTGCAGGCGATCTAAATGGACATGTTGGTCGCTTGAAAGAAGACCATGCCGCCCATGGCGGATTCGGATATGGTGAAAGGATCGACGACGGACTGAGAATTCTAGATTATGCGGAAACCCATGACCTAGTCATTACGAACACATGGTTCAATAAACGTGATTCACATCTAATCACATACTACAGCGGCACAAATACAACACAAATAGACTAGATTCTGGTCAGGCGCAAAGACCTTAAAGACGTGTTGGGCACTAAAGTCGTCCCTTACGAAACAGTTGCGACCCAACACCGACCACTTATCTGCAAACTCCGTGTATAGACGCCAATGGCCATACAGGCACGAACAGGACCGGCGAGAATCAGACGGTGGCAATTTAAAGAGAATGAAGAAGAAGTCATTAGACATCTTACGCTGCCGCCGATTACAACTGTTGAAGAAAGCTGGACAGAAATGAAGAAAGCTGTTCACGAAGCCACGCATGCCATTCTTGGACTTACGAAGCCAGGAAGAAGTCGGATTGATAAAGACACATGGCATTGGAATGAGGCAGTCAAAACTGCGGTACGCAAGAAGAAACATCTTTACCACGAGTTTCTGGAAGACAAAACACTTTCTCGTTGGAATGCTTACAAAATAGCACGCAGGGAAGCGAAGAAGACTGTTGCTGCGACAAAATCTGCTCGGTACGCAGACCTCTACGCGAAGCTGGACACACGCAAGGGAGAGCGGGACATCTATCGCCTCGTCAAATCCAGGCACCATAAATCTCAAGCTATCCAACGCTTCTATGGCATCAATGACGATAAGGGGCGTTTTGCTAGTCGACTGGAAGAAGGCGAGAGAACGTTGGCGAAATTACTTTGAGAAGGTCTCAACAGAGGAATTCCAGCACAACCTGTCGCTACTGCTGTCGAAGGTCCTATCAAACCTATTGATGTCTTAGAGGTTGAAGGTGCCTTGAAACAAAGAAACCAGGGAAGGCAGCTGGTCCAGATGACATCGCGGCGGAGCTATGGTGCTCTCAGAAGTGGGATCCAGCGGATTGGTTGGCAAGACTCTTCAACCAAATTGTCAAAGGACGACGAACGCATCTTGATTGGCAACATAGCATCACGATACCCATCTTCAAAAAGAAGGAAGTCCAGCCGAGTGTGCTAATTACAGACCAATTCGACTCCTCTGTCACACCATGAAGGTCTTCGAGCGCATTCTTGATAAGAGGATACGTGCGATCACCCAGCTGACCAAAAAAAACAAGCTGGATTTGTGAAAAATTGCAGCACAACAGATGCAATCCACGCCACACGGCTTTTAGTTGAAAAGCATCGTGAAAAGAATAAGCCGTTGCACCTTGCTTTCTTACATCTCGAAAAGGCTTTTGATCGTGTGCCGCACGACTTGATCTGGTTGACTCTCCGACAACATGGCATTCCAGAGTTGCTTGTCAACTGGGTACAGTTGCTCTACGCAGAGCCAAGAAGTTACGTCCAAGCCGCCGCAGGAGCGTCGGAAAACTTCCATGTAACAGTTGGTATTCATCAAGGTTCGACCCTGTCACCATTGCTGTTCATTATGGTCATGGACACGGTTACTGCAGATCTACAACAACCATTACCTTGGACCATTCTGTACGCTGATGACGTTATGTTGGCCGCTCAAAACAAGCTGGATCTCCAACACCAAGTCCAGGAATGGAGTGATCGTTTAAGTCAATATGGCCTACGGCTTAACAAAGCTAAAACAGAATATATGACAACGGATGCTGGAGAAATCAGTACAATCCAAGTCGACGGCGATGATCTGCCTCGAACGACAAAATTTCAGTATCTTGGCTCTACGATAACTGCTGAAGGTCGTCTCACCGAGGAGGTCAACATAAGAATTAATGCTGCGTGGATGAAGTGGCGAACAACGACAGGTGTCATGTGCGATCGCCAGATGAAAGACCACCTAAAATCGAAGATTTACCGCACTGTCATTCGTCCCGTGGCGCTTTATAGTACCGAATGTCGGCCGACCACGAAGGAAGCAGAACTTCGGCTAAGTGTCATGGAGACCAAGATGCTTAGATGGACAGCAGGCATTACTAGGTTGGGTCACATCCCCAATCAAAGAATAAGGGAACGATTTGATATCGCAGCAATCAGTAACAAAATGCGTGAGGGTCGTCTTCGATGGTTTGGGCATGTGCTACGGTCAGGAGCGGACACCATTGCAAAACAGGGCTACACAATGGAGGTCGCCGGGAAAAGACCAAAGGGGCGACCGAGACAACGATGGACCGATACACTGCACAGGGATTTGAAAGGCGTCAACCTTCATCCGGACATGGTCCATGACCGAGTAAAGTGGAGACAGCGGATTCAAATAGCGGACCCTGCCATGAGGCGGGACAAACGCTAAAGGAAAAGTAGAAGAAGATTATTATTATTATTATTATTACTATTATTATTATTATATTGTTTGAAATCATTATCACGGGAAATACCGGCTACATTTTATGTTACAGCCTGGTTCGGCCTTAGCAAGGAACCATCTGTACTGAGGTAATTTTTTAGATTACACTGTTCAGAGACTTCACATTACTGTACATCCATGCCGTGTCTGCACTTTTCACGTGTCTCCTTCATTTATAGGATGAGTTCAATTTCCATCTGAGTCTTCAAGCCTTGCTGAGTGTTTGACCAGGGTATTGTCATCAAGGAATTTCCTGACAATATGGCAGGTGTTTAACAGAAATGCCTTCTGTAGCACAATACAGGATGCTTCAAAAAATGTATACACACTTTGAACTTCCATAGAAAATTTATTTACCGTTCTACAAAGTTAAATTTCAGGAAATTAGAAAGCTGAAAGTCCAATGTAAATGAAACATAAATAACAAATGTTAATACTGTTCAAATTGGCGACCTGCAGCATCAATACAATTCTGAGTACGAGTCACGACTGATTCTGTACATCGTATCAAAACGTCCAATGAGATTTCTCTACACACGGCTTGAATCTCATTCTAAAGAATGTCTAGGTTACGTGGTTTACGTTTGTACACCTCATCTTTTACTGTGCCCCATAAGAAGAAATCCAGTGGTGTAAGGTCTGGAGAGCGTGCTGGAAACTCGATTGGCCCCCTGCGTCCTATCCACTGGCCCGGCAAATTTTGATCCAGGTAAGCTCGTACGTCCCTGTGATAGTGCGGCGGGGCACCATCTTGTTGAAAATAAAAATTATCATTACCGTATAATGCACGAATGGCAGGAAATATGGAATCAGCAAGCATTGTTAGGTAAGTTATACCAGTTACAGTGCCTTCAAATCGAAAAGGTTCAATGAGTCCCCTTGAAGACAAACCGCACCACACATTTACACCAGGCAAATTTACAGCTTTTTCAATTGTAATGTGAGGATTTTCTTCACCCCAGTAAACACAATTGTGCCTATTGACAGTTCCATTAAGTTTGAATTGGGCTTCATCCGACCAAATGATGCTACCCATAAATCCCGGTTCACGTATCACCATCTCCTGAACCCATTCACAAAATTGCAACCTTCGATCTGGATCGTCGTCACTTAGCTGTTGCACCAGCCTTGGAATGTAAACACGATACTTGCCTCTCTTCAGAATGCGTAGCACGCTGCTAGCACTTACATCACTTTCACGTGCCCCTTGCCTTGAAGATTTGTTAGGAGAGCGTTGAAACAGTTCCAAGATTGCCGTTGATGACTCATCACTTGTAGCTGTTCGAGGTCGACCTGAATGACCTTTATGCACATCACACACTGTTCCATGAACTTCGAATTTGTCTCGTATGCGTGTAATTGTTAATCTTGAAGGTGGTTCTGTATCACACTCCCTTCTCCACTGTCTTTGAACTTCATTTACATTCTCAAACTTCCAGTACCACTTAATAACCTGCTTACGTTCTTCAAAACTCAAACGTACGTCCGCCATGTTGATATTACAAATTCAAACTGACAATATAACATAGAGGGACGATTATGCTGCCACCTGGCGAAGAAATATAACATTAGCCTTGTAGAGCGGGAAAACTACGATCGTTTAAAGTGTGTATACATTTTTTGAAGCACCCTGTATATATCTGCGGATGCAGATTCAATATTGAGAGACTACTGTGGAGAGTTTTGGGTATAACACCAGTACACGAAACAATTATTGAGATTGTCGTCACCGACTCAAGTTTCCACATCTGCTTTATATCAATTACCAGCTCTGTGTACTTAGATATTTTAGTAGCAGCTGTTGTTTGGATGTTTTGAGTGTTGGGCATGCGATATCTATCAGTAATGCCTCTCTGTGTTCTTTATTGATGACAATGATATCTGGCCGGTCGTTACTGACTGCAACATCTGTCACAACTCCCCTGTTCCAGTAAAGCTTGTGTGTGGTATTATCGAATACTGCGGATGGTGTGTATTTCCAATACGGGACGGAGCTTTGAAGAAGTTTGTACTTCAAGTCCAGTTTCTGGTGGATAATGTTGGCAACTTGATCGTGTCGATGTTTGTAGTCAGTGTTGGCAAGGTGGGAACAACGTGATATAATAGTTGAATGGTCTCACTACATTTGCCACAGCGGCGACACTTCTCACTCTCTGTTGCTGGATCTTTGATGATAAATTTCCGGTAGCTGCGAGTAGCAACAACTTGGTCTTGGATAGCCACAACAAATCCCTCTGTTTACGTAAACTTTCTCGACCAATTGTAGCGATTATACAGCTTTGGGGCTATTAGGACGAGTGGAATTTTAAAGGCTGACGTATCGAGACAACTGCTTGTCCCTCTATTAAGGTTTGACGAGAAAGAAAGAAAGAGTAAACAATGGCATATAGCCTCCATAGGTAGGCCTAAATGGTAAAAGATAGGTAGCCATGTTGAAACAAATAGTTAATCCAAGACCTCCTGAGATCAAGAGGATGTTTGTATTGAAACTATAGAGGGCAGCCATGATTTACTTAAGGGATAACCCATCCGCAGTATTAAAGTTCTGTGGTTGTTTATTTATTTCAATCGCCTCCCGAATGATACGATCATGGCTGGGCAGTTGTCGCTTGGTGGGCCTGGGCCCTTCATGGGCTGTAGTGCCATGGGGGGGGGGGGGTTATTATGTAAAAACTTTCAGAACTGATCAAGAAGCAATAGCACATGGAACAAGTCAGGACAGTTCCTTTGATCATCTCCAGAACTGGCGTGATTACAAACAACAGAATTGAAGTTAGGCCTTTTTAAACTTATGCAGAAATCAGTCATTCTTTCAAATGCTGTGAATGTGTGAGCGCATGGGAAAAATACCATAATAATAATAACTCGCATGCCCCAGTTCAACAGTTTTATCAGTCGATTGCAACCCCAATTCTTCTACAGCCTATTTTTACTCCTATCACGATACGATTTCGTTATAACAGAAATCTTACTAAGAGTACAAATTTGTAATGCTAGTACATGATGTCGAATAAAACATTATTCCATAGCATGCGGAGCGTATGAAGAGAGGAGATAGAATATCCCGCAATTGGAGCGTGTTATCACACAACATTTCAAAATTACCCAAGTGTAAGCTCTGTAGTCGTGTTCTCAGTCACAAGTCTAGCACACAATTGGCCCACGCTCGCTCGACAATTCTTCAGAAATTCAACACGAGGCAATCTACGAGATGAGGTCTGCCCTCAACTGACAATTGAAGACTCCACGGGATAAGTCACATTATATAAATTTTTCAGGAGAGCTAATTTGAACTTCCAACACTAAAAAGAAATAGAGTACTTAAACCCCAATTGAGTGTAAGTGATATAGTTATTTTGCCAAACTTATTTCTTATAAAGGAAGTAGCCTACATGTAATACAAATAACAACTAATGTTAAATTATGTAAAAGTGAGAGGATATGGGACGTTCTTTCCGTTTCCACTAAAAATAAAAACCTATGTATCTCGGTGACTTGCCGCTTCATTTGAAATTTATTTCAACTGATCTGTAGTTACGATGGTTGGCCACCAGAATGCGCCATAAACTCATTTCCGAAAAAAAATGGCCCTACCCCGTTCTTCAATTATCACTTACCATGTAGTTTGTGAGTTGGGAATCCTCAGGATTGTTCTCATAGGTAGCAGCCAACATTCAATGAAAATACGGATCTATGATAAAAATAATATTACCAAGATAGCAACATTATCTGCTTTAACGGCTATACTATCTAGATTCATTGGTATTATGTCGTGAACATTTTTCTTCATCTGATCCTCCGGTGATTTATAAGGCTTTACTCGAACTTAATGAAACTTATCATAGGCTTCTTAACGGGCCAATTAAACCCTCCTCCTCTCGGGGGAATTGTAGGCTATTTCTAACTTACAACTGTTTCTATAGCCTTGCTAGGGATACAGCAGTTTCAATATCCACAAAGAGAAATATATTTTATAAAGCAATGAAACCAAAATACACACACAATTTCTGGTGGTGAGTCGTGATATTCTCACACATAATATGCTCTATCTCCAAATACCAGAAACCAGTTTTAGGTAGATTTCTTTAGAAAGCTAACTATTGCAATGGGTCCCATGTTTCGACTTCCGGAAAATTTCGACATATCTTCGCGTTTCACATCCCCCAGACCCCAAAACCACCGTCAGTTCAAAAGTTTATATATAATTTATGTATATATGTATCTATATATATATATATATATATATATGTATATATGTATCTATATATATATACTAGCAGTAGTACCCGGCTTCGCCCGGTGGAATGATGATAATGTTTTAAGGTCTCCTTAGAAATATAATGGACTTAAAATCTAAGTCATTTGCCCCCAAAGACAATGAGGGAGTAATATCTAGGTCATTTGCCCTTTTGATAAGGATGATAATAAAAACTACTGTTGAATTGACACGTCAAACTTACAAACTACCGTAATAGAAATACATATTTCAAAATTCACAGGCGAGGAAGACTTATTGTGTGTGGTGATTAATGGTGTAATGGGCGTAACATCTACTGTAGGTCATTTGCTCTTATGATGAGGATGATAAGGGAAACTACTACCGGTATTGAATTGACACTTCAACGTATAATGTACACAATGTACTGTAATAAAAATAACTATATGGCGGCTTCGGTGGCGTATTTGGTAGCATGCTGAGCTTCTATGCCCAAGATAGGGGGTTCAAACCCGGCCGAAGCCGTCGGATATTTTAAGAGCGTTAAAAATCCATCAGTATGCCTTTCTTCGGAGGGGAAGTAAAGCCGGCGGTCCCATGTCAGATTTATGGCATGTTATTGAACCTTCCACTAATTACACCTGTGTGAAGCTAAATTGGATAGGTAAACAACGCTCATAGATGTCTACGTCCGTTGCCAAGAGCCGACTGCAGTGGCGTCTAGTAGCTAAGTTCCGAACTTGGCCTAGTAGTCGTTGACGGTGGCGCTTGGCGGCAAAAGTACGAACTATTTGAAGAATTCTAAGTTGCAGTTTGTACTTAAATTAAAAAAACAGATAACACACACTAATACAGTCATCACAATTAACACCGGTTATCAGACAGATTCTACACACACCCAAAGTACACGGGGCTACATGTCCGCGTTGTCGCAGCCCCTAAACTTAAGAACCAACCAACCAAAAATAAATATTTTAAAAATCACAGTCGAGAAAGACTTTATGCGGCGGTGATTATTGGTATGATGCGCGTAACATCTAGGTCATTTGCACTTATGATAATAATAATAAGGAAATGAAAAAATGACTACTAAACGAACATGGTGTTATTTTAAAACTGATATAGGTAATTCAGGTGTCTAGCTTCGATGTCTTCCAAAGTCTCAACCTTATTTTCTGGCTTAGGCCTGTACTGGATGCGTCTAGTGAAAGAGCGTACTGCTCGGCAAAGACAAAGAATATAGGTCCAAGCTGCACGAACCTGAGATGATCGCAGATGATGACGAAATATGATGACACACGTTCGGGGTTCCCCGTCCTATACAGATTGACCGGGAATCACTCACTGTTTCGCAACGGCGCTGTGCTGGCATCAGCATAGACAGCAGGAGATAACACGGCGGGCTTTGGAAAGTACTGTCAAGTCACCTCACGATGAATCAGCAAGCTATTCTCACAACTGACCCCCCCCCCCCCCAGGGTTTCACAACTTGTGGGACGTAGGTTGGCGACCACGGAACCCCAGCTGAGTGTGGCATCGCTTCTACTTCCTGGTGCCGGGCTCATTTCAGTTCTCTTTCCTGTCGGCCTCCCTTGGTCAACTCTTGTTCTCTTCCGACCCAGACTGTATTAGGGTATCCAAGGGCTAGGGAGTCTTTCAATTTCCCGCCTTAATTGGTTTTGTCTCATCTTTCCTGATACCCTCTTTCTTCGAGGGGTCTGCCTTCTTTTCCTTTTCATAATATCTCCTGTCTTCTGCTCAAGGCCCTCAAAGAGGCAGGGTGTGTGTAGACCCACCACTTCTGGTACACCCTCAAGGGCTCATGACTGGTGAGTTAGGAAGCTGGCAACCCCGAGGAATTCCTGAGCTACATGCAGGGAATGGAGTGGTATGTCAGAAATTTCAAGTGGACAGTGTTACGCATCGGGTTCCAAAGGGTAAGTATACACACTTTGTTTTCGATCGGTGAACGATGTAGATTTGTACCAAAGGGCCTTAATGCGGGAAATGGAGTGGTCTGTCCGAAATTTCGAGTGGACAGTGTTACTCGTCGAGTTCCAAACGGTAATTATGTAAAATCTGGTTGAGATCGGTGAAACGGTGTAGTTTTGTGCCAAGGGCCAAAATGCAGGGAATGGAGTGGCCTGTCCAAATTTTAAAGTGGACAGTGTTACTCATCGGGTTCCAAAGGGTAAGTATACACATTTTGTTTTCGATCGGTGAACGATGTAGATTTGTGCCAAAGGGCTTAAATGCGTGGAATGGAGTGGTCTGTCCGAAATTTCGAGTGGACAGTGTTACTCGTCGAGTTCCAAAGGGTAATTATGTAAAATCTGGTTGAGATCGGAGAAACGGTGTAGTTTTCTGCCAAAGGGCCAAAAAGCAGGGAATAGTGTGGTCTGTCCGAAATTTAAAGTGAACAGTGTTACTTGTCGGGTTCTACGGGTAAGTATATAAAATTGGGGTCAGATCGGTGAAACGGTGTAGATTTGTGCCAAACAGCCTAAATGCAAGGGATGGAGTGGCCTAGCCGCAATTTCAAGCAGACAGTGTTAGTCGCAGTGTTCCAAAGGGTAAATATACAAATTTTGGTTGAGATCGGTGAAACGGTGTAGATTCGGGACAAAGGGCCTAAATGCAGGGAATGGAGTGGTCTGCTCGCAATTTCAAGCAGACAGTGTTACTCGCTGGGTACCAAAGGGTAAGTTTACGAATATTGGTTCTGATCGGTGAAACGGTGTAGATTTGTGCCAAAGTGCCTAAAAGCAGGGAATGGGGTGGTCTGTCCGAAATTTTAAGTGGACAGTGTTACTCGCAGGGTTCCAAAGGGTAAGTATACAAAGTTTGGTTCAGATCGGTGAAACGGTGTAGATTTGTGCCAAAGGGCCTAAATGCATGGGATGGAGTAGCCTCTCCGCAATTTCAAGCAGACAGTGTTAGTCGCAGTGTTCCAAAGGGTAAATATACAAATTTTGGTTGAGATCGGTGGAACGGTGTAGATTTGGGCCTAAGGGCCTAAATGCAGGGAATGGAGTGGTCTCTTCGCAATTTCAAGCAGACAGTGTTACTCGCAGGGTTCCAAAGGGTAAATATACACATTTTGATTCAGTTCGGTGAAACGGTGTAGATTTGTGCAAAAAGGGCCTAAATGCAGGGAATGGCGTGGTCTGTCCGAAATTTCAAGCAGACAGTGTTAGTCGCAGTGTTCCATAGGGTAAATATACAAATTTTGGTTGAGATCGGTGAAACGGTATAGATTTGGGCCTAAGGGCCTAAATGCAGGGAATGGAGTGGTCTGTCCGCAATTTCAAGCAGACAGTGTTACTCGCAGGGCACCAAAGGGTAAGAATACCAATTTTGGTTCTGATCGGTGAAACGGTGTAGATTTGGACCAAAGGGCCTAAATGCAGGGAATGGGGTGGTCTGTCAGAAATTTTAAGTGGTCAGTGGTACTCGCTGGGTTCCAAAGGGTAAATATACAAATTTTGGTTGAGATCGGTGAAACGGTGTGGATTTGGACCAAAGGGCCTAAATGCAGGGAATGGGGTGGTCTGTCCGAAATTTCAAGTGGACAGTGTTACTCGCAGGGTTCCAAAGGTTAAATATACAACTTTTGGTTCAGATCGGTGAAACGGTGTAGATTTGTGCAAAAGGGCCTAAATGCAGGGCATGGGGTGGTCTGTCCGAAATTTAATGTTGACGGGGTTACCCGCAGGGTTCCAAAGGGTAAGTATACAAATTTTGGTTCAGATCGGTGAAACGGTGTAGATTTGTATACATAACAGACAGACAGACAGACAGACAGACAGACAAACTTTGTGCTTTATATATATCAGTTTCTTGTGGACACGATAACTGCCGTAATTTTGCACCAATCACTTTGAATTTTTTACATAATATGTATCCCTATAAAATCTCGGTCGAGTTCGTTAATGGGCAAAATCGGTCAAAGGGGGTAAAAATGGGGGGCTTTTTTCGAAAAAGTGAAATATCGCTATAACTCTCTTAATACATGAAATATCGAATCCCTTCAAAGTTCATAATATGTGTCGGTAAAGTACCAAAAATGTATGTCAAATAAGTTTTTTAATAGCACCAACCATTGACCATAGGGGTGGGAAAAAGTGGGTTTTTCGGGAAACATTAATCATATCTCTGTTAATAGGCACAATATCAAAACCGCACAAAATTGACAATATTCCTCCAATAATTACCTAAAACTTTTGTCTGAAAGAATTTTTGATATGACCCACCCTTACGCCACGGGGTGAACAAAATGATTTAAATTATAAGAAAATGCCAAGTGCCAAGAGAGGTTGCCATGACAACTTTACTTTTAATTGATAAGGGATGACCATCAGCAGTTGCTATGACAACGCCACTGCACGAGATCACATTCAGTTTTCATATGTCAGTGGGAAGCGACTTCGGTATCGGAACTGGTAGCATGCTGAACTTCTATGCCCAAGGTCGCGGGTTCAAACCCGGCTGAAGTCGTCGGATTTACTAAGAGCGCTAAAAAACCTGAGTTTGCTTTCCTTCGGAGGGGAAGTTCCAACGTTCGTTGCGAGTTGCTGATTGAGGTGGCATCTAGTAGCCAAGTTCACAGCTAGGTGTCGTTGACGGCAGTATTTTAGGTAGATTTCATTAGAAAGCTAACTATTGCAATGGGTACCATGTTTCGATTTCCGGAAAATTTCGACATATCTTCGCGTTTCACATCCCCCAGACCCCAAAACCACCGTCAGTTCAAAAGTTTATATATCATTTATGTAATATATGTATATATATGTATATCAGTTTCTTGTGGACACGATAACTGCCGTAATTTTGCACCAATCACTTTGAATTTTTTACCGAATATGTATACCCATAAAATCTCGGACGAGTTCGTTACTGGGTTAAATCGGTCGAAGGGGATGAAAATGGGGGACTTTTTTTTTTCGAAAAAATGAAATATTGCTATAACTCTCTTAATATGTGAAATATCGAATCCGTTCAAAGTTCATACTATGTGTCGGATAAAGCTCAGAAATTTATGTTTGAAACGTTTTTTTGATAGCACCAACCATTGACCAAAGGGGTGGGAAAAAGTGGTTTTTTCGGGAAACATTAATCATATCTCTGTTAATAGGCACAATATCAAAACCGTACAAAATGGACAATATTCCCCTAATAATTACCTAAAACTTTTGTCTGAAAGAATTTTTGATATGAGCCACCATTACGCCAAGGGATGAGAAAAATGATTTCGGAATTGTAAGAAAATGCCAAGAGCTATCAGTGGTTGACATGGCAACACTACTAAATTGATGAGGGATGAGCCATCAGACGTTGCCATGACAACGCACTTGCGCGAGATCAGATTCAGATTTCCATCTGACTAAGTGTGATGCGGCTTCGGTGACTTAACTGGTAGCATGCTGAACTCCTATGCGATTTCAAAGCCGGCCAAAGTCGTCAGATTTTCTAAGAGCGCTAAAATCCCTCAGTATGCTTTCCTTTGGAGGGGAAGTTCCAACGTTCGTTGCGAGTTGCTGATTGCGGTGGCATCTAGTAGCCAAGTTCACAGCTAGGTGTCGTTGACGGTAGTATCTGGTAGCAACATTAGGAACTACTGCTTGAGATTGAGCGTCTGCATTCCTTACCTGAATTACAGACTAATACAGCTATCACAATTCACACCGTTTATCAGACAGATTCTACACTCACCCAAAGTACACGGGGTTACATGACCACGTTGTCGCAGCCCCTAAACTGAGGAACCAACCAACATCTCTGCGGGAGATATAATTTTGCGTGAAGAAGTAACAGACCGTTACATAGTTACACATCAGTGTCGAAACTTTGCATAAGGACAGTGTGACCACAAGTATAAAAATGGACTCCAAATGACAAGAAGGTTACCGTCATCATAAGACAATAGAATGTTTAAAATATGCATAAAATGACGAAAAACAAAGTTAATTAAACTCCAATTATAAAATACTTTCACGCAATAAATGTGGTCTGATCCTTCTACCAAAACCTGCATATTCTGCCTATTTTCGACTATCCCCAAGTTTGTCCGGTGAAATCTACCTCCGCCTTCCGGAGTGCCGAGAGGACTTTTTAATAGTGTAGGAAGTAACTTATAAATATTCGTAAGAGACTGTACATTAATTATAATACTCTCACGTTAGTTTATTACAGTTAATTATACATACCTAGATTCTAACAAGAGAATTATTGAACCCTGCGGATAGTTGTTATTTCGGTCTGTGTGTTTCATATATTTGTATGGAGGTCTTCTATTTTCATAATTTGTTTCTGGTAATAATACATTATGTAATGCGATATAATTAAATAAACGTTCCTTTTAACCGCTTTGTATTCAGAGAGATTTCATGCAACCAGTGATATACCTGACTTCAGACAGATTTCCACTCGTTAAATGCAATTATTTGTTTAAGTTTTACAGACGTTACAGTACAGGGTTGAGTTTCACTTCGAGGGAGAAAGAAATGTTTTATGTCGTTTATCCATTGAACTCTCTAAGGAGTAAACTTTGAGGGGGACATTTGATCCGATTTATTCTCCGAAAAGGAGTGCGAGATGATCTATCGTTAAACAAATTTCATAAAGAATACCGAGCCTACAAAACCATACACTCTAGTAAAAAAGAGAAATAGTATTTCTAAAAACTTCCTATTTCTGATAAACCCTCTTTTTTGTTGTTTCTTTCCTTCTTTCTTTCTTTCTTTCTTTCTTTCTTTCTTTCCTTCTTTCTTTCCTTTCTTAGATTCTTCAGCTTCATTCCTTATTAGGAGTTTTGATAGAGTAGATTTTATCATGGAAAAGTAAACTTTGATTTTATACCTACTGAATTTAGTGCTAGTAGTACACCCACTTTGCAGTATGGAGTGAGAGCCGGGTAGATACAGGATATCTGATATAATAATAATATCGTATGGCCTCAGGTGCCGGGTGCAAGCTTTGTTATTTGGCACCCAGAGGGTAGCTTGCATGTCGAATTTTGCTGTTCCTTGGAGCGCTATGAAGGTCAAGGAGGTTAGATATTGAACCCGCTGAGCTAAGGTTCATGTGATATTTTTTATAACAGCACATTTATGATGGGATGTAGTACCTTTGAACACACCCAGAAAGCCACGTGGAGCTGAGAGCTCACGCTATACTCTTTGAAGCAGCGGTGAATCGCACTTTTGACATTGGTGAAGTCTACTAATTATGTATCTGAGGTCTTATTAATTAATTTTATCTTTCCACGAGACTCAGAATATTCCATTTCGTCATGCTGCATTATTAAAACATTTTGGAAAATGTTATTTTCCCTTAAGGTAAGGTAATACCCTTGCAGATACGCAAACAGGAATGTAAGTAGTCGCTCAACGACTTCGTTTTGACGACCTACTTCCTCGAGACACCCTGTGCCTTGCACTACGTCTGGAGAATCCGCCCCGTGTAGGCGTGAAGTTACATCCGTCTTGTTAGACGTAGAAAATATCCGCTGTTTAGCGTGGAAATTGTTATCTGCTGCCATCGAGCACAGATAAGTTACGATACGTGTGATAAGTAAGAATTGTATAGTGAATTATTTGCACTCTATCTGGAAAATCCGCCTTGTGAAGGCGTGCAATTGTAGCCGTCGTGTCAGACGTGGAAAATATCCGCTGTTTAGCGTGGAAGTTATCATCGAGTGCCATCGTGCACGAATATTCTATAAATCACTGTTTATTGATGCACAGTGAACAACAGGAAGCATATTGTGATATAATTGGCAAGTATAGTGAAAATTCTAACATTACCGTAACACCACATTTTTGTACCCACGTGTTTGTGGAGGGCCGAGTGCCTGGTGAAAAATATAGAGGTAAACGTGTTATAATTACTTTATATAAGTGTGATTATGAAAGTATAGTATATTTGAATTGCCACAGTGAATTTTTCAATTATAAAACGACGCATATATAACGGATGCCACGTGATGTAAAAAGTGGCGTCAGTACACGTGAAGAACCATAGAACAGTGCTTGATCACGTATTAGTCAATATCTGCGAAGTAAAGGCTGTGTTATCAATTGCAATTAAAGCCTGTAACATTTTCAACGAGCATTGTGATTTTTGAAGTGAAAGAATGAACTACTACACGATTTATTCAACCACCCACGTGATCGAATTATTCTACACCATGTTTGAGAATAACATCATGGGCTAATACCGCTCTGGTATGAGGGTTATGTATCTATTGGAACCAGCATGATGGTGGAGCTTCCAGAACAGCGAACGAGGAAGAAGGAAACCAGGATGCCTTTCCCAGGCAGGTCCAGTACATCCACGAAGTTGTCGACAGGGACAGATCGAACCCTGGTCTTTGGAGGAGTCCAGATGGGAATCTTGATGATGATGTTGCCGTTCCGGAAAGCCAGGGATGAATTTGTGCAACCCTTGTCGTTGAACAGAGGGCTGAGTGAGAGCTCCTCCATTTCGTGAGTTTTTGTACACCCTTTCTTGTTCTAGTTTCTGGTGGTATAGTAGGTTTAATGTAGTTTGTGAACCAACCGAACTCAATGACAGCCATTTTTATAGGTAGGGACTGTAACTAGTCTAATTAGATGTCATTTATTTCAGTTAGAGTGAGACACCCTTGGGTCAGACATTTTGGTCAACCCTGGTGCAGCTTGATGGACGTCGTTAGAACGTCAATGCCTATCTTTTGCTAAACGTGACCGTAGTCATTTGAGGCTACTTTGTTTAACCCTATTTGGGGTGATTTTCAAGTCTTTGCAGACATTTCTTTAACTGCATTTTTTTGCAACCAGTCTTTGTTACACCCCTGACTTCGTTAGAGCAGTCGTATCATTTAGGTAATCGACTGTAATTACCAGTTTTGTAACTGCATTATATTTCATTTGAGATGTTGCTCAGATGCCATCTGGTCATGTGTGGACCTTATCAGTAGAAGGGATGTTTCGTTGTCTAGCATCGAACCCAGTTCCCAACGTATCATTGAGCAGATCCAGAGTGTGGAATCTGCGCCACAATTATTATTTTGTTAGTGTCATGTGAAGACACGTGTTTATTTGATGATTGTACAAGCAACTACTGAATTATATCTTTGAGAGCAAAGAGCTTCAGCAATGTGACATTGCTACCATTTAGATGTCTTTGGTTTGAAAGACAGAATTACATTATTGTATTCAGATTTATAGCGTGTTTTTATACACGTATTCTTCGAGGTTTATAACCTATGGTAATACTATTATCAGGAGGCCTGTTGTACAGTTTTTATTTTGCTTAAATCGCCGGCCTTGATAGTTAGTGTGTTGTGTCAGATGAGCGCAGGAATGTTGCAGCCTGCGGCGACATAAACTGGTTTGTGACCCAGTGCCCTTGAGAGCACGCTTGTATTGTGAGACAGAACTACTTTGACAGAGGACAGAATGATTTTAGTATTCGCTCTTTCTTTCATTGCAACTTAGCTCGTGGAACCCAGTGTCCAACCTTGTATCTGATCACATGTTTCTATAGATTGTTTTTTGTTAGTTAAACGCACTTTTGCGTGTACCGTCGTTTGACGTGTACAGTTATGTCAGGTTTTCTATAGTACGTTGTAGGCTACCCTATTATAGGAGGTATTTATTGTATGAAGGTATTTGTGTGTACCTTGTCCGGGATTGTTCCCGTTGACCAGATGTTATTGGAGGGTTACTGAGTGTGCAGGCCCATCCCAGAGTTATTGAACGCGAGCTTGGCGCCGCTGGTAACTTGTGTTATTGTGTGTCCGAGTTGTTATTGCTCGTTGATTATATTCCGACTTTTGAGTCGAGGCTTTTGGTGGAGATTGATCTCAGTGGAGACACTCCGTGCCCAGGCTATTGTCAGTATTATTCGCCATAAACCAACGATAACCTAAACCGACATCTTAATAATAATACGCATAATTTTGGTAAAACAAAAGCTAACTAACGAATTCTATCTAACTTTGTTCTTTTGCATTTTGAACCTGCTGACATGGCCGTGCTAATGAAGGTATTTCCTTTTGAGGAAATGACTAGGACAGTTGACACTTTTGAAGCGACCTGAAGCTTGCTCGAACCTTGAGTTCGTAGCTTGTGGAGTGCAGGCCATGCGATGTTAGACGTAGTCTTTACTACGCAGTCGTCACCGTAACTACACACATTAGATGACTATGGCTTACAAAGAGTAAACCAAGGTGCAGGCAGGCATTTTAATAAAACTGTATCTTATTAATTATTTATGATGTAAAAGTGTATAAATCCTACATGTTACCCTATTGTGTGCTGTTAGCACGTAGTTTCTAAGAATAATTAAATATTTTTTTTTACATGGCTGTTCACTTAGCTTTCAATGTAATTGTTTTCTGTTACGGACGTCATTGCCGTAAATTTTGTTATTAACTGATAGGACTTAGCTAGATGATTAACGTTAAATGTAAATGTGGAGATGGTATCATCCTAACTTAGATTTGTTTTGCAACCCTGTTAAATGTAAATTCTGATATTAGCTTGATCCTGTAACTTGAACTAGGGACTTGCGTCGTACCATTTTCCTAGTGATGCTGTTGTTGATTTATCATTGTGAGATAGATCTTTCGCGAGGGTTTTCCGTAACTTCTCAGGTAGGGACCTGCTCTTTATTTTTGTTTGTTTATTAGCTTGCAGACTAGCCGATTGAAACCCTCCGAACTAGGCTAGGGGCTTGTGAATTTTAACAATAAATTTTCACGGTGTTTTACATAAGTCTGGATGTTTATTTTCTCAGTCTAGTTTTTAAGGTGAACCTTTCCTTAGGCAGTCTATGACCATCGTCACCATGTACCACGATCCCTGTGGACTACAGATTCTCGTGCCGCTTTGGCCTATTAGGAAGTTCACCTGATCCTCTCGGCAATTATGTCCGACGGATGAGATGTTAGGGAAGCCATTGCGGTTGTTGGCTATCCTGGCAGCTCCACCGACGGTCACAATATCTAAGCTACTTGACACTATAGCACTTTCTAGTAGAGAAAGGAGGAACTTTTGTGTTGGTGGAAAATCCCGAGATTAATTTTGCCGTTATGAACACGGCCTACTGAATTCAAACGGGTTCTTTAACATGCCAACAACGTATGACATGCGAGTCGTGATTTTTGTCGCCTTTCAAAAATCACTTACCATGGCCAGGAGCGAACCTGCAAGCTTGGGGATGGTAGACCGACACGAGAACCACTCACCCACCGTGGCAAGCAGGATATCTGATACATAAGCCAGTCGTAACTGATATGAGGGTACCACGAATGATTTCTGGGACAAATACACAGAAGGGAGCAATGGCAGGAAGGTAATCGAAATTAAGAGATAAAGGCTAAGTTAGAAATGAGCACGCTAGATGAAGCAGTTCGTCTCAGCCGTCTCAGATGGTGTGGTCATATGAAGAGAATAGGGGAGCAGAGTTTACGATGTTAATGTGTTAGGCTGTAGAGGGTACGAGAAGCAGAGGTGATGGTTAGATTCAGTGTTGAACGATTTCAAAGTGAGAGTGCTAACTGCTAATAGGGGAACAAGGAAGCAACTTGTTTGCAATCAAAGGCTTGCAGACCAGACTGGACGCTGAAAGGCAAAACAGTCTTACATGAAAATGCACGTACAATATGTATGTATGTATGTATGTATGTATGTATGTTAGTGATATGGATTACTTGCTTCAGTTCATACATAATTTACTGCCTACTAGAGTTGACTAACGAAATTCATTTAAAGTACATTTTATACCTTAAGATGCTTCCCTAAGAAAAGCACACTTTTTAATATAGCCTACACTATACCTATAAATAGTATATGACGGCTTCGGTGGCGTAGTTGGTAGCATGCTGAACTGCTGTGCCCAAGATAGCGGGTTCAAACCCGGCCGAAGTCGTCAGATTTTTGAAGAGCGTTAAAATCTTTCAGTATGCCTTCCTTCAGAGTAGAAGTAAAGCCGGCGGTCACATGTCATAGATTTATGGCATGTAAAAGATCCTTCCACAGACTAAACTTGTGTGGAGCTAAATTTCTAGGCTAGATTTCGTTGTAACGCTCCACGGCCGACTGAATATGAGCTGCGCTCTATACCGGCCTTGACATTCCCAGTCAGAACCCATGTATAACATGTAATTGGAAAGTTTCTACTCGTTGCCGGTAGAGCACACTCCCCTCCCATTATAGGCGCGATAAGGAATCAGCTGTACAGTACGTATATTAAATGTGTAATCTCAAGAACAACTGGATGGATTTTGATGCTGCTTTCACCATTCTGTAAAGGTGATCTCGAGGAAAATTTGTGTAGAAAATAATTTATTTATGACCAAAGGGAGCCAAGCAGTAACGATTTCAGTGAAAAGGTCGAAAAAATAGCCTGGCGTCCGTGCGCTTTTTAAGCTTACGCTGGGCGAACCGTTAAAAATATCATTATATTATGAGTGTAAGAATTGTTCAGCGTGAGAAATTCTACAAAAAAGTCCGCGAGAGCATATCTCTATCTTCGATACATCGCCCACTATAAGTGTTTTTAGTTTGGACGGGAGGGGCATTTGGCTTGCACCTCGCCATTCTTAAATTACGTCTGACAGGAATTCCTTGCACATTCATAATTGTTCCCGGGCGAAGCCGGGGCGGGTTGCTAATGACACTATATAATTATTATCATTATAATTTCCGCATTATCAAAATTAAAATTATATCACATAATAAAATAGCGTGCTAATAAATCTAAGAGAAATTAGACATACCTTGCACCTTCTTCGGGTACAAGGACACTACTCCAGCACCGTCTCATTAAAAGGAAAGAGAGGATCAAAATTACAGCCGGGAACAAGTAGCAGCTAATCGTGTGTTGTGTTTTGTGCTAAGAGATCTTTCGACAGATTATCAGATACCGTGTGCCTTCTTTTTCACGAGCAGCTGTCAGGACGGGACTTACATAAACTCCTGCTGGACGTTATTCTCGAGGTTGAACAATGCGGTTTCATAATTATAATAACTGTCTCTGATAATCACAAAACTAACACTACAATGATGAGGCATTTAGGGGGAGGGAATTTGCAACCAATGGTCAATCACCCATACGACGAGTCTAGGAATGTATTCCCTAGTTTTGATCATTGTCACATTCTAAAAATAAAAATAAAAACATTAGAACGCAGTTTCTGTAACGAGAGATGACTGATGGTACTGGAATAATTTCAGGGAAATACTTGTCATTACTATACACAATGCAAAAGGGTGAGATCGTCAAACCGGTCAGACACCTCACTAAAAACACATCGAACCCACTAAATTTGAAAAAATGAATGTTCGGCGTGCCAAGGAAGTGTTCTCGTCAGAAGTTATTGGTGCCATTAGTACACTGAAAGAAAATATAGGCATGCACCCGGAAGCGTACACATTCATGGACGCAGAAGCAACCATTTTTTTGGAAAAACGTTAATAAATGGTTCGCTATGCATGACGTAAGCATCACATATCATCATATTCAGTCTAGAAATCCAGATAAAGGGCATTTTTTCTCATTAAATGTCAGTCGACTAAACTGGCTAGAGGAATATTTTCTTTCTTACCTTCTCGGTCAATGCATGTGAGATTTTCGAAGTGAAATGCCATGTCCTGTGGTTCGGATTCCACGTAAAAAGGAGGTCCCATGGCTCATGATCTCGAGATTAACGGTCACGTAAAACTACAAGCTTCCTTCCTTCTTTCTTACCTTGAAACTTTGAAAGCTGCTAGTAACGCTGCTAGAAAGGACTTCCTGAGTTCTGAGACTTACGAAGCTACCTATACAATTAATCACGGATTCAGCTGTCCAGTGCATAAGGTGTCTTCTAAAAATGGGCAGAGGAAAGTCGACAAATATGGGGAGGTTTTTTTTATAGGGCTCACATTAGACATAAGAAGGAACGGAATAATTTTGGTTTTCTCACCAATGTAAACCTCAGGCGATATACTATGTATATTACAAATATGGGCGCGTTTGATGTTGTAATACCCTCTGATATTATTGTTAACTTTAAAAGTGCACTTTCCCCGTATTAGCCAACCGGGTTTCGTAATATGGGGAGGTGAGAAACCTCACGGTTTTTATTTATAATAGGTACACTGAATAGTATACCCTATTAATTAAAGCATTAATTCTGACATTTTTTTTTCGTGTGGCCCCCTGAGAGGCCGAGTGCAGGTCTTTCTAGTCGACGCCGGTGGGCGACCTGCGCGTCAGGATGAGAGATGGAATGGATGAAGATGAATGAAACTGGGCAAGGATGTGGAAGGAAGCGGCCGTGGCCTGTTAGAAGGTACCGTCCCAGCATTTGCCTGGTGTTGAAAAATGGGAAACCACGGAAAATCATTTCAAGGACGGCTGACGGTGGGGCTCGAACACACGCGTCTACCGAGTCAGCAGAGAGCTTGGCCCCATGGCCTAACGCTGCGCTTTAGCCAGCGTAGCCTCTACTGTCGGTAATTCTGACAATGTAATGAAATCATGAACACAAATAGTACAAAAATACAAAAATGAATTTTTTAAGTAAATAACAGTCCTAGTTTCCTGTTGCCGAACTTCCAAACCGTTCAGCAGAAAAATGCATAAACTTTAATGAAAACCGAGTGATTCTGATCGAATTCAACTGTAACGAGGTGCAAGGTATGTCTAATTTCTCTTAGATTTATTAGCACGCTATTTTATTTTGTGATATAATTTGCATTTTGATATTGTGGGAATTATAATGATAATAATTATATAGTGTCATTAGCAACCCGCCCCGGCTTCGCCCGGGAACAGTTATGAATGTGCAAGGAATTCCTGTCAGACGTAATTTAAGAATGGCGAGATGCAAGCCAAACCCCCTCCCGTCCAAACTAAAAACACTTATAGTGGGCGATGTATCGATGATAGAGATATGCTCACGCGGACTTTTTTGTACAATTATTCATGCTGAACAATTCTTACACTCATAGTATATTGATATTTTTAACGGTTTGTCCAGCGTAAGCTTAAAAAGCGCACGGACGTCAAGTTCTTTCTTCGACCTATTCACTGAAATCTAAAATCGTTACTGCTTGGCTCCCTTTGATCATAAATAAATTATTTTCTACAGAAATCTTCCGCGATATTACCTGTACAGAATGGTGAAAGCCGCATCAAAATCTATCCAGTGGTTCTCGAGATTACCCGTGATATCCAAGAATCGGGGACTTTGTTTTACACTAAGTAGAGATAAGTCTTAGTCGTGCAATGCTTGGTGAACAGCGCTGTGTGAGCAGATGAGTAACTAACAAGATTTCATGAAAAAGGTCTCATTGTCTAGGCCACAGATTACCTACTACTACAGATGGCCAACAGCCATGCTAATTCTTGGTACCTAAGACTTTAGCGCTGTCTGGTGGTTGACTGATGTACTAGCAACACGTCGACCGGTAGCGCCACCTATGAGCAGATCTCGTAAACAGTAACCCTCCCGCCCCCTCCACACTGCCCCTTCCCCTCGTTCCGCTAAATATTCTCGTCCTAAATGCTCTGCCCACTTCAATGTTCCGAAAATCACAATCTCCCAATACTTATGGCACATTTTTAAGTGTGGAGATAATAATATGATCTACAAGAAATAAATCACATTCAAAATATCAATAACAGAAAAAATTAATAAAAATAATAACAAAGTGGGAAATTGTGAATTCCAGAACCTTGAAATGAACAATCACAGCATTTAGGACATAACCTCATCACTAATATACATGTTTAAATTTCTTTCAGTTGCAATTGGAGCATATTGCATTGGTGACAAAAATTAGGCTACTACAAGGCCTGCAGCATATTATTACTCAGCTTGAAAATGGCCCAAGTAGGCCTATAACCAATTAGTTATTAGAAAAAACTACAAAGGAAAAGTACTGGGAAGGGAGAAAATTCATATTTTAAAATGCTTGATGCTGTTAGCAATAACAGTAAAATTTTAAGAGAGAATGCTAAGGATCAGGTGGTGAAACCAGATCCTCATC
This sequence comes from Meconema thalassinum, assembly GCA_946902985.2. Taxonomy (NCBI): domain Eukaryota; kingdom Metazoa; phylum Arthropoda; class Insecta; order Orthoptera; family Tettigoniidae; genus Meconema; species Meconema thalassinum. The sequence continues at coordinate 567,655,485 of OX336391.1, read as the reverse complement.
ACACTAAAATTGTTAGTGTAATTAGTGCCAAATACACACATCAAAAAAAGTTTTGCATCACCTCGGTTCCCAGATCTCCGGCATATAGACGTTGACTGTGTATATTGTATCCAAGATACAGTCCCTTTGACTGTTCATAGATGTCACTAAAATTGCTCAAAGATGTAAACAACCATGCATGAGCAGGGCCTATTAGACGGAGGGGGTACGACAGCCGATCAGTTCCAGTCATTCCACCAGGACGAAGGTACGCTGCTCATGTTGTCTGTAGTTCTACCATGCCTAGAAGGTCAATACCGCAGTTCGATCGCGTCCGCATTGTTACTTTGTGTCAAGAAGGGCTCTCAACAAGGGAAGTTTCCAGGCGTCTCAGAGTGAACCAAAGCGATGTTGTTCGGACATGGAGGAGGTACAGAGATACAGGAACTGTCGATGACAGGCCTCGCTCAGGCCGCCCAAGGGCTACTACTGTAGTGGATGACCGCTACTTACGGATTGCCGCTCGGAGGAACCCTGACAGCAATGCCACCATGTTGAATAATGCGTTTCGTTCAGCCACAGGACGTCGTGTTTCAACTCAAACTGTGCGCAATAGGCTGCATGATGCGCAACTTCACTCCCGACGTCCATGGCGAGGTCCAGCTTTGCAACCCCGACACCATGCAGCGCGGTACAGATGGGCCCAACAACATGCTGAATGGACCCCACGGAATTGGCATCACGTTCTCTTCACCGATGAGTGTCGCATATGCCTTCAACCAGACAATCGTCGGAGACGTGTTTGGAGGCACCCTGGTCAGGCTGAACGTCTTAGACACACAGTCCAGCGAGTGCAGCAAGGTGGTGGTTCCCTGATGTTTTGGGGTGGCATTATGTGGGGCCGACGTACGCCACTGGTGGTCATGGAAGGCTCCGAAACGGCTTTACGATACCTGAATGACATCCTCCGACCCATAGTGCAACCATATCGGCAGAATATTGGAGAGGCATTTGTCTTCATGGACGACAATTCTCGACCTCATCGTGCACATCTTGTGAATGCGTTCCTTCAAGATAACGACATCGCTCGACTACAGTGGCCAGCATGTTCGCCAGACATGAACCCTATCGAACATGCCTGGGATATGTTGAAAAGGGCTGTTTATGGACGTCTTGACCCACCAACCACTCTGAGAGATTTACGCCGAATTGTCGTTGAGGAGTGGGACAATTTGGACCAACAGTGTCTTGATGAACTTGTGGATAGTATGCCACGGCGAATACAGGCATGCATCAATGCAAGAGGACGTGCTACTGGGTATTAGAGGTAGTGGTGTGTACTGCAATCTGGACCACAAATGCTGAAAGTCTAGCTGAATGATGGTACAACATGCAATGTGTGGGTCTCATGAGCAATAAAACGAGCTGAAATGTTGTTTGTGTTGATCTCTATTCCCTTTGTATTTAACGGTTCCGGAACTCTTGGAACCGAGGTGATGCAAAACTTTTTTTGATGTGTGTACATTAGGGGACAGAAAAAGAATTGGATATCACAAAATATCTATACAGTAGTTCATTTCATATGCCCTTTAAAATATATCCAGTTAAAAATTTTGAAGGGTGAAATGCAGTAAGTAGGCTACACTAAAAATTATCATCACACACTAATACAGTACATTCCATGACGTGCTGTTAAGGGGAAGGGAGAAATAGGACTTTCAATGAAACAAAAGAAAAACACTCAATACTGCTAGAATTCATCATGTTTTATTTAAAAAGTTGTCAATGAAGAGAAGATAACAGCAAGAGCCAAGATCAAACTTGGCAAAAATACAGTAATCAAATCTGGTCCTCCTAAAAGTATGTATTGAGGCACGTTCCTTTCTTCTTTCTTGCCAAAGTATAACAGTAGGGTCCAGCACATAATAATGGACCTAGTTCCTCCTTGATGTAATGGCTGACACCGATGAACCGCAAATTCCTACAACACATACCAGTGTGTATGTTGAAACAGTAAACTTAATAAATGTGTAACTTAATGCTTGAAACGGGGAACTTGAATTTGCTGACATGTGTATGTTTGCACCTACTATAAGTTAACTACATTTTAAAAGAATCATTGTGTTTTTGATATTAATTCATTTAGGGCTTTCGATAACATATTCATTTAGCCCCATGTATTTGGAAGTGTGTATGATTTGTTGATATTTGTTGTTTTAACGGGCCTAACATCTTGGTTATCGGCCCCTAATGGTTTGGGTGATAGTGAAGATGAAAATCAAATGTAAACTATAAATGAAACTAACGACAAACTTATATAGGCTACTAGAAGAAGAAATGGAAAACAAAAGGAGAATAAGGCAAACAAAGGACAGGAGGAAAAGAAATGCCCTCAAACCCTCGAAGAATGAGGATCGAGACACTTGGAAGGAAGGAGAGCCACGAAAGGCCCCAGAGGCAATGGAAAAAAGGGGAAAAACCGACCCAGCTCAGGAATCTCTCGGGGTCGCCATCTCCCGAACTCACCAGCCGTGAGCCCCTGAGGGTGTAGCAATATCCAGGGTGCACCAAAGGTGGTGGGGCTACATACACCCTGCCCCTTGAGGGCCTTGAGCAGAAGGCAGGAGATAACAAGAAAAGAAAAAGAAGGCTGACCCCTCGCAGGAGGAGGGCATCAGAAAAGATGAGACAAGGGCCAATTAAGGCGGGAAAGGAATAGACTCCCTAGGCCTCGGATACCCTAATACCGTCGGGGTCGGAAGAGAACAAGAGTTGACCAAGTGAGGTCGACAGGCAAGAAGACAGAGAGGAGCCCGGCACAAGTAAGTGGAAGCAATGCAGGACTCAGCTGGGGCCCCGTGGTCGCCAACCCACATCCCACTAGATGTGAGCCCCTGGGGGAGTGTATGATTTGTATGATAATCTGTGTTATTGTGGTATCTGTAGTAGTGTGTATACTTCCTGTAATTCAGGTGAGGACTGGAAAGGAGGCAGTCGTAGCCTTAAGTTGGGAACCATCCCAGCGTTAGCCTGGAGAGGAAGTGGGGAAACCTTGGAAAACCACTTGTTGGATGGCCGAGGTGAGAATCGAACCTACCTCTTCTCAGTTCTGCCTCACAAAGATGAGTGTGCACCGTTCCAACAGTCAGACCAGAATTAAATTGCTTAGTCAAGCTTGGAAACTAGCCCAGGACCTCAGGAGTGGTAGCAACCACACCACAAGGTGGTCTTACTACAGAATCAATTGATCAAAAAATCCCTCCATGTAAGCTTAGACATTGGCATCCTACGTGTTGAAAAATGTTGTAAATAACGTGTGGGAATAAAATACTACCAATAGGTATATCAACCATTACATTGGCATACAATAAATCAATTATATTTGTCTTGTATCTATCTCGCGGTTACAGAATATCATCGACAGAACCTAACACTTATTAACTTACCAAGAGTATAAAATAAAAATTGGCAGATAAGGGTGGGGTTATCAGGCCAATGGTTCCATGGTTTTATTGGATTTTCACGTTGGACTTAGTTCCACAGGACATGACGTCCGAAACGGGGGAGGAGCTTACGGTCAGCTGTTTGCAATATGGCGGCGAGATAGTGACGAGACGTAAGCAAGACAGTGATAGGGTGTGCGTTTGTTATGGATTCTAATTTATGATGGCAAAATACTACATATTTTCTTTTATTGATAGAAATATTTTTATAATCAATTTAAATGCAGTGCTTAATTACTACCAGTTAAAAATATTACCCACCTGTAGATAGTTAATTTACTGTCTGCCGTTACATTTATGAAGCCTGTACTTGGGAGCTTAGCGGTGTCGATGTTTTTATTAATTTCACAATATATATATATATATCCAGGGGCGGATCTAGGGGAGGGCGACCGCCCAGGGCTCCGCGGTCTGGGGGCCCCGCGCCAAGGATTTTTAAAATGTAATTAATTAACAAATTATACGTTTCAATCTTTTCAAACTAAGTTATAATTCATAGTCTTCTTTTCAGTGCAGCTATGCCCTCCTGTGACCGTTTAGCAAGTTTAGATTTCAGTGAAATAATATAAGACTTCAGCCGGGAAAAGAAGTCGCTAAGTGATATTTTAATATTTCATAGTTTACATAATCTTCATCAAGGGGACATAAAGGTTTCTTTCATTTTCTTAAAATAATGTACTGTAGTGTATTCAAAGTATGGTAACTATTCTTTATTTTATTATTATTGCAAAACTATTTTCCATTTGATTTGATTTTTTTATTATTACCTATTGTTGTGGGCCCCACCTTATCATATCGCCCAGGGCCCAGCAAGGCCTGGATCCGCCACTGTATATATCTCACATAACACAAAGGACGACTCCCTGATAATAAATTGAATCCAGCAACCCTGAATTTGCATGAATGTTTTGGGTTCAAAGAAGCGTTACTTGGGATGCTCAAATCATACTTCAATATTGCTAATATTGACCTACATACTTGCTGTTCAAAGGCAAGAATATAAATTTATTAATCTCTTGCCACAGACAAGTTAAAATGGAGGCATCCTCTTTATCAATATATTTAATTAAATATTTAAAATACAGATATTTAACAAAGCTGGAGTCTCCATTTGAACTTGTCATAAGCAAGCGGAACAGATCTAAAACTACACTTTAAGCTAAATCAAATTCACTCCCCAGCTCGACATAAACCATAATACCAATTAAAACCTATACAAAACATACTCTCCTTACTGTTGTACAACTTTCAAACCAACTATTCGCACTCAAAACTGAAAAACCTTGAAATGGAAACTAATTAAAGTTAGAATAGCCTAGGCCGATCAGGTCACCTGCTACATTACCGCATATGTATACTTAAAATCACTACAACTTCTAAATTACGGCTAAGTGACCTATCTGCCTGAGTAGTATAGGTGTTACCGGCCTGCCTGGGATGATGGGTTTCCAAACCGGTACTTAAAACTAAGATTTTACACATTAATTAACTAAATTCAACAGTAAGGAGATCATAGACAAAAACACAATTTAAGCCAAATAATACTTCAATATTGCAAATATTGAGCTACATAGGCCTACTTGCTGTTTAAAGGCAAGAATATAAATTCTCTGGCAAATTAAGGCTAGGGACAGCATTTTTCTTAAGTTTTCTAACCATTCGACTATTGTCAATCGGAACAACCCCTAAAATAAGTTTGCGAAGAACGGATTACATTCTATGTACGACACAGAAGTATTAGGCTACAAGTTTATCAGTATTTTTGATGTAGCTAAATCCTTGTGAGAACAATTAGAGACAATAACTATCAATAATCAACAGTATCGGTGCTTACGCTGTGGAAAGAAGTCGTCTTCACAAAAATTCAGACTGCACACTGTCATGTAACGTGTAACACGTTTTCCAATTGACAGCGCCGTATCCCATCTTTCTCTCTGAACTTTTTGTACAGGAAAGTAGTGAAGAGATTTCGTACCCATTTTATACGATTTGCAACCGTATACAGAGCAGTACCTCGTCGAATTTGATAAATTCCTTTCTGTTTCCATCAGGACATCAATGTTTCACCATGAAAATAAACCTCACCAGTCACAATGTTACAGCTTCAACATTCTACCGCGTGGCTGCGCCATCCAACTTTTCTGACGTCAATAGTTACACATTGGTAAGACTATAATATGATCCTAGGCCATTAAAACTATTAGACCATGGGGGTGTATGTTAAGTTTTAATAACCTGTAATTACAGGCCTACATCAGTATTGTCATTACTACCAATTCGACCAACTGAACACCCAGCCCAAACACTGCATTCCTACCATAACATAAACCGTACAGCTTATTTTCCTGTGTATTTACAAACATAAATACAAAGTGCCCATAGCATGAATATGCAAGGAAACACATCTACACATTTGTTTGTTCTTGGCTTATTAGAGGAGGACAGGTGCATTGGAATGGTATTTGGGTCGCAGCACATGACACGAGTCGACTACTTTAGCACCATGACTTAGCATAAGTATATTCACGTTGGACTTCGTTCCACAGGACAAGAACACATTAATGTATATAGTTACACATTGGTAAGACTATATGATATAGGCCATTAAACCTATTAGACCATGGGGTGTGTGCGTTAAGTTTTAATAGCCTGTAATTACAGTCCTACATGGCATTACCACCTATTCTAACTGAACTGATCTGTTTTGAATACTGTAATAATTTGAAATTCAAGGAAGGGGAAAAATTAAAGCTTAGACACGTTGTCATGAATCATGAGATTCATATTCTACTGCAATGTGAAATTAATTAATTGATTATTCACACTCCTCAAGATCTTCAGTACACACATGCAATAGGCTCATTTAAATATTTCTGCGAGTTGTAATCAAGTTGTTGCAATGGTTTATGGAACCCAACCTTATTCATCTTGTACTCTACCGTAGGTCTACATTATAGGCCTATTAAAAAAAACATTACGAGAACCCACAGTACCTAGTTTCACTACCCACTGCCAAAACATTACGGTAACACAGACTTCTTACCTGGTCATAGACTGGATCATTTCTTAGGAGAGTAATTGCCATATATTCCTCTGCTATTTCGAGAACGGCGATTTACGATTTGTTTTTTTTTTCCTTCTTCCGGTGATAGGCACAGTTCACAGAATTTGGTAGGTCTACCTATGGGATAAATAATAGTGAAAGTTAATTGATATGTCAAGTAGAATGTCACCTGCGTCTAATATCAATTCAAAACTAGGCCGATATTTTTCACAGCCACTACAGAAACACAAAACTTAAATTCTTAAAATAAGCGTACTTACTCGCCGTAGCAGAAGAACTGTTCACTTCTCATTACCACGAAGACAATTTGATATAAGAAAGATGAGATAGAACACAACATTAGCTTATTTAGCTTATTTGTATACGGCCAATGTTATTACATACAACTCATAAACAGAGCCGCCATGGCATGGTCAGTGCCGCCAACCCAGTAGAAATAATGTTTATTTAATGATAAGTGCCGTAATTATCGTCTGTGAGCAACATAATTGCAAGGAAATGTCAATTAGGAATTATGTGTATATTTGTCGACTAAATATAGTGATATGTTTGCAATTTAATTACAACGTTGTATCATGCATATGTTGGCAACACGATATACACGATATACAGCGCTCCATACGACTGGCACGTGCTACTACACCGATGGTGCCAAATGATCCCTATCTGGTTGACACCCCCTGGTCTAGGCCGGTATGAGCGCATTCAGTCGGCCGTGAACGCTCTATCAAAGTTCCAACGTTCACCACTAGGTATCATTGATATCTGGTGGCGAAAGTTGGAACTACGTGAAATTGAACGGAACTTATAGCTCACCCTAGTGGTGTCCGCTTGAAGCAGCTACAGCCTCTGGCGAGCCGAACATGTCCTCAGACACTCCCGGCATAAAAGCCATACGATTAATAAATAAATAAATAAAAGTATAATTTTTTGGCCCTCCTATAAGAAGTTCTATCGACCGCTTCTTAAAATGTTATTTATAAATATTAGGTAGATGGTGGATGTAACATTATTACTATTATTTCTATGTAACTATGCAAAATGGGAACACGCCCCGCAGAGATGCCTGTGTATCACTCTCAAATCAAATGTAATTGCAGTACACAATAAATTCATGTTTTATTTTCCAAGAACCTTCACAATGTCTACTAATATCCACAAGAACATCTGCCCGAAGTTCCAGGAGACCATGAAGATCCAGATTAGCATAATTATAGGCACATTGTTGGCTCTACGATATACGATACACCATATAAATGATTACGTAGCATGTAAATTGAGGCTCTCAATATGCTAAAGCAGAATTTTTAAGATCATTTTCAATTATGTCATTTTCTTGAAGAATGTTTACGACGAACTTGAAGAATGTTCCCCGGAGATCTTTCAGTTTCCATGCATTTTCAGGCAGATTATATATCTAACTCAGGTGAGGAATGCATGGTCGGTAAATATCCTCTTTCTCCTCGTTGACTCGTACCGCTAATTGAATGTCCACTTCCTTTCGTATCGTCCCAGTTTCAAACATCTTCTGTTCTTCCTGCCAATGGCAACGATATCAGCTCTACGGTGACTGCCATTTTGCGAAATGCATTGCACCTCTTCATAAACCCCATTTCATTTTCCTCCGGAAAGTGGCTATCGATAATCGTTCTCTGTGATGGTGGGAATTTCGCATTAGCTTTCCTTTAGAACATTTATGTAGGACATGTCCTAGCGACTCTGGTTGGTCACATCCTGGTTATCGGCATAAGGCTGTGTGCTGGCTTCTCCCCGGCACAACTCTCGCCGCTGAGATGTGGTATGATGTTTTGGTAGCATTCGTCCATTCAGAGCACGATAAGCCTTTTCTTGTATTTATCTATGAGTTGTTCTTAGGATGTTGCTCGTAAACATTTACTTCTTTACCTTTGTGAGGAAGATTCCACCAAGCATCTTTCCACGTTTCAATGAGTGGAGTGGACCGTAACCTTTACGCTACTACTTGTTTATCTTGAAGACCACTTTGATAGTGTGCATGATATAGAATTCATTTCCCACAGCTAAAGAATTTATCTATAAAAGCTTGAGGAAATTCAGCTCCTGTTTTAGCAAAGCCTCGTTGAGCAACGGTGAGAAACCTGCAAAAGATTGAAAGAACAAAACTCTTCTGTATCATTTGTATGGGCACTGCGGAGGAGGAAGCGTGCAGCTGTTGAACTCCACCATCTCTTTCTCTCTCTTGTTCGCTTGTTCGAGTTCCGACGTAACATGTAAACACAGAGCTTCAGCCTCATAGAATAAAGAATGAAGGTTCTCAATTCCTGCATAGAGACAGAAGAACGTCTTCTCTGTTTCATCCTCCATCAAGCGTTCACATTAATATTACGGTTCACTTCCTGGCACATAATTTACGAACAAGCAATAGCCTATGCAATGGGAACTAGGGGGAAAAAGCCATTATTCACAATTTCTAATATAGGCTATATACGTTACATATATATAATTTTTTCATTTACGAGCTCACGTGGTCATTTCAGCCCTGTGAAAATGTGTGTGTCTGTGTGTATAGAATTTGTGTGATAACCTGTGCTATTGTGTTGCATGTAGTAGTAGTCGGGGATTGGGATGAAAGCGCCTTGTCCCAGCATTTTAAGTGGAGTAGAATCAAGGAAACCTAGGAAAATCACTTCTACGAAGGCCGAGGTGAGAATCGAGCTCGCCTCTTCTCAGTTTTGCTTCACGAGACTGACTGCGCCCCGTTCGAGCCCTCAGACTAAAATTAAAGTTCCTGTCAGAGCCGGGATTTGAACCTCGACATATCGGGTGACAGCCAAGGATGGAAAACGCTACACCACGAGGTGGTCTCTAATATACATAACTAGTTGTGGGTTTTTTCTCATATGGAAAGGAAGTTGATCCCATTTTTGAACTTTATTTTTCCATTCTATGAATCACTCGTTATTAAAGAAGTTGACATGGGCTTTTTACATTTTATTATTGGTTGGCATTGTTTATACCACCTAGTAGCAGTGCAGGTCCGGGTTCGATTCCGGGCTCTGTCAAGAATGTTTAATTCTGGTGTGAGAGGACAGAAACGGTGCACACTTAACCTCGTAAGGCAAATCTATAAGTGGAGCGTTCGATTCCCATCTCAGCCATCCTTGAAGTGGTTTCCCTTGATTTCCCTAATTCTACTCCAGAAAAATGCTAGGATGGTTCCTAAGTTAAGGCTAGGTTCGCCTCCGTCCCAATCCAACACCCCCCTCCGCACACACAATTTATAAATACACTACTACAGCCATCATAGTAACACAGGTTATCACACAAATTCCTCACAGTCCCATAAATATACAGGCCTATTAGACCACGATGTTGCTGCCCCTAAAATAAGCAACAACAACAACAACGGCATTGTTTACATAAACGGAATATTTACTTTGGAAAATATCTTTAAGCCATTCAGCATGAGGCTTGAAAGGACATGATCATTATACTGGTCTAGTAGAACTCAAGGAATGAAAATCCACAGCCTGCTTCCAGTCGACCGACCGGGTCTGAGATTGAATGAATGAAGCCCCCATCTAACGGCGAGGATATGAACTGTGCCGGCTGCCGAAGCCTGTCGCACTCCCATGAGGCAATGATTAAATGAATGACAGACGAAATGAAATGATAGTGGAGAGTGTTGCTGGAATAAATTTTTTGACAGGGAAAACAGGAGTACCCGGAGATAAACCTGTCTGCCTCCGTTTTGTCCAGCACAGACCTCACATGGAGTGAACGGGAATTGAACCACGGACCCAGCGGTGAGAGGACGGCGTGCTGCAGCCTAAGCCACGGAGGGTTCTGAAATCAAGGAAAAAGCTTTAACATTATGAAGTGAGTTATTTTGTTTTATGGGGCGGAGCAGAGAGGAAGATTACAGGATGGACAGAAGAATGCAGACAGCACAATGAACGGATGAAGAGATATTGGGAAAAGTTCTAACGCACTCCATACTTGGGCCTAACGAGTCAAAATAATAATAATAATAATAATAATGTTGTTTTTTTCTTTTCATTACCGAGGTCTTTAGAGACGCCGGGGTGCCCGAATTTTGTAGTAAGGGGATCTTTAACGTGACAGTATATCTACCAACAAGGCGTAGTCGGTAGCATGCTGAACTGCTATGCCCAAGATAGCGGGTTCAAACCCGGCCGAAGTCGTCGGATTTTTTAAGAGCGTTAAAAATCCTTCAGTATGCCTTCTTTCGGAGGGGAAGTAAAGCCGGCGGTCCCATGTCATAGATTTATGGCATGTTAAAGATCCTTTCACAGACTAAACTTGTGTAAAGCAAAATTTGTTAGGTTAGATTTCGTCAGAACGCTCTATCAAAGTTCCAACGTTCACCACTAGGTATCATTGATATCTGGTGGCGAAAGTTGGAACTACTTGAAATTGAACGGAACTTGTAGCTCGCCCTTTAGGGTGTCCGCTGGAAGCAGCTACAGACTCAGGCGAGCCGAACATGTCCTCGGACACTCCCGGCACTAAAAGCCATACGATAAATAAATACCAACAAGGCACACCCTCAAATGCCAGTTGACTGCGCCAGGATTCGATCCTACAACCTTGGTCACAGCAGGCGAGAACATAGTCTGGTTGGTTGGTTCCTCAGTTTTGGGGATGCGACAACGTGATCATGTAGCCCCGTGTACTTTGGGTGTGCTTAGAATCTGTCTGATAACCGGTATTAATAGTGATGGCTGTATTAGTATGTGTTTTCTGTGATTCAGACGACCAATTTCAAGTAGTGCCTACTTTTGCTAGCAAATGCTAACGTCAACAACACCTACCTGCAAACTTGGCTACTAGATGGCACCGCAACCCGCACCTGGCGACGAACGTTGGAACTTAATAGAGCGGTAATCAAATCTAACCTACAAATTTAGCTTCCCACTATTGTAGTTAGTGGAAGGATCTTTTACATACCATAAATCCGCCCGCCGGCTTTACTTCCCCTCCGAAGGAAGGCATTCTAAGGGATTTTTAACGCTCATAAAAAATCCGATGACTTCGGCCGGTTTTGAACCCGCGATCTTGGGCATAGAAGCTCGCGCAGCCAGTCTTTTCCGTGAAGAGGCGGAGCTCTAGATCTACACTGTAGGTATCGTGGCCTACGTTGTATATAACGTAGGCCACGGTAGGTATAGAGACCACTACTACAATATGGTGTGTATGACCCGTGAAAGATAGAGAGGTTGATTGTAGAAAGTGTTGCGTCATTTGACCGCAACAATTTACGACGTATTTTTCCCGTAACCTCCATCAAAAAATATGAAAGAAACACTTTTATCATTCGAGAAACAAAAATGTTATAACTTACTATATAAACTAAAAAGAAGAGGAGCGTGAATACGAAATGTCATAGCTGCCTGTCTCTCACTGAGACGGCCTGGGTTGGAATCCCGGCGACAGTAGGGTGGTGGTGAAAAACCCCGTGGGATCAGGAAGAACATCCCACCTTAAATCCTCGGTAAAACTAACATGATTCAGGTTGGCTTCAGTGTCCCAACTAATTAAAATCCTCTGTTTTATGTTTTATAGAAACTGAAAAGACAACAAATCACCCAGAAAAATCTCAACTAGAATACGTCTAGTCGATCAGATGAACAAGTGGGGACACTCTTGGTAACAGTTTTGGCCCAGTCCCAACACCGGATTTACACGAGAACTTTCACAACAGTGTTGGAGATTAATAATAAATTGTTGTTAATTCATTTTAGGTGACATCTTGGTCATCAACCCCTTGTAGATGGGTATGTGTTCAGCATTTTTGACAACCTGTATTTGGACTATGTGATGACCGTAGAAGAGTGTGTAACTGTATTAGGGACAGGTTAGTTAGTTTTAAGGGGCGGAACTACGAGGTCATCTGCCCCTATTAACACATATTAAAGAATACAAATTTGGAATTGAATTTAAAATTTTGAGGGTGGCCACCTAAATTTGAAAAGACCTAAAATTAATATAACAAAAAATAAAATAAAATAATAAGTATAAAAATAAACAAACCACGGTTGTCAAGCCAGAGGGACTCTATAGCTCAGAATGCTTGATATTGAATAAGAAAGGGGAAATCAAGGATTTAGAGAAGAAGGAAAGGAAAATCTTGAGAAAGATCCTAGGACCTGAAAAACAAAAAGATGGTACATGGAGGAAGAGGAGAAATGAAGATCTCTACAGACAGGCAGAGAAAATCACAGACACCATCCGTAAGAGGAGATTGAAGTTTTATGGACACCTCATGAGAATGAGCGAGAGTCGACTAACGAAGAGAATCTTTAACTACATCACCAAGATCAAGGCAACTACATTATGGATAGAGGAAACGAGAAAAGACATGGAGGAAGTGAGGATAAATCCAGAAGACACTTGGAATAGAGATGTGTTTCGAGCTAAGATTGATAAATTCAAGGGGTTCCAGGAAAAGCAATGAAAAAGGACCAAAAACACCTAGTCAGATGAGAGGAGGAGGAACCACAGCGAAAGGATGAAGAAATTTTGGGAGAAGAAAAAAAGACTAACCAACAAATCAGTTGTTTTCCGTGGTCCACAGTAGGCCAAAATCGAAGGAAGAAGAAGAAGAAACAAAAATTATGGAAAAACAAAAAAATATCATTCAAAAACGAACAGGGATGGGGTAGGTGTCCTGAGACTTGAAGTAAGGTACTATCCCGGCATTTACCTGGAGGGTATGTGGAAAATTGCGAGGGATAACCACACTCAGGATAACCGCTGTCAGAGCCGCGATTCGAACGTCAGATCTTCGGACTTGCTGCAGTTTCCCTCGTGGGCGTAGTGCACTGTTCGGGATTATAACTATGGTATTTAGTTAGCAATTGTTGTTTTAAGGGGCGGACCAGTGAGGTTGTCTATCCTACTATGGTAGGCTATAGGTCAAGTTGTTTACCTCCCACCAAGATGAACGGAGTTCGATTCCCGGCCACTACGTGTGAGAGATTTTCGAAGTGAAATGTCATGTCCTGTGGTTCGGATTCCATGTAAGAGAAAGATCCTGTGGCTCATGATCGCAAGATTAACGGTCACGTAAACCTACAACCTTCCTTCCTTATTATGGTACACGCTATATCATAAAGTTACTCTACACATCCCTTTGGTATTTGGCTCTGAAGTCTAAAACTGAAGTTACCATTAGTACGCCTAATCTTTGTCTGAGCGACTGTATATTATTCTTCCAAATAAATTTTCCCTTAAATTTACAGTACCGTATTTTGCGAACTGGCAGCTGTGGAATAATATTGTTCTGACCTGCTGACCCGATAACATGAGAATTTTCCCATTACACCCCTTCTGTTCTTATGATTCGACTAGAGGCATTACCCCCCCCCCCCCTCCGGGTGGGAAATTTTCAACTCCCAATAAAATAACGGTGTTCAAGAGCTAACGTGCTAACGCGTGCCTCGCTGGCATTCGGAGAGTGTGGGTTCATATCTCACCTGAAAATGGTTTTACCATTTTACCACCATGAAAATTCCGGGACGGTTCATGACCGATTTCCCTCCAAAACTCACTTCCCTGATCCGTCCTGAATAAAAAATAAATTGTCATTGGCTGCATTAACAAAATTATAAAATCGACAATATGGACAAATTATTTCATAAATCAACCATCCACATTCATGGAGTTGGTAAAATTCCCTTTCGAAGCAAAGCATCAAACCATTCTTCATCCATGCTATCTTCTGCTGCTTTTGAATTGTGTGAGTTGCAATCCCCTGTTTTGATATTCATCGTTCTCTCCAGAGAATTAATTTCAGGGGCTAGTGACATCATGGTATATACTTGAGTGTGGGGTGACTTTGTTTGACAACCTGTGTTCCTGAGGTGACTGTAGTAGTGTATGTGACTACATTTATTAGGGTCAAGGATTTCGATAGATTTCCCAAGTCTTGAAGTAAGGAGTTTTTCTGGAAGGATTGTGGAGAAACCAGAGGAAACCCAACTCACGATGATCTCTGCCAGTGGCGGGAATCGAACTACTGATCATCTAACTTGCAGCTCCCCATTGCAGTCGTGGTGTGTGAATTAACGCGCATGGCTATCAGAGAGATGTCCCCCAATCAACATTTGTTGAGTAGGCACACAAGTGATTCCACCATACGACATGATTCTAGACTAGACGAGAAACCGAGCAAAATGAAGATGCTCCATTAGACCTTAGGACTGACACAATGTGAGCACGTACGGAGTAGGCTTACAGATGTTCGGCGAAGATAAGGCGTTGCTCCAATCGTGGAGAAAGTGGCGGAAGCTCGTCTCCACTGGTATGGTCACGTTATGAGAAGGCAAGATAACTCAGTCAATATCTCAGCTCAATTGACCCAGGTGGAAGACCAACAAAAAGGTGGACCGACAATATCAAGGTCGGCATGAACGATGTTAGCTTAAAACCTCAAGATGCCAACGACAGAAATAGAGAAATGGAGGTGATGAAGCGTGACAGCAGACCCTGTACGGCGGGATAAACGTTAGGAGAGAGAGATACCAAACACAATTCTGTATGAGAAAGAAGGAATTACAAAATTTGCAATAAGCCCAACGTTAATAATTTAAATAGGTTTTTTGATGGTGACCTTTTACTCAGAATAACCCATTACCACGCAATTGAGTGTTTTAAATCGTGATTTTTCAATCATTGCGTGAGAAGTAATTAAAAGCATGCTAATGAAGTTCCTACAAAGCTTCTGGAAGCTTTTACTTTACTTATTTACCTCCAATATCCAAGCTTCCTTCCAGCGAATATCCTCCCTCTTCCTCACTTGCTCTTAGGTTAGAAATTGTATCCTCAATTACATTCACAGAAAGGAACAGCGACAATCCTGACTATAAAGAGTAATCAAGACTAATTTTAAGTTGATTGTTCAGTTAAGCGAAAGCCAACCAGATAAGCTCACAATATAAGAGAATTCGGGGTCCGAGTATCAGGTGTCCTTGGAATGGTCTTATGTGGTTTCTCATTTTTAACTTCAAGCATATGCCAGAACGGTACTTTCTAATTGGCCGTGGCCGCTGGCTTCCAACTCCTAGCCCAATTTAATTCATCTTCATTCATTTCGTCTCTCGTTGACTACTCTCATGAGGTTGAAGTAAGCAAGGACATACGACCAGGAAAACCATTCGCCATATTACGTCATTGCTTCTTCCCTGATCCAAATGACATTATCTCTGACTTACAAATCAATATATCAATATATCAATGAGTATGTGTTGGCACGTTTATTCTAAATGCTCATATGCTTCCCACATTCGTCTAGTCTCTAGACATTACATCTCAACATCTCCGGCTTCGGTGGCGTAGTTGGTAGCATGCAGGACTGCTGTGCCCAAGATAGCGGATTCAAACCCAGCCGAAGTCATCGGATTTTTTAAGAGAGTTAAAATCCTTCAGTGTGCCTTCCTTCGGAGGGGAAGTAAAGTCAGCGGCCCCATGTCATAGATTTATGGCATGTAAAAGATCCTTCCACTATACTTGTGTGAAGCTAAATTTCTAGGTTAGATTTCGTTGGAACGCTCTATCCAAGTTCCAACATTCACCACTAGGTATAAGTGACATCTGGTAGCAGAAGTTGGAACTACTTGAAATTGAACGGAACTTGTAACTCATCCTATGGGTGTCCGGTTGAAGCAGCTACAGCCTCTGTCCTCGGACACTCCCGGCACTAAAAGCCATACGATAAATAAATAAATAAATAAATAAATAAATAAATAAATAAATAAATAAACAAATAAATAAATAAATAAATCTCCGTCTATTTCTTCTTAACTAACAGGTACCGCCCCAAAACAGTGGCTAACAATGCTTAGTATGCTAGTCTTTGGTCCGAAGAGTCGTAGACTCTACTCCTGGACGTAAATTTTAATTTCCTATAGTTAAATCTCCTGGCTCGGGGACTAAGTGTTTGTGACATCTTCATCATCATGTTTTCCTCATCATGAAATGCAGGTCTTCCACGGGCGTTAACTAGAAATAACTGCACCAGGCCTCCCAGGAGGTCATACGACATGTCATTTAGTTTTCTATAGAGTAACTTGTACCTTTGACGGGGAGTCGTCCGTTCATTGTAAGTATTGAATCTATTTTGAATTCAAGTCGTTACGCTCCCTCCCACTCTATCAGTAACCGAGTTCTTGACTTATCACGTAAATGCTCAGTTTGATTTCTCAAACGTTCCTTGGTGCCAAGAGGACACACGAATCGGTCAATCAAGTTTCCTTAGGCCACCTTTTCATTACACACGAGTAACCTACATAAAATTACAGCTTTCCTCTATGAAAGCCAGAAAGAAGTTCGCCAAATACTGACCAAACCTGGCTTTCAATTGACAGGGTTTTGGGTAATTTCCACTGAGTTAGTTATTGCTGATTTAAGGGACGGAACAGCGAGGTCATCTGTTCCTCCTTACAAACATAAAATTAAACAAATTTGGATAAATTTAAAAATTGAGGTGAATGCCTAAAAGTTATTTGGAAAAATGCCAAAAGTTAATCAAACAAAAATATATTAAAATTAATTGTTTAATAGTCGAATAAACAAAAATTACGGAAAACAAAAAATTCAGTATTTCAAAAAAAAAACAAAAAAAAAACAAGGTCTTTCAGTAAATGTATACTTGAAAATTTAAATTGCTGCCCTAACCCACTCTCCCTTATAAAGCGGATGTCAAGATCAGCAGCCACCACGTCATCGGCTAATACCAAATCAACTGTATTCTGCAAACCAAGGTTTCTTCGTAGATTAGCAAGATCCACACGCTACTGTAGGTTAAAATGTGAGACACAGTGAATACGGCTCCACAGGTACAAATTGGGGAGGGCTTCCCTTTTCATCAGATATGAGTGGGTGTATCTTACGAAGTCTACACAAAAGGGCGGACTCCCTCCGTGACCGGAAAGAGCTCCGCCAGACGCGAGTAGTTCCTTTGATCACTCTCAGCTTACTGGACTTTGGGTCAGATAGCCACTGACTCTCCCATAATACCAGTACTTGTCGGCGTAATTGAGGTCGAATATCTCTAGCTGGTACCTCCATTGGCCAAGGTGGTAATGTAACCGCCTCTTTTGCAGCTTGTTCCCCTAACTCATTTCCCACAATTCCCATGTGGCTATTTCGACTGAGATTCCCAGAATACCGATACTGGGGGCATAACTGAGAGTAAATGAAAAAATGAAAATCCACAGCCTGCTTCCAGTCGACTGACCGGGTCAGGGAATGGAATGAATGAAGCCCCCATCTAGCGGCGAGGATATGAACTGAGCCGGCTGCCGAAGCCTGTCGCACTCCCCTGGGGCAATGATTAAATGCATGACAGATGAAATGAAATGATAGGGGAGAGTGTTGCTGGAATGAAATTGTGACAGGGAAAACCGAAGTTACCGGAGAAAAACCTGTCGGCCTCTGCTTTGACCAGCACACATCCCACATGGAGTGACCGGGATTTGAACCACGGACGCAGCGGTGAGAGGCCGGCGTGCTGCCGCCCAAGCCACGGAGGCTCAACTGAGAGTAAATATTCCTGGCAAATGCCTCCATTGATTGAGGTGGTAGTGAAACCACCTCTTTTGAAGCTTGACTCGTTGGCTAATCTCCCGTTGTTCCCATGAGGCTTGAGATGGCTCTAATATCAGCCTTGCACAGCTCCACCGAATTCGGAACATGAAGATTAAAGCCACTCTGTGTCAGAAAATAAGAAATAACCGCATGGGAGGAGTCACCTTTGGGGCGTCAATTCACCGGTATTCAACGAATTCAAAAAGGAATCTTCACATCCACATCTGGACTACATAATAAACAGTTAGAGTTCATAAAGCTTTAATGGGGCTAATATCGCTCCACATACACCATTGAATTCTAGATCGTCCATTTGCATCTAATTTGCAAATAGCAGTAAGTGCGAGCAAGTTATTACCTGGCGATAATCGACTCCATAGGGGATCCCTTGCCTTTGAATATCCTGGCGATAATCGACTCCACAGGAGGTCCATTGCTGATGAATATGAGTTCACAAGTAACAACATAACTGAAATGCGTTCTGTAATTATAACACCACATTGGTCAACTACAAATACAATTGCTTGAGTGAATTTACCCTTAGGAGATTCCAACTTAATCCAATGTATGTTTAGGGGCCGATAACCCAGATGTTAGGCCCCATAAAACAACAATTATCATCATCATATCAATGTATGTTGACAATTATCTCTCTACTACTATAATCAGTTTTACAGAATTTAATTAATGTCTGAGGGCAGGAACAGGGTACACTCAGCCTCGTGAGGCAGATCTGAGAAGTTTCTCATTCTAGCTATTCTAGAAATTATTTTTCGTGATTTTCCACTTCTACGTAAGACCAAGGCTGCCCTCTACACTAAGCCTAGTCGCTATTTAGAAAACTACACACAAATACAGCCATCACATTGTAACGGGTTATCAGATAGATTCCACAAACCCAAGAACACGGAACTACAAGACAAGCCGCTAATTGAATTAATAACAAGTTGTACAGTACTGGAGAAAGGAACTTGCACTGTAATATCACACCAGCGCAAATTTAACCCACCCTTTCAGAGATATGAGTAAGAAAACCTGTGACGAAAGTGTGTTTGCTTGTGTGAATTACGTGAACATCTATGGATGTCCAAGCCATGAGGCACCTTATGATTTCACCGCAGAGATGGGGACTTTTCAGGATTTGTTTCTAGGGTACTAGGGAACATCTATGCCAAATTTCAGCTTTACATTATTATTTTTTTAGGTAAAAACTTAATATGCCTGGTCTATACGGTTAGGTCACGTTCCAGCAGGTGCGGCACTAAGTTTAAAATGTATTCAACATCTGTTTTCTCCTAACATTACAGTAGTCACATATAAGTGAACTGCACCACTCAAAGTGCCATGTAATTGTTATTTGCAAAGTTTTTGGAGGGTTCAAAAGGGCTTAAATGGGGCCTAAGTGCCAAAAACAGCATTTTTGCTTCCTGCGTTCAAAATATTGATCCAAAATCAGTTCTAATGAGCTTTGATAGTAATAAGAGAAGGACTGCGTTAAATATAATTCTCTTATTGGTCGTAATTATTGCCGTACATTTAAACAGATGAGTAATAAAACATTTTTAGCTCAACTTTTCTCACGAAAATTTAGCTAATTTGTCATTAGCCGGGACTTATCGTGTAAACAGCTGCTGATAGCGACTAAAGACCCGAAGTAAAAGTTGTGAAGCACACTTGTAGCTTTAAAACGATACATTGCCCATGTTCATACGACAAACAGCAGCAGAGATACAGTTACAAATATAAAAGTGCAAGTGTGGCAGTCGCTTTCCGAACGAACGCCCATTTACGCTGGTGGGCTCCATCTATTCACCTTTGCTGACACCATTTTGTATCTTTGATCAAGAGCTTTTAGGATGGTATTCCTTTGAATCCAGGTAAACTAGCAGAAACAGTTTGCATAGAACAAAACGAGTTTAATGCAGTTAGCAGTTAAACGTACATTCATAATATGCATAATGCAAATAATAACAAAACAAAACTTAAAAAGCTTTCTTTAGACATAGAACACTTGCAAAACAAAGCTTACATCGGACTCAATCGTTCTCCTCATCGTCTGAGCCATCAAATGTGACGTTGCCACACGCTTTTCCACTGCAGTGTCCACACATTAAGGAGCATTCTAAACCGGAACGTACACACTCACACCGGCTGCCACAAGAGATCTTGCAGTTGCAGGACACCAAATTGAGGAGATGATCTGGAGCAGCTGGAAGATGAGTTGTCACTGGTACTAAATCTGAGTGTTGGATTTTCCATCCCCATTGGGTCGGGTCCAAAGAAAATCCTAACCATTCCTGAACTTGCAAATATACCCGCAGTGAATGTTGTTTGCATGCCGCCAAAGTCGGCGGAAGTGAAGTCAGCTGAAATGATGCAGTGACCGGCTGTTTGGCAATTTTTTGGCTGTATTTCACTACCCGAAGTTCGTCGAGGCTTTTGCACTCCAATTTGGCACTATCGTAGAGACAAATGGCGAACTTCTCTCCAGCTGATATTATGGCCTTTTCATCTGGAGCCGTAGAGACGAATACCTTCATTGCCTCGCGTAAAGATGCGGAATCCTTCAATATTTTCCAGGCTTGCTGTTTGAAGTACTACTCTACCCACAGCTTTCCTGAGCGAGATTTCTGGGTCATTGAAGAAAATGTGTCATGAAGCGACTCTTTAAGACGTTGAAGGCAAGGATATGATAGCAAGTCGTTGGTGGTGCCTTCTTGGAATGCGGTAAAAAGCGCCTGTTTTTCGTCCTTGTCATCCTTCTGCCCGTCGTTCATTGAGTAACATTGTCCCGACAGCCTGTTTTGTCAGAAAATGCGCTCTGTGGGCCCTAGAACATGCACAGTTTCGCGTTATTGATACATTTGAAATTGAAGGCATAACGTATTCATTAACAGCGAGCTAATTGCAAGCCTGCGTGGCCTGACATCATGTGAGTCACTGACGATTTAGCGTATATTTCCACCCAGAGCTCCTCCAAACCGCTTCTATTCATCACATAGCCGATTACCCCAAGAAACGACATCAGAAGGTGAAATCCGCCTAGATGAACAACCACGTTTTTGAGTTCCTCTGAAGTGTCCGATGCGACTATCTCTGCAACTTTCGCGTATAGGGGCTGGTCAAAGGTTACGAAACAAGCGCTTTCTTTCACTTCCGCGCACTCTCTTGCGGCAAACTTCAACGCGGTATATATAGTTGATGGATAGCTTGGTTCCAAGTTATTGAACGGCAGGGCATCAATTGACGTTGTCTGGGAAGCTGGTTGAGCATGAGCAGACAGTGACGTCTTCATAAAGCCGTTCCACGAAGCGGGTAAATTAATACCTGACCACCGTCCAGATAACCACAAGGAGTCCATCATCGACGCAATAGCCACAGAGTTTGGGTTTCCACAGTTAACTCCTTAATCTTGACGTCCTTTGAACCAGGAGAAGAGGGTTTCCGATACCACGAAATGTTGAACTTTCCCATCGCCGCAATCACACCAGCATTAGGAACTTGTCGTGTACGTGGGAGTGGAGATATTTCACTGTCAGGCGCTGGACCTGTGCACTTGATGCCTCCCATGCAGTGAAATGTGCTTCACCCGTCCAATGTCCATATGTTATAGTCAACGTTGTCAAAGCAAAACTGGGTGAACGCTCCAGCATTCGGGATTGGACGTTCTTCACGAAGCGCTGAAACTTCGTACCTGTAGACTTCCGCCACATTTACTGAAAATCCAAGACTGTTTAGAAGTTGAATTAATTGTTTCGAGTTTTGTTGGCCTGCTCCGACAGGCCGAGCGCTGTCGCCTAGAAACGCGATCGGGTGCCTTTTCAACAGCGGTTATGCTTTGGGACCGTAACTCGGTAGCCGTTTCTCGCGTAGACATGGGTAATGTACCAATGTAAAGGTAAAAGTATGCTTTATAACTTTCATTCTGTGTCTTTAGTCAATATCAGCAGTTGTTTAAAAAATAATGACCTGATAATGACAAATTAACCAAATTTTCGTGTAAAAATTGTGCTAAAAATGTTAAATTAGTCGTTTTTTTCCTTCATCAATAGCAATAATTAGGCCTGATAAGTCCGTTATCCTACTGGTTCATTTTTATTAATTGCTAAAGCTCGCGAGAACTAAATTTGGATCAATATTTTGAACGCAGGAAGCAAAATTGCTGTTTTTGGCACTTAGGCCCCATTTAAGCCCTTTTGAACCCTTCAAAAACTATGACGCGGACACCGCAGAGATGGGGACTTTTCAGGATTTGTTTCTAGAGTACTAGGGAACATTTATGCCAAATTCCAGCTTTACATTTTTTTCTTTAGGTTGGCCGTGTTTTTTGCATATAATGCCTGGGCTATAGCCCATGAGTGCTTGGCCTAGGGTGGGTTCTTTGCTACAGCGCAGCCAGCGCGATAAGTACACAAAGCAGCGGCCCAAGCTGGTATGGCTAACGGCAGCTACGCGCGTTCCTGGCTAGCAGACAGCACCCACCAGAGAAGAGAGAACCCAGCCTGACGTTACCAAATTTTATGATGACGTGCGCCAAGATTAAAAACGTGCACATTTCAGCACAGTAACTTACTGGTATTCTCCTAACAGTCAAGTACATGTCTGACTGTGAAAATAACTCCACTGGTCAATGTGCCTACCTATAATAGTAAAGCCATTGTTACGTCCACCTTGACGTTTCAGAGCTACGCTAAAGCTATCTAGTGGTCAAAAGTGTAATAATTTTAAATAGCTAATCTCAGGCAGCCATTCAAATCGATATATCACAATAAATTGAATTCCGTTCGCTAAATTGCGACATCACGTACGAAACTCTATTTGTCGTGATTTGTATTTATCGTATGGCTTTTGGTGCCGGGAGTGTCCGAGGACATGTTCGGCTCGCCAGAAGCTGTAGCTGCTTCAAGCGGACACCCATAGGGTGAGCTACAAGTTCCATTCGATTTCAAGTAGTTCCAACTTTCGCTACCAGACGTCACTGATACCTAGTGGTGAACGTTGGAACTTTGATAGAGCGTTTCAAAGAAATCTAACCTAGAAATTTAGCTTCACACAAGTTTAGTCTGTGGAAGAATCTTTTGCATGCCATAAATCTATGGGACCGCCGGTTTAACTTCCCCTCCGAAGGAAGGCATACTGAAGGATTTTAACGCTCTTAAAATAACCGACGACTCCGGCCAGGTTTGAACCCACTATCTTGGGAACAGCAGTTCAGCATGCTACCAACTACGCCACCGAAGCTGATTATACTGTAGTAATAGATGTTTACTCCACCGCTGTCTGTAACCCACCCAGCCATCTCAAATAGGATCACGACTTATATAGTGTTTTAGATCCCTTAGTTGGGGGGTTGGTTAGGGCTAAAACATATATGTTATTGTATTAATTTGGAAGGTGATTCCTAGAGAGGGCAACTTCCCGTAGCTGGGTAAGCTTACCGGTGTAGAGTGTTGTTTGGTGTTACAATGCTAGGGGGTGCTCCTATAAAGACGTAAGTGTCGCTTAGGGGATGAGCCTCTGGGCGCAGGTTAACGTACCTGTCTCCCAGCTGGTTGGAATAAGTTATATAACAGACGTGCTGATGTCAGCTATGCCGGCGGCTCGCTGCCTACGCAGTCGAGTCGCTGCGGGAAACACAATGGAACCTGAGCAGGCGATTACTGGCTACTAGTCACGGTCAATCGTGACGAGAGTCAGGAAGGGTATTAGGATGTGAAGAGGCGTGTAATTATGAATACAATGTGTAGTTTACTGACCAAGTGTTTTATTGGTTAGTGAGTATGAAATTGTAAGTCCCTCTTAGGGGAATGTAAATAATGTTACAAGTTAAGTGTACAAGTTTGTGGATGAGTGATACAAAGTAAAGGATGTCTGAACACTTGCTGATGCTCACCTGATGATAGCAGCTGTAGCAGGGCCTCCGGCAGCACACACTGTATGACAGATACAGTTCCCAAAAGGCCTCACTTCTTATAGGTCCTGCCGTTGCACAGTCAGCATTCCATTGACATAGCTGCCCCAGTTAGTTATAGTGTAGATGTTTATGAGTGTGTTGCAAGTGGTTGGCTAGCCTCCCGAGCTAGTCGGCCGCCCTTGCTGTGTAAAAGGTACTGTTCTGGACTTATGATGTTTGCCAGTTAGGGGTGGTTTTAATAGATGATGGGGGGTGGCTTTCAGGGGGTGCAGCCCCCCGGGGCCTGTACAAGTCTCCTCCTTTGATTAGTTCGCGTCCCCGCGAACGGGAACGGAACGTGGAGTGGGGGTGTTGATGTAGTAGGTCGTTGTTGAATCCTCCTTGTATTTCTGCTTCGTTTCTTCTGGGTTGATGTCGTGTAGAGGTAGTGATGTCGTGTTGATGTAGCGATGTCGTGTAGGTGTGAGATCAGCTTGTGTTCAGAGGGGTAGGTTTTGGGGTATGCATATGATGCTTTAAAACAGTTCATGAAAAAAAATTGACATTTGCAATATTAAAAGTTCCACAACAAAAAAAATATGTGGTTTAGCCATTATATATATTGGTATTGTGCAGGGAGGAAAAAACCCAGGGCTGGACGGGTGCCTGTGCCGTCCGGCGCTGTATTGGGGAAAAATTGCTCCCTGCAATGTGAAAGATGGAAGAAATAGAAAAAAATAGGTGTCCCAAGGTATAAGTTAAAGGAATACGTAAAATATAATTTATTGTGCTGGGGTAAAACGGGACACCTTCACAAATTTTGGACGTTAGAAGGAAGAAAAATGAAAGATACAAAAGCATAATCATTGTGTACATGTGTGTGATAAAAATATGTGTATTCACAATGTGTGGCATCATTGGTAATAATTTTGTATGCAATGCCTTTTAACAATATTACAGTATTTTTCTATTACATTATTTACTTATATCTATCTATCTTAATTATTAATTATGTTATACCTAGACGGCCGTGTCTATTGTACCTTGCGTGCACGCTACCCTTTGTATTTATGTGGCGTCCCACGGCTAATCCTGTCCAGCCGTTTCCCGGTGCAGTTTAGTGGTCGTGCCGCTGATATATACCCCTATCTTGTGAATCATTCTCTGTGGGCGAATGCCTTCACACTTGGCAGTGAGAGTCGCCGACACAAATCGGTTGCGCCCTCATTGTCGTATGTTGCGTCGCATCTTTGACGCTTTATTTTCTTTGTTTATGTTGATCTGTCAGCAAGCCTGATACCCCACAGGTATTAACCCTGCTGTTCAGATTTCTGGAGTGTAGCTGTAAAAGAATGGTGGAGAATGTGTTGGATTGTGTGAGAATGAATACAAATTACAAATACAAATTAGTGAGTAAAGGTGGTACATAATAGTAGCATGGCACAAATAACATGTTGCTGCTGTATGGCAGTGAAATCATTGTCACCAGTGACATATGTCTGGTGACGCCGCCTGAAAAATGGAGAGGTTAAAAAAAACATGTGAATATTGCATATTCTTTATATCGGTTCCTGTGTCAGTGTGTTCACTGGCTGAAGCTCTTTTTCCTCTGGAATAAATGACATGATTAGTGTTAACCTTTGGCCACTATTAATGTCATGTTCTCCTTGCATATGTTTGTTTTACCTAATGTATGATCGGGCTTACCCTAGACGGTGCCGTAATGTTTTTCCTTACCCTTAAAGTGCTTATCTTAATCTTAGTTAACCTAGTTAATCTAACGTATTGTATCCTATTGTGTTATATTATCGGGCTTACCCTGGTACCGGTTTTTCGTTGCCAGGTGCCGAAATATTCTACCTTAATCTAAAAAAAAATTGCCTTAATTCTTAAAAATTGCCTTAAATTTAAAAAAATTGCCTTAAATGTAAAACTATGCTGTATATACATGCCGAGTGGACCTTACTCTAAAGCCGAAAAGTGCTATGTCCTATTTTAGCATCAGCGCTTGTTGAATTTGCTTACATCTAAGTGACCTTAAAAATGGCACTGTGACTTAAGTACTAAAATTTAGATGGAGGCTCGTCCGTCCGATTTCTCTCGCGGGGGCCCTTGTAGTACATTGTTGAGACCGGAACCCAACAATGCCTCGTAGTCCCCTCCGTCTTAATCCTAATTGTCGACACTTATATTAATGCTTACTAACTAGTATTAATAAAGTCGCAGGCGTCTACGGTGCCACAAAGCAAACCGCATCGCCCGTTGTACTTGCCTGTTCATTGCCGTTGTATTTGCATGTTGTCATCGATGTATTCATTATTGTTGGGTCTGCCCACTGTAACCCCTGCGAGTGCTCGCAATGCTCCTCATTTAATATCTTTGGCTGCCCGATGCGTCACCATTTAAGCTCTGGTGACCCGTTGTCAGCCATTTATGTGGGCGTTGGACATCGTCCGATAAAATAATACCCTCCGGGAATGGTGGCGTCCGGGGTCCTCTTCGCCCATATTGGCAGTAATAATACCCTCCGGGAATGGTGGCGTCCGGGGTCCTCTTCGCCCATATTGGCAGTAATAATACCCTCCGGGAATGGTGGCGTCCGGGGTCCTCTTCGCCCATATTGGCAGTAATAATATCCTCCGGGAATGGTGGCGTCCGGGGTCCTCTTCGCCCATATTGGCAGTAATAATATCCTCCGGGAATGGTGGCGTCCGGGGTCCTCTTCGCCCATAATGGCATTGGGTTGGTCCACACGAACCCTAAGATCCTGCTTCACTCCTGCGCGTAGGAGCCTAACTTCCCGCCCTGGAAGTTCTACTTACTTACATGCTAACTAAGAGTCTAGTCGTAATTTGGTCGTCCCTAGGGTCATCTCCTGAGTCCGGTGTGGAGCTGGCTATTTCTCCCACCATCCTTAGAAAGTCTCCCCTGCAGGTCTGGCTTCGATGTCCGTAGCACATAGTGGGTGTAACTTTTCTTTGTCCCGGGGGCAGGCTAGGCCTTCCGGGACTCCGACGTTTGCCCGTGCTAGGTCATCGGCGCTTCGACCTTACGTAGTTCGTCTCTTTGGTCTGGGTCAGTGAGCCAACTGGGGTAGGGCTTATCATCGCCTTCCCCAGCTTTGCTCCTGTGTGGTGCCTCTGACCTTCTGCTTACGCTGTCATCATCATTCAGCGTGTCACAGATTCCTTATTTTTATATATATAAAAAATGAGTGTACTGTGTAAATAATTTATTGTGTAGAAAATGTAATTTTTTTAAAAAGTGTTCTGGGGTTGTAGAGCCTTCTAAATGCATAGACTACTTCAGGTCTGCTGTGCTATGTCGGACTTCCAGCTGTAATGCCTTGTTAATTTTCATGGAGGCGTTAATAGGGTTTTATGGCGTTGGGTTCCCTGTTATTGGGCTCCGGGGGTTGTTATCTGTTGAATAGGCTTAAAGCATGGTAGGAGGGGGTTGCGCATCTTTGGGCTCCATGTTAATGGTGGCCTGGGGCCGGTGATGCTATCAGGATGCTTCTACAGTGAGTGGACGGGGGTAGGTATTTCCCGGGCTTGCAAAAATTTTCCCAAAGTGTCTTGCAGGTTCAATAATAATAACCCTTGGTGTGTGGGTGGGATATTCCATGCATGTGTCTGGATATGAGGCGTATCCACTCTCATTTAAGGATAGGTATCGGTTGAGGCGTAATAATACTATGTCCCTTTCATGCGGGATTATTTAATAAAAAAGAATTGTTAATATAAATTTGGCCTCATCTCTTGCTTAGAGATGTACATTACGCTTGCCATTCTTTCCGACACACCCCTAATACTCAGGTGTTAGTATTGAGAGCCAGGGCGTAGTGAGCCCTCTCTTTAAACGCATGAAGTCTATCAACCCCGATGTATATTTTGTCATGTAGTGTAGCAGTTTTTATTGTGTCTGTATGTCTGTGTTGGCTAATGTTGTGAATGACAAGGTTATGGAAGGAAAAAGGTGGTATGATAGTAGCCTGAGGGTGGTATACTGGCTATCTGGCTGGTACCATCCGTCTCTGCTCTTGTCATCCTCACTTGGTCAATGTCTGTTTTCTATCCGCTCTTGGGGATGGTTAAATGTGGGGACTCTGTGACGTCCCGGCCTAATCTGGCCTCTCATTTGTAGTGTTAATGTAGCAAGTGATCGTAGTGTGACTGGTCATGTCTTGATCGGCTATGATGGTTTTGGGATTAAAAATAAAAAGGGGAGTAGTTATTGGGGAGGTATGTTCCTTCAGAGCCCCTGTCTGTATTCGCCCCTGATTAGTGAGCGCGGGGGAGGAGTGCCCGTGGCTGTGGTTACTGAGGCTTATCGGATACGTCTTATCGTGTCATGATGCTAATTGCCAGCCGGCTCGTGTAATCTGTTATCGCGTTTGTAAACAAGCTTCTGTGGCCCTATGATGAATCCGGCCTAACGTGTCTGTACATTACTAAGTGTTATGTCTGTTGTAACAATAGTGTCTGCCGACCTCAGTGTTGCAATGCTTCGGGAATTCGCAAGTCAGTGTTTTGCTTGTGTAATGGCAGGCTCTGACGTTACGTATGTCGGCTGCCGGAACGTGATTTTTGCGAATGTCGGCATGTTGTCATTGTTTGGGATTCCGGGAGTGCCAGTGTGCTAATCTGTCCCGTTTTTGCCTACCGATGTTGTGTGTACACTGTTTTCAGCAGGACCTCTGCCTTGTGTAACTATGTGTAATCCATGTCTGGGAAGTCTATTGTGATCCCCTTGGAGGCCTAGAATTTTCGGTGCGCCCTCTTGTTGGGAATTCCTGGGTCGCCAATGCCGAGGTAGGTTGCTGTAGCGAGTACCCTGGGGCGAATCTATGCTCCATTATGTATGGGAAAAGAACCTTCCTGTCACTTTAGACATGTATCTGACCCACTTATGTGCTTGTCTGGGGCCAATTTCAGTGTAATTGGGATTCTGGATAGTTGTTTTCCACGGTGTCCGATTTTTACTGGGCATTCGGACCCGCAATCCCATGTAGTTCTCGGTGTTCTATGTCTGCGTTGTCTGTTGGGATTTGATTGTCCCCAGTGTGGCTTTTGAATGTGTTTTTCGCGCCAAAAATACCGTTGGTTAGTTTGTTTTTGGCACGACTGTGTTGTGTGGTCGTGAGTTCGCACCCGCCTTGGTTTAAGGTGCTGGTGTTACGATTTTTCGTACTGTATGTCCCATGGCACGTGTATCGTGAGTTTGAGACGCGCAGGCGAAAATACGCTTTGGTGTGAAAAATTTGGGTGTTTTGGAATGCTCCTCGCAGTGTAATTTTGGGAGTTATAGGGTTTTGAAACTCCCGTAAATGATGGTGTCTTCTACCTTCAGAGCTGCGTGCATGTTGGCTGTCCGTATCTATTGAAGGTCACCCAGTCACGGGTGTTTTATCGCTGACGGCGATAGTATCTAATTACATTGACGTGTGCCCTATCTATTACTTGTCTGACAATGTTCCTGTGTCCAGCACGTGTGTATGTGGAAGCCTGATTGCTCGCTCCGTTGTTGTGAGCATGGCTTTCCGTAATGGAAAAGAACCTTCCATTAAATACATTCGTGTCCCCAAGTTTTGTGTTAATGTAAGCGTGGGTCGAATATATCCCTGTTAGTGGTACTTGGCTGTGTCTATACACGAGTGTCTCCGGGCCGCTAGTCGCGTGTTTGGTGACTAGGTGTCGGAGGTGATTTGATTGTTTTGTACGTATGTATATGTGTTAGTGTAACTGTCCTTTATTATTATATCCTCCCATTGGATTATTACCCGACCTTGCACTCCTGGTATCCAGAAGGTTGCGGTTTCGAGACCGTCTTTAACCAGGGTAATTATTCCTGGTGCCATTCAGGCTTGTGTCTTCGGGACAGTTCTGCCAAGTGTTAGGGTCGTATCCCGGTGCGGTCAGCGGGGTCCGAAGGCTATTTCTTGGCCTTCTTTCCACGTCTGCCAGTGGGATCATTTCCCTTCCTTTTGACAGTGTTCCCGCCTTTACGTGTAGGTGTTGTTTTGCGGGTGTGATATACCTTCCAGAAATAAGTAATGGTGTTTCCCCCTTGAGCTGTGAGTGATACCCCATGGTGTTTATGGTTAGTTTGTGCGCTGTTATGGGGGACGAGAAAAATTCATGTTATAGGCATTGTAACATATTACGTGTACCTATGGGTTAAATACATACAGTTCAACTTGGATAATGTTCATTTCACAGGATTAGTGAAAGAGGCGAAAAGAAAAGAAAAAGAGTTATGCAACGATCCGAATTAAGAGAGCTCTTTGAAAAGAGTAGAGAAAATATATTGTATCTCGCCTGCGCAATGCTTTATGCTTATCAGAGCGGGTTGCCAGGCGGCGGTAATCTGTAAAGATTGTATCGTAAATAATGTCAAAATGTTTAAAAATGAAAGGTAGGACCTGAGTGTACTATTCACTTGTTTGGCGACGTTAGTACGACAGTAATCTAGTTACGTCTCAGGGGAATCTACCATTTTTGAAAAATAGTTTGAGATTCTTAATTCTTGCTTACGATTAGGGCTCTCGGCCATCACAAGAGAATCTATCAAACTGTGGGACCGGAACATAGAACACTTAGTCATTTCTACTTAGAAAGACCCGCCTAAGCTCTATGCTGTGGTTTGTTGCTTAGGCTGTGTTCGGAATAGCTCTTTCCGGCCCTAAGCCGCGTGGCTCGCCTAATTGGCTTCCGCTCGGCTTTGCATATTAAAACTTTGCATTGTCCGAAATATGTCTTGAATTAATCACGATTGTAAACCATTGATGGCCTAAAAAAATGCAAGGGGCCAGGAAAAACTAAGAAGAATTTTGAATTATACATATTTGACTTAGCCATGTTCCACTGTATATACATGAAAAATGTGCAGTTTTTGTACGTGAGTCTCCGTGTGTCTATAATTGTGGCGCAAGTGACATTGGTTTATGTTGTGTTCCTGGTGAAAGTTGTTATCCCCGTCCGAGAGTCCTTGCTCGGCAAGGTGAATACTTTCGCCCTGTCACTAAGGTGTAGGCCCCTGAAACCCACCGAGGTGCTTCTTTGCTATTTTCCGGAGGAATTTGTAGCAAAGTAAGCCTGGGCCTGCTTTCACCGTAGTGCCTGGATGTTGGCCTGAATGTGGTTCTGTCTGAGGGACTAATTGCGCTCTGCGCTGCCCTAGTAGAGTTTATGGGGGTGTGTGTATTTCTGAATGCCCGGTCTCGTGGGGTGGGTAATAAGACCTTTCTTATACCCCGTGTACTGTGTGTCTGCGCCTGGGCAGAGTGTGCAGGTGTGTGTTGTGCACCCTGAGGGCCTGAAGGCAACACCCTCTTATGACTTCGCACCTGGGGTACAAATGCCGGTGCCCGCTTCCATTCTGGCAAAATTGCCCTTTGAACTAGCGGTAAAGGCCGATTAATTGCCTGTCTTTGCCCTGGCAATGTATTTGAGCGTAGTCTGACCGATTTCTGGCCTATGGCCACGGTAGACTCCTGCCCTTGTGTTTGGCTATGTGTGTAGGCTTGTGTGGGCTTAATGTGCTGTGGGACGGGCTCTATGTCCTCAGCCCATGACATGTTTACCTCCCGTTTTCTCCCTGTTATGTCATGTGTACTCGAGAGTCCTGGCGTCAACTCCCTCTCGTTCGTCCGTTTTGAGGGGGTTGGCCTAGGTTCTGCTTCTCGGTTTGGCAAAATTGCCTTCTGATCCGGAGCTGAGGGACGTGTATTGTTGTGACTTTGGCCCTGCAGTGTGTTGGAGTCTAACCTGGCCGTCTTCTGGACTGTGGCCACGGTGAACTCCTTCCCTTGTGTGGCAGTACGTGGCGAGAGGGACATCCTCGCAAATTGCCGAGTTAGCGTATCTACGCTTATGTCCTCTCTCGGCTGGGCTGGCGGCCCTGCCATGAACTCAAAAATGGCCTTGTTAGCCTGGATTTCCTTATATTCCTCCCAAATTTGGGAGTACTGCCTATTGAGGCATATGGCCTGTTCAGCGACTTTGGTGCCATTAGTCCCTATCCGTTGGTGTTCCCTGATGAGTGTTTCCCATTGCTGGAACATGAACTGGTGTCGGCAGTGTAGTTGCCAGTGTGCCTTAATGATTTGTGTACGGAGGGTGGGGATTTTCGCCCGAATCTTGCGATTCTTAGCGCTGCGGCGTGGCCGGACAAGTGCCCTTATAATCCGCATACACTGGGCGTGCAGGAGCTGCTGAAACCTTCTGAGGTAGTCCTGCCTTGTTTCAAAGACCTTGTGCCAGGCAATTAATTCCTGGTACTCCCCAAAGCTCCTCAGCACAGCTAGGCGGTATAGAGGGGCCCTGCCGAATCAAGTGTATGTGTCTTAAAAAAACTGTGCGTGTTTGGCAATGTATCTCATATCTCTCTGATTCTTTCGGGGGGGGGGGGGTTGTTTTGGGAAAAAAATTCCCTTGTGTAGCTAGTGTGAAGCAAAAATGATGCTTTCTGTCAGGAAAAAAAATCACAACTATTTCACTTGGCTGTATGCGGTACGGACCGTTTCTACCACGAGAACTCGTTGTATGAGCCCTTTCATTACTGTGCGTGGTACCCGGCCTCCACCAATTTGTTTTAGATCCCTTAGTTGGGGGGTTGGTTAGGGCTAAAACATATATGTTATTGTATTAATTTGGAAGGTGATTCCTAGAGAGGGCAGCTTCCCGTAGCTGGGTAAGCTTACCAGTGTAGAGTGTTGTTTGGTTTTACAATGCTAGGGGGTGCTCCTATAAAGACGTAAGTGTCGCTTAGGGGATGAGCCTCTGGGCGCAGGTTAACGTACCTGTCTCCCAGCTGGTTGGAATAAGTTATATAACAGACGTGCTGATGTCAGCTGTGCCGGCGGCTCGCTGCCTACGCAGTCGAGTCGCTGCGGGAAACACAATGGAACCTGAGCAGGCGATTACTGGCTACTAGTCACGGTCAATCGTGACGAGAGTCAGGAAGGGTATTAGGATGTGAAGAGGCGTGTAATTATGAATACAATGTGTAGTTTACTGACCAAGTGTTTTATTGGTCAGTGAGTATGAAATTGTAAGTCCCTCTTAGGGGAATGTAAATAATGTTACAAGTTAAGTGTACAAGTTTGTGGATGAGTGATACAAAGTAAAGGATGTCTGAACACTTGCTGATGCTCACCTGATGATAGCAGCTGTAGCAGGGCCTCCGGCAGCACACACTGTATGACAGATACAGTTCCCAAAAGGCCTCACTTCTTATAGGTCCTGCCGTTGCACAGTCAGCATTCCATTGACATAGCTGCCCCAGTTAGTTATAGTGTAGATGTTTATGAGTGTGTTGCAAGTGGTTGGCTAGCCTCCCGAGCTGGTCGGCCGCCCTTGCTGTGTAAAAGGTACTGTTCTGGACTTATGATGTTTGCCAGTTAGGGGTGGTTTTAATAGATGATGGGGGGTGGCTTTCAGGGGGTGCAGCCCCCCGGGGCCTGTACAATAGATGACATTCCAGCTGACTCCGCCATTTTTAGCATCATGTACAGTATTGCCAACCCCACGCATTCTGTACTACAGTGAGTCCGGAAATGTTCTCCGCAGCGCCTACATGCGTCTGCCAGAGCTAGCTACAGCAGTTACGTTGGCGGCACGGCTGCCGCTTGCATCATAACAAACAAACAAACAGAAAACTTTGTACTCACCACAGCCATTCATAACAGATGCCGGAAGTGTTGTCCTTGTGTAGGCCTGCCTGTTCCCGGTACATCGTGAACTGAGCCAGTCACACGAAATTTACTTATCAAATCCCGAAGGGCATCACGGTTTGGACACTTTGAATTAGGAAACTGCGCCTGAAATCTTAATTTTACATTTTCTGTAAACCGATCGCCTTCACAAAAAAGGTATTTCACAAAAAAAAACTCTCTTCAGTAGTAAACCTTACCACCTGTATACCGTTGCACTCTTCCAATAATCTACCTGAACGCTTGCTTACTGCAATACGCACTGAAGACATACACGCTCGTTTATCGCAATACACACTGACGATTTCGACAGCCTACAGCCCACACGCGCACGAGTCCCCCTTTCACGGACACAGTGCTGCTAAATAGACTGATGACGCAACCACTCGCAGCTGCACGTTGCCACTGCGGAGAACATTCCCGGGCGCCCTGTATATTTGTCGCGATATATCGATTTGAATGGCTGCCAGTGATTGGCTAATTAAAGTGATTACACTTCTGACTGCTAGATAGCTTTAGCGTAGCTCTGAAATGTCAAGTCGGAAGTAACGATGGCTTTACTATAGATTCTAATATGAATGTGTCAGAAAGTGCTATAGTCCTATGTTAAAAAAATTAAGTTCGTACGATTATCTTCCTGATTATTCTCACACAGATCGCCCAGTATACGTCACCGTGTGTGCCTATGAGTACCATTAACCGTGGCGGAAGACCACCTCTCGGCTCTTACCCCTGAGGTCCCAGGTTTAATTCCAAGCTCTGCTAAGACATTTAATTCTGTTCTAAAGGCTGTAACGGGTTACACAGCCTCGGCAGACTGAGTAGAGGTGGGTTTTATTCCCTCCTCAGCCATGTGCTTCAAAATGAAACGTAGCGCGCAGTTCGCTATCCCATCGAGGGCCAGCTGCCGGGCCCATGTCATAGATTTATGTAAAACAACCTTCCACTAACTAATTGTGTGGAGCTAAACTTGTAGGTTAGATTTGATTAATGCTCTTAAATTCCAACGTTCGTCGCCAAGTGCCGGCTACGGTGGCATCTACACACATCAAAAAAAGTTTTGCATCACCTCGGTTCCAAGAGTTCCGGAACCGTTAAATACAAAGGGAATAGAGATCAACACAAACAACATTTCAGCTCGTTTTATTGCTCATGAGACCCACACATTGCATGTTGTACCATCATACAGCTAGACTTTCAGCATTTGTGGTCCAGATTGCAGTACACACCACTACCTCTAATACCCAGTAGCACGTCCTCTTGCATTGATGCATGCCTGTATTCGCCGTGGCATACTATCCACAAGTTCATCAAGACACTGTTGGTCCAAATTGTCCCACTCCTCAACGACAATTCGGCGTAAATCTCTCAGAGTGGTTGGTGGGTCAAGACGTCCATAAACAGCCCTTTTCAACATATCCCAGGCATGTTCGATAGGGTTCATGTCTGGCGAACATGCTGGCCACTGTAGTCGAGCGATGTCGTTATCTTGAAGGAACGCATTCACAAGATGTGCACGATGAGATCGAGAATTGTCGTTCATGAAGACAAATGCCTCTCCAATATTCTGCCGATATGGTTGCACTATGGGTCGGAGGATGTCATTCAGGTATCGTAAAGCCGTTTCGGAGCCTTCCATGACCACCAGTGGCGTACGTCGGCCCCACATAATGCCACCCCAAAACATCAGGGAACCACCACCTTGCTGCACTCGCTGGACAGTGTGTCTAAGACGTTCAGCCTGACCAGGGTGCCTCCAAACACGTCTCCGACGATTGTCTGGTTGAAGGCATATGCGACACTCATCGGTGAAGAGAACGTGATGCCAATTCCGTGGGGTCCATTCAGCATGTTGTTGGGCCCATCTGTACCGCGCTGCATGGTGTCGGGGTTGCAAAGCTGGACCTCGCCATGGACGTCGGGAGTGAAGTTGCGCATCATGCAGCCTATTGCGCACAGTTTGAGTTGAAACACGACGTCCTGTGGCTGAACGAAACGCATTATTCAACATGGTGGCATTGCTGTCAGGGTTCCTCCGAGCGGCAATCTGTAAGTAGCGGTCATCCACTACAGTAGTAGCCCTTGGGCGGCCTGAGCGAGGCCTGTCATCGACAGTTCCTGTATCTCTGTACCTCCTCCATGTCCGAACAACATCGCTTTGGTTCACTCTGAGACGCCTGGAAACTTCCCTTGTTGAGAGCCCTTCTTGACACAAAGTAACAATGCGGACGCGATCGAACTGCGGTATTGACCTTCTAGGCATGGTAGAACTACAGACAACATGAGCAGCGTACCTTCGTCCTGGTGGAATGACTGGAACTGATCGGCTGTCGTACCCCCTCCGTCTAATAGGCCCTGCTCATGCATGGTTGTTTACATCTTTGAGCAGTTTTAGTGACATCTATGAACAGTCCAAGGGACTGTATCTTGGATACAATATACACAGTCAACGTCTATATGCCGGAGATCTGGGAACCGAGGTGATGCAAAACTTTTTTTGATGTGTGTAGTAGCCAAGTTCAGTTCAGTTCACAGGTGTCGTGGAAAGTAGCGTTTGGTAGCAAAAGTAGGAACTACTTGAAATTATCGTCTGAAGACCTTATTTGAATTAAAAAACAGATAATACTCACTAATACAGCCATCACAATTAACACCGGTTATCAGACAGATTCTACACACACCCAAAGTAGGCCTACATGGGGCTACATGGCCGCATTGTCGCAGCCCCTAAACTAAGGAGCCAACCAAACATTGAGGGCCAAGCCTTTTGATCAGCCTACTTTGGTGCTCCTGGGCGAAACCCCGTTGCAGACTTAGCAAAAACCTGGATGATTTGCTGGTGTGAACTGAAGTTTTTCACAAGATCTCCATTGCTGCAAATGTTATTCTTTAAACCATTACCATTTCGTTGGCGTCGGCAAACCACAATATAGCGTGTGTTTGTCTTCAAATTTGTAATTGTTTCGCCGCATGTTTTTCGGAAGAATTAGACCACATGACTGTTTCCCAAATGAAGAATGCACAATATAGTGATCTGCAGGGAAGGGTGACCTTTTAGAGTTTGTTCATATTGTGTTTTGGTTTTCAAATTACAACTATTTCTTTCTTTCTTTCTTTCTTTCTTTCTTTCTTTCTTTCTTTCTATTCAGTCACTTATTTTTAATGTATCTTTGGGGTAAGCATCTTCCACCTTTCCATTATGGTGCACCATAATAAGGTCATTGATGGGAATGTTTTTTTTTTTTGTGTTAAGCTTCCCAACCACATGTTTTCCTTGATATTTAAATCTATATCGGCTGATGAAGGGGCCAAAACAATTAGGCCTCGAAACATGTACCCAATGACCACCAAGTGATCATTTATCAAAATAAAGGTATTGATTAGGCGGAACTTTTGCCACAACTATTACTAACTTGCAGTACATACTAGACGAGATGAAAAGAAAAGAATACAACGGCAATCAATGACAGGGAAAAGAAATGCCTCCGGCCGCCAAAGAATGGGATGTTGATTAATTTAGGGGTTTTGCAACATCGTGCTCATGTAGCCCCATGTACTTGGCTGAGTGTTGAATTTGTCTGATAACCCGTCTTATTGTGATGGCTGTATTAGTGTGTGTATTTATAAGTCTCATGAAATGAGATTCCTCGGCCTTCAAACTTGCCCTGTTCTGATTTACAAAAGCGCACACAGCAGTACGCCATCATAAAATACAAAACACAACTTCACAATTAACATCAATACAAAACAAATGTCTGTAACAGTGACTTCAATAGGCGGCGATCACAGTGGGTTGGTGCTGTTCTTAGCGTCTATATTTGGAAACGAGGTTGTACGCATAAACCAATACTGTAATCGTTTAACGGCAGACAGTTTAAAGCAGCCAGGAGGGATGCGATCCAGCAGGCAGTGGCCACGCCATTTATTATATAAAGCACGATAAAAACATTAGAAATCTGAACGCAATACAAATCTAAAACCGTATCTCTTTTATTAACAGGGGACGTAATAGCGAAATGAAATTAAAAAGGAAATATTTTGGTAAACCCTGCATTCGACATACTATTGCAGATTGTTATCAATGCATCTTATTTGACATTATACTGGGATTATACGTTGCTGCATTTACTTTAACTAGATGAGATAGGTTGGTTGGTTCCTTTGTTTAGGGGCTGCGAAAACGCGGTCATGCAGCCCCGTGTACTTTGGATGTGTGTAGAATCTGACTGATAACCGGTGTTATTTGTGATGGCAGTATTATTGTGTGTTTTATGTAATTCAGGTAAGGACTGCAGACAGTCAGTTTTAAGTAGTTCCTACTTTTCCTACCAAATGCTACCGTCAACGACACCTAGCTGCAAACGTGGTTAATAGATACCCCCGAAACCAAAACCTGACGGTGAACGTTGGAACTTAATAGCGTTTATCAAATTTAACCTACGAATTATACCTTCACATGAGTGTAGTTAGTGGAAGATTCTTTTATATCAAATAAATCTATGACATGGGTCCACCGGCTTTACTTCCCCTCTGAAGGAAGGCATACTGAGGAATTTTTAACGCTCTTCAAAAATCCGATGACTTCGAACGGGTTTGAACCCGCAACCTTCGGCATAGAAGCTCAGAATGCTACCAAATACGCCATCAAAGCCGCCAAATATGAGATAATAGGCATGTAAATACAGCAATACTATTCCCTAATATGCAGCTATAGTAGCCTGCACACTGACTTATGCACATGAATAAGCCATTTCTTATTAATCACACCATTTGTGCGGGGTTAAAAATCGTAAGTATATTTGACTCCAGAATTATGACTTTATATTCCAAATATTGAATAATTTAAATATTGTTTCCTTTCAAAAAGGTAGATGCAACAATTTAAAAATGAAAGAGGACTATGTGAACAAGACGTCTAAATTAAACACATTACAACAAAAATAAAGACTATCAGTAAAGTACTGTAATTGTGAGACTAGGTCCTTGAGAAATGTGCATTTACAGCCCTTTTTGTTAGTGATGCATTCTCTTCTACGTTATTGTACTCCACAGTACCTTTCGCCTAGATTTACAGTGAGTTAATATTGCACTTGATTAACTTAAGAGCCCAGGAGAACTATGTTTTAAACTCACTTAGGGGCAAAGTGAATATACCTTGCGTAATATATTGGCATGTATCTTTCTATAACATGTAAATACAACTCCTGGGCAACGCCGGGTAAAATAGCTAGTTCTTTATAATTGTAGCACATTTTCTTGTTTACTGTAGTGTTGAGCCGCAACTGCCTAATATTGAATATTTATAGTTGAGGAGCAGGTTGCCAGATCAATATAAAATAGTTCACGAGGATTTACAGGTTTGATAATTTGACTCTCGAGGAAAGCAGTTGGTTCTCAATACCTCAACCTACCCTCGAGATCACCCATCGGTAGTTCAGTATTTTGATTGCCTTTAATAAGGGCATGCGCAAGAGACTTGTATAAGTGCTGTAAATTGCGTTAAGCACTTCGCTACTCATTATGTCCAGAGATGCAATGAGGAAAATTGACCCTGATGCATTATCTGCAGCGACCAACATCTGTCCTGATAAAGTCTGCCCAGAATATCCAGATTGTGGGGAGTTAATCATAGTGCGGTCCATCAAATGTTATCACATGATGACTAGAATCAGTAAGCAATCCTACACGCAGATCGCTGATACGTCACTGTTGTCACTGCTGTCACTGTTTCTCACACACCGCATTCAGTAGCTGCAGTGAAAATTACATGCACATCCATTGGGACGTCATTCATTCTTTTATTCATTCATTCATTCATTCATTCACTCAAAAGAGTTAACATTTTGTCTAAACATGAGCCAACGATCGTTAGTAATGATAAGTAGGCCTATGTGCATTTAAAAAGATAAATATGCATGAAAATATGCTCTTTATATATACACCGCGGACAGGCCAACAAGGACCACGCAAATATCACTTCTTTATAGGTCTAGTTTCCTTCTTTCTCTTCCAGAAGTCTTTCATCCTGGTCGACTGTGCAGCTCTTCTTTCAGCAGTCCATTCTCCTCTGTTGAGATTTTTCTTCTCCCCGACAAGAATTTTGAGACCAAAAATTTTTTTTCTGTACTCTATTCGATTTAGACAATCTTCTTCAGTAATTTTGAATTTTTGAAGTTCTTCTTTCATTTGTTTTACATAGCCTCCTTGTCCTTTATAGTTCCAGATTTTATCAAAAATTTGTTTGTTTAACCTTGAGCAATCCATGCGGACCATATGTCCGTAGAACTGAAGTCGCCGTTTTCTGATCATCACTTCAAGGTTGTCGATTTTACTATAAATTTCTGCATTCGATCTCAGTCTATAACCTTCCTGTGTTTTCCTAGGACCATAAATCCTTCTTAAAATTCTTCTTTCTATCTTGAGCAAATTCTCCATTCCGGTTATATTTGTAGTTTCCATGCCGTACAAGATGACTGGTCTAACAACAGTATTAAAATGTCGTAATTTTGCATTGATAGACAGGTTCTTTTTATTGTATATATTTTTTGTACAAAAATTTAATCTTTCCAATTTCCCTTTTTTGTTCTCGATTGCCAATTTATCCGTCCCATTGCTACTAATTATTTCTCCAAGATATTTAAATCGGTCAGTGACCCTGGTGCTCCCATAATTTGTTTTTATCATTTTCTTAGTGTATTTCTGATCACTTGTCATCATCTCTGTTTTTACCAACGAAATCTGTAAGCCCGCTTTTTCCGCCGTTTCTTTTAACTGATCAATTTGGTTAATAGCTTCTTGTTCTGATTCAGCAAACAACGCTACGTCGTCAGCAAATGCTAAACCTTTGACTCTGAGGTTCTTATTCTTTGTACCAATTTTAGCACTTGAATCGTTCTTCTCCCAAAACGTCCTCATGACTTTATCCAAGACCAAATTGAAAAGCAGTGGTGATAGACTGTCCCCTTGTCTTAGCCCAGTTTTTACCTCGAAGGGCTCGCTAACTTCATTTAAAAATTTGACTCTGGAAATCGTATTAGTTAATGTAAGTTTTATTAAATTTATGGTTTTTTGATCAACTTGGTATTCCTTCAATGTGTCAAAAACAGTATCCCTATCCACTGAATCATACGCTTTCTGAAAATCAACGAATGAGATAGAGATATTCTTTGGCCTGTTGTTGTAATATTTTAATATCAATTTTAAACTAAGAATTTGTTCTGCACACGATCTATTCCTTCTGAAACCTCCTTGGAACTCGCCAAGCTGTGGTTCGATCTGTGGTTCAAGTCTGTTTAAAAGTAATTTGGCAAATATTTTATATGTGACAGACAACAATGAGATCCCCCTATAACTATTGACATCAATTTTTGAGCCTTTTTTATGTAGTGGATGAATTAAGGCGATTAACCAGTCTTCTGGAATTGCTTCCTCAATCCAAATTTTCTGGAATAGATTTGTCGTCGCTATTAAAAATTCATCATCTACAAGCTTCCACATTTCTGCAATTATTCCATCCTTGCCTGAGGCTTTATTGTTTTTAAGTGAGTTGATAATACATTTAACTTCATTTACATCTGGGGGCGTAGAGTCAAAATTTTGTGTTGTAAATTTGAAACTCAACTTGTCTGTCGGTTTTGGACAATTTAACAACTTCTCAAAATACGCAGCCAAGATATCACAATTTTCCTTGTTGTTTAATGCTAGCGTACCATCTTCCCTTTTGAAATTTAAACTCGGCGCTGAATATCCAGTGATTTCATTCTTAAATGCTCTATAAAACAATCGGGTGTCATTTTTCTTAAAATTGTCGTCCATTTCCATTATTTGGTCCTTCATATATTTTCTTCGAATCGTTCTTAAAGTCTGGTGGGCCATTTTCCTTAATCTTTGTACTTCCTCTAAATATATATATATATATATATATATATATATATATATATATATATATATATA
Organism: Meconema thalassinum; assembly: GCA_946902985.2. Classification (NCBI taxonomy): domain Eukaryota; kingdom Metazoa; phylum Arthropoda; class Insecta; order Orthoptera; family Tettigoniidae; genus Meconema; species Meconema thalassinum. The sequence goes on along the minus strand of OX336391.1, from coordinate 567,613,789 downwards.
TATGCATATATGCTCCCCGATTATCAAAATATGCACTTGTATTAAAGTTAGAAGAAAATGCACCGAAATTACGCCCATGGTAACGTAAAAATTATGTAGATTACTTGACCACAAATGGAATACTTGCTGACGTAAGGCCAAAGACGTTTTCGATTGAAGACGTAAATAGTATATAACGTAGGTTATTTCTCATAAGAAAGAAGCATCATTTCCGTGGAGGCAGGCAGGTTCGAGACTCATCTCGGAGATTTGAGGTCATGCTGGCAGCGAAACAGTTGTTGTAAAGTGGTGTTCGATGGAGAAAAGGGTTGATTTATTTGAGGAAGCACAGTCTAGGGTTTCGGGATTAGAATCTCGTCAATGGGCGCATAATTTCATTTTGAATAAGAATAAATTAGATTTGCAAAATATATATATATATGAACGTTCAAACTGGAATGAACGGCTCCACTCAACCTCATGTAAGTTATCAAATTTATTAAATTTATACTCATTTAATGTTACTTAAATAAGAATATATAGAACTTCGTAATTATTTTAATGTAATCCACTCAATAAATTTCTCCTCAGTCACATTTATAATTCTCCTTGTTTTTTCTGTTTCTCTTTAGGCCAAAACATTGATCTAACCTCACTGCCGAGAGAAAATCCATTCCTACAACGTCGTATTTCTATTGCATTCTGCCGTTTTAGTTGGCATTTAGATCATTTAAGCCAAGCATCTTCATTGATTATCGACAAAATGGTGATTAGGTATTATAATACCACGTTTATTATCTCCAGCCATTTACCTATCGCTTCAAACAAGACTATGAATGCACTGACAACTGGTTACTTTATGCATCTTCAATAACCTTTGCAGAACATAGAGACTTTCCGCATACTATCTTCGCATATGTTACACCGTCAACAACCACATTAATTTGATCTGTACCTCAATTAATTCAACAACCTATATATACTGCTCAAAAAAATTAAAGCACCACTTTTTTCAATGGCCACCAAATTTGGAAAGTTGACTGCACAAGGTCGAAATCTCAGTATGACGTTTGCTCCGACGCCTACCAAGCACATGCTTCAGCACAACTCCCCAACTTGTGTAGTTTCGGGATAGCGTCCGCAAAACCAGCCCATTTTTGAAAACCGTAAATTGAAGTTTGCGAAAAACGCTGTAAGACTTGTCGCAGGTTGCCAAAGCAGTCGAAAATGAATGAGTCTTGCTCTTAAGGTTCCACGAACACGTTGAAATCGTTACATTTGACGTTTGGGCATTTTCAACCCCCTTCATCATCCCCTAAACATGGACTACCATTGGGGGCGTCTGAGAAGGTACCGGGAGTGTTTAACCACCTGAAAACCTGTACACCGTCCTCAGTTGCTGATTGCAGTAAGTTCTTAAGGCCTCCGGCAATGTCCACACCCCCTAACACCCTCAACTGGCATGGGACCAAACCACCCCTTCTCGATTCACCCCTAAGGAAGGTTTTAATCGAGATGTTTATCAGTGCTGCTAATGGGGGGGGGTCTTCCCCTAACGTTTCAAAACAGGAACTGTGCCTTTGTCACCACCCCTTCCCCTGCAACCCCCGTTTGTATGATTTTTCGAATCAGGCCCTTTTTAAGGGCTGAAACGACGTCTTAATCGCTGAAAGGGCTGTAAAGGTCCTTAGAAGTAGTGGTGACACGAAATCAACCCCTTCCGATCGATGATTGACATTCCGTCCCCCAAATTCGAAATTTTTGCACCCCCAACCCTCCCTGTCTGGACGCGTAATGCGTCATGGCAGAGTTTTCAGAGTTGGATGAAAATGAAGCTTATGGCCTGCAATGGAGCCCAAAACAGCAGGCTGGATAGAAATTCATCGGTAGGTTGGGAAACGGGACCAAACTTTTCAAAAAAGTGTACAGCCTACAGTAAGTACGCCCATGCATAGGCAACCCACATCACGTCCGTGCGTGTGGGTTGCCTATGATTGGCAATAGGTTACAAAGTTTGGCAATGGGAGAAAAATGACGTGATGTGGGTTGCCTATGCATTGGTGTACTTACTAGAGGCTGTTAACATTTTTGAAAACTGTTTGGTCCCGTTTCCCACCCTACTGATGAATTTCCATCCAACCTGCTGTTTTGGGCTCCATTTCAGGCCATAAGCTTCATTTTGATCCAACTCTGAAAACTCTGCCATGACGCGTTACGCGTCCAGACAGGGAGGGTTGAGGGTGCAAAAATGTCAACTTTGGGGGATGGAATGTCAATCAAACATCGGAAGGGGTTGATTTCGTGCCACCACTACTTCTAAGGACCTTTACAGCCCTTTCAGCGATTACGACCTCATTTCAGCCCTTAAAAAGGGCCTGATTCGAAAAATCATACAAACGGGGGTTGCAGGGGAAGGGGTGGCGACACAGGCGCAGGTCCTCTTTTGAAACGTTAGGGGAAGACCCCCCCATTAGCAGCACTGATAAAAATCTCGATTTAAACCTTCCTTAGGGGTGAATCAAGACGGGGTGGTTTGGTCCCTTGCCAGTTGAGGGTGTTAGGAGGGGTGAACATTGCCGGAGGCCTTAAGAATTTACTGCAATCAGCAACTGAGGACGGTGTGCAGGTTTTCAGGTGGTTAAACATATCCGGTACCTTCTCAGGCGCCCCCAATGGTAGTCCATGTTTAGGGGATGATGAAGGGGGTTGAAAATGCCCAAACGTCAAATGTAACGATTTCAACGAGTTCGTGGAACCTTAAGAGCAAGACTCATTCATTTTCGACTGCTTTGGCAACCTGCGACAAGTCCTACAGCGTTTTTCGCAAACTTCAATTTACGGTTTTCAAAAATGGGCTGGTTTTGGGGGCGCTATCCCGAAACTACATAAGTTGGGGAGTTGTGCTGAAGCATGTGCTTGGTAGGCGTCGGGGCAAACGTCATACTGAGATTTCGACCTTGTGCAGTCAACTTTCCAAATTTGGTGGCCATTGAAAAAAGTGGTGCTTTAATTTTTTTGAGCAGTATATATGGTGCACCATATCAGGTTAAGTGACCTAGTTCATTTAATACTTTACTAGTTGAAACCCGTCAAAAATGACGGTCAATAGAAAAATATTTACTGAAGAATTTTCTTATGTAGGCCTACTGTATATTCTTTGTACGATTATTTTTTGGCTCTATTGAAACTATAAGGGCGTCAAAAGATTGCACTCTCAACATTGCAAAATACTGCTGGCCATGACTGAAAAATTGATGAGGCAAATTGAGACCTATACGTTCCAGAGTTTTCCCTTGAGCTTCAATGATTGTGACAGAGTATGCAAAATAAATTGGAAAATATTGTTACGTGCCACCCCCTAGTGGCACTTTTGTTAACTGGATTACGGTTGGGGGTACAAAGCACAACACCAATTACTGCTTAAAGAAATAATTAACTTTATTGTGGCCAGAAAATTACACTAATCAGCAAATACAAGGAATTAGGAGCCTTACTCCAGTTTCCTCAAGTCTCTTCCTTGAGCGCTCTTGGCCCTTCCACTTGTCAACAGATCACAGAAGTTAATCCGTCCTAATGAGTACGGTGGCCTTGACAGAAACTACCTGCTCCTCTCCTTTATGTTCACCGACCACAATTACTTACGATCACTTGCTGCAGGCTATTTCGCTGTCCACAAGCTGGAGAAACAATGTCACTGGATTTCGTAACTCGCACAGCACTTCGTCACCACACTTCTGTCGCACAAGATAATCGCTCGCACTAGCTCGTAAAACACAACAACAACCACTGCTTCACGGGTCACTCTTATATAGCAGGCCGGTGACTCAATAAATGCTTCTAGATCCATCCAGGGTCCACGGCTTCTCGAGGTTTCCATCGCTGGTCCAGTCACGAATATTCTGGACTATCTCTTTGTCCTAGTAGCCCTGTTGCATAAGGCGCGCGCAATACAGGAGGCAGGGCACAGCCCAGCCCTGGGGCAGTTGTGACTCATGCGGCGAGTGATGACACAAACTCACAGTCGTAACAATATTGCCTCTTAAAACAAAATGATAGTGTTTTATCGGATGCTGTTAAATCAAGTAGAAGGATTAGACCTCTCTGCCTAATTTTAACTGCACTTATTATTTCCAAATCCAAGCAATATGGTTGCATTTAGGAGCCCCTGGGAAACGTTCAGATTTCTAAGCAGCATAACGGTTCAAGCGTTTGGAATATGTGGAGGCAAGTCATTTAGTTCCAAGGAATTCAAGAACTCTGAGGAGTCTAATACAACTGGCCGCAAACCGTCGCATATGATTTTGGAATATAACGAAGAAATGCGATGATGTGCACCTCCATACATCTTAAAACAATGTGGACCGTATGGGTGTGCCACAGTAACATTGGCACCAAATGAAATGAAGGACATAGCATTGTATTGCCGATTAGTCTCTCTGAAATTCCTTGAGATATCATCTCCAGTGAAAAATAATTGTTGCAACATGTCAAATATTTTATATTTAGTCAGATTAATTTTACCATTACAACAGCAAAGGTCAAAGTCACCAAGTGTAGATTTCTCTCAAGAGAAATACAGTGCAGAAAAATGTTTACATTTGTTCGTCAAGGACCCTACACTGTAACGGTATAGCATCTGGAATTGTATCTGAAATGCCGTATTCATATTGGAGTTTAAAAGTGGCTTCGTATTTTTCTCCGATTTCCCACTTGTTTACGGCTAATGTTCTATTTCGTAAAATGGGTTTATTTATAGCAGCATTTCTCCCCAAATTAACGTCATATTAAATAACACTATAGTGGCCTGATTCAACGCAGCTGCCAAATATTAAATAGCAAATAAGAACTTACTTCCATTGCCAAAATCAACTGCGTGGTTAGACCCATTGTTATGCACTCTAAACAAATAATCAATAAACAATAATATTCACATATACAATGAATACTTCCATTCTCAAGTTGGTTGCTGATGAGAATGCGATGAGACTGATCGCCAATAATAAAATCCTTGTAATTTTTGCAATTTGCTTGCAAACGCAACTCAGGATGACGAACTTCATTTTGAAATAAACAGAATGAAACTGCTCTAAATAATCAATTTCCATCACCTGTTGAAGGTACAATACTTTGCATTTCCATGACAGTAAATTATGCAAGGGAGCATAGAATCACTTCGTCACTACTGGAATGAGCATGGACTCACTTCGCCAGCCACCGTAATGGAGGGAGTTTTAGAATTATATGTTCAGTGTTTTTCAAAGATCGTATTAACACAGGGAAGCCCAGTCTTAAGGCTACATTCTGAGCTATCGCCCCAGATTCCAGGTTCGATCCCTGCTCTGCCAAGAAATTTAATTCTGGTCTGAGGGCTGGAACGGGGCGCACTCTTGAGGCAAACCTAAGAAGAGCAAAATTTGATTCCCATCTCAACAATCTTGGATGTGGTTTTCCGTGGTTTCCCACTTCCACTCCAGGCAAATACCGGGATAGTTCCTAACTTAAAGCCTCAGTCGTCAACTCTCCATTCCCCATACTAATTACAAATGCACACATCAATACAGCCATCACATTAACACAGGTTATCAGAGAAAGGTTTACACTCACACACCAAAGTAGACGGGGCTGAGTGGCCACGATGTCTGAGTCCATCAAATGAATTATGTTCGACAATTTGCTCTCAAGGCGAAGCGATTGTGCCGATTTTTATTTAATAATTTTAAAGTATCTGGCAACGTAAATCATGGAGAATTCCTTACCTTACGGGAATAATAAACGTAACATATGTTTAGACAATGTAATACCAATTGCAAGATAGAATAATTGGGAAATAAAATTACATGTCTGAGGTGGGAATCATACTCCTTCGACGATGCATAATCAATTTCGTTGTCCACAATGTTAGCCGCTGAGCCACCCAGACAACGAAATTAGAGTGCAATATTAAGTGACGTAAACAACAAACGCACTCAACTGCCAGTTACAGTACATCAATATTTCCCTTATTTCATGATTCTCAACTCCCCATTCCCCATACTAATTACAAATGCACACATCAATACAGCCATCACATTAACACAGGTTATCAGAGAAAGGTTTACACTCACACACCAAAGTAGACGGGGCTGAGTGACCACGATGTCTGAAGGTACAATACTTTGCATTTCCATGACAGTAAATTATGCAAGGGAGCATAGAATCACTTCGCCACTACTGGAATGAGCATGGAATTATATTCGACAATTTTCTCTCAAGGCGAAGCGATTATGCCGATTTTTATTTAATAATTTAAAAGTATCTGGCAACGTAAATCATGGAGAATTCCTTACCTTACGGGAATAATAAACGTAACATATGTTTAGACAATGTAATACCAATTGCAAGATAGAATATTTGGGAAATAAAATTACATGTCTGAGGTGGGAATCATACTCCTTCGACGATGCATAATCAATTTCGTTGTCCACAATGTTAGCCGCTGAGCCACCCAGACAACGAAATTAGAGTGCAATATTAAGTGACGTAAACAACAAACGCACTCAACTGCCAGTTACAGTTCATCAATATTTCCCTTATTTCATGATTCTATTCCATTATATATCGGGATACAACCTAAGCGATATTTCACTTTTCAATTCTCATAAACAAAGATCACACTACGATACGGTGGATCTTTTATCCGCCATTTCTCTCATGAAGAAACGCCATTGTGGCAACGCGCAATTGCCACATATATTACATTTTTCTTTAAACATATAAAAATATACCGTAACATATATTTTCCTTTTAAAGACACACTGCAAATCTGCATGCCGCGAGCTTTCGTTAGAATGCCATACGAAGCCAATCGGTTAAGTCGTTTTCAAAATCTCGAGTGTACAAAAAATACCTTAGTGTTTTAAATATATACTAGTTGAAACCCGTCAAAACATGACGGTCATTGGGAAAATATTTACGGAAGGATTTTCTTATATGCATTATTTGTATGATTACAGAGAAAGACGACTTTGCAACATATAACTGCCCATGACTGAAAACTTGATGAGGCAAATAGTGACCTACACGTTCCATAGCTTCCCCTTGAGCTTTATTGATTGTGATAAATTATGCCAAGCGATTGGAAATTGGTGGCTCTTAAAAGAAAATGGGAGTATTTTTATGGCATATTTATATTGGATTTTTAAATTGGCTTCGTATTTTGTCCGATTTCTCACTTTATTGCGACAATTTGCAGTTAACATACGACCGGACAATGTTCCTTTTCGTCGAACGGGGTTTTATAGTAGTATTTCTCCCCAAATTAACGTCTTATTCGATAACACTATAGTGCCCTGCATCAATGGAGCCGCTAAATATTAAATGCCAAATAATACTCCCCTTGCAAAAACAACAGTGTGGTTAGACTCATTGTTATGTACTCTAAACAAATAAAATCAATGAACAATTGGCTTATACAATGAAGTTCAACATGATCAGTGTATTCACCGTTCAGAGACTTTCATACTAAGTTGGTTGCTGAGGAGAACGCGATGAGGCTGATCGCCAATAATAAAATCCTTAAAATTATCCTTGTCAGCAACAATGTTTGCAATAGTTTGCAAATGAAGCTCAGGGCGATGTTCTTCATTTTGATATAAACAGCACTAAACTTCTCGAAATAAGCAATTTCTATCGCCTGTTATAGGTTCAATCCTTTGGGTTTCTTTAACAGCAAACTATGCAGGGGAGCATAGAATCACTTCACCAATTACAGGATGAGCACTGACTCTTTGCCAGCCACCGTAAAGGAGGCAGTTTTAGAATTATATGTCCAGTGCATGTCGAAAAACGCATTAACATAGGGAAGCCCACTATTAAGTATATTCTTGGCCATCGCCCCAGAGATCCGGATTCATTTCCCTGCTCTGCCAAGAAATTTAATTCTGGCCTGAGGGCTGGAACGGGACGCACTCAGCCTCGTGAGGTAAAACTGAGGAGAGGTAGGATCGATTCCAACCTTAACTATCTTGGATGTGTTTCTCTTCGGTTTCCCACTTCCACTCCAGGCAAATACCGGGATGGTTCCTTAAGTAAGGCCTCGGCGTTCTCCTTCCTAATTCTCACGTTAATTACAGATACACGCATTAATACAACCATCACAATAACACAGGTCGGTAACATATTTTTTTTCTCTTAAAGACACTCTGCAAATCTACAGGCCAAGAGCTTTTGTCAGAGTGCTTTACGAAGTCGAAACATGATGGTCAATGGTAAAATAATTACCGAAGGATTTCCTTATATACGACATTCTTTGTACGACTACTTTTTGGCACTATTGAAACTTTAAGGGCGTCGAAAGATCGCACTCTTGATATTGCAACATATAACTGGCCATGACTGAAAACTTGCTGAGGTAAATAGAGACCTACACGTTCGAGAGTTTCTCCTTGAGCTTTATTAATTGTGATACAGAATGCCAAGCGAATTGGAAATTGACGTCTCTTAAAAGAAAATGGAAGGGTTTTGTCGGATGGTGTTAAATCAACTCGAGGGATTAGAGCTCTCTGCCCAATTTTATCTCCGCTGATTATTTCCAAATCCAAGCAATTTTCATACATATTCTTTACAAATAATCTGGTTCCGTTCAGGAGCTCTTGGGAAACGTTCAGATTTCTGAGGAGCATAACTATGGCTCCAACTTTTAGAGTAAGAATATGTGGAAGCAAACCACTTAATTCCAAGGAATTCAAGAATTCTGTAGGAAATTGAAGTAGCTGGCTTTCATCTTCAGTAATTAATCTGTTAACGCTGGTGTATGTTTTTGAACTACCGGGTATAAGTTCGATGACTTTCAAATTAATTTCATTACAGTGTTCATTTTTTGGTGTTAGAATGCATACTTTCGAGAAATTGATTACATCTTTCGTAGAAATGAATGTTTCGCCGTAAATCTCAGTCACGATGTCATCATGCGCTAAAATTCTGGGTGGTAGTTCAATAACATTTGATTCCTCACCATCTACAGAGGGGTAGTCACCGTTACCAATTTGTAACAAAAAATCAGAAAATTCAATTTCTTCTGGTTTCAACCGCATGTTTTTATATAAGCAGCGTATTTTGAAGAAGGGCCAGAGAGGAGAGTATTTAATACAGTTTTGAATAATTGTTTGGCGAGAAGCGTGCGGAACAACAGGCAAAACCTGCCTAAAGTCTCCTCCAAGAACAGTAATTTTCCCACCAAATGGAATGTCATTACCCATAATATCTTTTAGAAGACGATTCACACACATTAATGAATGAATATTTGCCATTGGGGCTTCATCCCATATTATGATCCCATATTATGAGCCGTGCTAATCGAATATCGTCAGCTGCTTTGGAATTTAATTTTAATCCAGACACTGAACTCTCATTTAAATTTAGAGGAATTTTGAATGTACTGTGTACTGTTCGACCGTTGGGTAGCAAAACAGTGGCTATTCCGGTCCATGCTACTGATATAACATGAAGCCCTAAACTCCAGAACTTTTGTATTAAGCATCGGTAAATAAATGTTTTTCCTGTGCCCCCAGCACCGTCAATAAAGAATGCGTTCGTGACAGTTGTGTTGTTATTTTGAAGAACGCTAGTGATTTCATTAATAATTGAAAGTTGTTCCTGGTTTGCTAAGGACATCAGGTCAGCCAAATCAAAAGGGAACACTGGCTCATTAGTAGTTTGATCGTTTGAGTGTGTGTCAGTACCAACAGGCAAGTTAAATGTTGGCAGAGAGAAACCATGAAATTGCAGAGTTTTATTAATATCTCTGAGAGATAGTTGATAAGCTGTATTTTCATCTTCAGACTTTAAATAATCTTCACAGAGAGAGTTTTTGTGCATGTCCCATAAGTGACTGGCATTGCAAGGTTGATGAAATATGCATATGTAGGCGAATAACTGTCTCAGTTGAAAGGGCATTTGGAAAACCGATGCTTCCATCAAACAGCGTTGCCATTCTGAATCATCGATAAGCAAACCAAGTTTAATTGCCATATCCTTATATGTTGGGCAGGTAACACCTTGGTATGTTCGGAGATCCTCAAAGCTTGTGGCACCTACTATGTGAAGTAAAAGTAAGCGCAGATGGTATCTTTCTGATTCAGATGGAGAAACATTGTACATCCAACCTATTACCTTTTCGAATCTAAGTCGTTTTTTCCAAATGCATTTGCATTTATCCCATACATAATGAACGGGTGTTTCAGGATAAATATATGCACTCCTAGTTGTTGGATTTTGGTTCAGCTGAAACCATGCAGTGAGTTGTGTACTTTTTAACTGAGCCCGTATTAATGCTTTGGGAGCATCATCGGCATGAAAAAATACATCTTGTTGGTTTGGTAAATGGACAGGTAACCGGGCAACAATGTGGGACTGTTCGTGCATGTTGTAACCAAAAATCCTGTATGCAGCCTCACTTGACCAAACATATCTAGCATTCAAATACATAGAAACTTCGTCATGATGTAGCATTCCATCGTTTGCCGTGATTTTCAAGTTAGCGCAATCATGCCCCTTATAAGCATATTTATGTATGTATTTGATGATGTGTACACTTGCACAGATTTCGACGTTAATATGGGCCAGAAAGTACATCAATAGATATCGATTGTATGGAACAATGAAGCGATTGTCGATTTCAACATTGGTGCCTTGTACTCGTTTAGTATATGATCTTCCATTCTGTCGCCTACGGTAAAGTGGATAGCCGTTCACATTCTCTTTAGTTTCTGGCACAAAGTCTTTTGGAAAACCCTTCTTACATCTTCCATCCTTCATGCAAATTGAATTGGGATTCAGAAGGCCGCAAGGTCCATGTACCATGTGTGTCTTTACTAAGTTGTACAATGTTGTATTGGAAGGATCTGGTATTTCTGCAGAAACTGTCATATCAATATCATAGATTTCTCGTAATTTACAACTATCTCGAAGACAAACCAGTAAGTGTATATGAGGTAAACCTCGCTTCTGGAACTCAACCGTGTATAAGAAAGTTTGTACCTCGCCAAAAATTTGCTTTTGATTTATTAAACGCAAGAGTTCCTTCACTTTCGCATAAAAAACGCGAACAACGACATCAGGTCTATTGTTTGCATTTTCATAAGGTTGGAGGCTAGTAGTAATTTCAGGCCATGAAGGGTTGCAAGTGAAAGTTATGAAGAGGTCTGGCTTGCCAAATTTTCTCACAATTGCCATTGCATCCTGATAATTTTGCAACATATTTCGGGGACTACCAATAAAAGTAGAAGGCAAAATAACTATGCGACCAGCTCTTAAACTTTCATTTTCAGCTCTAAAGTGTAAAGCATCAGCAAGACCAACGTAGGTATCGACACGCAATTTCGTTTGTTGATTGCGAATATATTTTAGTCTATCTCCTTCTATTCGACAATAATAGTCAACTATTAATTGTTGGGTAAGTTTACCTGCATTAAGTAAAGGGTTGAAACCTCCTGCGGGAGGACAACCTCGAATCGACAGCCTATACAAAATATATTCACGCATTGTCATATTTTGCCTAACGTTCGTCTTACGGTTCCCTCCTGTTGGCAGTGAAATATGCCACCCTGTTTCTCCGCAAGGCCAGATTAAAACGTAAGTTAATGGATCACAATGCATGCTGTCAACATCAATTTCCTTTAAAACTCCCTGATTAGAAAATACGGCTATGTGGCGGTGTGAAGCCGGAGCGCCGTCAGTTGTTTCAAAAATAGCTGCAATCTCTGAGGAAGCTGGGTTATTGTAACGTCTAGGATCTTCTTGAGGTTCATGGTAAAAGCGCATGACCAAATCTAACGGTTGACGTTTTCTCTTACAGCCAGTTCATTTTCTTCGCATATTTTTGAATGCATTGTCTTATACAGTTGAATGTAAGGGTTATGCTCTTGCAAAATATTATTTAGAATATGAAGTGTACCCTCCCTGATGCAAGAATTCGCTCGATTTGCTAATCTGATTTGATTAGCTTCTGAGCAGTCTAATACATACAATTGGCCGTAACAACTGTCGCTTATATTTTTGGAATGTATGGAAGAAATGCGATGATGTACAATTCCTGAAATTTTAAAACAATATGGACCGTGTTCAGGTGGTACGGTAACATTGGCACCAAAGGAAACGAAGGACATAGAATTGTTGTACTGCCGAATATTCTCTCTGAAGTTCCTTGAGGTATCATCATTTCCAATGGAAAATGGTTTAAGCCTGTCAAGTATTTTATATTCCGGCAGATTAATTTTACCATTGCAACAGCAAAGGCCGAAGTAACCAAGCGTAGTTTTTTCGCAAGAGAAGAACAATGCAGAACAATGTTTACATTCGTTCGTCAAGGACCCAACGCTGTACGGCATAATATCTGGCATTGTTTCTGAAATGGCAGATTTATATTTTATATAAAATGTGGTTTCGCCTTTTCTCCGATTTCTCATTGTTTTGCGTCTATTTGTAGTTTCCACACGACCGGTTAATGTTCTTTTTCGTCGAATGCGTCCATTTACAGTAGGATTTATCCCCAAATTAATGTCGTATTCGATCACACTATAGTGTCCTGCATCAACGGAGCCGCTAAACAATAAATGACAAATAACACTTCCATTGCCATAATCTACAACGTGGTTAGTCTCATCGTTATGCACTCTAAACAAATAATCATTAAACAATTGGCTTATACCATGGAGTTCAACATGACCAGCATATTCACCGTTCAGAGACATAAGATTTTCATACTCAAGTTGGTTGTTGAGGGGAAGGCGATAAGACTCATCGCCAATAATAAAATCCTTATAAATATTCCAGTCAGCAACAATTTTTGTAACAGTTTGCAAACGCAACTTGCTATGACGTTCTTCGTTTCGATACAAACAGTACGAAACTGCTTTAAATAAGCAATTTCCGTCACCTGTTATTGGTACAATTCTTCGGATATCCATGACAGTAAATTATGAAGAGGAGCATAGAACCACTTCGCCAGTCACCTTAATAATGGAGCCAGTTTTACAATTATATTTCCTGTACGTGTCAAGAGTCGTATTTACACAGGGAAGACCACTCTTAAAGCTGGCAATGAATTATCGAGTCAAACCGGCCCAGTAATTCTGCGTAGTCACTTTCTAGTATGCCGGTTATGGTATATACAATGAAAGGTTTAACAATTCGTAGAAGCTGCGATATGTATTCTCGACAGAAAACGACTCACCACCAAAGACTATAACAGACCACCAAAGACTATATAACAGAAAGATCGGAAACACAATACAAATGGCGGTTCCAACATTCGACTGCAGCGGCATCTGCTACTGAAATATAGAAGTTAATTTGGATAACCACGTGGGATAACAATCTAATCAAAAGTAGGCCTACATTTTGTAATACCGGTATCAGAATTTCAACGTAGGCCTATTGTATTACTGCCGTATAACTGGTAAAGGTACAATTCATTAGTGGAATTTCATGTAACAACATTTTGGACATGCCTTGTATGTTTATAAGGCAAAGAAGGAACTGAGGAAAACAAATGAGTTACGTAGCACATGGCTCGATTTGAAGACACTCGGGTGGATTCACTGCATATATTCTTCGTAATATGTTGGAATTCGTACAATCCTTGATTCACAGTTATCCCATGTGCAAAAATATGCCAAAACTTCTGTAGCAATAAAGATAAATAGCCTACCGTTATTGCAAATGTAATCTGTCGAATGTTGGAACTTATAAAGCTTTTCAATGAAATTACCATAGCGTTTTAAGTTAAATTGAGATGGGAACGTAGAATTCCTTAGTTACGGGAATGCCTAGAGTTAAATATGTTTTGGCAATATAATAGCAATTGCAAGAAAGGGAAATACGGAAATAAAGAAACATGCCGGAGGGGGTATTCGAACCCCTTACATTGGGTGATGCACAAATTAAGAGAGTACGGAGTAACCACCTGAGGTACCGAACCACTGGTAACGACGCGCAATATTAAGGGAGTTAAACATCAAGCACACTCAAAATTTGATGTCAGTTTACGTTTTCCAGCATTTTCTGTCTGGTAATTCCAGTGTATGTCATGAAAACGTAATAAGCAATGTTCCCTTCCATTATAATTCTTATACATAAACACGAAATTAAAACGCGATGGACTTGTAACCGCCATGACTGTCATAAGGCAAGGCGATTGTGCGCATGCGTGATAGGCAAGATTTCTGAATTTTTGTTTATTAATTTAAAAATATTCTGTAACATATGGGAATGCCAAGAGTTAAATATGTTTTGGCAATATAATAGCAATTGTAAGAAAGGAAAATACGGAAATAAAAAACATGCCGGAGGGGGGATTCGAACCCCTTACATAGGGTGATGCATAAATTAAGACAGTTCAGCGTAAACGCCTGAGCTACCGAACCACTGGTAACGACGCGCAATATTAAGGGAGTTAAACATCAAGCACACTCAAAATTTGATGTCAGTTTACGTTTTTCAGCATTTTCTGTCTGGTAATTCCAGTGTATGTCATGAAAACGTAATAAGCAATGTTCCCTTCCATTATAATTCTTATACATAAACATGAAATTAAAACGCGATGGACTTGTAACCGCCATGACTGTCATAAGGCAAGGCGATTGTGCGCATGCGTGATAGGCAAGATTTCTGAATTCTTGTTTATTAATTTAAAAATATTCTGTAACATATTTGTTTATTTTAAAGACACTCTGCAAATATACATGCCAAGAGCTCTCGTTAGAATGCATTACGAAGTCAATCGGTTGAGACGTTATCTCATTCTCGATGTAACAAAAATCACCTTAGTGTTTTAAATATATAGATAGATGGCAACAGCGAATTCGTTACTTTACGGGAATGATAAAAGTGAAATATATTTCTACAATGTAATACCAATCGTAGAAAGGAAGAAAACAAAAAAAACCATATCCGAGGTGGGAATCGAACCCTCTCGACCATGCAAAGGATGGCAACAGAGAATTCGTTACTTTACGGGAATGAAAAAAGTGAAATATTTCTCTACAATGTAATACCAATCGTAGGAAAGAAGAAAATGAAAATAAAAGAACGTATCCGAGGTGGGAATCGAACCCTCTCGACCATGCAAAGGATGGCAACAGAGAATTCGTTACTTTACGGGAATGATAAAAGTGGTTTCTACAATTTAATACCAATCGTAGGAAGGAAGATAATGAAAATAAAAAAAAACATAACCGAGGTGGGAATCGAACCCTCTCGACCATGCAAAGGATGGCAACAGAGAATTCGTTACTTGACGGGAATGATAAAAGTGAAATATGCTTCTACAATGTAATACCAATCGTAGGAAGGCAGAAAACGAAAATAAAAAAACATATCCGAGGTGGGAACCGAACCCTCTCGATCATGCACAATACATATTTCTAGTCAGTAAGCTTATCCCCTCGGCCATCCAGACAACTGTGTGAGACTTCAGTATTAAGCTATCTAACCAGTATACACGCTCAACCTGCAGTTTAAGTCCTTCAATTCGTGGTTTATTTAATATAATTCTAATTCAATGCATATTGTAAAAACATAATTAACATTATTGGAGACCCTTTTCAATTGTCATAAACAAAGATCTCAGTTAGACGCGACCGGAATCGCCATTTTCCTTGTTGAGAAAGGCCATTGTGCGCATGCGCGGGAGTGTCAAATATTACATATTTCTTTAATCATTTAAAAATATACCGTAACATATATTTTCCTTTTAAAGAAACTCTGCAAATCTGCATGCCAAGAGCTTTCGTTAGAATGTCTTACGAAGCCAATCGGTTAAGTCGTTTTCACAATCTCGTGTGTACAAAAAACAGCTTAGTGTTTTAAATATATAGATGGCAACAGAGAATTCGTTACTTTACGGGAATGATAAAAGTGAAATATGTTTCTACAATGTAATACCAATCGTAGGAAGGAAGAAAACAAAAAAAAACATATCCGAGGTAGGAATCGAACCCTCTCGACCATGCAAAGGATGTCAACAGAGAATTCGTTACTTTACGGGAATGAAAAAAGTGAAATATGTCTCTACAATGTAATACCAATCGTAGGAAGGAAGAAAATGAAAATAAAAAACGTATCTCAGGTGGGAATCGAACCCTCTCGACCATGCAAAGAATGGCAACAGAGAATTCGTTACTTTACGGAAATGATAAAAGTGAAATATGTTTCTACAATGCAATACCAATCGTAGGAAGGAAGAAAACGAAAGAGTGAAATATGTTTCTACAATGCAATACCAATCGTAGGAAGGAAGAAAACGGAAATAAAAAAAACATAACCGAGGTGGGAATCGAACTCTCTCGACCATGCAAAGGATAGCAACAGAGAATTCGTTACTTGGCGGGAATGATAAAAGTGAAATATGTTTCTACAATGCAATACCAATCGTAGGAAGGAAGAAAACGAAAATAAAAAACATATCCGAGGTGGGAATCGAACCCTCTCGATCATGCATAATACAAATTTCTGAGCAGTAACCTTATCCCCTCGGCCATCCAGACAACTATGTGAGACTGCAGTATTAAGCTATCTAAGCAGTATACACACTCAACCTGCAGTTTAAGTCCTTCAATTCGTGGTTTATTTAATATAATTCTATTTCAATGCATATTGTAAAAACATATTTAACATTATTGGAGACCCTTTCTAATTCTCATAAACAAAAATCTCAGTTAGACGCGACCGGAATCGCCATTTTCCTTGTTGAGAAAGGCCATTGTGCGCATGCGCGGGAGTGTCAAATATTACATATTTCTTTATTCATTTAAAAATATACCGTAACATATATTTTCCTTTTAAAGAAACTCTGCAAATCTGCAAGCCAAGAGCTTTCGTTAGAATGTCTTACGAAGCCAATCGGTTAAGTCGTTTTCACAATCTCGTGTGTACAAAAAACAGCTTAGTGTATTAAATATATAGATATTTGGCTGATGAAGGAGACAAAATTCTTCATTAGTCCCTGAAACATGTACCGTTTCCAAGAACAACTTTGTTAATAATTTTTTCATTAAAGTATTGATTCAGACGGAAATATAAACTTTTTAAAAACTGTATAAGCACATCAATACGGAACCATTATGAGTGATTTAAATCATAGAATCCACTCAGCTGGGTGAGGCCCATAGATGAGCGTTAATCAACGTCGAAAACAAACCAAGTATAATTGTGAGGTTTACAGCCTTCTGTGTTTGTTTTGCTTTCGACACGTTCACAGCTACATGTGTATGCGTCACGGTGTAGTGGTTAGCGTTGGTGGCTGCCAAATAGTAAGTTCAAGATCGATTCCCTGCCCTACCAAGAAATTCAATTTTCGTTTAAAGTACTAAAACAGCATCGTAGACATGCAAGTACTCAAGGGTAGCAGTGGGTTACTACTTATTTGAAATACGATTGCCGCTGATCAAGGCTGCGCTGCTGATTGTTTATCCTAGGGCCTATAGGCTAGCTAGGACAAGGGGGAAATGTTGCGCCAATGCAAGATCAGCACCGACTGTTAACTAAGCTTAGGCTACTTGGCCGCCACAAATCGTATTTCAAACGAGTTTACATGTTTTTTAAGGCAGGATGTCATTTTTATTCAATAAAAACAATATTACAAGAAAGCTAAATAACTACAGTATCTAATTATAGCTATATGAACTATTAAAAAATCCCGAAGGATGAGACAGTTGGAATGACGTGGTGCAGAGATGGCAGATATGAAATGAATGAATAATAATCCATAGATTCACCACCTCCTGAATCGTCGGGAGGATACGCGCCTGGTGAATAAGTGTGCCGATACCATATATATTATTTACTTTTACACACCACTTAATGGCAAATAATGCCAGTAAAAACTCACCGTCCAAGCTGATCGAAAATAATCTGAAGGCAACAATGTCGCAGCTTACCTGAAACAAATACAAACATCGTTTTAATTTTACATAATTAAGTGTATGTTAGAAGAGCTAATTTGTGTGGTATATTTAAAAGTGTAGAAATTCCATATTCACTGAGTATCATGGGCAGTGACTACTCAAAAATTGACACATGCCTAGGAATTGGCGTAGGTGTTTAATTCTCTTAGGCCTAGGAAAATTCGCAATCTCATCAATCCTCTTAAGATTGAGATGGTAGGCGAATTGATCAATAGTATGACCTAAGAAATTGATTCTTTCTTTCATGAAATGACATTTGTCATAATTGACTTTTATATTGGCCTCACGGAGGTCTAGAAACAATTTCCTAAGTTCTGCTAAATGTTCCTCAACATTAGCAGAAGCAATAATGAGGTCGTCAATGTAACACGTGACACTGCGTTTTACCTCGTCAGACAGCTTACTATCAAGTGCTCTGATGAGAGCTGGACCACTGTTGATCATTCCGAATGGAACGCGACAGAACACGAAGGTTGTTTGGTCAAACAGGAACCCTGTGTATTGCCTGCTGTCCTCGGTAAGCTCTACCTGATAAAATGACGCTGTCAGGTCTAGTACACTGAAGCATGCCTTGTCTTTGAACTTTCTCAGTAAATCTCTGATCTTGGGAGGTCGGTCCATTTCTAAAAATATGCGGGAATTAATTTTCCTAGCGTCTAGACATAGACGTAACTGGCCATTGCTCTTCTTAACCACTGTAATAGGTTACTTAATATTACTGTACAGTTACAGAAACCTGTGAAATATTTTGTCACGTGTCCCCAGTTATACTTAAGATCTATCAGATAATTGTCAAATCGTATGTAGCAACTACAAACAGGAAGGAACCTATGCGTCAGATGACTTTGATATTCAACCCCCTATAATGACAACCATCTAACAAGGGAAGTATCAGGTAAGACTGGTCGAAACCTATCTTGAAACTTTGTGGACACAATCGTTGTACTATAAGAGGACAACGTGCGGAAAATCAGCTGCCAGATTGAACTGCAAGGCTCCGAAATTATGTGGCGAATCTCTCATATAAATCAATGGGAAGTAGCGAGTACCGTACATGTTGGAAGGGACAACCCTGACAGCCCAAGCGCTCAAGGCCGGTGGGGAGCAGCCGCACGCTCCAGTCAGCATATACGCCCCGCCACGTGACTACTCCGAGTGCCAGGGATGTCCAGCTCCACTAGTCGTCATGCTTGCGTACCAGGATGTCAGGTACGATTTCGGAGCCTTGCAGTTCAATCTTGCGGCTGATTTTCGGCACGTTGTACTCTTACGGTACAACGATTCCGTCCTCAAAGTTTCAAGATTGTTTTTGACCTGTCTTAACTGATACTTCCCTTGTCAGACAATCATTTACACGATTAGTTGGTCTATTTCATGATAATGTCCTTATAGTGTGTGCACGTTGTACGTTCACAAAGTAGAGGATCGTGGTGGCGCAGCAGTTCGCCTTTCACGAAGTAGACTGGGTTCGATTAAATGTGAGATTTGAAGTGAAATGCCATGTCCTGTGATTCGGATTCCACGTAAAAATGAGGTCTGGTGGCTCATGATCACGAGATTAACAGTGACGTAAAACTACAGTCTTCCTTCCGTTTCTTACGTCCAGAAATTAAGTTCCGATTGATACAAATAACGAAACGAGCACAGATACAGACAAACTATTTGCGAAAGAAACTACAAATCGTGAACAGTATTTCCATTCCCCTAAATTCCCCTAGATTTTGAATGTTGGTGCGTTGTTTGAATAAGAATATTAATAATAAAAAACACTAATAACAATTAATACGGACAGCGGTAGCTACGCTCGATAAAGCACAGAGCAAGACCATCGGGCCAAGCTTCCTGCGGATTCGGTAGACGTGGGTTTGAGCCCCACCGTTGACCGTCCTTGAAATGGTTTTCCGTAGTTTTCCATTTTCAACTCCAGGCAAATGCTGGAATGGTATATTTTGGCAAGCCACGGCCGTTTCCTTCCACATCCTTGGCCAGTTTCATTTGACGTCATTCATTTCATCTCTCTTTAACTCCTCTCCTGAAGTTGGCGACAGGAAGGCCAATCGGCCGTAAAAACCACCCGCCACTTTGTCTTTCATCGTATCTCATCCCCGACCCCGTTGAAAACGGGAATAATGAGTGGACTTGCATACACGCACACAAATAAAAATTAGTAATAAAAATTACTAATAATTAATAATAATGTTGAGCCCAGCTAGGGACATTTCACCACAGGTTGCTACCATGAGGAATTCCCAGTATCCCCAATTCCAAGAAACCAGCGGCACATTCCCCAGATGACCGTGACGTCATCCATTTTCCAAGAATACACACTCACGAATTCCACGCCAGAATTCCTGGAAGTGGGTTAGAAGCCCTACTGCATTAGAAACTTTCCAGTCCTCCTACTCGTGGCACAAGACTATGTAATGATGCCTTCTTCATAAAACGTTGCCGCCTGTGTTGTCAACCATGTTGTAGCATGTCCTTTGAGCTCGCCATCGTTGTCCACCAATGAACGTTTCCACGTGCAAAAAGAGATCAAAGTCTTCATTAACCAACGATGGACGTCCGCTTTGTTCCTTCATTGAAGTATTGGACCCATCTCCGTACCATTCAATCACTCATCCCAATTTCACCGCACACCGCGCAAATATATCGATGAATGTCGACTGGTTTTAGTGTTCTTCGCGTGCAGGAAACGAATGGCACTTCTAATCTCACAAACGGTGAGATTTTCAACCAACTTCGCCATTCTAACCAAGCACTATAGACAGCACAGTAGACAGTGATCTCAAAACGGCGTCATTTCCTAGTCCTTGACTGAGCAACTACCGTGTATGCGCTGAACTGCGATTACAGCGATGCCGAAGCAACGTATAAAAACGGAACTTACTTTCTGGAAGTGTCTAGTATACAAAGGAAGGACGCTTGTAGTTACACGTGACCGTTTAACTCGCGATCATGAGCTACGAGACCTCCGTCTTTACGTGGAATCCTAACCAGAGGAAGTGATATTTCACTTCGAAAATCTCACCTGCATTGCAGAGGATCGATCCCGGTTCGTCTTGGTGAGAGATAGCGTATGTATGCGACATGGCTAAATGTATTGGTAGTAACTTATAAATAATTAAACACCTAATTAAGGATATCTAACAGCAGCATTCCCATTGGACAGGTAGAATAATTGCATGTACACTACTGTATAGGGAAGTCATGGGCAAAGTACGGTCCGCGGGCCAAGTACGGCTCATGAGCTAGTCCAATCCGGCCCGCGACATGGTTTCGAATTATACTATCTACAATTACGCATAGGCCATACTTTCTGTTCTGTGTACCTAGAAGTGAAAAACTGTTTCAATCTCATTGTGGTTATGCGTTTTGTGTAATAGAGTAGCAGCTAGAATTGATTGAGTTACAATGTAACAATGAATGGAAGCAACTATTCCTCAACGTTTCGAAAATTGAGTTCTACACAATGCTCTACCAAAATGAAGTTCCCCAAACTTGAAATCTCATGCACAAAAGATAACTGCTATGTTCGCATCTTCCAATAACTGTGAACAGGTGTTTTCTACAATGAAGCTTCGCAAAAATAGCGTCATAAATAGATTAACAGACCACCATTTAGCTGCGCTACTAAGAATCAGCTCATCCCAGTTTCAACCAGATTATGAAAAACTTTTAGAAACACAGTCACAGGTTCACTTGTCACAAATAATGAAGGTGTGTTCATAGTGCTAATACTGGGCTAAAAAGAAAGCTCGCCAGAGTTAGGAACCGCGTGGTCCAAGGGGCCTCAAAGAACCAAGAAGGAGAAGGTGTGTTCTTTTTTTCCTAAGTTTTCTACCATTGTAGCCTATAAGTTTTGTTTGATTTAAAATTCAGAAATAAAAAGTTTATAGTATTTGAAAACATGTGTTGTTTTATTTTCGGCTCGCCTAGATTATATTGTATTGCAACTGGCCCTGTCCCTAAAAATATTGCCCATGTCTGCTAAAGGGAATGGTCCAGCTCAATACTTGTAAGCTATGAGAGAACAGCTTGTGAGTACGATAGGAAATAAGATGCAGATTATTCATTTTATGAACAAGTAGTTGTAGTTCCACTTAGAGGTTTGTGACAGCATGGTTATCAAACCATTTAGGATACTTGTGTGAACGTGGAATCTTCCTGATAATCTGTGTTAGTGTTATGTCTCTACTATCAATTAGTATCCTATTGTGTTTCCTTTAAGGTCCCGGTCATCGTTGTAATTTTAGCCCCATATACTTGGGATATGAGTGGTGCTGAGTAATAGCCGTCAGTGCTATTGTTCTGACTCAGTGAGGAAAGCAATGACAAACTATCTCACTCTCCATTCATCTTGCCTAGTATGCCTCATTATAGTGCTACCTATGGCGGTACGTTTTGAGGATTCAACAAGCCCTTGGGCTGACTACCTAACAGTACTTGGTTGTGTGTGTGTGTATATATATAGAATTTGTCTGATAACCTGTGTTATTGTGATGTCTTCAGTAGTCTGTGATTTTGTAATTGAAGTGATGGCTAGGAAGGAGGCGTGCCCATGTCGTAAGTTAGTAACGATTCGGCGATTTGCCAGTAAACCACGAAAAACCACTTCTAAGATGGTTGAGGTGAGAATCGAATCCAAATCTTCTCAGTTTCCTTCATGAGGCTGAGTATACCTAGTTCCAACTTTCAGCCAGAATTAAATTTCTTGCAAGTGCAAGCGCAGGCAGTTCGGTTACTTGATATACCAGAAGGTGGTACAAACAATTACAAAACTATTCAATACGCGGTCGTGAAATGCTACCGTTTAGCTGAAATTGTATCGTACTGCGCCCGAATTTATTTAAGGCTATGACCATGATTCAGCCGAGATACGAACTGGGACACTTGAGTTTAGTTAGTTATTGTTGTTTTAAGGGGCGGAACTACGAGGTCATCTACCCCTCTTAACACAGATTAAAGAATACAAATTTGGAATTTAATTTAAAATTTTGAGGTGGACGCCTAAATTTAAAAAGACCAAAAATTAATAAAACAAAAAGCATTAAATAAAATATTAAAAATTATAAAAAATAACAAAAATTACGGAAAAACAAAACATCATTCAAAAACGAACAAGTCGTTGAGTCAATTTATACTGGAAAATTTAGATTGTTGGCCCTAGCCACTTATAAAGCGGATAACGATCAGCAGCCACCGCGTCATCGGCTAATATAAGTTTGAGTGTCATCTGCAAACCAAGGTTTCTTCGTAAGTCAGCAAGATCCACACACTCGGTGAAAATGTGGGCCACGGTGAAAACGGCTCCACAGGTACAAAGTGTGGGGGGGTCTTCCCTTCTCATCAGATACGAGTGGGTGGATCTTGTATGACCTATCCTTAGCCTACACAAAATGACGGACTCTCTCCGTGACCGGAAAGAGCTCCGCCACACGCGGGTAGTTCCCTTAATCGCTCTCAGTTTACTGGGCAGTGGGTCAGCTAGCCACTGACTCTCCCAAAAAGCCAGAACTTGTAGGCGTAACTGAGAGCGAATATCTCTAGCAGGTACCTCCATTGGTCGAGGTGGTAGTGATACCGCCTCTTTTGCAGCTTGATCAGCTAACTCATTTCCCGCAATTCCCATGTGGCTTTCGAGTGTCAGCGTGGCACAGCCCGGCTAGTAGGTTGTGGATTCGCTGCACTAGGGGATGTTGCGAGAAACATGTAGCAATTGACTGCAACGAACTCAAGGAGTCGGTACACACGAGAAAGTGGATTCGTGCATCCTGGGACACTTGAATTTTATGAGTGTGACATTAAAATCCCATGAATAAAATAAAGTCGAATATCTGAGTATTTTATACTGTGAATAAGTATATTATCAATTTTTGAAGCAATTATAAACAATTACAGAAGGCCAGAGTGAATTTAGAGAACTCTAGAATTTTTTCAATAATAGAGAAAATGTATTGAAGGAGGCAGGCCTACGCAAGTTAATACACGGAATTTATGTCCGGTTAGACGCGAGGTGTGTCGTCACCAGTTAGGGGAAGAAACGGCACGTGCGCGCCACGCAAGGAGAAACTCTAAGCAACGTCACAACGCAAAAGTGGGGAGTAGAGCTGGAGATCTTTACGTCGCTGACGGGAGCAAACCAAGAATTCATTCTCTGCTCATATCAGGTCCGAGTGAGACCTCGAGTTGAAAAGCGAGTGCTTTATTACTAGTGCACCGTATGAGAAGTAAGAGTGCGAGGCCAGCAAGGCTGTAACCAGTGAGGAGACTCATCTCCACCCGACAAGCCAAGTTCGAAGGCCGGACTATTCGTGTGTTTCATTAGTGAAACAGAATCGCTCAGAACTAAGCACATTTTGTATAAACGCGTTCTGCAGCAGAACACTGCACATTTATAACGCAGCTTACAGTACAAGCTCACATCAAATATACAGCATTCTATAACTGCTTGTAATACTTCAGAGCAACTTCGCATTTATAAGAGCAGTATACTAAAAGAACTATTCATCATATTTAAACAGTATATAAAATGCAAGCTACACTTGCGTAACTCTTAGTCAAGTGATGGCTATGTTCTAAGTTCACTATGAAGGGAAGTTGAACTACATCAATCAAGAGTGAGAGATCCAGAATATCCACACATAATGGATATCGCGGTAGATCATCTCCGCGACACTCTGAATTGGAGAACTGAACTACGCTACAGAATGAGATTTCACTACATCTGGAAATAATCTCAAAGACATTTACAACGAAAGAAGATCCTACTGGAACAAGAGATGCAGCCGTATTTGGCGGTGTCACGCCTGAAGATTTCACCAATATGCGGGAAGTCAGGAGCGAAGTAGGGACGAGGCCAGACGCTAGCAGCGAGGTTAACGGCCTGCCTATTGACCTTGCTTTCCTGTTTCATCACAAGCGGCTCTCCAACATATGATCGGACCAGCTGAGACCAGAGCGCAGGCAAATCTTATTTGTTTGGCATTGTATCCATGCAGAATCTCGTCGGCAGCAAAGGTAGTTGAACGCTTGTATGATATGTAGTAGTGTAGCCATGTTCTAGGTTTTATTCAGTAGTTGACCAACATATAATTTTTCTTACAGCTGTAATATTTTTGTGTAGATTATTTAAGTATTACATTCCAGTTTTTATTGCCATTTTCATTGCAGATTTCAGCCAGTTTGACATTTTCGTCAGCGAGTTGTCGCTTTGACATTTAATAGATCAAATAGTAAATTGTAGTTAAAACTTGCGAAGGGTTGTCTAAATCTGTTTTATAAGAGTGATGGAATACGTCGATAAGTCGAGATACAGTATGTTAAGAAAGTATGTAACTTTGCGAAAGTACAGGACGTTTTGAAAGCTTATGATGTTAATGCGAGCTTCGAAAATATTAAAAATTTACTGCGTGCAATAAATGCTTTATTACACAACGCTTAAATCATGCAAAAGAAAATCTTTATAAATAATTGGACAAATTAAGTAATTAATGTCATTATTTCTTTGTAGAAACAGATAGTTACAGAAAACTATCCTGTATGTCAAGTAATGGAATAAAATATATATCTAGTTGATATAATATTCCAAGAACGGTTATATATGTAAAATAAAATTATTAGAGCGTAAATAAATCTCAATTATTTTTGTGATTAAAATCTTTCATGAAGGGAACCGAGAAACTTCATCGTTAAGAAGCATATACTTAAATATCGAAAGAATGGACAGGGTGACATTGTATAAGTCAACCCAGTGTCAGATTTAAGTCAGGGTGTACTTAACTGAATTATGTTCAGATTTTGAATTCTCAGGAAGATAGGAAATGTTTGTATTCTTATTTAATATGAATTCGTGCAGACTATTCTCAGAAAGTTACAGTAATGTTACAACGAAATTTAACATGTGGATTAAAGTTAATAAATTAAAGCCACAGGGTGATTAAGAAGCCGAACAGAATTATTTGAAGTTTTGAATTTGAAAGCACGAGGAAATAAATGTATAAGGATAGTGGAAGTTTTGTTAAGAGTGTTTCTTGAAAAATATTCACAGTTGAGGTGAATATGAAATAAAGATACTGATTTTCATTGCATTAGTGTAGAATGCTTTGAGATGGATTTAATATTTGGAATTCCGTGCAATAGTTGACGTGAATGAAATTACGTATTATTATGAGGGAGGCATAGTAGAAATGTTTCCAGGATTTGTTCACAGAGAGTGTGACGCTATAAACTTATTAACTCTCAGCCTAAAGCTCGAAAAGCAGTACACTGAGTTCATGGATGAGTATGAAAGCTTAGATCATATGGAGGTTGTTAACAAATCTGATGATGAATTGCACCCCCCAATCGAAACGGTTTATTTAAATCATCATCCTGTGTGGAAAAACCCTTTTGTAAAAGATAAAATCCGAGTTGTTTTCAATGGTTCATCACCCGACGTTAATGGCAACAGCCTTAACGACACTTTTTATTCTGGTCCTGCTATTCAATCAGATTTATCTGCTATACTTTTAAACTTTCGATTATTTCCCATAGCTATCATAGCCGACATAAAACAGATGTACCGTCAAGTGTTAATTCAACCAGAACAACGAGATCTTCAAAGTATCTTGTGGCGTGATGAAATCAATAAGCCCATTAAGGTATTTCGCTTGAAAACGGTTACCTATGGCTTAAAACCCTCTGCTTTCCTTGCTATCCGATCCCTACACTTGCTTGCCTCACAAGATGGTCATTTATTTAACCCCAAAGCCTCTGAAGCACTAACTACGTCATTCTATGTTGACGATTACTTGCAGTCCTTCTATACTTTGGAGGAAGCTTCTTTTGTGTCTTTAGAACTTCAAGCATTACTAAGGAATGGAGGTTTCCCACTTCATAAGTGGAACTCCAACTCACCTGAGTTTCTCGCCCAATTTCCCATCGAAGACGTAGATCCCTCTTCTGTCGAAATTTGTGGAAACTCTGAATCTGTAAAAACTCTAGGAGTTCACTGGTGCACTAGCACTGACACTCTTATCTATAAAGTTACGCTCGCAGAAGAGCTTCCTAATACAAAAAGACAAATCCTCTCTGAAATTGCAAAAATTTTTGATCCGCTGCAATTTCTTGCCCCAGTTATTGTTATAGCCAAACTCTTCATGCAAGAGCTGTGGTCACTTAAATGTGAATGGGATGACGCTGTCCCTCTTTCTTTTCTGAATCGTTGGCTCTCGTTTCGCAGCAATTTGCTGGATCTTTCCCTCATTGAAATTCCCAGGAATTTAATCAGCTCTCATTCTAATGCATCTTTTTTCCTTCATGTGTTCGCGGACAGTTCCGAAAAAGCTTATGGTGGCTGTGCATATTTAGTTTATCACGATTCACTTTATGGATCTCCAGTTTCTAACCTTGTTTGTGCCAAATCGAAGGTCGCTCCTCTTAAAACTATCACTTTACCTAGGCTCGAACTGTGCGCTGCATTAATGGCTGCAGAACTTGTCAAGAAATTACGGGAAGTATTAAAGGTCGAATTTTCGCAAATCTATCTCTGGAGCGATTCTATGATCGCCCTTTCTTGGATTGCCAAAAACCCCTCTCACTGGCAAACTTTTGTCGCAAATAGGGTTTCCAAAATTCAAACTCTTTCTTCTGGATGTCAATGGAGGCATGTTCCCAGTGCGGATAATCCAGCTGATATCATCTCTCGTGGTTGTTTACCCTCTCAATTAGCAGCTTCCCAATTGTACTGGCATGGGCCCTCGTGGCTAATCGACGAATCTTCCTCATGGCCTTCTAAACCCCCAGCTACAAACTCCAATTTGCCTGACGCTAAAGTATCTCTACCCACTGCTTCGTGTCTTGTTTCCAACGCATCTCATCCTTTGTTGTCACGCTATTCTTCCTTCCATAAATTACTACGAATTATCGCCTATCTCCTTAGATGGAAATATCTTGTGGTTGACCAGCCTCTTCTCCCTAAACCACACCTTACCAATCATGAATTGAATCTTGCTACCATTAAGATTTTACAACTGACACAGCAAGAAGCCTTTTCTTCTGAATTGTCATTTCTTTCTTCTAAAAGAGATCTTCCCAAATCCAGCCGTCTTCGTGCTTTAGCCCCGTTCCTTGATGACCATGGATTACTTAGGGTAGGTGGAAGGCTCTCGCAATCTTTACTCTCTGAGGACAAAAAGCATCCCGTTATTTTGCCTTCCAAACATCACGTTACTTCTTTAATTATACGTGACTTTCATTATCGTAATCTTCATGTTGGTACACGTACTCTGCTCTGTCTCTTAAGAGAAAAGTACTGGATTATAAATGGAATTCATGAAGTTTCTTCTGTAATTCATAAGTGCATTCCTTGTTTCAAAGCGAAACCTAAAATCAACACTCAATTAATGAGCGATCTGCCCTCTTTTCGTTCTTCTCCAATACGCCCATTCTCTTTAACTGGAGTGGACTATATGGGTCCGTTCCAATATCAACAAAACTCTCCTGAAGCTAAACGCAAATTGTTTGGTAAGCTTTATGTTTCTCTCTTTGTTTGCATGGTTACTGGCGCAATCCACTTGGAACTAGTGACGAATGCTTCTACTTCTTATTTTTTATCAGCTGTCTCTCGTTTCACCGCTAGGCGTGGTGTTCCTTCTGAGATGTTCTCTGATAACGCTTCCACCTTTCAGGGCGCAGCTTCCCTGTGGAAGAAAGCTCTCACTTCCTCTCCTGCCATGGAACAAATCTCTAATTTTTCCTATTCAAAAGGTTTCAAATGGCGCTTCATACCTCCTTACGCTCCGCATCATGGTGGTAGGTGGGAATCTTGCGTAAAGCTCACTAAACGTCATTTAAGAAAAGTCTTAGGTAATCGAATTCTGACTTACGAAGAATTCAATTCACTGTCTGTTTTGATTGAAGGTGTAGTTAACTCTCGCCCTTTAACTCCACTTTCCAATGACCCTGATGACCTACTTCCACTCACCCCTGGTCACTTCCTTATCGGCACTTCTCTTTCTGCCCCTCCTCCTCTTCCTAATTCTTACAGGGATTCTAATCTACCTATCGCTTGGCGGAAACTTGAAGCCCTCCGTAATTCTTTTTGGAAAAGGTGGAACTTGGAATATTTAACTTCCTTGCAACGGAGGCAGAAGTGGTTTCTTTCCAGTCCCGACATTAAAGTAGGGGACTTGGTCTTGGTTAGAGATATTTCACCCCCCCTAGTATGGATTTCTGGTAGGGTGACCCAGTGTTACCCTGGAAGAGATGGGAGAGTCAGGGTGGCCAGAATCTTGACTACAAATGGACCGATCACAAGACCACTGTCTTTGATCGCTCCGCTTCCAATAAATGTGTAACTGCTTATTTGCTCTCTGTTGGTGTTTGTCCCCCCAGTATGGTGTATTCTTTGAATACACGGTACGAGAGATATAATGTCTATTGCTCTTTGCATGTTCATTTTTTCCTTCCTCCTTGCCAAACACCAACAGTGATCATCTGTTTTCTCCCTGTTGGGCATGTCTCTTATGTCTTCATAAGTATGTTTCAGATATATAACTTCTGTGATCCACCTAGCGCCATCTAGTAGCGAACCTCTGAAGCTACTCAATTCCTCATCGTGCAAGAGGACTTACTTATCCATTTGGCTACCAGATCTCGTTACCAGCGTCAGCTATTTTCTCCTTGAGCAAGAGGACTACGTCTACTTCTTTGCTCACCATGCTGCGCTAGTATCATCTATCAACTCCTTGAAGACCAGCTCAGCAAGAGAAGATCAATTTTTTGTTGTAATATTGGCTATGTTTATATGTTCTCCTTTTGTCTCCTACCCCCTCTCTTTCCCCTTTTTCTTGGACCCTCCGTGCTCCGCTGAGCCTCACTCACTTCTCAGTCGGCAGTTGACTTGATCAGTCAGGGCTCACCTAGAGCCGGTCTCCTCAAACCAAGAGACACTCTCTACGTTCTACGCCATGTTGGCGCATTAAAGCATCAGTGAGGAACTTCACCTTCGCCATGCAACAAAGATAAGTACCTTCTTCAAAGTTTTAACCTCATCTTCATGGTTTTAACTTCCTCGTGTTTTAACTATCTTTTATAGGCAGTGTGAAATTACTTATTTTGGAGCAAAATCATCCTCCGCGGGATTTTCCATGTTGAGCTTTTGTTTAATCAAGCTGATCTCAGTGAAAAGCAGCATTTCTTATGCTCGCCAAATGAGAAATCTTCTCACTACGTGGGATATTATCTAATACCCACTGTCTATAACTTACAAAGCAAGTTCCTCCGCTGGATTTACTTTAACCCCATTTTACTACTAAGATTGTTCTGGAACTTTCCAGATTCGGTACTCAATCTACGAGTCTTGCCGTCATGCATTTCTCATGTACTTGGGAGAATTCTGTTTAAAACTAAATTACTACAATAGTGAATTTTCGTCCACCGCTGGAACTTTCTATGGCGCATTCAATTGTAAATCACAACTGTTTCAAGAAATAGACTCTCATCTATATAGTGCAATCAGTTCTTTCCATAATTGCAATAACTTTCTTTTTCATGAACTTTAGTGTTTCCATAGTGAACTTTGAATCCATCTTCATAGACTACAGTGATAAACAGTGCTTTCTCCACGTTTCTACCGCGTCGCGCTCGTCCGGTTATATTAAATACGGCCATGAACATTGATCCCATATCCCAATGATCTTTCCTTAACCTTCTACTAACAACCATTATTTATAAAATTGAAACTTCTCTATAAGGTGTCATTCTAAGAAGTGCCCTTCCATTTTGTTGGTTTATCATTAAGTATTTCTGTATAATCTTTATGATACGTGTCCAGCACACGTTTCAAACTTAAATTGTTCCTCCCTTCAAAAGCAAGGAAAACAATTCTCTCAACTCTTGAGTGAGTTATTTTTTGGTCTCGCTAAATGAAAACTGCCTCATTTGACTGGCGAGTCTTATTCAAAGTATCAGAGGTCTAGAACCTTCCTTCTGATTAACTCTTCAGGTTCACAGTAAGTGACCTGCCCTCTTTGCATAATTCTCATATTAACTCTGTATAAATATAAGAAGTTATAGGAACTTCTATTTTATTTTTCACGTTGTTATTATTGTTATTTTCAAAGTTGTCACTTTCTCTAGAACATTCTCTCCGGAATTTCTTAAGGTGCACTTTTGGTACTTCAATTCACGTTCAAGCTTTAATTATTTTATTGTTCATTTGTTCAAATCTTATAAAGATTTTAGAAACCTGTAAGGTTTGAAACCTTGTAAATTATCAATTGCCTGGAGCAACCGTTTAATGTAGAGAGGTCTGCGACCCTATTTATTAAAAAGTTCAAATTAACTATGTTAATTAAAATTATATTACATAATTGTTAATTTTCTCAACGTTTTCTAATTGTAAAATAAACAAATCTTTTCCCTTTGCTTTTTCATTTTCGAATATAAAGTTTAGGCAAAATCCTGTCTTCCTTGACTCTCCTCACTCAATGATATTAAAATCTTTAATAGGGCTTTCACCATTTGTTGCATTTGAGCAAGAACTCTTAATTTTCACCTTAATAAAGTTCTTCTTAGCGATAATAGCTAATTCTAATTGGCCAGTAAGGCAAGTAAAGTTCGCTCAGCCAACTACCTGCTTGTGGAGACCCTCTCCGAAAACTTATGGTCAGTTTTCTAAAAAAGAAGTGTTTCTTTTTGTCTAAACTTTTAGCCGGCTCCTCGCTGAGTAAAAGCTTAGCCATTGTCCAATGCAACCATTGGTTCGTTTACCAAGATTACCCAACAAGGCATAATCTTTTATCATATTTCTTCTTAGAGATACTTGATCGCCCTTACAGGAACTCCATAATTTTGGAAATTGAAAATACCCAACCTGAGTTAAATCATTGGCATTCTTCGAATCACTTTGAAAAACTTAATTTCTTTGAGAAGGCATACAGTAAATTTGTTTCTCTCAGTCTTGCCAGACCATCACCCTTCCCCATAGTACTTTTATACGTGCTTGGGAGGAAATATACTAAAGCCTCTCTCTCGCAAGCCGCTCAAGTCCTAGCTGCGGTTCCCGTTAGCCTCGACCAAGCTCGTACCTACTTTAGGTATCCGAGAGTTAATTTCTATTGGCAACTTCTTCTAAGTGTATTTAAACTTCAACTTATTACTTTTGTGGGACTCTCCTCCTATTCTTCTATCCTTCTTTTCCAATTCCAAAATCTACTTCCTTCTCTTCATCATCTTCCCTTGGTGGGTGGGTTATTCCCTAACCTATAATCTACCCAAAATTTGGTCCCAGAAACCCGGGAGAGCCCATTATTTCTTTTCTCTTTTTAAAATAGTGTCATTTGACAATACTTTGCACATTTCTAATATCTGTGTTGAATATTTCAGCTATAACCACATCGTGCAAAGCCTGTGAACGGGAAAGAGGCCGCTCCTGTCTCCTATGGTGTGTCCCATTCTTTCTACTCATTCGCTGCTGCCAGCTTGACAGCATTTCCAAGGTTCCACAGTTTCGTGAGTTACATTTTCATTTATCTTCTTTAATATGGCTCCCACTGATAAGGATAAGGATGAAAAACTTACTTCTAAACGAGCATCCTATAAAGGGCAAATTACCCGATTCAGAAGGTACATAAAAGAATTGGATCCCTCAGATGCGCAATTAGATTTGTTGAAACATCGTGTAAAGGATTTTGAACGTTCTTATGAAAACTACTGTAACATTCAAACTGAAATTGAAACTTGTATGCTCAATCAAACAGAAGATCGTGTCGAAGTAGAGAACTTATATTACGAAAGCATAGGTTCTGCTTTCAGAATAATACGCCAACTCGAAGAGGAGCAGAAAAAGGACGCTTCTGTTCTTGGTTCCCTTCATGAACCCCAAACTTCTTTCCGTGAAGGCACTCACAAGCCCAAACCTACTTTACCGAAAATTGATTTACCCCATTTTTCTGGAGATGAATCCACTTGGGATTCTTTCTATGAATTATTTTGCTCCCTTGTTCATGACAATGAAGACATTCAAGTCATTTACAAATTCCATTACTTGAGATCTATCCTTCGAGGTCAAGCTTTGCAGTTAGTTGAAGCACTTCCTCTGCGTGCCGAAAATTACCCCATTGCCTTTAACTTATTAAAAGAAAGATATGGAAATTCACGTTTACGTATTCAACGCCATATTAAGGCTCTATTTAACCTACCTGCGTCACAGCACAATGACGTCACTAGTTTGCGTACTTTAATTGACACTACCCAACTCCACGTCAAAGCTTTGTCCCAATTAGAGCAGCCTACTGAACATTGGGACACTTTCCTAATACATTTAGTAGTTTCTAAAGTTGATGCTGCTACCCTCAAAGCTTGGGAAATTGAACTTTCTAAGGAAGATGACTACTCTTACGAGCATTTAGTCACTTTCATAAACGCTAGATGCCAACTTTTAACCGCGCTAGCTAATCAGAGCGAACCTTCATCTCCCAGTTCCAAATTCGAATTAATGTCCATCAAACCCAAAAGCGAACGCTCAGCGTCCAATACCCAAAAACCCGGGTCCAGCTCATCCAAATTCAAACCAAACATTACTGGTTACCCAACTAGGTCTAGTGAACGTCGTGTTGCTAGCTCTATTGTTTTAAACACGCAAGGTGAACCTCGCAAAAGTTTAAACGAACCTGTAAAGTGCATACTTTGTAAAGATCCCCATGCCCTATACCTCTGCAAATCCTTTAAAGAAATGTCCGTCGATGACAGACGAAAATTAGTCGCTCAAAACAAACATTGTTTCAACTGCCTAGCGCCTACGCATTCTGCTTCTAACTGTAAGTCCACAAGACTTTGCTACCATTGTGAAAAGGCTCATCATACTCTGCTACATCGTCATGATCAGGCAAGGTCATCAACAGCATCCACTTCTCCTAAAAATGATAGTGTTAACAGTTCTAATGCTTCATCATACATCCAAAATGCTAAGTCCATTCGCAGTGCTCAAGTATTGTTGTCTACTGTTCAAATTGACGTTCAGGATAACTTTGGCAACTGGGTCCGTGCACGCGGTCTTCTAGACTCAGCGGCAACTCATGATTTTGTATCTAATTCCTTGATTAGAAAACTAGGCCTACCCGTAAACCCCACTTCTATCAATGTGTCAGGCATCAACAGCTCAAAATCGCAAGCTTTACAATTTTCAAAACTAACCATAAGAGATACTTGTCATAGAAACAACTTTCTTAAACTTAATTGTCTAATTCTCAATAGCATTGGAGAAGACACTCCTAGTCATTCGGTTGATATTTCGGGGTTAAACATTCCCTCGCATTTAAGGTTAGCCGATCCTTCGTTTAACATACAAAATCCCATTGACATACTTTTTAGTGCCAATGTCTTTTGGAACTGCCTTCGGAAACAGGTTCGCAAGCTATCCTCAAACGTGGTCGCTAGAGACACTAATTTTGGATGGATTGTCACAGGGCAACTTCCCCATTATTCACCCCAACCTGCATCGCAATGTTACTTCTCCAATACTGACCTGGAACAGTTTTGGAGGCTTGAAAATGTTGATTCTCCTAATGTAACTTCTTCAGAAAATGAATTCTGTGAGCAACTTTTTTTGAACACGACCACTCGTTCTTCTGATGGCCGGTTCGTTGTTCAAATGCCAAGATTACATAATCCCCCCAAACTTATTAACTCTCAGCCTAAAGCTCGAAAAGCTCTCTTTGCTATCCAGAGCAAATTCAAAAAGGAACCCCTCGTCAAAAAGCAGTACACTGAGTTCATGGATGAGTATGAAAGCTTAGATCATATGGAGGTTGTTAACAAATCTGATGATGAATTGCACCCCCCAATCGAAACGGTTTATTTAAATCATCATCCTGTGTGGAAAAACCCTTTTGTAAAAGATAAAATCCGAGTTGTTTTCAATGGTTCATCACCCGACGTTAATGGCAACAGCCTTAACGACACTTTTTATTCTGGTCCTGCTATTCAATCAGATTTATCTGCTATACTTTTAAACTTTCGATTATTTCCCATAGCTATCATAGCCGACATAAAACAGATGTACCGTCAAGTGTTAATTCAACCAGAACAACGAGATCTTCAAAGAATCTTGTGGCGTGATGAAATCAATAAGCCCATTAAGGTATTTCGCTTGAAAACGGTTACCTATGGCTTAAAACCCTCTGCTTTCCTTGCTATCCGATCCCTACACTTGCTTGCCTCACAAGATGGTCATTTATTTAACCCCAAAGCCTCTGAAGCACTAACTACGTCATTCTATGTTGACGATTACTTGCAGTCCTTCTCTACTTTGGAGGAAGCTTCTTTTGTGTCTTTAGAACTTCAAGCATTACTAAGGAATGGAGGTTTCCCACTTCATAAGTGGAACTCCAACTCACCTGAGTTTCTCGCCCAATTTCCCATCGAAGACGTAGATCCCTCTTCTGTCGAAATTTGTGGAAACTCTGAATCTGTAAAAACTCTAGGAGTTCACTGGTGCACTAGCACTGACACTCTTATCTATAAAGTTACGCTCGCAGAAGAGCTTCCTAATACAAAAAGACAAATCCTCTCTGAAATTGCAAAAATTTTTGATCCGCTGCAATTTCTTGCCCCAGTTATTGTTATAGCCAAACTCTTCATGCAAGAGCTGTGGTCACTTAAATGTGAATGGGATGACGCTGTCCCTCTTTCTTTTCTGAATCGTTGGCTCTCGTTTCGCAGCAATTTGCTGGATCTTTCCCTCATTGAAATTCCCAGGAATTTAATCAGCTCTCATTCTAATGCATCTTTTTTCCTTCATGTGTTCGCGGACAGTTCCGAAAAAGCTTATGGTGGCTGTGCATATTTAGTTTATCACGATTCACTTTATGGATCTCCAGTTTCTAACCTTGTTTGTGCCAAATCGAAGGTCGCTCCTCTTAAAACTATCACTTTACCTAGGCTCGAACTGTGCGCTGCATTAATGGCTGCAGAACTTGTCAAGAAATTACGGGAAGTATTAAAGGTCGAATTTTCGCAAATCTATCTCTGGAGCGATTCTATGATCGCCCTTTCTTGGATTGCCAAAAACCCCTCTCACTGGCAAACTTTTGTCGCAAATAGGGTTTCCAAAATTCAAACTCTTTCTTCTGGATGTCAATGGAGGCATGTTCCCAGTGCGGATAATCCAGCTGATATCATCTCTCGTGGTTGTTTACCCTCTCAATTAGCAGCTTCCCAATTGTACTGGCATGGGCCCTCGTGGCTAATCGACGAATCTTCCTCATGGCCTTCTAAACCCCCAGCTACAAACTCCAATTTGCCTGACGCTAAAGTATCTCTACCCACTGCTTCGTGTCTTGTTTCCAACGCATCTCATCCTTTGTTGTCACGCTATTCTTCCTTCCATAAATTACTACGAATTATCGCATATCTCCTTAGATGGAAATATCTTGTGGTTGACCAGCCTCTTCTCCCTAAACCACACCTTACCAATCATGAATTGAATCTTGCTACCATTAAGATTTTACAACTGACACAGCAAGAAGCCTTTTCTTCTGAATTGTCATTTCTTTCTTCTAAAAGAGATCTTCCCAAATCCAGCCGTCTTCGTGCTTTAGCCCCGTTCCTTGATGACCATGGATTACTTAGGGTAGGTGGAAGGCTCTCGCAATCTTTACTCTCTGAGGACAAAAAGCATCCCGTTATTTTGCCTTCCAAACATCACGTTACTTCTTTAATTATACGTGACTTTCATTATCGTAATCTTCATGTTGGTACACGTACTCTGCTCTGTCTCTTAAGAGAAAAGTACTGGATTATAAATGGAATTCATGAAGTTTCTTCTGTAATTCATAAGTGCATTCCTTGTTTCAAAGCGAAACCTAAAATCAACACTCAATTAATGAGCGATCTGCCCTCTTTTCGTTCTTCTCCAATACGCCCATTCTCTTTAACTGGAGTGGACTATATGGGTCCGTTCCAATATCAACAAAACTCTCCTGAAGCTAAACGCAAATTGTTTGGTAAGCTTTATGTTTCTCTCTTTGTTTGCATGGTTACTGGCGCAATCCACTTGGAACTAGTGACGAATGCTTCTACTTCTTATTTTTTATCAGCTGTCTCTCGTTTCACCGCTAGGCGTGGTGTTCCTTCTGAGATGTTCTCTGATAACGCTTCCACCTTTCAGGGCGCAGCTTCCCTGTGGAAGAAAGCTCTCACTTCCTCTCCTGCCATGGAACAAATCTCTAATTTTTCCTATTCAAAAGGTTTCAAATGGCGCTTCATACCTCCTTACGCTCCGCATCATGGTGGTAGGTGGGAATCTTGCGTAAAGCTCACTAAACGTCATTTAAGAAAAGTCTTAGGTAATCGAATTCTGACTTACGAAGAATTCAATTCACTGTCTGTTTTGATTGAAGGTGTAGTTAACTCTCGCCCTTTAACTCCACTTTCCAATGACCCTGATGACCTACTTCCACTCACCCCTGGTCACTTCCTTATCGGCACTTCTCTTTCTGCCCCTCCTCCTCTTCCTAATTCTTACAGGGATTCTAATCTACCTATCGCTTGGCGGAAACTTGAAGCCCTCCGTAATTCTTTTTGGAAAAGGTGGAACTTGGAATATTTAACTTCCTTGCAACGGAGGCAGAAGTGGTTTCTTTCCAGTCCCGACATTAAAGTAGGGGACTTGGTCTTGGTTAGAGATATTTCACCCCCCCTAGTATGGATTTCTGGTAGGGTGACCCAGTGTTACCCTGGAAGAGATGGGAGAGTCAGGGTGGCCAGAATCTTGACTACAAATGGACCGATCACAAGACCACTGTCTTTGATCGCTCCGCTTCCAATAAATGTGTAACTGCTTATTTGCTCTCTGTTGGTGTTTGTCCCCCCAGTATGGTGTATTCTTTGAATACACGGTACGAGAGATATAATGTCTATTGCTCTTTGCATGTTCATTTTTTCCTTCCTCCTTGCCAAACACCAACAGTGATCATCTGTTTTCTCCCTGTTGGGCATGTCTCTTATGTCTTCATAAGTATGTTTCAGATATATAACTTCTGTGATCCACCTAGCGCCATCTAGTAGCGAACCTCTGAAGCTACTCAATTCCTCATCGTGCAAGAGGACTTACTTATCCATTTGGCTACCAGATCTCGTTACCAGCGTCAGCTATTTTCTCCTTGAGCAAGAGGACTACGTCTACTTCTTTGCTCACCATGCTGCGCTAGTATCATCTATCAACTCCTTGAAGACCAGCTCAGCAAGAGAAGATCAATTTTTTGTTGTAATATTGGCTATGTTTATATGTTCTCCTTTTGTCTCCTACCCCCTCTCTTTCCCCTTTTTCTTGGACCCTCCGTGCTCCGCTGAGCCTCACTCACTTCTCAGTCGGCAGTTGACTTGATCAGTCAGGGCTCACCTAGAGCCGGTCTCCTCAAACCAAGAGACACTCTCTACGTTCTACGCCATGTTGGCGCATTAAAGCATCAGTGAGGAACTTCACCTTCGCCATGCAACAAAGATAAGTACCTTCTTCAAAGTTTTAACCTCATCTTCATGGTTTTAACTTCCTCGTGTTTTAACTATCTTTTATAGGCAGTGTGAAATTACTTATTTTGGAGCAAAATCATCCTCCGCGGGATTTTCCATGTTGAGCTTTTGTTTAATCAAGCTGATCTCAGTGAAAAGCAGCATTTCTTATGCTCGCCAAATGAGAAATCTTCTCACTACGTGGGATATTATCTAATACCCACTGTCTATAACTTACAAAGCAAGTTCCTCCGCTGGATTTACTTTAACCCCATTTTACTACTAAGATTGTTCTGGAACTTTCCAGATTCGGTACTCAATCTACGAGTCTTGCCGTCATGCATTTCTCATGTACTTGGGAGAATTCTGTTTAAAACTAAATTACTACAATAGTGAATTTTCGTCCACCGCTGGAACTTTCTATGGCGCATTCAATTGTAAATCACAACTGTTTCAAGAAATAGACTCTCATCTATATAGTGCAATCAGTTCTTTCCATAATTGCAATAACTTTCTTTTTCATGAACTTTAGTGTTTCCATAGTGAACTTTGAATCCATCTTCATAGACTACAGTGATAAACAGTGCTTTCTCCACGTTTCTACCGCGTCGCGCTCGTCCGGTTATATTAAATACGGCCATGAACATTGATCCTATATCCCAATGATCTTTCCTTAACCTTCTACTAACAACCATTATTTATAAAATTGAAACTTCTCTATAAGGTGTCATTCTAAGAAGTGCCCTTCCATTTTGTTGGTTTATCTTTAAGTATTTCTGTATAATCTTTATGATACGTGTCCAGCACACGTTTCAAACTTAAATTGTTCCTCCCTTCAAAAGCAAGGAAAACAATTCTCTCAACTCTTGAGTGAGTTATTTTTTGGTCTCGCTAAATGAAAACTGCCTCATTTGACTGGCGAGTCTTATTCAAAGTATCAGAGGTCTAGAACCTTCCTTCTGATTAACTCTTCAGGTTCACAGTAAGTGACCTGCCCTCTTTGCATAATTCTCATATTAACTCTGTATAAATATAAGAAGTTATAGGAACTTCTATTTTATTTTTCACGTTGTTATTATTGTTATTTTCAAAGTTGTCACTTTCTCTAGAACATTCTCTCCGGAATTTCTTAAGG
The DNA here is from genome assembly GCA_946902985.2 of Meconema thalassinum. Taxonomy (NCBI): domain Eukaryota; kingdom Metazoa; phylum Arthropoda; class Insecta; order Orthoptera; family Tettigoniidae; genus Meconema; species Meconema thalassinum. The sequence continues at coordinate 567,574,237 of OX336391.1, read as the reverse complement.
TGCACTTTTGGTACTTCAATTCACGTTCAAGCTTTAATTATTTTATTGTTCATTTGTTCAAATCTTATAAAGATTTTAGAAACCTGTAAGGTTTGAAACCTTGTAAATTATCAATTGCCTGGAGCAACCGTTTAATGTAGAGAGGTCTGCGACCCTATTTATTAAAAAGTTCAAATTAACTATGTTAATTAAAATTATATTACATAATTGTTAATTTTCTCAACTTTTTCTAATTGTAAAATAAACAAATCTTTTCCCTTTGCTTTTTCATTTTCGAATATAAAGTTTAGGCAAAATCCTGTCTTCCTTGACTCTCCTCACTCAATGATATTAAAATCTTTAATAGGGCTTTCACCATTTGTTGCATTTGAGCAAGAACTCTTAATTTTCACCTTACTAAAGTTCTTCTTAGCGATAATAGCTAATTCTAATTGGCCAGTAAGGCAAGTAAAGTTCGCTCAGCCAACTACCTGCTTGTGGAGACCCTCTCCGAAAACTTATGGTCAGTTTTCTAAAAAAGAAGTGTTTCTTTTTGTCTAAACTTTTAGCCGGCTCCTCGCTGAGTAAAAGCTTAGCCATTGTCCAATGCAACCATTGGTTCGTTTACCAAGATTACCCAACAAGGCATAATCTTTTATCATATTTCTTCTTAGAGATACTTGATCGCCCTTACAGGAACTCCATAATTTTGGAAATTGAAAATACCCAACCTGAGTTAAATCATTGGCATTCTTCGAATCACTTTGAAAAACTTAATTTCTTTGAGAAGGCATACAGTAAATTTGTTTCTCTCAGTCTTGCCAGACCATCACCCTTCCCCATAGTACTTTTATACGTGCTTGGGAGGAAATATACTAAAGCCTCTCTCTCGCAAGCCGCTCAAGTCCTAGCTGCGGTTCCCGTTAGCCTCGACCAAGCTCGTACCTACTTTAGGTATCCGAGAGTTAATTTCTATTGGCAACTTCTTCTAAGTGTATTTAAACTTCAACTTATTACTTTTGTGGGACTCTCCTCCTATTCTTCTATCCTTCTTTTCCAATTCCAAAATCTACTTCCTTCTCTTCATCATCTTCCCTTGGTGGGTGGGTTATTCCCTAACCTATAATCTACCCAGCGCCCACTATAGTTTTAGACCAAACCACCCCTCGAGATCGGAGTTTCTCGATTTGCTATTAAAGTAAATAATAGTAGAAGTATGTAACTAGTCCGGTAGTACTATTTTTTATACTCTGTATGATCCACGAATTCCCAATTCTATACCTAGCAGGCAACGGTAAGTTATTTTGAGCTGGGTATCTATGTTCCTGCAATCCTTTCCATTTCAGCGGATATAGGTGCTGATTGGAGAATTCGGGCGCATGTGAATATTTTTATGGCGGGCCCGGAACGTGGGACGTAGAGAGGCGTCGAGAGGCCATAATTTAGTTCCAATAAGAAAATGCCGATCCTAAATTTGGTGATTGTTGAGGTGATCGAGACATCAACAAATTTGTGGAGTACGATACAGTTGTGAGGCATGTTTATAGAACCAGCGAACGACAGTTGTCAAGTAATATTAAATTAAAGTGTAAATTAACGTTGTTTAAATAAGTTAGATAGGATTATTAAATGAGGTAATGTCAGTACAGTAAAATACGGTAAACTTAAAATGTAAACTTTAAGTCGATTAATTCATTAGATTTAAATAGTATTAATATTATTGATGCATTCCATACTTTTATAAAATATATATGTTGGTCAATTCTGGATATCCACTTGTAGTTGAGGTAGATGATACTTCCCCTATCTCAAGAAATAAGAATTATGTCTACGAGTGATATGTCGTTTATCAAAACGATGTTGGAGAATATGAAGGAGGGTCAAAGTGTGTTGACCAAGGTCCTTGAGGCGTTGCACAATTTGACACACAGCAACAATAAGCAAATTAAGACAGAAATACAAAAATCAGTATCCACAGTCAAATCAGAGGTCAAAGCAGAGTTATCAGTAGCTCAGACACCCACTAAAGCTAGTATAACCCTTGCGCAAGAAGAAGCTAAGTTAGCTCTAGAGAAGGCTCGCGCGGAAGACAGATTAGCTCTAGAAAGGCTAGGGAGGAAGATAGGTTTGCACGAGAGAAGGCTCAAGAAGAAGCTAGATTAGCGCTAGAAAAGGCTAAGGAAGAAGATAGAAAGGAACGAGAGGCAATTAGCGTGGCACAGGAGAAAGCTAGGGAGGAAGATAGGAAGGCGCAAGAACAGACCAATAGAATCAAGGCAGAGATTAGGTTAGCGCAGGAAAAAGCCCGTGAAGAGGATAGATTAACTCAAGAGAAGGCTAGACAAGAGGATAGGAAGATCCAAGCCGAAATTAGGGCAGCCCAGGAAGAGGCCAGGAAAAGCCAAGAGGAAATTAAGAAAACCCAGGACGAGGCTAGGAAAATCCAGGAGGAGGCTAGAAAAGCCCAGGAGGAGGTGAAAAGGAAACAGGATGAGGCAAATAGGTTTCTAGGGAAGGCAGGAGAATATCAGGAGGAAGCCAAAGCTACTTTTGGTAAAATTGAACAAGATATAAATTTCACAAATACAGAAATAGGCATATTGAGGTGAGATATGATTGGGAGTAGCTGCAACAAGTACATGCAGTCATCATCAGTCCTGTGGGACGTTATACTGTGTCACGAACGTACAGTACTCCTTAGGGGAGGTACTGCTCCGGTATTCAGAAGTGTCGCCGAGCATTGAAGCGTCGTAATCCTTGTCAGAAGGAAAAGTACCGTCAAGCTTCGAACTTCATTAATTAGTCTACGGATTCAAGCAAAGTATTATACTTTGAATTAAATACGTTAGCCGGCAAAGGCAGTTAAGGCCTAAAACACCAGTATTTAAGTTACATCGCAGCATCTCGAAAAGTAATGCGAGACATCGACAGAGTAGTGAAACTCTATATTTTATCCAGTGCGTTAAATAACCACATTAGGGTTGAACGTAGGATAAATGCCTAATTTTCCTGAACTGAGGAAGTTAGCGCAAAAGTGGCGATAGATTCGAGAAGTCGACAGTATAGGCATCAGTTGCCAAGTGAAATTGCAGTAAAGACTTGGGAATTTATTCCACAAATAATAGGCAACAATCGCCAGAATAAAGTGCAAAACGTGGACTTGAAAAGCAATTGTAGAGCGCAGGAAATCTAGTACAGTGACTCTAGGAGTGAACGTTAAACCAAACACAGTTTGCCATTAGACAATTGCGTACCGAAGGAGACTTTGATATCATGCATTCACTTAAGGGTGCCGATAAAATCCAGGAACAGAATAGGAGATTCTTCCGTAGCCATGAGAGGGGAAATATCGAACGAGACTGTCAATCATCCAAATATGAATTAGGAGGCAACGATTGATACTTGCACCCCTGCAAGGCGGAAAAGAAAGAATTCACGTGTGTAAGGTAATATAAATAACAAAAGTGAAATTCATGTGTGTAAATATAATTTGTTAGTGAAATTTTAATATATTTTAGTGATTTTCTTTTTAGTGATTGTGTAATTATGAGTGTATTTCCTCAGACCAAATTAAAAGTGTATAATGTATGTAAATTTGAGGAAAATCTAGCGTGTGCTAATATGAGTGTCAACATGGAGTGAGCAAATAAGTGTGGGCGAAATGTCGCTTCACTGGAGTCCAGATAGTTTGGCTGGATAAAATAATGTGAGTAACCAAATGTTGATTATGTATTTTGGACTTGGGAAGCTCTTGTAACAATGACCATAGAGAATTTATTCTCAAACGTTGAAAAACAGGGATATGTAAAGCTGTGTATAGTGAGAAATAAAATTAATGATGAACAATAAATTAATGATGGAAGTAATTACTTAATTGTACTAATCAATACTCAAAGAAATAGTATTAAGTGGAATACCAGTAAAATAAATGATAATGATATTTAATACAAGCAGGGTAAGGATAATAATTTCATGAATAAATTAATTGTTTAATTAATTTCATAATATGATAATTAAGGAAAACCGTTGGGTTCCTTATAATAATAAAAATAATTATTGAACCAGTTGAGTTCTAGTAAATGTATGTCAAGAATTGTATGTCAAAGGCAAAACTATTATTTTTGGACGGATAAATTAATTGATTTGGAATAAATATCTTACTTTGAAAGGCATCACGGAATTACTAATTGACGCCAGTAGAGCGCATATAATATTAATTGTCACGCTAGGAATGCATTGAAATAGGTCAGGAAATTAGTAATTGCGGGGATCAGCTGGAAGCGGTAATAGATTGTGTGTGTATTTGCTAAAGCAAATTTGTGAAGCGTGCTAATTTGTATTGTTGTTGAGCGCAGGGATAGTGCATATGCCACACAGAAGACGTTAATATTAGGAGGTCAGATACCATCGCTCCATGTGCAGGTCCTAAGTCCTCAAAAATGGAAAGGTCCTAGAGGCAGACCAGAGGAACGAACGAGCGTTCTTTTACCTCGAAGCCCCTTAATTATTATTGGTTTTATTGAGTATCTTACCAACCAGCGTGAAAACTCCACAATTATAATCACACCTCAGCCATATGAGTAGGTTAAAGAACCTCATAATGTTTTTGTTAAATGAATGTAACGTGTTGTCTCTCCAAGTTTAAGAAAGATACGCTTGCAGCAAGCTAGTTGTTGTGTGCCGTCCAGAGTGAGGTAGACATTGAGTCTCCTTCCACTGTCACAAATCTCGCCTTACGTGTTCTTGACTTGTGAAATGGCCACCCTTGGGGTAGGTATGTAATATAACCAGATGTTGTCTGCAGTTTGCTGTTATATAAACATTTTAAATGGACCGGTAATTTGTACCGAGATCCTGCTAATGTATTTATCCTTGCTGTTGAAGTTCAGATCCGTATTTAATTATGATATAATTGTCATTTGAGACAATAATAGAAATCCCTTTTTATTGTTACATTTTATATGCTATTGTTCCCAACTATTGTTGGAAACATTGGGATAACTGGGAGTTTATCTTGATTTGATTTAATCAGTAGTTTCCAAAACTTGAGGTACACGAGTTTCTCCAAGATAAGTACAGTTTGGTAGTGTTGGATAAGAGAGATGATACATTGTGAATATCATGTGGGATCCAGTAAATGGTAATTGATGACACCATTGTAAACATTAATTCAAGTTATTAACTATATTCAGATTAAGAATAATTAATGTGTTTTAAATATGTCACTGTATGTGAAGGTTATTACCGAGTCATTTGGAGCTCGTTTGATGATTTTTTTTTAAAGATGCTATATGGGAGAGAAAGTGATTTTTGACATTTTGTCAGGTTCAATGGAACCTTTAATTAATGATTTTTGTAAGCTAAGTTCTAGTGATTCCTTGTTTTTTTAAACAAGTGTGAATTTATTCAGTTTTTATGTTTGTTTGTAGCGCCTAATTTTGAAATTTATTAAATAGTTTTGTATTGGAATTTTTGATGTTTATCTTTGAAGTGTATCCTATGCTTGATCCAGAATGTGTAAATCATACAGTGGGAGAATTTGCTATGCCCAGATTGTCTGATTTGAGGTGGCGGACTATGATTTGCATATTTATTGCTCAAAAGGGCACAATACATACATACATACATACATACATACATACATACATAGACATATTTATTTTGGTGATTCGTATGGGTCTTACTTCAATTTTCATAGAAGTAATAATAAAAGTTCATGTATGTAGGATGTTTTAATACAATAAACAAATTATGAAAATGCATACCAAGAGCAAAATTATTATGTACATATATAGAATTAAAGCTCCTAAAATATTCTCATCTGCCTATTGTTAGCACAGGCACCAATACTGCGTACTATAAAGAAACAAAAAATATTACAACTAATTATTTCCTTTCCTTGAAATCAATGCTTCAATTTTTTCCATATCAAAGATAACGTTTCATGATTTACACACACCTAGTATTTTACGTCACCTCAGGTTCTCTTATATCCATTGATCTGGTCATCCTGGGATCAATGATTCCAGACAACAAGATTTTCTCGTAGCAGAATGTCAGTTACATAAGCATTTTTTGTCTCCAGAACTTTTCGTCCCTCTTTATTGTTTCTATGTGAATGTCCTTAGGCGTCCATACCACAAAATAACATATTTCCCGCTATGTTATTTCCAATTGGCCCTGGTTCTGGAATGTGAGTGTTAGAGAGTTATCAATCTGTTCTCTTCTGAGTGGCACTGTTCTTGACATTCTCTAGCCTTTCTTTTTCGCTTACTTTCTACCAAACAAAATCCCTTTAGCTTTTTGCAAGCTTCCAGTATGGTCATATTCCGTGCAGAATAAGGGCACTTGACTTCTACTATAGCTTCGTCTCCTACTAATCCGTCTGGGGAGGCACCTAAAAACCCATAAGTTTTATGTACGAAAAGTCCACATTCTTCGACTTTTCTACCGATTTCTCCTCTAAATTTCGTTTTGCAATTCGCTCATTATGACAGTCATATTGCATTGCTTTTCAGTGAAATTCGCCGAATGTTTTTTGCTACTGGAGCCCATTTCGAAGTAGGTTTCTTCTTGCATACATATCCAAAATTGGATGCCGTAAGTCTGTCCTTTCTAGCTGTATGCCACTTTTCATTTTCCCTTTGGCCCCTTGTTCCCTTTTCCAGTTTTTGTATATGGCCTTCAATAAGCGTTAGTTGCATTATCTTCTCATCACTAAACTCTCTCAACAGTACCTCTTCGAAATCCAACTGCATTAATCGGTTTCCATAATCACGTGAGACAGTACGTTTCATTTCATTAGAATATTGTCGGGACATACTTTTCCCTTCTCGCGAATCAAATAAACTTTTTCGGAAAGCTGCTCTTCTTCTCTTTCTGCTGAGTGAAGTGTCCTTCACTATTGTGGCAGTTTTTTTTCTAAATTGATTTCATTGTTTTATAGAGCGAGGATGGCCCAAACTGAAAGACCAGCCCGGCAGCTTGGTTCTATGAGTGAAGGAACCTCGTTTCCTTCGATTGATCTGCTAACCTCCCGTGACTTTTGCAACAAGGGACATATAATTTTCGGCAGCATTGCTGGTGGTGTTAGATACTAGCTGGGAACTTTTTGCAATTAGGAGCTGCAAGCAATAACGCATAAGTTTGGTTGCAGTTAGCTGTAGTTGCCCGCTGGTAGTTCAAAAGATCTTTATGGAACCCAATCCAATCCAGTATTTCCGGAACCCCATTTTCATTTTCACAATCACTACGCCTTTATTTTTCGACACAACGCATTGTTTTGAAGTCGAACTTGCTTCTCTGAAAAAAGTTGACACTGAATAGTTCGTGATTTTGAACTCCTACACGTATGTATTAGAAGTAAAAATCAAACTACACCCGTGGCGCGACAGCCCATGAAGGGCCTAAGCCTACCAAGCAACCACTGCGCTGTTCATCCATGTAGCCTGCAGATTGCAGGGTGACGTTTAGTCATCCAACTTTTAGGCTACAGGTAAAATATAAGTGAAATCATAACTGATCAGTGCATTACAGATTCTCTAATGCATGCGTAAACTAATATATAATTTCAAATATAAACTAGACCAGGTTTCCTTTTCTTGGTACTTAGTCGCAATCTCCCCTGGGATTTAGTGGAATGCCCTTGAATCGGTTTTGGTGGTAGCTCCATTTTTCAACAAAAACGTAAAAAAAAACTCCACGTGATACCGTAATGCTCTCCACCAGTCGTAGCCTACATATATGTACATGTATCTCTTCTTCTTTCTCTCCTCAACCTGGCGGTTGGTGGGTAGCATGAATGTCTAGGTCCAAAGGTCTTCTATCCTGAGCCCGCTGTTTGATCAGGTGGTACGGACATCTTCCTCCGATGTCATCTTGGTCGTCCTCTTCCTGCCTGGACTTCCATTTTCCCTTCAAGCAGTGTGATGCACCATGGTGAATGCCGGAGTAGGTGGCCTATCCAATTATTTCTTCTTTTTTAATTGTTTCTGTCAGATTGATGGTTTCTTCCGCTCTTCTTAGAACCTCTTCATTAGTTAGCCTTAGGGTCCAAGGTATCCGTAGCATTCGTCGCCAGCACCACATTTCAAATGCACATTATCGTTTCTTGTCGGCCTTCAATAGTGTCCAGGTTTCGCAACCATAGGTCGCAATGCTCCAAATGTAACTTTTAATGAAGTGTTTTTTGACTTGAAGGGATATGGCTTTTGATGTCAGGAGACTTCTCTTCTTGTTGAAAGCTTCTTTATCCTGGGCTATTCGAGAGCGAATATTCTTTATCATCTCCCATCAGAAGTAATAATGCTTCCTAAGTACTTGAAAAGATTTACTTGAGCCAATCTTTCTCCTTCCAACCATAGACTATATTAATGTTCTGACTACCATCTCTACTACATTTCATTATCTTGGTTTTTGTTTTGTTACTCTTCATTTTACATTTTACCCTTAGATGATCATTTAATTCATGTAATGCAATTTCTAGTTTTTTTTCATCATCTGCTATGATGGCAATGTCATCTGCGAAACGTATTGTTTGGTACAATTCACCGTTTATTTTTATTCCATGTGTGCATGTTGCTGAAAATTATTGTATTGCTTCTTCTACATACACATTGAAGAGCAGAGGTGAAAGGCTGCACCCTTGCCTTACTCCTTTTCCTATTTTCGCAGACATTTGTTACTTTCCAATAAGAGCTGTCTGGTTCTTGTACAACTGGTAAATGATTTTCCGATCTCTGTAGTCCACGTTCAAGTTTTTAAGGGCTTTGAACATAATGTTCCAATTTACATTATCAAAAGCATTCTCTATGTCAATGAAAGCAATGAGGATGTTTTTATTGATTCCTGAGGCCTTTTCAATAATTGTTCTCAGACTCAGGTTTGTCTCCCTCGTTCCTCTATTTCTTCTGAACCCGAATTGATCTTCTGAGAGATTTTCTTCAATTCTCTTCTCCATGCGATGGTAAACAATTCTTGTGTGTATTTTGGAGGCATGAGTTGTCAGGCTTATAGTTCTGTAATCTTGACATTTCTGTGCATGGTTACTTTTTGCTATAGGTATGAGTACAGTTTTCTCAAAATCTCCTGGTATTTCTCCCGTAGTATACATGTCATTAACAAGTTGATACAGAGAAGTTTTTGCCTTATCACCCAATGTTTGTAGGATTTCGCCTGGGATTGAGTCTATTCCGGGTGCTTTCCTTAGTTTTAAACCTTTCAAATCTTTATCAAAATCCGGCCTAAGTATATAGGGTCCCTGACTATCTTGTTCAATATCAGTGTCTTTCTCTAATACATCTTCATCTAGTTGGCCTTCATATAAGTTTTCTACATATTCTTTCCATCTTGTACCTATCTTATCCTCTTCTATTATCACATCTCCATTGTTGTCTTTTATTGTACTCAAGGGCTTTGTTTTTCATTGGAATTGTCTACGAACTTCCGAGAAAGCTTGCTCGGTATTTCCTGTAGTCATGTTTTCATCTATCTCTTTGCATTTCGCTCCAATCCATTGTTCTCTAGCCTTTTTGGTTTCTCGGTTAATTTTATTTCTTATCTTCTTGTAGTCGTCATGGTGACCTCTCCTTTTGGCCATTTGGTGCTTGGTCATTAATTCCAAAATGTGTGGTGTAATCCAAGGCTTGTAAATTCTTCTTTCTTCTTTTCCAAAACACTTTTCTGCTGCATCAACTATTCCCCCCTGATTTCTTCCCACTTTTCTTGGATATTATGTCCGCTCAGTCCCTCAGGATCAATCTTGTCATCAGTTACTTCCTTGAACTTTTTAATTGCTTCGGTGTTATTCATTGCTTTACTCAAGTTCCATTTTGGTGTGGGTCTTTCTATATTTTTCTTTTTGAGTTTTAGTTGGCTCGTCATCAGCACAAGGTTATGATCAGAGTCGACATCAGCTTCAGGGTAGCTTTTGCTTAGTTTTACTTGATTTCGATATCGTTCTCTAACTAGTATAATAATCTAGTTGATATCTATTTCCATTTCCTGGCATTGTCCATGTGTATCTTCTTCTCTTTGGTTGACTAAATAACGTATTTGTGATTACAAGTGAGTGACTTCGACAGAATTCAATGAGTCTATCTCCTCTTTCGTTTCTGGATCCCAAAGTTCCCTACCGTTGTATCTTCTCTGCCTTCTCCAACCACTGTATTCATATCTCCCATGATAATGAGATTTTCCTCATCCTTGACCTTCAGCAGCATTTCTTCCAGTTGCTCATACACATCCTCCACTTCATCATCTGTGTACGCAGAGGTGGGCATGTACGATTGAATTAGAACTGTACCTCTAGGTTCTTTCTTTAACTTGATGAGAAGCATTCTTTCATTATATCCCCATATACCTGTCACTCTCTGTCTTATTTTCTTTGACAATATAAATTCAACGCCTCCTGTTCCGTCTGACCATCCAGAGTATAAAACTCTAATTCTCCGCTCCATAAATCTCATTATCTGGCCACCTTACCTCACTCAGTCCTAACACATCTATTTCTAGTCGTTTCATTTCATTCTTCACATTTTCCAACTTGCCACATTTCTTCAAAGATCTCACATTCCATGTACCTATTTTGAACTTCGTCTTCTCATGCATCCCCCTCCGGAGATCCGAATAGGGGGCTATTCCGGAATATTTTACGTTTGAAAACATCATCATGCATTCATTCCTGGGATATCATAGAGATCTTTAATGTGATGGTTACCCGGTGCCTTCCACATTCTGATGCCGTTGACCAATCTTGGTTTATCCGCCTTTAGAGACGATTTCTCATCCCAGGGACAACAGAGTGCCCAAAACCTCTACCTGCTCCTCCGCCTTCCAAGAGGCCGTTGGCAGTTGATAGAGGGGGACCTTATACCGGAGGTCATTCGCCAGAGCCTTGTCAGTCGAAAGCAGGGTGCACCACGTGCAGGTGAGGTTGACATTTGGGTAGAGGTTCTGTTATCAGAAGCAACCCTACCCCTTACACATGTATCTATTCTACCAGAAATACTGTCTAAAAAATAAAGTGCCGAAAATAGAACACCTAGCGGGCATTAAAAAATAATAATGTTGCAGGTAAAATAAATTACACAAAAGTAATTAATGAGATCGATGAACTAAAAACAAGAAGTCGTAACTAAGAACTGGTAAAATATCAAAGGATCACTGAGAAATATCCAGACCTTGACAATAATTCAGAACTAACCAGCACAGTCAATCGCAACATTGGACTAGATGCTTGGGAATTCCATACCGTCTGGCAAGGTTGTCGCTCTCTCAAATCACTCGAGCTCCACTCCCCTCCCCTCCCCCCAACCCGCTCTCTATGACCTTGTTCTACTGCCACGCTTTGTTGCAAATACAGTAACACATTTATTCACAAACTTCCCAAAGTGATCCCGACGATTCTATTCATCCGATTTAGGTTTTCGATGCGGCTTTGGAATCAGTGAGTATAATTCAACTTTCGTATTACCCGTTTTCTTTCAAATTTTAATCATATATTTGAAAAACAAACAGCAACTTTTCTGTGTTTGAAATTAAAAAGTAAGCAATGAATGAATATCAATTCTGCTACTAGACAGAGTACTTAGCAGTTTTCAGATCGCAGATCGAAGCTCCCCATCGATACAAAAATAAATAAATAAATAAATAAATAAATAAATTCAGCTTCGCTTGTGCTGTCATCTGTTAAAATATATTCTTACCAAAGTTCGGGACAATTAGCCTTAAAAATACTACACACGCCCATGCTCAAGACCAGAGCCGGACTCGCACCGGCAGCAGACGCATTGCTCAGTTCCACAACAACACAAGAGTACGCCCACACTTCAACTGAGGGCGTGGTGGCTCAGCGGTCTAGCTGTATGCCTCTCACCAAGGCGGTCCGGGTTCGATTCCCGGTCAATGCATGTGAGATTTTCGAAGTGAAATGCCATGTCCTGTGGTTCGGATTCCACGTAAAAAGGAGGTCCCGTGGCTCATGATCTCAAGATTAACGGTCACGTTAAACTACAAGCTTCCTTCCTTACACTTCAACTGCCGCTCCAGGATAGACGGTCATTCGATCCACCTATCCTCGGACACGCTGCAGCTTTCCAGTCGTGTACTCCTTGTGATATAGTGATACCGTTGTTGACTGTCAGCCCAGAGGTCCGGGTTCGATTCCCAGCTCCACTGAAAATGTAATTCTAACTTGGAATGATACTACTGACATGCAAGTCACCCAAGTGAAGACCTGCACCAGGCCAGTAAGCTTCACGAGTTTACTGTGAGATATAATAATAATATAGTATGGCCTCGGCTGCCGGGTGCAAGCTTTTTAATTGACGCCCAGAGGGCAGCTTGCATGTCGAATTTATCGTTCCTTGGAGCGCTATGAAAGTCAAGGAGGTTAGATATATAAGCTCCTTGACACGATAGCGCTTTCTGGTAGAGAAAGGAGGAACATTTAGTGTTGGCGGAAAATCCCGAGATTAATTTGGCCATTATGAACACGGCCTACTGAATTCAAATGGATTCTTTAACATGCCAACATCGTATGGCATGCGTACCGTGATTTTTGTCGCCTTTCAAAAATCACTTACCACGGCCAGGAGCGAACCTGCAAGCTTGGGGTGGCAGTCCGACACGATGATCACTCACCCACCGTGGTAAGCTACTGTGCGATATAAAAGAAGACGAGAAGAAATGAAAAAGCTTTTCTCTAAGACAGACTTTGGGTGGGCTAGTTAATACGTCTTTATCGCTGTTCCTTCGCGTTGTGCTAGCGAGTTCCACAGCAGCGTAGGAGTTACTGTAAGCTGATTATCTGCGCCTAGGTGTTGCGAGAAGTGTCGTGTTCGGCTCCAGTAATTCTTCTCCTGGTTTTCACGTACTGTATCTCCAGTAATTAGAAGGCCTATAACAGGCACCCTCTTTGAGTTTGTCATTATCCATGATTAAGACTTGAATGGGGCTGTCAGGATCAGGTTTACAGAACGCACCTAGTAATTGGAAGTTGCTACGACAGTTGCAAGTTTGGTAGATCGAGACACGTCACCTGAGTTGTTTATCTCAAACATATTCTAATTCTAATATAATGTTTCAGTACGATGAATGGTAATAAGGGGCTCTTAAAATAAACTGCAAAGAATGTATTATAAATCACTGAGATGTCGTTACAAACTTCTGTTGTTAGGCCTACCCTGTTTCCAAATGAAATACCAATGGCTATTTATTAAATGTATTACACCTAGTAAATAAATTTAAATTAATATACTTCAATTAATGCAAATAACAAGTTTCGGCCATATTAAGGCTTTCTTCAGCATTGTTTCTTAAAAGGAAAAGAAACTTTACGAGCAAAGCTTTGTAATAATATTTTACTTGGGTTTTCTATGAAAGCAAAGCAAAGCCAACTCCGTACAGGTCATGGAGGCCCTGGGAGGCCCGGCCGTCGTTGCTCCCAGGAATTACCCTGGTACAGTACTCATTTCAGGTGTAGGATGAGTGAACCCCAGGGTTACTTGCGATTCCGAAAGTGGTAGTTTTGTTTCTAAAATCCACTACCTGGGTGGAGATCAAACCCACTTCCTTTCAGTTAGAAGCTCAGCGCCTCTACCGACTGCGCCACGCAGCCCCCTTTTCTATGAAAGTTGTTATAAAAAATAGTTAAAAACAGATCTGTAACAAATGTGGGCTTTACTCAGTTTAGGGGCTGCGACAACGCGGTCATGTACCCCTGTGTACTTTGGGTGTGTGTAGGACCTGTCTGATAACCGGTGTTAGTTATTGCGATGACTGTATTGGTGTGTGTTATCTGTAATTCAAGTTAGGACTGCAGACGATCAATTTCAAGTAGTTCCTACTTTTGCAACCAAATGCTACCGTCAACGACACCTAGCTGTAAACTTGGCTACTATATGCCACCGCAACCGGCACCTGGCGACGAACGTTGGAACTTTAATAGAGCATTAATCAAATCTAACATACAATTTTAGCTTCACACAATTGTAGTTAGTGGAAGGTTCTTTTACATGCCATAAATCTATGGCATGGGCCCGCCGGTTTTACTTCCCCTCCGAAGGAAGGCATACTGATGGATTTTAACGCTCTTAAAAAATCCGACGACTTCGGCCAGGTTTGAACCCTATAATATAACAATAATTTTGTGAAAATGACATATCTAAATAGTTGATATTTGTATATATATATTTTTTTTTTGTAAATTTTCATTGGAGCAAGAAGGCGAATACAGTACATATCCCAACCTATGTAAGTTACAATCATATGAATTTATTCATATATTTCCTTTTTGAAAGGATCTTATAATACTTGACATTCCTTATCCTCAATGGACTCCTGATTTTTCGTTCCTTCACGCAAACTCCTCAGAGCCTTTATTCATCACAATGAAAGCAAACCCTGTTGACCATACCAAGATATTTTTAAAGAAAACTGTATGAGACTACTGTAATTGACTGGTCAGGAACAGATCAGATTTCACAAAATAGGCTACTGTTAATGAACTGAAACAAGTACTTTAGTTAATCCTTTAAAGGGCAGAATAGTTTTAAAGATATTTTATTTGTATTTATTTAAATTTCATTTCAATTATTTTAAGCTAATTTTAATTATAATTAATTTCAATTGTTGCTTTATTGAACATTTTAATGTTCATATTTATTTTTATAATTAATTATTTTATATTATTTTTATAATCTTAAAATTAAGGTTATAAATTATTATAAATTTATTTTTTCAAGTATATTAATTTATTTTTATCAGCATATTTATTTTTAATTTTAATATTTAGAACCATATTTTATTTCTTACATTTTAATTTTAATTGTTTTCACTAAAAAAATACATTGTTCAATCACTTTAGGTCAAGGGGATAAAGAAATAATATTTGGTTTCCAGAAATACTGACACTTCCAAAAATAATGATTCAATCATCTTTATCTTCGACAATATAAATAAATAAATTATGCTAACTAGCCTATAAAGGGTTTAGCAGGACACGTACACTACACGCCAATGATTTTCTGAATTCCGACCAGAGTAGACGAAGTTAAAAAAAAACTATTTCACAAATATATCAAACTATCAATGTATTCTTTTCAATCGGTCAACGAGTTTTCTTGCTCAATTGTATTAAGTGGTAACTAGTTGTATATATAACACACTATACCTGAAAGTAATTAGGGTAAATTAACTCCGTGATACTAAGCTTTTTTTGTTACTATTTATGAAATATTAGATTTCAGTTATTTCGATTCATTTCATTTCGGAACATTTCTGGCATATATCCTACAAATATTCATAAGTTATTTCAAGGTATTAACTAACAAAATCCGGTAGTAGAAGTAGGTAACGCCGTGATATTCAAGTTACTCTGTGATAGCATGTTGTTCACCATTTAGTGTACTTTTTAATCGTGAAAACTTATGTTTAATGTAATAAAAGTGGTCAAATCGTATGTAGACTATAAGTTTCTATTACCCCATATTGAAACATTTCACTACACAGTTTTGTTTTAATAGAAAAAAACATTCTATTTAAAATATTCCATTAAATATGTTTTAAGTCTTCTTACTCACTATCAGATTTCTCACACCTATCACACATAAAATATACATTATAGGTACCAGACATTACAAAACTGATAATCAATCCATTCGGATCCATTCTTCCTCTTGGTGTCATCCGCCAGGGGAGCCACCTCACGCACCACAACCATCTTCGTTATTGTTCTGGGGTCTGGAATTAGGCCAAGACCGATCTGTTGTGTCTATCTTGACACACTATCTTTACTTCAAATTTAGGTGACACAACGAATGGCTTTCCAATTTTTGCAAGGGTTGCACTTTCTGGATAGGCTGAATATTTTGTGCAATAATCCTTTAGTGTACGCCTATTGGCCATGTATACTGACCATCCTTATTCCTTGATTGACCTCAATGCTTCTACAAGTGTTTCAGCTGTGTAGGAGCGAGCCTTTTTATTCCGTTTTGGCGCCATTTCAGCGTCCAACCTAAGAAAAACGTACTTATTGCTAAGCTCACACATCTTGCATGCGTAACACTACATGCATTTGTATGAGAATGGTCTGCATCTTACCTCTGACTGGTGTTAAAATGAAACGTATACAATGAAACAGCTGTTTATAAGAAATGAAAATCTTCACCACAGAGTTCACTGGATGTGGATCACTTGTTGAAATGTCAACTCTCTAGTAATATATTTTTAAACCTCATTGAGTTGGTCAAAGATAGAACACAAGGGCTTCCTGGATTCCTGGTTTCTACTGCCATCTCTTGGTGAAAACTTAGAACTTTCGGAATTGAACCTACGTAGTGATAGAGGAAATACGCTTTATCACGGTGTTCTTGATATCACGGAATAACTTGACTCTACCCTACATGTATTAATATTGTTCACTACTAATACTCATCTCCTTTATCGGGAGTAATGTGTTGTTTGAGTTTTCAGTCCTTTGACTGATTTGATACAGCTCTCCATGCCTCCCTGTGCTGAGCTCATCGTTTCATCTCTACATAGCTAGCACTCCATACATCCAAGGCAATCTGTTTACACATATGCTAAACTAGGTCTACCCCTACAGTTATTGTCCTCGACTCTTCCTTCCATAACTAACTTTGCAATTCCTGGGTGTCTTAGTATGTGTCCTACCAACCTACCTCTTCTCTTCATTAGCAGTCCCCAGAAACATCTATTCTCTCCAAATCGTCTTAATGTCACTACATTTGTTACCCTATCTCCCCATCTGATCTTCATCATTCTCCTGTAACACCACATTTCAAATTCTTCTATTCTCCTCTTTTCTGCTGCGCCAACAGTCCAAGTTTCACTGCTTTAGATGGTAGGTGGTGGACAGATAAACGCGAAACTATACTGGTTTATCGGACAGACGCCGTTCTCCTTCCAGAACCACACCAGTCGACTGTTCACCATATTCTCCAGCAGCTTGCACAGTCCAGATTTGTCAAACAATTGGGCCTATAAGTGTCCATGAAATTTAGATTTCCGTGCCTTGGGAATCGGTACAACGCTATTTTGATGAAACTCCCCATCAATTCATATTCGTTTGTGTTGTTGTTTCATTTAGGGGCTTTGCAACATCGTGGTCATGTAGCCCTGTGTTGAATCTGTCTGATAACTTGTGTTATTGTGATGGCTGTATTAGTGTGTGTATTCGTAATTGGGGTAGGATTTGGATAAGGGGCCCGATTAATTTAGGAACCATCCCGTCATTTATCTGGAGTAGAAGTGGGAAACTACGTAAAACCTCTTCCAGGATGGCTGAGGTAGGAATCGGATCCGCTTTCCTCACTTTTTTCTCACGTGGCTGAATGCACACCGTTGCAGCCCTCAGACTAGAATTACATTTCTTGGCAGAGTGGAAATCGAACCCGGGCCCCTGTGGTGGCAGGCAAGAATGCTATCCACAACCCCAGGAGGCGGACAATTCATATTCGATTGAAGTGGGAGAGCACAATGATTAATTCTAATATCTTGGAGTTGTTTGAGTATCCGATTGTGGATATTGTCCGATCTGGGAGATCTGTCCCTGCACAAAGCAAGTGCACTGGAATAGGCACTTAGTTATTGTTGTTTTAAGGGGCGGAACTAAGAGGTAATCTGCCCTTCTTAACACAGATTAAAGAATACAAAATGGAGAGCGGTAGTACTTACAAAAGGGAATTTAGAACGAAAATACTCTCAAAAGGAATAGATTGAGAAATACGCACAAAATGTAGGTTAGGTTCAAAATACGTACAAAATGCAACGTAGAGTCGAAATACTTACAAAATGCAATTGATATTCAAAATACTTACAAAATACAAAGCAAATGAGATTGTACATACGTACAAAATGCAATTAAGGTTCAAAATAATAACAAAATGTAATTTAGATACAAGATTCCCAAAAAATGCAATTGAGAATCAAAATACTTGCGAAATGCCCACCATACAAAATGTAATTTAGATTGAAAATACTTGCAAAAAGCGGTTTAGGTTGAAAATACTTACAAATTGCAATTGAAATTCAAAATATTCACGATCGGATCTCTGGACTCCCGACATTATTGAAAGACTTACTAAAAAGCAATTTAGATTGTCAATCCTTACAAAATACAATTGAGGTTGAAAACACTCGCAAAAAGGAACTTAGATCGAAAAAACTTGCAAAATGCAACGTAGATAGAAAAAATACATTCAAAAAGGAATGTAGATGCAAAAAAAATCTCTAAAGGGAATTTAGATACACGAGGAGCCAATTAACAAAAAGAAAAAAACAGTGCAGGAATCTTAAAGAGAAAAGGAAATATAAGAAAAAGAAAAAGAAGGCTAACCCCACGAAAAATGAGGGTATCAGGAAAGATGAGACAAGGGCCAACTAAGGCGGAAAAATGAACGACTCCCTAGGCCTCGGATACCCTAATACCGTCGGGGTCGGGAAAGGACAAGAGTTGACCAAGGGAGGTCGACAGGAAAGAAGGCGGAGAGGAGCCCGGCACAAGTAAGTGGAAGCAATGCCGGACTCATCTGGGGTCCCGTGGTCGCTAACCCACGTCCCACTATATGTGAGCCCCTGGGGGGCTGGTTTCCGTTCAGTTAAGAGTGTATTACAGAACTTTGGAGCACTATTGGCAAAGGGCTAGGGGAAGCCTCACTCTCTCGTTTCAGAGTTGAGAATGTTGGATCATAGTTCCTGGAGCATGATGTATCAGCAAAATGTCATCCAATGTAATCATCACTGGTGACAATATCACCTTCTCTGGGTATCGTGATTGATGAAATACGGCGAAGTTTAGTCTACCATTGAGATGAAGAAGTATTATTCCATGTCGCATTCTTACTCTCCCCGTGTCGTTAGGTGTGTGTTGAACTTGTCTGATAACCTGTATTTATGTGATGACTGTAATAGAGTGTGAAACTGTATTAGGGACAGGAACGCGGGGTTAAACTTGCGATCTTCGGATAAGCTGCTCACGATTTAACATCGCGGGGCACCCAAATTAGATATCGAGCAATAAAGCACGTAATGTCTTGAAGTTAATCAGCATGGCCCCAAATTATGGAATCGGCTGCGGCGGAGTAGATCAGTCTGTCACAGACACGAGTGTAGTGAAATTAGCAACACGTCGCGAGTTAACCGATTTTGAACGTGGGATGATCATCGGGGCACCATTTTACCATCCACATGAACCACCGTACGGGACGACCACAGGTGTTTAACGAACGGACATCAAATCGCCTCAGCAGAATCATACGGGGTGATCGAAAGGCTACTGTGACTCAGATCACCGCCCAATTGAATGTTGGGAGTCAGAAACCCATTTCTTTTCGAGTCGTTGCCTCGCCGTATTGCTGCCGCTTTGAGGGCTCGCGGAGGAGCAACTCGTTATCAACATCATATTCCGTGCCTTCCCATTAATTTTGGCCTCTGAGTGTATGTATGGTACGATGACTATGTAAGGAAAGATGGAAAACAGTCATACATAGTACCCTTTATCTGCGTTTGGACGGTTTTGCGATTTGAAATGTATATTTCGCCACCTGTTGACGATAAGGAGGGGAAAACTCGCCTGGTTACAGCATCTTCATCATCATGCCGACAGCGGATGTCGTTGCTTGAGCTTTGAAAACCATCCAATATAAAGAACTCGAACTCACGATATTAACCCATTTTTGTAACATTTTGTGTGTGTGCAAATATTCTCATTGAAACTAAATGTAAAACTTACTTTCAGTGTAAATAAATGTTATATATGAAAATAATGACGAACCGCATATGTGCTTCTTTTCTTTTGCCAACAACCACATCTAAGATTCGTCTATCTTACTAAACTCTACTATAATGTTGAATATTTTAACATACAGCACACCAGTAGCAAAATGTTGATTTCTTTCTTGTTAGGAACTTTCTCTTCACTGCTGATTCTTCCATCCTTCTTCGCTTGCACGCTAGCTGCTAATTTTGTGGTTTTCATCCAAGCACATCCATATAGAGAGTCTACTCGACTTTGATCTGGCAATAATACACGACATAGAATTCTCCTGGTGTGTCATTTTACTGTAGGTGCTTCGGACATATTTGCTGTCAGCCCCGTGTACCTGGTGTCTGTAATCCTGTGTTTCTCCGGTGACGTGGATATTATTATTACTATTCCTGAGCCACCTACTTATTTTGCTGCACATTACATTTGAAGTGCTTATCAGGTTTCGTTTCTCTTCGGTAGCTATTTCAAAGGAAGCTCTTATTGGAAGGTATTAGAGAAAAGCTACCTTCTCGGAAATCCGTGCGGTAGCCTACGCTTTACGGAACTGCTTTTCTGTTCCTTTGAAAGAGCAACGGATATGTAATAACCTCATAAAACGTATCTGTAACAGCGAAATCCAACATAAAATTGTTCTTTTGTGCCAACTATTGATTTCACGCCGCTATTGTATCCGTTCCCTTCCTTTCCCGATGACAGATTCGTTTTTATAGCCTACATCCGTATAGAACGTCTCATAGAAAGTCATTTATCTGCTAAATGTAAGTACTAGCTCGACGAGCTAGCTTGAATAACTCTCAAGATTTTTTTTCCAAGTTTCGAACGAAAAATGAATTCCGTGCAGATATTTTGTTCGTTGTTGTTGTTGTTGTTGTTTCATTTGAGGGGCTTGGACGTCGTGGTTATTTAGTCGTGTGTGTGTGGAATAAGCAAAAACAGTCAACATGATGTTAACTGTTTTTGGAATATTTTTTCCCTCTTGACCTCTCATATGTGAGTTACGATGCCTAGTCAATATGTTTCTGAAATATGTTTATTAATTAATACATGTTACAATATAGTACATGTTTCATCATGAACATCTGGTAGCGCTTTTTTTAAATTCATATAGAACTAAATAAAAACGTATATACTTAGTGGCCTAAGGTCATGGGACGGTACGGAATATGATTTTACTAACGAGTTGCTCCACCGCGAACTTATGTTCATAGCCTTTATCAACATAAAAAAAATCAGTTTGATTGATGTGATAGATTAGTAGATATTGAGAACCATCTGAATATTTGGGATGGTCGCCATTGTGGATTTTTATATATGTAGACCATAGAGTTATGTAGATGACGATTATTGCGTAGGTTCATTACACAAACGATGACTTCAATCGCATGATTAGGACACAACAAATATAAACATAATTTTAAAATTTTGCACAGCCGCCATTTTGAGGTTATGCGATCAATTGAACTGTGAATGTATATTTACTGTACCAAGTTTTACTGAATTCGGATGGTTACATCGCGAGAAACGTCTATTTAAATGTTTCAACTTCGCTTGGCCACCATGTTCGTTTTGTACTTAACAGGTTTTGAAAGTCACATAGGTGAACTTCTGTAGTAGTGCCTTTTATCACCGTACAAAATTTTAGGGCGATATCAGTAATAGTTTCAGAGGTATAGAATGTCGGTGAAATATTTGGATTGGTGAGGCATAATAAAATTTGAAAGGCACGGTCGGAGTTGGACAAAATAGCACTATAACCTTACCGATTTTCATTCAAATCGCTCCAGCCGTTTAAATTTTATTAGAGGGGGACGACACAGGCACACACATACGCACAAACAAACATACACACACACGGACAAAAGGTGATGTCATAAGCCTCTTTTTATCATAAATGAAAATAGGCTAAAATCAGTTTAAATATTTGAAATTCGTTAGGTCACTATGTTAGTTGTGTGCGTATCATGTTTTTGAAAGTGATTAACTGTACTATCCTCTGTCAACATACAAAACTTCAGATTAGTAGCAGTAATGGTTTTGGAGATACTGAATGCAGTGAAATATCTCGCACGGCCACCATGTTGGATTTGTAAAACTAATTAAATTTGAAAGGCACGGTCGCAGCTGAACGAAGCAGTGGTAACTTTCAATAGCTCATACCGTTTGTATTTTATAAGGGGGAAGATACACATTCACATGATTAATAATTAATTAATTATTTATTAATCTCATGGTTTTCTTTCAGGATTAGGGAATAATCCATCGCAATTGGATACAATCGTGTTGTTTATTAAGGCAACAATGAAAATGGCTTCAAACACCATAATTATTATTATTATTGTTATTATGCCACTAAGAGGGAGCGGCCTATTATACAGCCTGATTGCAACTGAATACAGCACGGAACAGGTCGGGTGACACTTAACCAAACGGACCTCATTAACCCGACGACCGAGGTGGCTTAGTGCTTCTCCTGCGCAATCCCAGCCGACATAGCGTTGTTGTTTATGTTCTGGCCGGAACTATCATCTTGTTTATTTGTTTAAACACATATTATAAACAGCTGATAAATTGACTATATTTCCGTTGACTTTGAAAGAAATGCAAGATTTCTTTCTGTATTCTACTATTGAGACGATTTGGAAGATTATGGTACAAACCACACCTTCTATATCCCTCAATATGCCTTCCTTCGGAGGGGAAGTAAAACCGGCGGTCCGATGTCATAGATGTATGGCATGATAAAGAACCTTCCACTAATTACACTTGTGTAAAGCTAACTTATAGGTTAGATTTGACTAACGCTATTAGGTTCCAACGTTCGTCGCCAGGACCAACTGCGGTGGCATCTAGTAACAAAGTTCAAAACTAGTTGGTCGTTGACGGTGGTGTTTGGTAGCAAAAGTTGTAACTACTTGAAACCGAATGTCTGCAGTCCTTATTTGAATTAAAAACAAATAACGCTCACTAATACAGCCATCACAATTAACACCGGTTATGAGACAGATTCTACACACACCCAAAGTACAAGGGGCTACATGACCCCGTTGTCGCAGCCCCTAAACTGAGGAACAACCAACCAACCATCCCTCTGGTTGAAGAGCTTGAGTTTTGTGAAACATACTGTACACCTTAGTGTTTTATATATATACATACACACGGACAAAAGGTGATCTCATAAGCCTCTTTTAATTTCATAAATGAAAATAAAGGATATACGATGCCAATGTTAATATGACATGTCAGTCGATCAAATTCTAGTTCCAGAATCCTGTTTCTATTCATCTCCTGTTAATGCAATTCGCTGACAATGCTCGCTTCCCGCATGGAGGTAATTCATCCGTTTAATGCTATCGATCAAGCCTGCCTACATCTTCAGTCCTTTATTCTTCAGCACTCTAAACGAGGACACAGATTGCTTGCTCCAACACAATACCGAAGACCTTATTGCAATCAACTAGCCTAGTCATCGACGATTGGTTCATTTTCAATGACAGTTAATCCCGAGTAACCAAAGTCAGCTGATGTGGTTTATAAGACACTAAGGTGCCGGAAATTACCCTCAAAAGCTTATTCAATGTGCCATGAGAGTAAATCTACAGGAACATGCTGTATCTCTCACATTTAAACACACCCAAAATGCCAACTGAATGTTCCAAGTTTTGATACCTTAAACCTTGGGTAGTGTAGGCAAGTGATTTACTGTTTACGCCACACAGACAGCCACTTTTGTAAGAAAAATAGGGGAGAACAAGACACTATACAGAGATACAGGGTGGGTGAAGTGTGACTATGCATAGGATTCCCCAAGTTAGGAAGTCTTCTTATTCGACTACGTCGTGATGTAGTGGCTAGTATTCGATACCCGGCTCTGCCGAGAATTTTAATTCTGATCAGAAGGCTGAAAAGAGGTACATTCAGTCATGTGAGACAAAACTCAACCATCCTCGAAGTAGTTTTCTTTGTTTTCCACTTCTACTCCAGGCAAAAGCTGGGATGGTTCCTAACGTTATGCCACGGCTGCCTCCGTTCCAATCCTCACCTGAATTACAAATTCACAAACACTTGTACAACCATCACAATAACACAAGTTATCAGACAAAATTCAACACACAT
Organism: Meconema thalassinum; assembly: GCA_946902985.2. Lineage (NCBI taxonomy): Eukaryota > Metazoa > Arthropoda > Insecta > Orthoptera > Tettigoniidae > Meconema > Meconema thalassinum. The sequence continues at coordinate 567,550,356 of OX336391.1, read as the reverse complement.
CCTAGTACACGCGGTCTAAATGACTAAGATGTCTCAGCCTTCAAAGAAAACAACAACTCTTTCCGCATTCCACTTGATTCTAGCTGCCATTCAGCTTAATGCAAGTCAACTAGAAATCGTTGCTTTCTTTCTGGCCAGGGGCCGATAACCTAGATGTTAGGCCCCTTAAAACAACAATTATCATCATCATCATCATTTCTTTCTGGAGCCAAATGGCCTCTATCTCAAGGATTTATAATCATACAGGTTCCATAAGTTAACCGGTCAAGGTCTGGTATTCGTACTCAGGTTTCATTTGGGTTGAGAACCACATGTAAACTTATAATGCTTACGGGCAAATAATCTTGATGTTTCTCCCCACGGAGCAACCATCACCACACCACGTATTGACCCAATGCCCTACGGGCAAATAATCTTGATGTTTCTCCCCACGGAGCAACTATCACCACACCACGTATTGCCCCAGTCAGCACTAGAGAGACCTACGGTTCCCAGGGGTTGGGGATGGCTAACAAGCTGTCGTCGTGCAATACGAGAAGTAGATTCTTGAATCAGTAAGAAGTTCTAAACACGCGAAGAAGCTCACGCCGAAGTAAAGGTTACAGTTCCTGGCACTGTGATAATTATGGGTTGAAAGCTTAGAAGCCATTTTTAAATGTTATCTTGTTGGAAAGTAATGGTTTTTTTCAGTCCAATTATTTTGTGTGAATAATATAAATATAATCTATTTAAATTAACCTGTAGAACACCTGAAATAAATTTACAAATGTTACACATTCAAAATATTATCAATTATCATTTATTGTAGTGCGGAGTAGGCTATATTGATCAAAGTGCATACATGGCTATGCCACCCCGTGGTGTTAGGGTAGCACGTCTGCCACTCACTCGGAAGCCCCAGGTTCGATTCCCGGCTCCATGAGGGATTTTAGAACCTGACGTGAGGGCTGGAAAGGGGTGCACTCATCCACGTCAGGACAATTAAGTAGCTGACTGACAGTGAGGCAGCGCCCCGGTCACGAAAACCTAGATTAACGACCGAGGGGACCCGATGCGCTGACCACGCGCACCCCAATATCTGCAAGCCAAATGGCTGGGCAGCGCTCGCTTGGCCCTTCATGGCCTGTAGTGCCATGGGTGATTACCGTATTTGCATACATGGCTGTCGCCTCGGAGTATTCAATTTTTAGGGGCTTTGCGACATCGTGGTCATGTAGCCTGTGTGTGTGACTCAAATTTGTTTGATAACCTGTGTTATTGTGATGCCTGCATTAGTGTGTGTATTTGTAATTCAGATGAGAATTGGGAAGGAGGCAAACATGGCCTTAAGTTAGGATCCATCCCAGCATTTGCCTGGAGTAGAAGTGGCGAACCAAGGAAAACCACTTCCAGGATGGTTGAGGTGAGAATCGAACCCTCCTCTTCTCAGTTTTGCCTCACGCGGCTGGGTGTACCCCGTTTCAGCCCTCAGACCAGAATTCAATTTCTTGACAGAGCCGGGAATCGAACCCAGACCTCCGGGGTGACAGCCAAGAATGCTAGTCCTCCCTCTCGACTATGCCTGGATTTAGTTTCACAATCTTGGAACTCGATACGAAAGTCTTACTAACTAATATAACTAATATATAGAATTATGATCTTTTCTTGTAGGTGGACTAGAAATAGGCCTAGGTCTCAAACATAGTTTTTTTAATGTATTATAATTGTTATTGTTATTTATGTATTTAATCGACTGTTCCCCTTTAGGAGAGCGATTGAACTTGAATACATGATTTCATCTTCTGGAGTTTTCAGGCTTCACTTCCCAAAATATCTCCACCCTTTCAGAATGCTCCTTCTTCCGCTCAGTTGTCAATTTTCTTCCAGGCGGTCGTGATGGCCTACGCTCAAACTTAACATTTTTGATTTTATTCCGGCACTCGGTGCGGTCCTCGAGATTTTCTACGTTGACCTGTTGTAGGTCCCTCCGGACCTCTGTCAGCCACTCCGTGCCACACTTACTCTGTGATATAACGTTGAGCAATTTCTTCGCCGTTCTCAAGTTTTCCATCCTGTAAATGTGTGTATAAAACTGTGCTTGGCGTTTTCTGATTACGTCCGTCATCGTGTGGATATTTTGATAGAGTTCGTTTTGAGGTCCCTTCATCCAAATACCGTTATTATTAACTGCCCCGTAAATCTTTCTGAGAATTTTTCTTTCCTGTTTTTCTATATCCTTAATTTTGGAATGACCGTCGATCACCATTGTTTCGGCTGCGTAAGTTGCTTTCGGAAGAATCGCCGTTGTATAGTGCCTTCATTTTGCGTCTAGCAAGATGCACTTCTTGTTGTAGTGAGCCCACGTTAGCTTGTAGGCCTTCTGTAGTTTGGTGATTCGTTGTTCATTGACGATTCAGTTTAGTCCCGAGGGCTGTATGATTTCACCAAGGTATTTGAAATGGGGGACTTTTGTTATTTTACCGTATTGTGTGATTAAAGGTGAGTTATTTTCTGGCCATCTTTCCATATAGTATTTTTTTCATAAGAAATTGTAGTCCGATTCTTTACGTAATTTCATGTAATTTTCCCACTGCGTGTATGACTTCATGTCTGGTGTTAGTGATAATGGCAATATCGTCCGCAAAATCGAGGCACTTGACTGTAAGATGGTTCTCTTTTTTATACCAATTTGAATACCTTGCACATGAGGTTCCCATTCCTTAATTATCTTTTCTTGAACAATATCAAAGAGTATTGGGGATAATCCGTCCCCCTGTCGAACTCAGTTTGATGACAAATGGCTCCGATATTTCACCCATAAAATGCACTTTGGGCATAGTTCCTGTAAGCGTCTGTTCAATGAATTTTTGGGTCATTCTGTCTAACCCGAATTCTTCCATGATCTACAGAATCATAGGCTTTTCTGAAGTCGACGAATGTAATTACTGTATTTATACATTTTCTCATTTGTAATATCGCTTTTAAGCTCCACAACTGTTCAGCTCATGATCGCCCTTTCCTGAATCCGGCTTGGTAATCACCAATTAGTGGATTCGCTTGGGGTTCTAGCCTGTTAAAAAGTGCTTTGGAGAGGATTTTATTAGTAATCTGGAGCAGGGAGATTCCTCTGATGCCTGTTTTATCACCCTATTTTGTGTAACGGGTGAATTAGAGCACATTTCCAATCTTCTGGTATTCACTCCATCATCCATATGTCAGAAATGATGTGATGAAGTTTCTGCGTAAGTGTAGGATCGTTCAGTTTTCAGAATTCAGCAATGATCCCATCTTCTCCTGGTGCTTTGTTAATTTTGAGCTTTTGGACGATCTCCTGAATTTCTTCTAGGTCAGAGGCTCGTGAGTCCAGGTGTGTGGAAACTGAGGAGTGAAGGCAGGTTTTTCTTGGGATGGTTCCCAGTTAAAAAGGGAGTTGAAGTATTGGGCTAACATTTTACAGTTTTCTTTCCCGTTAGTTTCCAAACTGCCTTCAGGTTTTCTGAAGCACAGGCTGGGCGCCTGATATCCCTTTAAGTTTTTTCTAAACATCTTGTAGAAGTTTCTAGTATTATGTTGGGTGAAATCCTGCTGGATTTCATGAAGTCTGTTGTTGTCATATCCTTTCCTAATTGTTTTGGAAGCATATTTTTGGGTTTTAAGGAAGTTCTCCCAGTTTCCTCAGTTTTGTGACTGTTAAACATTTTCCACGCAGTCATTCGGTTGTCAACTGCCCGATCGCGTCCACCACCGATGTCCCCTTGTGCGAGGAGGTTGTCCTAGTTTCATGACTTCCGGAATTTTCTTCGTTATTTTCTGCCAGTCTGTTGATGTCTTCCGATTAATTGTTATTGCTGTTATTATTATTATCATCATTATGTATTTGTACTAAACTGCCATATAGTGCACCCATCATAGACTGCACTCTCAACGTGATAATGAAGAAAAATATTGATTTGGGATGTGAAATCTTTTAATAATAAAAGCCTTATGTTAGAAGCCGTTTACTGGACATCGTGTCATTATTATCTAGCACCTCCTAGTTGTCTTCATAGCATCTATTGAATACAATTCGATTGGAATGTCGTTCTTCTTGTCATACCGCTTCTGGAGTGTCTCTTCATACGCAGGTGAAGATGGTAGCAACAACATACATCGTAATCTTTGATAATGGGTTAGCAATTTGCTGTTCATTCGGGATTTAAACCAAAAATGTTTGAAAAAAGATCATGAATTATTTTTTGATTCCATCAGTGTCCTCTTTAGTTCATCTGTATTTCTCATTTGTCATTAATATTCCTCTCAAAATGTTAGTGTCCGGTAGGGCATTCCGCCGCAAAAATTATTGCCATGTACTCATTTCCGAGTCCGAAGAACACTTTATAATTAGTGTGCTGAACGAGTATATATTCACAACTGTGTATTGTAATGACCCTTACTATACTTTTTAATTGGCACCATACTTCTAACGAAACCAGATACAGGGTAGGAAGTAATAATTCACTTGTTGAGTGATTGCCGAACAAGGGTTCAGCCTATTAACGCCAATCGAGGAAATGTTGAATTCAAAGCTTTGAAGCCAATTTGTCAGTGTTGCGTGATATTACAGCTGTTCAGTCGGTCAACACAAAATAATTCCAATTACTGGGACATGCGAAAAATAATTTGAAAATAATTACATGTGATTGAAATACAGTACCGTATATATTTGTTTTTTCTCTCTTTTGTAGTCAAAATCTCTACTTAGTACACAGTAAAACAAAGTCCCCGATTCTTATGTGTCACGGGTAATCTCGAGAACCACTGGATGGATTGATGTGGTTTTCACCATTCTGTAAAGGATATCTCGAGGAAGGTTTCTGTAGAAAATAATTTATTTATGATCAGAGGAAGCCAAGCAGTAACGATTTCAGTGAAAAAGTCGAAAAAACTGGCGTCCGTGCGCTTTTTAAGCTTACGCTGGGCAAACCGTTAAAAATATCAATATACTATGAGTGTAAGAATTGTTCAGCATGAAAAGTTCCACAAATAAATCCGCGAGAGCATATCTCTATCTTCAATACACCACACTATAAGAGGTTCTATGTTTTCATTTCTTCCAACAATCTCCATTAAATTACTGAGGCGACAGTTTACGAGCTAGCTAGGGACGAGCCTATGACCCCTGTTACAGTCTAGCTAACGGGTGAGCCTATTACCCCAGATACAGCCAGCAGCAAACTGTCAAGTCGTGTTGAGTTAAGATTTCAGAGAAGAGTGGACGTGTTTGGAGTTTCCCTGGAAGTGCAACTCGGCTATTCTTCATTTCGCCTGTGAACTTTTCGTTCCGCTACATACACAGTCAACTTAATATTGGACGGAAGGGGATTTGTGTTTAATACACCTTGCCATTCTTAAATTACGTCTTCAAGAATTCGTTGCACATGCATCTCCATGATAATATAATTAATATTCCAGTCGGTGATTTTAACCCATCATGCCGAGACGTAAAACGGATGTAGGTCGTAGTTCATTCACATCGAGAAAAAAAAAGGGCTTATCACGTAATGCATATGAATGCGAAGCTGGGGCGGGTTGCTAGTATAATTATAAATTAGACAATTAAAAGGAGTCAACATTTCTTATTTAAGGTATCCTTATCTCAGTGAGGGTTCGATATATCAAAATGTTATTTGGCTTAAAATTTTCATAATGTATGGCAATGAATTTTGTTCTATACATTTACGAAATTAAACCAATCAATTGAGGAAAAGTTCGAAAATCGGTTTAGTGTTTCATCCACCCACCCCTTTACGACTTAGGACTATGTTAATACGTAATTTGTTGACAAGCTTTATTTTAGGGGCAGCGACATGGCGGTCATATAACCCCGTGTATTTGGGTGTGTTTGTGTTTGATAATTTGTGTTATTGTGATGGCTGTACTAGTGTGTGTATTTGTAAATTGGGGATAGTATTGGGAAGGATGTGGCCGTGGCCTTAAGTTAGGAAGGGGGGGGGGGAGGAGGAGGAAACCACGGGAAACGTAGTGTAGCGGCTAGCATTCTTTGCCGTCGCGCTGGAGCTCCCGGCTCTGCCAAGAAATTCTGGTCTAAAGGCTAGAAAGGGGTACACTCAGTCTGGTGAGGCAAGACTGAGAAGAGGTGGGTTCTATTCACATCTCAGCTATCCTAGAAGTGGTTTTCCGTGGTTTCTCCACTTCTACTCCATGTAAATGCTGGGATGGCTCCTAACTTAAGGCTACGGGCGCCTCCTCCCCATTCCTCGCCTGAATTACAAATACACACACTATTACAGCGATCACAATCGCACAGGCTATCAGGCAAAATTTCACACCCACTCAAGTACACGGGGCCAAATGAAACAACAAAGAAAAACCACAACAACTCTTTCAAATATACTGTTGGATGCCTCTTTTACACAATACTAAAAATAAAATCTCTCATCAATTCTTTTTCAGCCATCCGGCTTTCTTATGCTGATCATTTCTGCCGCACTGTAGTGTTATCCGTTTTAGATAAGATTGCCGCAGAGCAAGGCTTCGCTGCGGTGTGTTTTTCTTAGGGCTTGTAGACTATTGGGCCAATGCAAGCTCAGCACCGGATGTAAACAGCACTCAGCTTCTAACTTGGCCGTCGGCAATACGAATACAAACGGGCAATACTAATGTGGAAGAGAGCATCCACTTGCGACGTCTCCCACGAATCAATACATCAAAGACTTAAACACAATCAACACGAACTCTCTCAATATCCGTTCTTCAATTCGCTTTGTTGAGTTTTCTCGCCGCACTAAAATAATGTGGATAAACTTACTGTATAGGCCTACAACTTATCTCTATAGATAAAGTAAGTTTTTGAATTTAAGTGGTTTCGTTTTAATATCTCCAGCAAATGCCGGTACTCCTTGTTTTTTTCATTTCTTGTCTCAATCATTCTTTTCAAGATGTTGGTATCCGCCTCAAAAATCATTGTCACATAGAAACCTGGTTGGTTGGTTGGCTCCTTAGTTTAGAGGCTGCGACAACGCGGTCATGTAGCCCCGTGTACTTTGGGTGTGTGTAGAATCTGTCTGATAACCGGTGTTAATTATTGTGATGACTGTATTAGAGTGTGTATCTGTTTTAATTCAAGTAAGGACTGCAGATATTCAATTTTTCCAAGTAGTTCCTACTTATGCCGCCAAACTCCACCGTCAACGACCAACTTGTTCAGAACTTAGCTACCAGATGCCACCCTAGTCGGCTCTTTACAACGAAAGTAGGAACCTAAGAACATTAGTCAAATGTTTAACCTATACATAATTTAGCTTCACACAGGTGTAATTAGTGGCAGGTTCTTTAACATGCCATAAATCTATGACATGGGACCGCCGGCTTTACTTCCCCTCTGAAGGAAAGCATACTGTGCGATTTTTAACGTTCTTAAGAATTCCGACGACTTCGGCCGGGTTTGAACCACATAGAAACCTACGTCACTTCATTTCCGGGCCCAAAGAAATAAGAATAGTAGGGGTAAGAAACACTTTATAATTTGTGTGCTGAACGACTGTAGATTTTTATTCACACCTGTTTTCTGTTCATTGTTACCACCGTAACTATATTTTAATCAGCACCATATTTCAAACAAAAGTACATGCTTACTCTCTCAATGAAACTACGAGTAATAATAATAATGCTATTTGTTTTACGCCCCTTTTAACTACTGCGGCTTTTAGAGACGCCGGGGTACCAGAATTTTGCCTCGAAGGGGATCTTTAACGTGCCATTAAATCTACTGAAACGACTCCCTCGCATTTGCGCACCCCCAAATGCCAGCTGACTGCCCCAAGATTCGATCTTGTAACCTTGGGAACAGCAAGCGAGAACGTTACTACTGAACCACGCAGCCAGCTCTCAATGAAATAACTGGATGCTTAAAGTTAACAGAGATCGCCAGGAAATAGACATCTCAAGTGAAACGGTAGTCGGCAGGACTAAATTCAGGGAACTAGTCGACAATCATAAATTTCCAGACCACCCAACATTACAACCAACAGAACCTGCTGAGTGGAACGCAGAAAGAGCGGTTGGTTGGTTCCTTAGTTTAGGGGCTGCGACAACGCGGTCATGTAGCCCCGTGCACTTTGGGTGTGTGTAGAATCTGTCTGATAACCGGTGTTAATTGTGATGGCTGTATTAGTGTGTGTATCTGTGATGCAGGTAGAAGGACTGCAGACGATTGGTTTTTTTTTTCAAGAAGTTCCTACTTTTGCTACCAAATACTACCGTCCACGACACCTATCTGCGGACGTGGCTACTAAATACCGTCGCAGTCTGCATCTGGCAGCGAACGTTGGAACTAATATAGCGTTATCAAACTCACCTACAAATTTTAGCTTCCACAAGTGTACTTAGTGGAAGGTTCTTTTTCATGCATTAAACCTATGACATGGGATCGCCGGCTTTACTTCCCCTCCGAAGGAAGGTGGACTGAGGAATTTTTAACGCTCTTAAAAATCCGACGACTTTGGCCGGGTATGAACCCGCGATCTTGGGCATAAAAGCTCAGCATGCTACCAACTACGCCACTGAAGCCGCAGAAAGACCCATAGCGAGAAGATGAAGAGATTTTGGGAGGACAACAAAGCAAGATCAGCTAGATAGATACAATCGCGCTTCTTAGACGGGCATAACGATGTAAAAATAATAATATTGATTTGAATATTCGGAGGGGAAGTAAAGCCAGCGGTCCCATGTCATAGATTTATGGCATGTTAAAGAACCTTCCACTAATTGCACCTGTGTGAAGCTAAATTGGATAGGTTAAGAATGTAAACAACGCTCTTAGGTCTCTACGTTTGTTGCCAAGAGCCGACTGCGGTGGCGTCTAGTAGCTAAGTTCTGAACTTGGCCTAGTAGTCGTTGACGGTGGCGCTTGGCAGCAAAAGTGGGAACTATTTGAAAAATTCTAAGTTGCAGTACTTAAATTAAGAAACAGATAACACACACTAATACAGTCATCACAATTAACACCGGTTATCAGACAGATTCTACACACACCCAAAGTACACGGGGCTACATGACCGCGTTGTTGCAGCCCCTAAAGTTAAGAACCAACCAACCAGAATATTACTGTTGTGACGTTAAAACCTCTGTGGCTTTAGGTACGTGATGGAGCTTGAATCCTACTCTGGAGGTATATTTAATTAATATATAATAACCCCTGGCACTAAAGCCCATGAAGGGCCTAGGTCTACCAAGCGACCGCTGCCCAACCATTCGGCCTGCAGATAATGGGGTGACGCTTGGTCAGCGCATCGGGTCCCTTTGGCCGTTAATCTTGGCTTTCGTGACCGGGGCGCTGCCTCACTATCAGACAGCTACTTAATTTTCCTCACGAGGCTGAGTACATCCCGTTCCAGGCCTCACGTCAGTTTCTAAAATCCCTGATGGAGCCGGGAATCGAACCCGGGGCCTCCGGGGGAGAGACAGGCGCGCTACACCAACACCACGGCATCTTAATCCTTGTCACGCGATAATAGGTATCTATTTATTTATTTGTGCCCAATTGTAATGGGTGTTACCCATTAGTGTAGGAATTACGAAAGTCACCCATTAGGGTAACACCTATTACCAACGGAAAAGTATTTAATTTTGATTACTAAAGCGTACTGAATAAAAATTGCTTCCAATACGATAACGTGATTATTTAGGTAAATTACTAGCCAATAAGAAGCTGCCAAGTTGACCTTTCCCTAGACTATGAAATGGAAATGCTGGACGGAAAGACAACGGGGCGAAAGGTATTGCTACTAACTGGCCCAGAAACATTCACTCTTTAAATCTGTAAGCATTATATTTCAATCTACACATGATGACGCGCCATCACTGGCATTTCGCATCTTCTATCTATACTAATCTATACTAATATAATAAAGCTGAAGAGATTGTTTGTGTGTTTAAACGCGCTAATCTCTGGAACTACCAGTCGGATTCAAAACATTATTTTTGTATATGATAGCCAGATTCAAGAGGAATAGTTTAGGCTATGTAGCATTAGGCTACACCTATCAGGTAACCCTAAAGATTGATTTTTGTTCAGTAAGTCGGAAGAACAAGCGCTCCAGAACATCTTCAATAATACGTCTATTGCTGCCTGGCAATGCGGGCTGCATCACGTCGCCCCTACCAGTGTTCTGGTGCAGAATTGCGAGCTACTTATAAATTGCAGTCATGGAGAGTAATTAGTGCAAAAAGATGTCTTAGGCCCCTTAAAACAGTTATCATCATGACAATAGTATGTCTCTGTATAAGGGCGATGGTGTTGGTTCAGTATACTGAGGTTATCAGCTGCAATAAGCGTTGGTGCTTTCAAATTTACTTTCATTTATTCCGATCCTTATCCTTGAGGGCTCCAGTTCTGTAGTAGTATTCATTATCATCCATAAAACAAATAAATCCACCGGGCGAAGCCGGGCTCTACTGCTAGTACTGACATAAAATTATGTACGATACACAGGTTGCAGTATTTAGCGTGGAAGAGGACTCAAACCAGCCAATGTTCCTGTTGAGGCCGACAAGTGATATTGTTCACCGTGCTTTCTGTCCACTTGCAAAAATACTGTACCTTCATTACCCCTCCTTCCACATATTAGTGCATTTTTACGGATCGTCAATTCAGCACCATGCAGAAGCTAGACCTCCTACGTTGAATTTCGCTGAGGTACAAGGAACATGCCAGTCAGCGGGTTCTGACACACTCCCTTGGGCAAATATCACGGTAATATGTTGGGATTTCAGTGGCTGAAGAGCCGGTACATTTGCAGCTAATTCATTCCACCTACATTGTGCCCAGATCAAATTAAGCATGCATCAACCAGAGTTATCCGTACCTCGAGGGACAGCGGTGAAATGTCAGATTCTCAACCCTCTGGCCTCGTAGTTACGAGGTCAGAATGATTTACAGCGGACTCAAAATCTCTTCGAGCTTGTTCTGCATCTCAGAGACAGGGAGAGGGTGAAACAAGCGAGTTTATGTTCCATTTGAGGAGCTTGGACATCGTGGTCATTTAGCTCCGTGTACTTTGGTGCGTGTAGAATTTTCTGATAACCTGATTTATTGTGGTGGCTGTCATAGTGTGTGTATTAGTAATTCAGGTGAGAATTGGGAAGGAGATGGCCGTGGCCTTCAGTTAGGAACCATCCCGGCATTTGCTTAGGATAGAAGTGGGGAAACCTCGGAAAACCACTTCCAGTATGGCTGAGGTAGAAATCGATCCACTTATTCTCAGTTTTGCCTAACGAGACTGAGTGTACCCCGTTCCAACCCTCAGACCAGAACTAAATTTCTTGGAAGGGCCAGGGATCGAATCCAAACCTCCAGGGTGACAGCCAAGAATGCTAATGAAACAAGAGAGTTTGTCGATGTTAAAATTGAAAACATCGTTTTCAATGTTGATGAGCACGTGAGGAGTAAGTTACAAACAGCCGGAGTGCCTGAAAGTCACGCTGGAAAATTATTTAAGCTCTGTATTAATAAATACAGTCACCTCCGTGGTGTATTTGTCAGCGTGCTTAGCTGCTACCCCGGAGGTCTGAGGTTCGGGCAAATGCCGGGGTGGTACCTACTGTCAGGCCACGGTCGCTTCCTTCCCTCTTCCTTGTCTATTTCTCCCATTCTTCCCATCCCGCCCCTTCCCTCATGAGGCCCCCTGTTCGCTTTGCAGGTGAGGCCGCCTGGGCGAGGCGCTAGTCCCTCCTCCCAGTGTATCCCCCGACCCGATGTCCAGCTCCAGGACACTGCCCGTAGAGGCGGTAAAGGTGGGATCCTTCGCTGAGTCCATGGGGAAAGCCTACTTGGAAAGTAAACTGACTACGTAAAGGAAAAAAATCAGAAAAAAATTGTACTTGACAAATTAACCCTTTATAGGGCAGACTATTTTTTTCTAATTTTTACTTTAATATTTTAAATTTAAACTTTCTTTTCATCTCTAAGTTCTATTTTTAATATTCAATATAATTTTTTTAAATAAATTTTATAAATTATCTATTTATTTATTATTTTTAATTTTATAATTTCAAATTTTTATTTTACAATCTTAATATTATTTTAATATTTAGTGTGTTTTATTTTAATTTTTGATGTGTTTTATTTTAATTTGTGTATTTATGTCTTATTTTATTGTTTAATTTTAATATTTTTAATTATATTTAGTAGTTGAAATGTTATCCAGCACCATAAAACTAGACAGATATAATATTTGCTTGTCAGAAATATTACGTCTAGAAGAAATTTTGTTGTAATTAGGCTGAAAGTTTCAACTACGTATTAGTACCTGTGATAGTAGCCTACAAACTCTTTTATAGTAGGTGGTTAATATATGGACCACTACCCTATAAAGGGTTAATATTCCACGCGAATCAGCTGCCCCTAATAATGTTTTATGCAGCCAAACTAGCACTGTTATCAGGAAGGTCGATATATCTCTATTTGCATCCCGTATGGTAGGCCTACTAATGCACTGCAAGCAGTGCTGGATTACCCATTAGGCCCGACTAGGCCCAGGCCTGGGGCCCCCAATATGTTATTCGGAAGATTTAGACAAAAATTATCCTGAACTGAGACAGTTTCAGCATTATATTAAATTACAATGTCCTTTAAAAACTGAGTTCAATCTTTCTGAACTTTATGAAATTCTTATTCGAGACAAGCTTGAGCCTGTTTTTCCAAACTTTGAAATTGCTTTTCGCATTTTCCAGACCCTCATGATAACGAATTGTGCTGCGGAGCGCTCGTTTTCAAAATTGAAACGGACCTAAAGTGCGCAAAGAAGTATCATATCACAAGAACGATTAGAAATGCTTAGTTCAATGTATATCGAGTCAGATGATCTGCGGCAAATTTATTTTGATAACATAGTAGAAGATTTCATTGACCGAAAAAAAACAGGAAAAAAAATGATTCGATTTTACAGAAGTGAAAAATAGTATGATTTGATAAATTGTTCATCAAATCATCGGAAATTTTTTCAAATAACGATGATCGTTTCAATTGAAATGTATGAATATATGTATATATGATTTAATAAAAAGTGTATTATTCGTCTTGAGAAAAAGAACTCTTGTATATACTTTATTAAATGTGCAGGTGCTAAAAAATAAAAAATATTTGAAAAATATAAAGGAGCCCCAATAATCTGAGGGACTTGGGCCTCATTTTACCTTAATTCGGCACTGACTGCAAGCATATCCTGCAAACGATACTGAACACTATTAGTGTTCCCTCGATGTGAATACAGACCAACACAGCAGTCACGTAGTGTGGCTCAACTAACACTAGGCCAACTTGCTGCGTGATCCACATAGGAGGGCTAGTTTTATTCATTTTAGTACAGGCGTTGATAGAATTGATGGGGACTGAAAAACACACACACGGACGTAGAGTAATCCTATAAGCGCATTTCTCATTGTGGTTGTTTCATTTTCAAAGTTATGACACTAGGTTCAGGAAAGCTAAATGCAGCTAAATCCGACCCTTACTTTCAGTGATTCAATTTACGAATTCTCTCGGATTCCACACGGTCACGTGGCAATTCACACGGCAGTCGCTTCACACGCCCATTACACTCTTGTCCGGTATCGTTTTTCAAAGCTATGCATTGTGCCGCACTGTTTATCACTCTATAGCGGCTTCGGTGGCGTAGTCGGTAGCTTGATGAGCTTCCATGCCCAAGATTGCGGGTTCAAACCCGACCGAAATCGTCGGATTTTTAGAGCGTTAAAATCCTTCAGTGTGCCTTCCTTCGGGGTGGGGAGTAAAGCCAGTGGTCTCATGTCATAGATTTATGGCATGTAAAAGAACCTTCCACTAATTAAACTTGTGTGAAGCTAAATTTGCAGGTTATATTTCACTGAAACGCTCTATCAAACTTCCAACGTTCACCACTAGGTGTCAGTGACATCTGGTAGCGCATTGAAGCACCTACAGCCTCTGAAGAGCCGAAAATGTCCTCCGACACTCCCGGCACCAAAAGTCATACGCTAAATAAATATCACTCGATTATGGGGAGAGAGCAATCGACAAGAGCGTTTGCAAATAGATCCACTGTAATACAGTAGAATGGAGGCCCGAGGTGTTGGGGTAGCGCACCTGCCTTGCACCAGGAGATCCCGGATTTGAGTCTCGACTCACGTCAGGGATTTTAGAAACTGAACGGGGTCCACTCAGTCTCGTGAGGACAATTGAGTAGCTGGCCGACAGTGAGACAGCGCCCCGGTGACGGTGACCAAGACTAACGGCCGAGGAGACCCTGAGACAGGCACACTATCCCAACACCACGGAGCTGGCACGTCCTACCTCTCCCTTAACGAACAGCTGTGTGTCCAAGTCTGGCGACATGTCACATCGAGAACGGAAATTCATCAATCAAACGTTTAGACTACTAAAAAAAAGTTTGGAGCAACGCATATTTCAACTGCTCTAAATTAGAAAGTCCGAAAACAATATAGCTGAACGCTGTTATGAAATAAAACGCCCATAACCAACAGCACACCACATGCGGATTGGGAACATGGAGTTGGGAATTCGTTTGAAATTTTAACTGCGCCTGGAGCAAGGCGGGCGGGCAAGCACGTTTCAATTTGTGACTCAGGTAACACAGTGAAGCCAGTGCGTGGGGTCCACACTCCATATCGTCTGAGTAATCTGCAGTCGGCAATTACCCCTCTAGCTCGGTTAGTAATGTATTGATGTCACCATGGAGGCCTGGGTTAGGTTCCCGGCTCTGCCAAGAAATTTAATTCTAATAATAATAATATTATTATTATTATTGGTTTTACGTCCCTTTTTACAACTGTGGCTTTTAGAGACACCGGGGTGCCGGAATTGTGCCCCAAAGGGAATCTTTAACGTGCCAGTAAATCTACTGACACAGCTCCCTCACATTTGCGCACCCTCAAATGTCAACTAACTGCGCCTGGATTTGATCCCGCTATCTTGGGTTCAGCAGGCGAGAACGTTACCGCTGAGCCACCCAGTCAGTCAAAAAATTAATTCTGGTCTGAGGGCTGGATCGGGGTACACTCAGCCTCGTGAGGCAAAACTGAGAAGAGGCGGGTTTGATTCCCACCACAGCCATCCTGGAAGTGGTTTTCTGTGGTTTTCCACATCAGGAGAATGCCTAAATTAAGGCCACGACCACCTCTTTACCAATCCTGAATTACAAATACACACACTAATACAGCCATCACAATAACACAGGTAATCAGACAACTTCTAAACACGCCCAAGAACACGGGGCTACATGACCACGATGTCGCAAAGCCCCTAAAGGAATCAACATCAACAGTAACCTATTGAACTGTGCCTACAATCTCATATTTCAGGCGGCTTCGGTGGCGAAGTTGGTAGCATGCTGAGCTTCTATGCCCAAGATCGCGGGTTCAAACCCGGCCGAAGTCGTCGGATTTTTTAAGAGCGTTAAAAATCCCTCAGTATGCCTTCCGTCGGAGGGGAAGTAAAGCCGGCGGTCCCATGTCTTAGATTTATGGCATGTTAAAGAACCTTCCACTAATTACACCTGTGTGAAGCTAAATTATAGGTTAGGTTAAACATTTGACAAACGCTCTTAGGTTGCGACGTTCGTTGTCAGGAGCCGACTGCGATGGCATCTGGTAACCAGTTCTGAACTAGTAGCCGTTGACGGTGGCGTTTGGCGGTAAAAGTAGGAACTATTTGAAAAATTCAAAGTCTGCAGTCGTTAGATGGATTTAAAAAAAAGACACACACTAATACAGTCAGTGAATCACAATATACTTCTTGCAAAGCTGAAATCTTTTGGCTTCTCTCAGAGTGCTCTTTCCTGGTTCAAATCATACCTTTCCATGCGTACACAGAGAGTGGTCCTCGCGGATGGCTCCTCCTCAGACTGGAAATCGGTAGAAAGTGGAGTACCTCAGGGATCTGTCTTAGGTCCACTATGCTTCTCGATATATATAAACGATGTTTCGAATGAATTCCGAAATAGTTCTTTTCATATATACGCTGATGACCTCCAAGCCTATTTTCACCTCACGCCTAGCACTGCATGTGATCGTATAAATCTGTTTAATGAAGACATAGACAGGCTTTGTGAATGGGCCCTAAATCATAATCTTAACTTGAACATATCTAAAACACAACTTATATCCATTGGATATACAAAACTTCTAAATTCAGTAGATTTTAATTCACTATCACCCATCAAGATAATAATATTAAATATAGCAACACTGTCAATAATCTTGGAGTGATAAGTTATTTGATAGAACACTGTCGTGGACAGAGCATACGTCTAATGTGGTAAGGAAGGTTGTATCAACTATGCATCTCCTGAAAAGAACTGTTTCTTACACCCCTCCTAACATACGTAAGCTCTTCGTCCAAACTCTCATTTTTCCAATCATTGATTATGGCTCTGCTGTATACAATGATTTACCAGAAAGACAGAACATCAAATTACCAAGAGTCCAGAATGCATGTGTTCGGTACATTCTGGATGTAAGGCGAGATGAACATATCACACCTTACTACGTGCAGCTGAAATGGCTGAAACTCCACGAGCGCAGGCAGCTATCGGTTGCCATTCTGACACATAAAATATTACATACCAAGACCCCGTTATATCTCTACAATGCCTTTACACCAATGCATTCTGTTCATAATCGAGAAAATAGATACACAAAATTAACACTCCAGATTCCTATACACCGAACCATGAAGTTCAATAAATCTTTTGTTTGCACCGCCTCACGCCTCTTCAACACCTTCGATTTATATAAGTTCGTCAACATTGCAAGCACTGCAGCTTTCAAAAGACATCTTTCATCATGCTTCTTGGAGCAGTATACCTCTCACATTTGATTACTGCATTATGTTAAAATACTTTTTTTTAAGTTCAATTATAACATCAGGACAATAGCTGACAACCTGTCTAATTTAATAGCCTTTCTTGTACAGTATATGATGTTTGCCTTTTGGGCTGATAGGCTCTCTTTTGTAAATAATCTTTCCATTATCATTATTATTATTATTATTATTATTGTTGTATTATTACTGTCTTTTTGTTACTATTGTTAGACTATTATTATTTATATTGTGAATGTAAGTGAAATGTTTTATTTGTATAAGCCCTAACCTTATTTTATGTAGGGCGCTACTGTAAAGGAGCTCTTAAGCTCTAAGTGTAGCCGTGAAATAAAATCAATCAATCAATCAATCTCAATTAACATCGGTTATCAGATAGATTCTACACACACCCAAAGTACACAGGGCTACATGACCGCGTTGTCGCAGCCCCTAAACTGAGGAACCAACCAACCAACAATCTCATACTAGATGACACAGCCAGCTGTGTTTGCTCTACGAGTACAATGGCAGGGGATATGTTTGTTTTTACCCACACTCAGAAGATTGTTTGAATAAAACAATTGACCGAGTGAGGTGTTTAGCATTTTGTTTGATCACCTTGTGGTGTAGCAGCTAGAGTTCTTGGCTGTCATATTGGAGGTCTGGGTTCGATTCCCGGCTCTGCCAAGAAATTTCAATTCTGGTGTGAGGGCTGGAACGGGGTACGCTCAACCTCGTGAGGCAAAACTGAGAAGAGGAGGGTTCGATTTCCACCTCAGCCGCCCTGGAAGTGGTTTTTCGTAGCTTCTATTCCAGGCATATGCTGGGATGGTTCCTAACGGAAGGCCGCGTCTGCCTTCTTCACATCCTCACACTGGTTATGAGACAAATTCTTATATTTATATAATATGTATACACCCAAGTGCTAAATGACAATGATGTCCAAGCCCCTTAAACGAAACAATTCAAGTACTAGAAGACGCTAGAGACATGCTAAAGACGAACCTGCTGCTGGTGCACGACCCACTTCGAACCCAGGCAAATGCTGTGATGGTTCCTAACTTAAGGCCACGGCTGCCTCCTTCCCAATCATCTGAATTACAGACACACACTAATACAGCCACCACAGTAACACAGGTTATCAGACAAGTTACATACATACCGAAGTACTGTACATGGGGCTACATGGCCACGATGACGCAAAGCCCCTTAATCAATCAACAACAACAACAACACGACCTTGGAAAACTCTGAACAGTCACAATACGATCGCCTATCTACTGTATGCAAACCGAAACTGAAGAAATTGGGCTGCATCTCTGAAGATAAGTCGATTACTTGGAATAGTCGACGCTATTGTTGTCCAGAGCTACTGTACAGATAACCGACTATAATGAAATATTTGTCAACTAACGTCGCCAATGGGACAGATTACCTCGCTCTTTCGCCCCTAAAAACCTCAATTACTAACTAACGTCACCAATCTATTAAGAAAAATTCTGCGAGAGCATATTGCTTACATATCAACGGATTGGAGCACCTTGATACCACAGGATCAGCAAGTGAGAGCACATTTATATCAATCATTCCCTGACATCCACAACATTGCAGACTATGCAATAGAACTCAGTTACCCAATGGAAGATTTGCTAGATTCAAATGATAAGGCCATACATACGGTTCCAATCTGAACTTCGCATCTTCTATCTATACTAATCTATACTAATATAATAAAGCTGAAGAGATTGTTTGTGTGTTTGTGTGTTTAAACGCGCTAATCTCTGGAACTACCAGTCGGATTCAAAACATTATTTTTGTATATGATAGCCAGATTCAAGAGGAATAGTTTAGGTTATGTAGTATTAGGCTACACCTCTCAGGTAACCATAAAGATTGATTTTTGTTCAGTAAGTCGGAAGAACAAGCTCTCCCGGACAGCTTCAATAATACCTAAGTCTATTGTTGCCTGGTACTGCGGGCTATATCACGTCGCCTCTACCAGTGTTCTGGTGCAGAATATTGCGAGCTGCTTATAAATTGCAGTCACGGGTAGTAATTAGTGCAAAAAGATTTCTTATTTCCCTTAAAACAGTTATCATCATGACAATAGTATGTCTCTGTATAAGGGTGATGGTGATGATGCAGTATACTGAGTTTATCAGCTGCAATAAGCGTTGGTGCTCTCCGATCCTTATGCTTGAGCATTCCAGTTCTGTAGTAGTATTCATTATCATCCATAAAACAAATAAATCCACCAAGTTGTTATTGATGAAAAAAAAGGCTTTCAGCTAGCCATCGTATGTTCAAAGTATTGGATTATCACGACCGCAAATGTGAAAAATGAGGGCTTTGAGCTGTTAGGTCGTGTAATGTATTATTAGTCCAGAATTACAGAGGACCGACTATAATGACTATAATGAAATCTGTGCCATCTAACGCCGCCAGTCTATTTAGAATGATTCTCTTAGTCTTTAAATGCATGAGGAATAAAAGTTCAATGAAATTGTGTTCTACTTTAGTCGGTGCTCCACTTCCTGTAGTCCACTATCTAGGTCGCGTTCTGTGCTTTATTTTGCTCTCTAATTCACCGTCCAACTCCATAGACGTGCAAGCGATCTCTTTCATTGTTTATCATTACTGCTTAAACCACTTGTATTTGGGTTGGAAAAATACACAAACGTATCCATTTGTGTCAAAATACAGTATTAATACTAAATGTTAACATTTGTATTCCACACCGTGTAGTCTGAGGATAAGTAAGTTTAACAGGTTCATAAAATCTACGGATATAAAGATATTATTTATCTGAGATTTCAACTGAAAGTTATATCTGTATAATCACATCTATCACCAAAATTATAACATAGAATTCAATAAATTGGAATAAAATGTTCTATATTTATTACAAATGGCATTTTTTTTAAAATAAGTTGTAGGCTTGTTGTTATTCTTTGAGTCCTCAGTCTTTTGACATGTTTGATGCAGCCCTCCATTTCTCCCTGTCCTGAGCTAATCGTTTCATCTCTACATCCGAGGCAATCTGTTTAACATATTCTAACCTTGGTCTACCCCTACAGTTCTTGTCCTCGACCCTTCCTTCCATAACTAACTTTGCTATACCTGGATGTATTAGTAGCCTATGTGTCCCACCATCCTATCTCTTCTCTTCATTAGCAGTCGCCAGAAATATCTCTCCTCTCCCACTCTTCATTTGTTACTCTATCCATCTGATCTTCTTCATCCCCTGTAACACCATATTTCAAACGCTTCTATTCTCCTCTTTTCTGCTGGCCAACAGTCCAAGTTTCACTTCCATAGAGTGCCACGCTCCAAAAATGGCTTTCAAACGTGACTTCCAAATACCTAAATCAATATTCAATGTCAACAGATTTCTTTTCTGTAGAAAAGCTTTTCTTGCCTGATCCAATCTACTTTTTATATCCTCTTTTCTTCGTCCATCACTTGTATTTTTTGCTTCCTAAGTAACACAAGTCTCCTACTTCCCTTAGCTTCACATCTGCCAATTTAATGTCAATAAAGGTTTCTGATTACTTTCGGCTGCATTCCATTATTTTTGTTTCACATTTATTGGTTTTCATCATGAATTCTTTCCTCAAGATGGAGTCCATACCATTTAAAATCGCATTCAAATCCTCTGGTGAATCGGCTAAGATGACAATGTCATCAGCAAATCTCATGGTCGAAATTATTTCTCCTTGAACTTGTACTCTTACTTTAAATGTTTCTCTAATTTCCTTAATTGCTTGTTCAATGTTTAGATTGAAAAGTATGGGTGGTTAGTTGCAACCTTGCCTTATACCTTTCTGAATACCAGCTTCTCTCTCATATACTTCGGCTTGAATAACTGCCATCTGGTTTCTGTACAGATTATATATAGATCACCCTTCTATCCCTGTAATGTATTCCAATCCTTTCCAAAATGTCAAACAACTTACTCCAATCACCGTTATCAGAAGCCTTTTATAAATCTACAAAATGCCATGAACGTTATTTTATCTATCCTTATTCTACGTTCCAAGTCAGCCCAAGACTTAGTACAGCTTGCTTTGTTCCTATGTTTGTCTTTCCATCCACTTGTAATTTATTGTAGTCAGGATCTCTTGAAGCATGAGTGATAACGCTGATTGTACGGTTATCTTCGCATCTATCAACTCCCACTTTCTTCGGTATAGGTTTGAAAACATTCTTCTTGAAAACAGGGGGTACCTCACCTGTCTCATAAATCCTACACACCAAGTGAAATAACCTGATCAGATCGTCATCATCTATGCAGCGCAGCGACTCGGTCGTTATAAATGCATATACAAGGTATCATCTATGCCTGATGATTTGTTCCTGCTTGAGGCTTACTGAGAAATAAATAATCGACTCCATCCCAAAAATGAATCTTGACAACTTTATATCGTTGGTGATTTATTTAAAGGAACGTCTATAGTTTCAAAGTGGTAATAGTCAATTGTCTCCCACCATGCAAATTTGGGTCTTGATGAAAGAGTGGTATTCTGGATCCGGGACTTTCCCCAAAACAGAACCCAAACAGTCAAAGTTGGGGGAGTATTTTCGAAAGAAACAAAAGTCATCTCTGGAATTCCGCAAGGAAGTGTAGTTGGGCCATTGTTGTTTCTTCTATATATAAACGACCTGGCAGAATATGTTAAATCGGACGTCTGACTGTTCGCTGACGACTGTGTGATATAAAGAAAAGTAGATAATCGAGTTGACACTACGCTCCTCCAACAAGACTTGGAACGTATAGAATGCTGGGTCATCCTAAAAAACATGAGGATAAGTGCAGAAAAAAAGTAAATGCCTGTCTTTTACTAACAGCAGAAAAGGGACAATAATTAATTATAAATTAGGAAACAAAATTATTCCTTGAGTGGAGTCATGCAGCTATCTCGGGATTGCCATAAATAGAATGTTACACTGGGGTGAGCACGTTGAGAGCGTTGCTAATAAGGCGCAAAAGTCGTTATACTTCATTATGAGAAACATGAAGGGTAGCAGTATTCAGGCCAAAGAATTGGCTTACAAATGTCTTGTGAGATCAATTTTGGAATACGCCACGAGTGTGTGGGAGCCCTACCAATCAACTCAAAGGGAAGCTGCAAGATTCGTACTCTGCAAATTCTCCCAAACTGACAGTGTCTCCGACATGTTGAAGTCATTGGGTTCGGAATCCCTACACAGCAGAAGACATAAAAGAAGACTCCAGGAGATGTACAAAGCATACGCAGGGGAGCCGGCCTGGAATGAGTTGCGAAACAGAATGCATGAGCCAGATTATATGGGTACGAGAGATCACGAATACAAAATTAGGCCCATCGTTCAAAAAACACACTTAGCAAAGTATTCTTTTATAAACAGGGGTATTCAAACATGGAATGAGTTAGCTGAAGAAGCCTCAGAACCTTTTCCTAACAGTTTAAAAGTTTTCAAGAAGATTTTAAATGTTGCATTCAGGGAACACGGAGACATTATGGAGAGAAATTGAGATATACAGCATGTAAATATCTTGTTACCTCCAGGTTTTGCCTAATTGTAACAGTACCTATTAATAAATAAATAAATTGTTGTAAGCAATAATATAGCAGTTAGTTACATCTTGTTTTAGGGACGAAAATCAAAACACACTATTCAGTAAATATTACTCAATTTTCCTACACTTATCCCTAAAACATAACTGGCAAAAAACTAAATTAAGTTACAGGCTTACTCAAAAGAAAATAATAAAATGAGATAAATAAATAAAGCAATCATAACAGCAATTATAAATAACTGTGATTATTTTGCACAGATATCTCCAGAATATCCAATACTGTGCACGTCCTTAGAGAATTTTCCGATATCGGCCATTGGTTTCTTCAAACCCCGAGGTATTACAGAATAATTGCGTTGAGAATCAAAGGGAAATCTGAGACCTGATCCATACTTTTAAAGATGCTCTCTTGATCCGCATAGTTTTATCATCGCCCTACAGTGGCGGTAATGTGTCGTAATCTAATCAGCGCCACGAGGCCGTAAAAGCCTGCTCTCAGGACGATGTGTCACTGAGTGCACAGGTGTGAAGCAACGCACTCAATGACTGGTAGCCATTACTGCCAAAGTCCTTAGGGATTAAGGTAAAGCTCGAAATATTCCTCCCTCTCCCCCTCTTTTTCACGCAATGGAACGCTTTCGAATACGGTGCCACGATGGTTCAGTAATACGTGCACTCAAGAGACTCTGATTCAATTAGTCAACTGCGATTGTTCAAATTGCTCATCAATTGAATCTAGATTAAAACACGTGAGTAATGAATAGTGATTTTTCTAGCTATAGGCTATGAGGGGCAGTCAAATGAAAACCAAACACCCGCTATAACACACATTCCGCACAAAAGATGGCAAAACTGTTGTTGCGTATAGATACTGCCATCGCTGTGGTAGGGGCGTAGTTGGTAGCATTCTGAGCTTCTATGCCAAAGGTTGTGGGTTCAAACCCGGCCGAAGTCGTCGGATTTTTTAAGAGCGTTAAAATCCCTCAGTATGCCTTCTTTTGGAGGGGAAGTAAAGCAGGCGGTCCCATGTCATGGATTTATGGCATGGTAAAGAACCTTCCACTAATTACACGTGTGTGAAGCTAAATTATAGCCCACGTTAGATTTGACTAACGCTCTTAGGTTCCAACGTTCGTCGCCGGGAGCCGACTGCGGTGGTATCTAGTAACCAAGTTCCGAACTAGTGGTCGTAGACAGTGGCGTTTGGTAGCAAAAGTTGGAACTACTTGAAAATCGAATGTCTGCAGTTGTTACCTGAATTAAAAACCGAAAACACACACTAATCCAGCCATCACAATAAAATTAACACCGGTTATCAGACAGATTCTGCACACACCCAAAGTACACGGGGCTACATGACCGCGTTGCCGCAGCCCCTAAACCGAGGAACCAACCAACTATGCATAATGACAACTCTCAGGTGCACACAGGTGTTGAGGTATGTTTTTGTTGGTGCGCGGACTGCCTGGAGCGTTCGTCCAGTTGTAGAAATGGAGGCAGCCAAAGAAGACCCTAGAAGTGTGGTTTGTTTTCTGGTGGCTGAGGGTGTTGGAATACGTGAAACTCATCGTCGCATGTCTGCTGTGCATGGCGAACACTGCATGTCCTTGACGAATGTGCACGACTGGCATACGAGATTCCGAGAAGGGTACTAGTATCCATCACTGTAAGACGATCCGCATCCAGGACAGGCCCATCGAGCCATTACTCTTGACGTGATAGCGCGGATTGATGGGTCATATCCGGGAAAACCGACGAATCACGGAGGAAGCAATTCGTGTTCAGGTCGGCATTAGGCCAGCTCCATGCATGCCATTATCAAAGATCAAAGATCACTTGCATTTCAGAAAAATTGTGGGTTCCACATCAATTGACGGAGGGACAATCGATTGATGCTGTCGGGCGGAATCATCCTGTTGCATGGCTTACTACGATGGTTGAGTGGTTATCGTGTCGGATTACTAACCCCAAGTTTGCAGGTTCGCTCCTGGTCATGGTAAGTGATTTTTGAAAGGCGGCAAAAATCACGATACGCATGTCATATGATGTTGGCATGTTAAAGGACCCATTTGAATTCAGAAGGCCACGTTCATACTGGCAAAATTAATCTCGAGATTTTCCGCCAAGTTCCTCATTTCTCTACTAGAAAGCGCTATAGATATCTAACCTCCTTGACTTTCATAGTGCTTCAAGGAACAACAAAATTCGACATGCCAACTGCCCTCTGGGTGTCAAATAACAAAGCTTGCATCCGGCACCCGAGGCCATACGATATTATTATTATCCTGTTGCATGATAATGCCCGCCCCCATCCTGTCAATCTGGTGAAGGTTACGCTGTAGCGATTTGGCTGGGAAACACTTCAACATCCTCTGTTTAGCCCGGATCTTTCTACTTGTGATTTTCACATTTTTGGCGACCTGAAGAAAGACATTCGTAAACGTCTGTTTCATTCGGACAAGGAAGTGCAAGTTGTGGATCCGCCAGCAACCTACCTCTTTCTACAAATCTGCAATTGATCATCTTGTCTCCCAGTGGGATAAATGTAGTAATCTTATGGTAATTACTTTTTAATATAACACATACCATGGCTACGTTGTAGCGGGTGTTCGGTTTTCATTTGCCTGACCCTTATATATAGCCTATGTCAATCATAATCGTGCCCAATTAAAGCAATGCATACACTTTTACAGAAACTGCCATAGCTCAAAAACTGAATTTTCAAACGGTGGCCACTATTTGGTCATTTTCTGCACAATTGGGCCTATTAAAAGGGAAGCCGGAATGTCCTAAGCTGTCCATGTTGATTTTCGGCTTTTTATTTACCATTCTCTCAACAACTATTAACTGGAATTAATTGCAATATTTCAGGGATGTTCCTTGATGCTCTCCCCTTACTTTAACACAAGTTATTATTAAATAAGAACTTATTAATTTATTTATAATTTGTGAAATTTTAAAAAGTGGCGTAGTTTTTAGAGCATTCTCAGAAACTTTTCCTTCAGGCAAAGTTAAACAAAAATAAATTTTGATAACCATGTATGTTAAAATATGACACATATAAGGAGGAATTGCTTCTAAACCTTTCAGGTTTGAATGTTGAAAAGTTGCTGAAAAAGGGAAATTTTATATTAAGAAATGTATTTTTGCAAGAAACTGGAATCAGAGATTTTCCCACTAGCTGAGGAACGGCGACAGTTTTGGTTTTAGGACGAGGTGTGCTGTGACTCCGCATCATACGTTTGGCTTTCTTAAAAATGTTTTATATCTATTGTCTAACAGAGAGAAAATTATGCATTTAGAGAGAAATCTAGTGAAAAATGGAGAGAAAAATAAAAAATCTACAATGTGAATTTACTAATATGAAGCATGGTTGTGGGAAAGTATAAGAAAAGTAGACATGAAGAAAATTAACGTATCGTTGGAAAACTAAGGTAAATATGACGTAAAAAAGAAATTTTGAAAATGTTGAAAATTTTCAGCATTCAGGAGCTTCTTAATATTTCACGAAATGAACACTGTTATAACTGACTGCTAAAGGTTACCCAGTTTCACAAAAACAACTATTGTTCTTTAGCGTAGTTACAAATAAGTGCCGATCGAGATGAAATAGCATTGTCAAGTAGACGGAGACTTCAAAGCGCAGTAGTAATAGAAATGGTGGGCACAGATACAGAAGAGGATAAGTCACAATTTAAAAATTTTCAGTAAATGTCGTTTAAGGAGTTCAACCCTATTGATCATTTTTTAAATAATAATGTTATATATTTATATAACCATAAGTGTTTTTTTTTAGCTTTTTAGCGTATGGCTTTTAGTGCCGGGAGTGTCCGAGGATATGTTCGGCTCGCCAGTTCTGTAGCTGCTTCGAGGCGGACACCCAATGGGTGAGCTACACGTACCGTCACGTGTGGAGTTTTGTCTGGGGTGGAAAGTTTGAATGTAAGGACAAGGAGTTGGAAGGTAGCGGCTGTGGCCTGTAGTTAGGGACCAACCCCGGCATTTGCCTGGAAGGAAGATGGGAAACCACAGAAGACCAGCTTCAAGGCTGCCGGCGGGGGGATTCGAACCTCCTCGCCTCCCGGATGTGAGTGACTGCCAGCAGTCATGCCGTAACGACCACGGCTAACTCACCCGGCCATAAGTGAATATATGTTGTACACTAAAACCGTACCGGTTTCAGTCCCATTGTGAACTTCCTCAGCGTAATTTAGGACATGTAAATGTGCAAGAACATACACTTAATATAAATTTTGCCACAACAGAGGATTCTAAAAATACTCTTGTTCCAAAAACTCACAAATTAACATTCAAAAAACCAGATCTGTTACAATATATGTTAAGAAAAACATGAAAAAGTCTTGATAAAAACAGCGTGGAAAAGAAAAGATGTGGATGTGAAACTAGATAAGTTGAAATAGTTAGGTTATAACTGATAGTTTGGTATATATATTTGCGAGGTAGAGAAATAATGAAGCGGCTTCGGTGGCTCAGCATGATGAGCTTCTATGCCCAAGATCGCGGGTTCAAACCCGGCCGAAGTCGTCGGATATTTTAAGAGCGTTAAAAATCCCTCAGTATTCCTTCCTTCGGAGGGAAAGTAAAGCCGGCAGTCCCATGTCATAGATTTATGGCTTGTTAAAGACCCTTCCGCTAATTACACCTGTGTGAAGCTACAGTAAATTATAGCTTAAACATTTGACTCTTAGGTTCCAACGATCGTCGCCAGGAGCCGACTGCGGTAGCATCTGGTAACCAAGTTCTGAGCTAGTAGTCGTTGACGGTGGCGTTTGGCGGCAAATGTAAGAACTACTTAAAAAAATCAATGTCTGCAGTCCATACTTGAATTGAAAACAGATAACACACACTAATAGGCTACAGCCATCACAATTGACACCGGCTATCAGACAGTTTCTACAAACACCGAAAGTACACGGGACTACATGACAGCTTTGTCGCAGCTCCTAACTGAGGAACCAACCCAGAGAAATAATGGAATGAAAACGTTGGAAATAAGTATTACGAGGTAATGATAACCATGGGAAACCACTTCCAGGATTGGTGAAGTGGGAATCGAACCCACGTATTCTAAGTTTTACCTCACGAGGCTGAGTGTGCCGTTCCAGCCCTCAGACCAGAATTAAAGTTCTTGACAGAGCAGGGAATCGAACCCGGGCCTCCACGGTGATAGCCAAGAGTGCTAGCCACTACGCAAAATTAAAAACACTATAAAGTAGAAATGATCTCCCGCCAAATGTGACTTAGAAATCTATGGATTCAATTTCCGTCCACCGACAGTGGTGGCTACGCTCGCTAAAGCGCAGCGCTAGGTAATGGGGCCAAGATCTCTGCTGACTCGGTAGATGCGTGGGTTCGAGCCCCACCGTTGGCCATCCTTGAAATAGTTTGCTGTGGTTTCCCATTTTCAACACCAGGCAAATGCCGGTGTGGTACCTTCTGACAGGCCACGGCCGCTTTCTTCCACATACTTGCCCAGTTTCATTCTTCTTCATCCGTTCTATCTCTCATCATGGCGCGCAGGACGCCCACGAGCGCCAACTAGAAATACCTGTACTCGGCCTCTCAGGAGACCACACGACAAAAACATAATCGGTCCACTATAAAACTTTGAGAGCGGTATCATAAACTTCAAGTGATCTGTGCACCTATTTCGATGTTGGATTTTCATTGTGTACTCCCCACGTTTGATTTTATATTAAAAAAAAAAGAACCAGAATTCAATTCATGTAGCCTAGTTCCTTCGCAGCCAAGGGAGGTCACTTAACATGAACTTGCCCAAAATACTTAATTTTAAATTACTGTAGAGTTAATATATTTCTCTTCTAGTAACTTTACTCCCCCAGTTACTCCAAATATCCCGGATTTCAATTTCGAAGAGATACTCACTTTATAATATGTTTAGAGTAAACTCAAACTGCAATGGAAATTCAAGTAGGCATAGATATAAGGACAGCTAAAACGTAGTATATTCACATTGAGTACTAGCATTACCTGTCGCTGCTTCGCTCGCGAAAATACATATATGTATATAAACACCATACTTTAAATTTAGCGACGACTCACTTATCACTGCCATGATTTATTTGTAGTTCAATTTTGAAACAGTCGGCTTTACGATATGATCAAAAGATATGAAAGGCACCATTCTGAGTATTCATCTCACTCTTTATATAGAGAAGAGTTGTAGGCCGATTTGTTAGAATTGTGTCTTCGTAATGATCTAAACTTGATCAATATAGAAAATATTATTTTATTTTTAAATGTAGATTTTGTGCTGTTGAAAGTAATTCATTCCTTATCACTATAGGCTAACATTAACGGTCAGCTACAGAATAGGCCTATTAGCATTACCACTGACAAGGGAAGTACCCCAGCTCGAACGGCTAAAACCGACTGGCATTACGCTTAACATACGAAGATATGTCTGTTCTACTACCCATCACGGGCATTTATCTGTAAAACCTCGCATTTGTGTACAATCAATGATTGGAAGTTACGGCGTCCAAAGATTGCAGACACACAATTCGCAGCAGAAACTACCGAGCAACAGGCAATTCGGACCATTATATTAGGGAAAATCCATTCCTAGCAATAGGTTAGACCTTTAGCATATATGTGGCAACATTACAAAAAGATTGCAGAAACACAATTCGCAGCAGAAACTACCGTGCCTCAAGCAATTCGGACCATTATATTATCAAGAAACAGATGTGGTGCAGTATCATCTGGCAAAAGGTTGAACACTTGCTTGCAACAAGAAATCTTAACACATGCAGTACCATGTTGACATAGTCATCTTTCCCACAGTAAAAGATAGCCGTGTTGTCCTTCAGTCGACGTCGAAGTGTAAATGTGGAGTTTCGATGAAGTGATTAAAACACAGCCGAATGGAACAGTATGCACACTTAACAAGGGCAACATGTTGACATACTCCATTATTTACAATGTCCCCGCATTGCAATAGTCCAAACTCAAATGCCACGGTGATCACATTATCACATACTCAGATGGCGCTGGCGACCGAACAGGTACTTATACAGACGAATGGCATTGATAGTTATTTGCATAGGTACAACTGTATACTTTAAACCCACTTTTAGTCGGTTTTCGCCGTTCGAGCCGTACTTCCCTCGTGAGTAGCTCTTGCTCCTGCTTTCACATTCCCTCTACGTAAAACACCAATAAGAAATGTCAAAAACCCACAAACTTAGTGGCTATACAGAAAGAAAGAAAACACTTTAAACCTTTCCACGTGAAGATCGCATCACTATAAATAAAAGGAAGTATAATAGTTCCGTGCTCTGTTGGCCGATTTACTAATTTATACACGGCAACAGTGCGCCGATTCCTATTTGTTGAAATGACTCGCGCGCTACGTATTGCATTGCATATTTGGTGAAACAACACGCATGCCACCACTACCACTTAAAATTGCGTGTTTTCTGCCTACGACCACACAGTAGCGTCAGTCAGCCGTCTGGTGACGATCAGAGGAACTTCTCTGCTTTTTTTTTTGTTTTGTTTTGCTTTTTGCAAGCTCATTGACACACATTTTTGGACACTGCCGCTAAACTGTGTGCCCGTCATGCTGTGTTAAATATACATAGTACAGTTTCAACATTTGTTGAAACGATTCGTGTGCAATTTATTGAAAAATGGATTTACTAAATCAGAAGCATTAGGTAGGTGCCAAGATTTATGGAAATATAATACTTTATTACATGCAGCTGTTCGCATGTGATACGCGATCATACATGCAAACTGGAACTTAATCAATGCAAACTTCTTAATTCTTTTCGCACAAAACGCTTAGAAAACAGTTTTACTTAATTCTAAGTAATGTACAGACAAAACTTTAATTGTGTTAACATAGCTTAATTTGTTCATCTTGTTGGTTTCTAAATTGTTTTCATATCCGACAAAACTGTGTTAAAAATATTGAAATATTCTGGTAGTTCATGAACCCTTCTTTCCATACCCTAAATCAACAAATAACACAATGTGTAAATCACCATTTGAAAACAACGGAGGTGTTCCAGTCATGCTTTCTCCGCTCCCCTCTCACATAGATTCGGTCTTTCAATTATATTCTCAACAGACAAGCTGTGGTTTCCAGGGTTCTAATCGATATACAGCACTTGACACACATTAATTCACCAGATGGTGCACAGAGTTGACTTCCCTTCTACCCAACGTAGCCTCTGGTTTGAATATCTCGTCTGTTCGGTACAGAAGAGAAAGAATACAGTTGTTCCCAGCGCTTTTTTTTTCTAAAAAAGAGTTTAAGGGGTACTCTCAGTTGTAGTCAACAAATCATCATGATCCTGCAATTTTCGGCAATTTGCAGAGTCCAGTTATTACTTTTCGGGCTGACATGTTAAAT
Organism: Meconema thalassinum; assembly: GCA_946902985.2. Taxonomy (NCBI): domain Eukaryota; kingdom Metazoa; phylum Arthropoda; class Insecta; order Orthoptera; family Tettigoniidae; genus Meconema; species Meconema thalassinum. The sequence continues at coordinate 567,519,555 of OX336391.1, read as the reverse complement.
GAAAGTTTGCATTGGGTTAATATATTTGTGGTCAACATGTCAAGGTGGTCACTGCACTCAGTATTTCTATTCATTTTACATTTGAAAATTAAGTGAAATAAACATAAGCACTGTGGTAGTGTCTCAATTTTACAGTAAATTCCACATTGGTAAAAGAGGCTGATCACTGCCACCTTCACGATTCCTCTGCTTGTTTTTCGTGTCGGCCACTAGATGTCTTCCTTCCAGGAACCATGAATTTACGTAATCCACAGGGTTGGAAATTCTTAGTGAAGGGCCAACCAACTTGATGAACATAAGATTTGCTACCGTGTTCAGATGCAATGATGCTCTTGTTGGAGTCATGATCGAGTTCATTTCTGAGAAGCCTACTTGCCGAAACTGCTCATAGTGTTAATAAGGGGCAGGAGAGACAATGGGCATTTTTTTTCTCAGCAAGATATTCACGAAAACCTCGTATGATTTGTCTTTCATGGAGCTTAAAACGTTTACACAAGTTTCTTATTTCTGCTTCTCTATAAGTTACATCAGGATTTTTCGGCCAAGTGGTAGTGTCCAAAACTGCAGCCAATTCTGGGATTTCATGTCTTCTGATGTTAAAAGGCGGCTCTCCATACGCCTGCCCAGGCACTCATAGAACTTAACAGCATCAATATGATTCCTTTTATTTCTTGCTACTTTTTTGAGATTCGCGCCTTTAAAAATTAACATTTCTTTCAGAAAACAACTTAATTTGCTGGCAAATCTTCTAATGGGCCTAATAAATTGTAATGTCACGAGCTTTCAAGTCAACACTAAGTTCTGCCAACTTCTGAAGAGCATCACACATCAATGCAAGGTCTAATATAAAGTTGACATTGCTTAAACGGTTAAGGAGTCCTCCATACATGACTTGCTCAGTTTTGTCTCTTTTGCGATCATCTTTAGCACTTTTGAAATATGCCACTAAAACTTCAAAATTTTCCCACACAGCTGAGACTGCTCTAAAGCTAGAAGTAACCCTTCTTTTATCTAGAATCCTTCCAATTTTAAGGAGTACGATTTCGCAAGTTCCTCTGCATGATCTTTCAATTCCCTGGAATTTTTAGGTGACTGGTGGTAAACTGTAAACAGTTTATCAAGGAAATATTTGAAGTGGTTCACATGTGAGGGGAAATCTTCACTCACAACTTTACCTACCGAATGCCCTAGCCTGTGATTGGCACAATGTCAGAATGAAACACTGGGAGACTGTTGATTTATTAAGGTAATTACACCCTTCTTCTTTCCCAGCATTACTGCAGCCCCATCAGTTGAGATTGCAACAAGATTCTGTTTCAGAAACTCATCATTGAACCCCAATGCTCCCAAAAAAGTCATCAATTCACTAAATATACCTTCAGCGGTGACATCTTGCAATTCAATAATACCCAAAAAAATGTTTTCTGGCTGATCCATTTCTGGAAGTGTTGTCCTCAGGTACACTGTCAGTTATGACAGCTGGCTGAGTGTGGTACTTACATCTATAAGGATGGCATTTTTAGTCTGCTATTCCCATGGTCTATCATGTTTGCTACATTTTTTCTAATTTCTGTCGCGATATGAGAAGCAATATTAATGAATGCGTTAGTTGAATGAAAAATGCGGCCCATATTAACGCCATTCAACACCTGCAAGTCAATTTCAGTTTCGAAATCGTGCAAGGCTTGAATTTTCTTAACTACTTTATAAGCTGTTTGAAGTACATTGTCAGTTAGTTCCTTTCCTTTTTCGAAAGCCTTAGTGCATGCAGTTTCCAAAGTTTTCAGTTTTGCGTTTATATTTTATTTTAACTAATGCCTGATGAACTGAAATATCTTTATGTTTAAATATTTTCTTGCGTAAAGAAAATATTCGCTGAGATTTCTCTTCAGTTTCACCACATGCACAAATAAAAAATGAAACCCACTGCTGTGAAATGTTCAACCCTCGTGATGTGCTTTCAGTTCCCAAGTCACCAACTTCTTTACAAATTCTGCAGCCAAGTTTTTTATTTCTTTTCACCAACCATTTGTACTTACTGCAAAATTCATGCATTTGCTGGACATTCGGTAATGTCTTCCGTCTCATTGTTACACGCTGTTGAAAGCTCTTTGTTGTGATTTTTTTTTTCATCACCGCACGATACTGTTGGCGTTTCTCCGTCATTGTTTATGTTCAAATCATTAACTTTCAGCTCTTTCGATGCCTGGGTGGATGTTAAATAGTACGTTATTTTCTTCATCCTTCAAAACTAACCACGCGCACAAAATAACAACCCACCCCGCCTCGAAACACTAGCCTGGGTGCTTATAAGAACGGAGTACCGATTTGCCGACCAAAAGAAACTGATTCGATAGATCGATTTAAATCGAGGATTACTCTAAATCTCCTCCAGCTGTTGTGGACAGCACGTTGACGACAGCTGATCGATCAACTTTCAAGTCGGATGTTATATTTGCTGGACTAAATACAAATGTACCATTATTCTTCATCCTTCAAAACTAACCACGCGCACAAAATAACAACCCACCCCGCCTCGAAACACTAGCCTGGGTGCTTATAAGAACGGAGTACCGATTTGCCGACCAAAAGAAACTGATTCGATAGATCGATTTAAATCGAGGATTACTCTAAATCTCCTCCAGCTGTTGTGGACAGCACGTTGACGACAGCTGATCGATTAACTTTCAAGTCGGATGTTATATTTGCTGGACTAAATACAAATGTACCATTATATTTTTAAACAGTTTTCAAATGTTTATGGCGTACGCGTACATCAGCTTTTTCCCTGACAAAATCACTGGTTCTTCCGATGATTTCACTTCCACATACAAGGAGACAGAATGCACTGAATACCACTGATGTAAGGGACTTGAGCGAGATGAAATTACACTTGTATGTTAACGCTCTTAAATATCTGAATCCGCGATCTTGGGCATAGCAGTTCAGCATGTTACCGATTACGCCACCGAAGCCGCTAGATGAGGGATATATAAATATATTTTAATCACTTGTAATTTTTTCAGGTTATTTTTTCGCATGTCCCAGTAATTGGGATTACACCGTTTGGAAAGTTGTAATATCAATTGTACATTTTCATACAAGAAGTGGATTGTGGTTGGTCCTCATTTCTAATCATCTATTAGTATGTTCTCCACTTAAATCGAACGTTGCTTGGCCTAGCCGATTAACTACCTTTACTTGTACTCACTCGACCTACTCATAAAAGAGACTATCTTCAGAAACACCCCTTTTTTTCTGCGGTTTCACAGCGGTGAGCAGTAAATCAACCAACATACGCTATTCCAATCTAATTAGAATTTCCCACTCCGGAGATGCAAGCCTGCAGTTAATGAGCAAAACCGCATACGTAAATTTTGCAAATAGCTTCCATACACACGTATAGAGGAGACACAGCGTAACTGTTATTTCAGTTAAGGGCTATGCGACATTGTGATCATTTAGTCCAGTGTATTTGGGTATGTATAGGGGTTGTCTCATAACCTGTGCTGTGGTGTCTACAGAAGTATGCGTATTTGTAATTGAAGCTAGATAGGCCTAATAAAAATGTTATTGGTTTTACGTCCCTTTTAGCTGCTGTGGCTTTTAGAGACGCCGGGGTGTCCGAATTTCGCCGCGAAGGGAATCTTTAACATGCTAGTAATTCTACTGACACAGCTTCCACGCATTTTCGCACCCTCAAATGCCAATTGACTCCGCAGGGATTCGATCCTGAAACCTTGGGACCAGCAGGTGAGAACTTTGCCGCTGAGCCACGCAGCCAGTTGAGGCTAGAATTGGGATGAAGGCGACCGTGGTTTTAAGTAAGAATCGTTCCGACATTTGCCTGGTGTAGAAAAACGAAACCACCGAAAACCACATCTAAGATGTACAAGGTAGGACTCGAACCCGCCTCTTACGAGAACCATTGTGCCCCAGCCGTCACACCAGTTTTTTTTTTTGCAGAGCTGGGATATCAAACCCGGACCTCCGTGGTGACAGTCAAGAATGCTGACTATATCATGAAAAGGACACCAGAATAGCAGTTCATATTCGGACAGGTGTATCAGTATAATTATACTGAAAATCAGATAAGTAAGTTACATTTGGAGAAAATGCGTATTAAACCAAAATTTTGTCAGGAGTAAGCACGCCAGGTTGAACAGCACAGCACCCTGAGGTTCATGGAAGTGGTAATGGAAATACAACTACAGGTACAACAATAACAAGTAGCCTAGTTCCGTGAAGAACTAATAGGCTTATATCCCACTGGTCTTTTCCATTAAAACTCTCCCGCCTATTAAAAAGATTTTAATGTGATGTACTAAATAGCCTTTGGTTCACGACCTATGTCAGCGACTTCGGTGGCGTAGTTGGTACCTCAAGATTGCGGGTTCAAACCCGGCCGTACTCGTCTGATTTTTAAGAGCGTTAAAAAACCCTCAGTATGCCTTCCTTCGGAGGGGAAGTAAAGCCGGTGGACCCATGTCATAGATTTATGGCATGTAAAATAACATTCCACTAACTACAATTGTGTGAAGCTAAATTGTAGGTTAGATTTGATTAACGCTCTCTAAGTTCCAACGTTCGCTGGCAGGTGCTGGTTGCGGTGGCATCTAATAGCCAAGTTCACGTCTAGGAGTCGTTGACGATAGCATTTGGTAGTAAAATAGGAACTACTTGAAATTAATTGATCTTTTGCAGTCCTTACCTGAATGACAGATAATACACACTTATACAGCCATCACAATTAACACTGGTTATCAAACAGATTCTATACACACCTAAAGTACACGGGGCTACATGACCACGTTGTCGCAGCCCCTAAACTGAGGAACCAACCAACCACGATCTATGTCTTCATCAACACCATTACATTGAGAAATTAAGTTATGTGCAAGAATAATAACTTTCAATATCAGTGATTAAGACTCCTCCCGTGAGATGGCATCTTTCTGTAACGAGTCAAGGGAATTTATTTTAAAAAAAGTCAAATGCAGGGCTGTTACCTATTCTTCCTTACCAACTTATCTACATCTGTTGGCTATCGGCTTAACATAATTTATTCCAATCGGCCTTGCTGGTTGGTCCAGACTTGCACCTCATCCCTTCCACACTCAATCTTCATGACGTTGCGGTCGCTGAGCGCTAACTTCAAATTCAGTCTCAGCTGCAATGATGGTGGATCGAAAACAGGCCTACAGTAAGTTAGCCGAGGAAGGGAAGAGAGTGGATATCGGTACGAAAAGATATAGATGACCAAAGACTGATTCTTTCAGCTCCTTAGTTCGTGAATACTCTTCATCTATAGGAATGTCTGATCCAGTAGCTAAGTGGTTGGCACACTCTATTTTGGCATGGAGGCACATGGGTTTGATTGCTAGCCGGCCCAAAGGATTATAACCTCCTATTGGGAATTCCTCTTGTTCCTCTAGCATTGAAATCATCATTTCATCTGCATGATGCGTCGACTTGAAAAACTTGCACTAGGTCAATTCGGAGGCTACTGAGCATTATTATTATTATTATTATTAACTTATTAACCGCCCACGGTGCCCGAGAGTGCTAATGGGCAAGCTCGTGACTCGCTGGCATAAGGAGAGTGTGGATTCGAATCCCACCTCGGTCGTCCTGAAAATGGGTTTCGTTGTTTCCCATTTTCACCACCAGGAAAATGCAGGGCGGTTTCTTTGAACAGGTCCACGGCCGACCTCCTTCTAAACTTCCTTCCCTGACGCTTCCCAAGTTAGCGGTCGCCTGGGTGATCGGCCTGTCACCATTCTCACTTGTAAATGCTCACAAAGTGTGTTCAGCTCCCAGACACCATCCTTGCGACGATAGAGGAATGATCCCTCGCAGAGTCCGTGGGTGGAGCCAAGCTGGGAGGATAAGCAGTTTAAAAAATATACAGATATATATTAGCGACTAAACGTGATGTTATTCTGTGTGTTCCAGTTACGTGATTCGGCTGCATATCTTCGTGTTCTTCTCGCTGTGGTACCAGCAGACGCCGCCCTCTCTGTGGTGTATGCAGCAGTTCTTCATGATGCTGTACTACACCAACTTCAGCATCAACTTCCTGCTCTATTCCATGTGCGGGATTACGTTCCGCCGGTGTCTTGCGCAACTATTGCGCAAGAGTCTCAAGAGTCTGTCTCGCTACCACTGCAGGCTACAGCGGTATATCTAGCTACTGTGCCCGTCTGACAACACAGTGGCGGATCGGCACTCCCCGGTAGGCATACCTCTGCACTTCATGGACGCAGAGCCCCAGCGCCGTGCCGAAGGACCGGCCGGCAACAGCCCAACGCCTCCATCTCAGTCAGACCATCGCTGTAACCCTCAATGCTACATATAATCTGACCCTGTTTTTATACTAGACTGAATTCCGTAATAACTTTCCTCTCTGCCATATTTTTCTAACACAGATTCATATTAGGAATGATAAAAGTACAATGGATGCAGTTAAGTGACTTGGATAAACTCCACCAGTATCGATTACGATGGAGTGGACATGTTAAACGCATGGTCCACACCACGATATGACAGTGGGCAGAAGTAGACGAGTCGAAAAGTCAACAAGAAATATAGCCAAGGAGGAAAGGACTGAAAGTAGTCAAGAATGGAACCGACTGCACTCAGCACCGTGAAAATAACTCAGAAGAGGTAGGTTCGATTTTCGCCTCAGCGATCCGAGTAGTGATTTTCCGTTGTGTCCGATGCTGCTCCAGGAAAATGTTCAGATGACTCCAAATTTAAGGGCATGGCTGCCACCTCGCTAATCATGCCTCCAGTTACAAGCACATATACGTGTACAGACACCAAAATAACACAATTTATCAGAGAGATTTGACACACACCCAAATACACGGGGATGATGAGTGTGACATTACAATCTCCTAAACGAAACAGCAACATAGCCTATAGAATGTATTTGCTCTTAGAGGTATTTATTTCAAGCCCAGTCTCCTTACCACATATATCTCTACCCTATCTTCCCTTAGATTGTCCAGTGCTTGATCCAGGGATTCTTTTCATACACACCAATGTTTATATTTTAATTAGTTGCACTTGATTCGTGTTAAGTGACTGCGAAGTAGCCATGTTATGCAGTTTTAAAAACCTATGCACGAATCCAAACAGGCATACAACATCAGGCATATTTGCTAATCACAAAGATGAACCTTTCCTTGCTCTATTTTCAGTTCGGAATGATCAAGATGTTGTTAAATGTGTATATGTTAGATATTATAATGATATTTCTATTCAATTTATGACAAAATTACAGAGAGAATAATGCATGAAGTATGCATATCTCCATGCATATACTTTGCAGTGATACATTTCCACTATTTAGTGACACTAATGTGAGCAGTTTCTCGAAAATATTTTGAGAGGAATGACTATTGTACTTAATGTACAGTATTTTCTTTGTATCTACTATTTGTGTTCTAGAGTTCAAATATAACATTCATCATACTCAAGTGCTTCTAAAATCGTTGATGTTTTAAACACTGAAGTGACAGTTATAAATGTCATACAAAAACTACAATGTGAATTCACGAGTGAATATTTGAGTTACAGTGTATTTCCGTCAGGAAGTAAAGATGAGCTTTTGTATTTGTAACATAATTTTACAATATAGAGTGCAATTGAAATTTAATCCGTTCAACTGCTGACAGAATACATTCTGAGCAGTTAAGCTGGTAACATATTCGCTTATATTTTGAGGTAATAAATGTACAGTAAAACCCCGTTGTTACGTGCCCGCTTATTATGCTTCTAAATCCCGGGTATAGCGCTTTTCTCATGTTGGAAGAATAGAAAAAATCCGTATAAATTGTAAAAAAAAAACACTCTATTTTAATAATAATAATAACAATAATAATATCGATACAGTTATTATTTTTGTGTGTGTTAGTCTCCTGGTTTTTTTTTGTTTTTTTTTACTGGTTTGATGCAGGTCTCCAATTCCCCTGTCCTGAGCTAATCGTTCCATTTCTACATAGCTAGCACACCTTACATCGGAGGCAATCTGTTAACAATATTCTAACCTTGGTTTCAGTTCTTGTCTTCGACCCTTCCTTCCATAACTAACTTTGCTATTCCTGGGTGTATGAGTATGTGTCGTACCAACTAATCTCTTCCCTTCATTAGCAGTCGCCAGAAATATCTCTCCTCTCCCACTCGTCTTAATACCTCTTCATTTGTTCCTCTATCTACCCATTTGTTCTTCGCCATTCTCCTGTAACACCACATTTCAAACGCTTCTATTCTCCTCTTTTTTGCTGCGCCAACAATCCAAGTTTCACTTCCATGGAGTGCCACGCTCCAGACAAAGGCTTTCATAAATAACTTTCGGATACCTATTTTTTTCTGTAGAAATGCTTTCCTTGCCTGAGCACACCTACGATTTAAATCCTCTCTGCTTCGTCCATCACTGGTTGTTTTTCTTCCGAAGTAGCAGAAGTTTGCTACTTCCTTTAGCGTTTTACCTGCTAATTTGACGTCCATAGGGGTTTCTAATTTCTGTCGGTTGCATTCCATTATTTTTGTTTTACATTTATTAAGACAGTAATAATAAAACTCTGCACATTGCTGAAATATTGTTTCCCAATTGTTTTCCCACCTCACAAACCATCATCCGTCTTTAGCGCTGTCCCACTTATTACGAATTTAAACCACAGTCCCTTGAAGAGCGTAACAACAGGGTTTTATTGTATAGGTTTTAGCTTATTTGAAGTATGACATACGTCAATTTCCGAAATTACGAAATTAAATTCAAGAATGGAGCTATGTTTAACCTGTTCCTGAGAAATCATCGCGCCAGCTGTTATCTCGACGAAACTCCGTCACTGCTTTAATGTATGGGTGGTAAACAATACAAGTGCAACTCAAGCTCTCGGGCCAGCTGAGTCAGCAGCTCCATCCCCTTAATCGTCGTTGAACTTGTAATGTGGACCATTACATACTTGTCAATAATATCGTCCAATATTTTTAATAAACTTTCTTTGGTACTGCTAGGTTTAGGAGAAAGGTATCTTAACTATTATCTCGGAATAATGTATTTGGTTGCAGTTTGCACGGAATCCCCTTATTTCAATTGCATCTTTATATGAATACAGGGTGAATGAAGCAAAAATATTAGAAAGTTTTCATAATAAGAGAGAGATGGGAATGAAAACCTTTGCAAGTGGAAAGGTCAACATTATTTTCGTAATAGAGTATATGTAACCTAAGGCTAATTTGAGAGAAAGACTTCAGTAATATTCCTTAGCCTATTCCAAAAACCTGTGACTTTCTTGGATAGCTAAATCTATTTGTGTGTTTAAAATAATATTATCTCCCAAGTGTTGTGTTCTTCCAATATAAGGAGTTGTTGGAGAAGTAGGCCTACTTACTAAGTCTTTGAAGGGAGAATTAAATGATATGCTGGGTCTTTCTTTCCCTTTATGTATTTCAATATTAAACCATGTAGAGGGTGAAGAGAAGCTGCGGATACACAAGGGTGCCTTGGCTTGGGATACCAAAATATACAAGACAGCCATGGAAGTGAAAACGATGCACGGAAAACAATAGCCAACATATAATTTTGTAAATTCTTCCCAAACAATAACAGAGGTTCATGTTTTGCGTGTAATTTTAAAGCCAAGATCGATAAAATAAATATGAGTGTCAAGGCATGTCTACCACGAACTCCTCAAAATTATCCCAGGAAACTGCTAACTTCCCAAGTCCAGAAGAAATAAATTTATGGCATGAATCGATGGATTTATATGATAAACTAATATCATGAAATACAGACGATTTAGCATCCTGTACCTTGTCCGCATTCAATCTTTGACCACACGTAAAAATGTTATATAGTTTGGTGAGTAGAAAGCGTCAAATCTTAAAGGTGCGGTATTTCAAATCATATTTAATTAACAAGAAAAGACATGTATCCTAGTCATGCAGTGGTCCTGGTTATCCTACATTCTATTATTCTTACAAAGTTTGGTTATATATGCGTACACTTTACAAAGATAAACATATCATAGATCTATGCTCAAACATACCTGTCACAAAAACAAAACTCCATATTTTACAGTAATTGACAAAACTGTGGTTTCACTGAATATCCTGCCAAAAATGTTAAACTTCAAGAGTTTGTGATGAGGTAAGTGACGGTTCCTATTTGTATATTAATATCCAGCCGCACCCTTGTTATCCACTACACCTAAGGTTTTATTAATTTTTGTCTTTCCATTGTATTGAGCGCCTTCATTGTCCCTGTTGTTCAAGATGAGACAAAAGCTATATTTTGTTGCTTTTCGATGTTTTATTAAAACACAAGTTTTTATGTTTCTTCCGTGCACTAGATCGTTGTATTCATTTTATGTAAATGCTCCTCATGTTCGCCACCAGGTAACAAAATATCTTCATTTCAATGTACAGTTGCGAGCATAAAAATGAGCGGCTGGGTGAGAGCAAAGTTTAAGTCATGTAGAGTATTAACATACATTCTTCGCCACACGTGTTACTTTCATGCAGTATTGTACTTCTGCTCTCAAATCGGACGTTCATTTAAAAGCTCACGACTGTACGAGTATCCTATCAAATGACATACCGTACCTTACAATAGACCTGTCATTATTGACTTGTTGTAAAGGAAAATACGAATGATACCCTCCATGAGGAGCAAATCAATGTTAATAATATCTTACTTCTTAGTAGGTTCTTCGGATAGGAATATGTCATTTATCGGTGGCTGTGTATCCTACAATGGGGAATGGATCTTCTGAAATAGACTGCATTAGTGACACTTGAATGTATATACTGGCCAAATTGATTTATAAAACGTGCAGGCTGAGCAGTTTAACGTTACATGTTCCAAAATAAAATATATTTATAATGTATAAGGGACAGCCTATATATAGTAAATCAACTGTATATGTTTCAGTTAAGTGGAACTATTCAAAAAATGGAGAAAATTCTCTATTTAGTATTAGAGCTAGGAATTTAGGAGCTGAAACCGAAGTTCCTTTTATATAAATGGTCAGAAATATCTCGAAAAGTAAAACAAGAACCTACACCCTCCTCCCGACTTTGTTTTAGTTGCACCTTATGGCATCGTTTTATAATGTTAGAACATTTTTCACCAGTTTTAAGAAAGTTTTGACATCCTTTATGCATTTTGAGACCTATTTCAAAGAGTTTTTATTCTTTCAAAAAATGAAAGTAGAAAACGTGATAAAGGGATCGATATTTTTATTTTCTGCTGTAAAATCACTCTTAGTGGATACCTTGGTGAAAGCTACAGTGCTTACATGCAACCATTTCCAAGTCGTACTGGTACGCAGTTTCGTAAATGCTTTTTTCAATAATTCTTCAGTAAAAAAATACCAGTGACCTAGCTTTTCAGTGGCTCCTAACTTATTGTTTCCGTAACGTTTAACGGTTTGAAATTTACTTGTACGTTTGAGATTTAGCTCCATTTTTATCACCATTTTCGACTGAAATAGGGTTGTTTCTTTTTTGCGTCTTCTTCTTTTTACCAACTTTTGCGCCCAAATTCCTAGCTCCATTAATCATTATACACCCTTTTATCTTTGCAGCATATCGAATCAAATAAATGTTACAATTCAGTTCTGCAGTAAATCCCATTTCGAAGGGCTTTGTTTCTAATTGTTCATCATTTGCTGCAACAATGCCATAACTAGAAATCTTTACTTTTTTAGTTTTTACTTCAGTATAGTGGTGGAAAATATTCATTATCGATTGGTTGAATCGACACTATTCTATTTTTGGCAACGTGAGACTGCATAATTCGTTGCCAATTTCCGGAAACAATGCAATTACATCAAGAACACTGATACAGGTACTTCTTAATTGCGGTAGGGTCTGTTATACTCATCTTAAGAAAAGCAATAAAGCCCCAGTTCAGTACGGGGTCAAAACCTTGGCATTATTTAAATAATCCAGAACATAGTAACTGCCTTTAAATCTTTAGATTCAGTTTCCCACAAACATACTATTCTGAGATATGTCACTGTTGCAGCAAATGAGCGATATCACATCTGAAAACCTTAATTTTCACATTATAGGATGCATGTTCAGAGACAGCTTTTTTTCATATTCTGCTGTATTTCCAAATCCAAGAATTATACAAGCAACTAACGATACTAAACAACGTATGAGACAAAAATGAGGTGAATCATTACATAGCATCAATTAACCGCTAGTAGACCCTATTAATTTAGTGGAGATTTCATTTTTCAAAAAAAAAAAAAGAACCTAAAGTGGCAGAAATATATCAAAAGGTTCGTTCCTGAAACATACAGCCTGTAATTGAACAAAACTGCAAACTTACTGGGGAGTTAAAAGTACATATGGAACGGTTGGCATGAAGAAATGCAGCCTGGTGTTCACTAAATGTCGGTTAATTCCTTTGTATGTTGCAAAATGCGTAACTATTGTACCACCCTAAGAGAAAAATGTATTGATGTTTCTACTGTGTCTTAAAGATCGTAAATAAATATTCTATTTGTCAATTGTTCCAATTTATTATATTCACAATCTATGTGTCTAGAAGTAACCTTAGTAGGCTCTACTTACTTCAATTTTACAGAAGAAAAAGACGTTTTGGCTATTGCTGGCTTTGAACATTGATACAATTAAATTATAATGATGATAGGCTATCACTCGCTGACGAGTATGATGTCTTCTTTGGGACTGTAAGACTTCAATGCCTGTGGGTCCTCTGATGACTGTGTAGACCAATTCTGGAGCCGCAAACTCTTACACATGGATAGCTTGCCACGGTGGGTGAGTGGTTATAGTGTCGGACTACCAACCCCAAGATTGCAGGTTCGCCCCTGGCCATGGTAAGTGATTTTTGAAGGCGACAAAAATCACGATACTCATGTCATACGTTGTTGGCATGTTAAAGAACCCATTTGAATTCAGTAGGCCGTGTTCAATGGTAAAATTAATCTCGGGATTTTCCGCCAACACAAAGTTCCTCCATTCTCTACTTGAAAGCGCTGTAGTGTCAAGGAGCTTAGATATCTAACCTCCTTGACTTTCATAGCGTTCAAAGGAACGACGAAATTCGACATGCAAGCTACCCTCTGGGTGTCAATTAACAAAGCTTGCACCAGGCACCCGAGGCCATACGATATTATTATTATTACACATGGATATTGTTGCTATTCTTTCCATGCCAAATTCTCAATTTGAAAAGTAATCTGTTTACAGTGGCTTCTTATAATCTTAACGGGATTGATGACTGTGATATTCCTAGCCTCGAAAATGAATTAATCTTATGAAATTGATATACAAACCAAATAAAATAAATTGCTGCTATTTTCTCGCCTTTCGACAAAAGTGGAGTTTGATTACTTTGCTTCCAGGCACCTCAGTATTATTGTTCTCCACCCCCAGCAACAGCGTCCGTTGTTCCCTTCCTCATGAATCAACTTTGGTTCCCTGAGGAAACACGCATACCCCGTCATTTTACGTAAACTGTATACGTAAACATTTACTAAATCACTGTACATGAAATTACATGCCAAACATGCAGATCACAAAGTTGCAGTATTTCACGTTCCGTTGTAGAATCGTGGTATCTTTCATGCGTTCCACTGAACAAGATAGAAACGGAGGACGAATGAAAAAATATTTCCGAATCTTATATGCAATTAGGATGATATGTTCATCAACCTATGAAGGGATGGGCTGAAACTTGAAGACCAATTGTCTACCCATGCCGAGTGAGTAAGTACGCAATTATTTCTGCTTTTATTATTGCTTTAACATGCGGTACCAAAATTGCTGCAATCATGTAGCTTTTCGGTTTGATCCCTACCAGTGGGCATGAGAAGGAGCTGACCATTCCGCAGCTTCTGTATCCCGTCAAACTCACCATATGTATTTCGATCTCCTCGGTAAACACAATTGATTTGACTAAAGCGAATGATCTCCAATTAGTTCTGGTGGCCACCCGATAACGAGGAGCGTTGTCAACCGGTAACCTTTCTAACAAAGCTTCATCCGAATGTCTTTCAACTTCAAGACACGGCTTTCAAGTGGGCCGTCCTGCATCTCGGAAATCATCCTCCCCGAATACTGCCCACTCCGAACGAGGGCCATCACTGTTTGGGGGCCACCCAGCCAAGGCAATACCTACCTGGCAATAGCAGCTATTGCTCGGGATCCCAGTGCCTCGAACAGGCACATACTCCTTAGCATGCAGGGACATACGTTGTAGGCGGAAATTACTTTTTGCTACATCGCGCACCTACCTTACGGTATGGGGTTTATCGTCCAGGCTTTCTGGTCAGATAGCCAAGTTAGTGACACTTCCCCAAACAGCATGCAATTTTATTGCTATGGGTCAAACCAGAAATGAGATCGGAAAATCGAAATCGCCCTTTAAAATGCCCCCTTTAATCGGCTTTTTTCGACAGACAGGGGCCCTCCTTATCCACAGGGGGTCTTCACATTCAAATACTGGCATGTTATTCGGCCATGTCAGTCCTTTTAGTCGCCTCCTACGACAGACAGAAGTATTCAGCGGGAGTATTCTGTCCCCCCACCCTCGGGGAGAAAGCAATGACAAAACAACCTCACTTTTCTCCTTGCTTAGTAAGTGCTACCTAGGCCTACGTTATCTACAGCTATGTATCCAACCAACCTCCGGTCTGGATAAGGTTGGTTTGACTGTATGAACCCTTGACGCTGAAGAAAACCAATTCATTTGTTGAGTGCTACTATTTGTTAGAACACTTTACAGCACATGTCTTCGGACTAGTGTCCAAGAAGTTACACGTGCTGTAATGTTCACCACTTACGCGATTGCCCCAGATGACTCGTGTCCAGACGTGACTTATTTCCTAGCAGAACATTGGGGACTAATTGTGGGAAAAGCATCGATCTGCAGCTCCTCTGGGAATGTCTTGTTGAGTTGATGGGAGGAAAGCTGTAGCTTGGTAGATGGCATACTGTTTGTTGACCGATGAAAGGTGTCGATTTGTCTTAATCTGGGATTACTATCCACTCAACGTAACTTAATGTAATGTTAGTTAACCAACAGGCCCTTATAATGAGCAGACCAAGGCAGTTGCCCCAGAGTGGCACAATCTTGTGAAGTAGCACTTAATGAATGTCCTGGGGAGCTGGAAGTTCATAGTTCTAAGATTCGGATCCAGATGCTAACTGCGGTCATCCTCAGTATGTTTTCCCTGGGGATTTCTGCACACTCACAACAGGAAAATGTAGGGATGGTACCATGATTCAAGCTACGGGGAAACCACAGTACTAGACCCTTTAGAATAACAGTTACAATAGCTGCGTGGCGCAGCGATAACGTTCTCGCCTTCTGTGCAGTCAGTTGGCATTTGGGGGTGTGAAAATGCAAGGGAGATTTAGAATTAATAGCACATAAAAAATCGCCTTCTGAGCGAATTTTTGACACCCTGGCGTCACTAAAAGCCACAGCAGTTAAAAGGGGCGTAAAATCAATAACATTATTATTATTGTTTTATACAGTACCTGTAACACATTGCTGGCACATCACAACATAACTATACGGGCTTCAGGGAACCAAAGTATAGTTACTGAAACAGTCACTTCTAAGCTGGAAAGTCGCTACCCATGAACTTTCAGACGATTCGGGTTGTTGAGAGAACTACTGCCTTCTGCATTTGTTTGTACGTTTGAGTAGCCAGATCAAATTCTTTAAGGCCTTGGAGTTTGGTACTTGGGATCACGCCCGTACTTGAGACAATGAAGGGTATGGTCTTGACCCGTTCTACATGCCATTGCCTTTTGAAGGGCCGACCAATTCGCTATATTTGATGATATTTTCTATGTGTTTTGATTGGAGATTCTTGTTGTTAGGAATCGCAACAACAATCAAGGTAATTTGCTTCATTTTCTTGTTGAAAACCACCAGATCCGGCCTGTTGTGTGATACCGATTGATCAGTCAGAATATCTCAGTTCTAATATAACTTGTATTCATTGTTTTCAAGAACACACTCTTGGCTGATATTGGTGATACGGAACTTTCTTTCCATTTAGAAGCTGAACTTACCTGCCAACTCCTGTTGCAAGATTTCAGCAACTGCATCATGCAGATGTAATATGGTATACAAAAGTTTGGTGCTTTTCAGTCGGTCAACACGAATGTACCCAAACGAGTTGGGTTATACCCTAATCCTGAAAAAAATTACGTGAGAATAATAAATACAATAGGATGACCAGTTTCAATCGTCAAGCGATCATCATCAGATCCATTACACTTAGGCTATAAAATCTATGTTTGAAAATACGGGTGAAAATATTTACAATATGTACACTTATTTAGTTGCAGTATTGGTAATACTAAAAATGAACACCTGGCTGTAGGCTAAAAACGCACCCACTCATAATATGGAGAAAAGAAACCGGAGGCTCGTCAGGACATGTCTAGAGCCGGCGCTGGACATGACAGCATAAGAAATGTCGGTGGTAGGGTGCTTATGAGGCGGGCTCCTGTCGCACAAGAAGATACAGCCCAACAAATAGGCTACATCAAAGCCAACCAACGTCAAGTGCTTTACCTGCTTAGAGAGCTGTGTTAGAATCATTTCCGGCTATCACCGATGCAGGGATTGCCAAGACAGTGCTTAAAAGGGTCAATCGCAATGAACGAGACCATAATCACATTTACTATAATGTGACACGCATTGGGACAGAACTAACTGTAAATAGGGAGAAATTATTCAAGGAGTTCCAAGAAGCATACCCCGAATTCCAAGAGGCTGAGCAGAGAGTGGTGGGCTAACATAGGTCGATAGTCCGTAATAATTTAGTGCCAGAAGCAAGACTGAATATAATCAAGCAGATCAGAAGAGAGTTTGATCGTGATCAAGGAACCACGTTGGTGAGTGACATACCTCGAGAGCAGGTACAACATCAAGATCACAATGAACCAGACAGTGGCATGCAGTCAGATACACATCATGAAGATGGGTCATATACCAAGATCTTAGCAGATTAGATGATTGTAAGTTAGTAACATCTACCAAGTGTTTGGGTAGGATAGCTTGATTTATGGTCTACTTGATCTACTAAACCCCCGGTACCTAGATACTCAAACATCCCCAGGTCTCCCTCCCTTGTCTAAGCCCTCTAAGACCTCCTACCTCTGTTACGTCAGTTACTCATTTCCCAACAGAATTCCGAAAGCTGAAACCGGTTGGAATTAAATTTTAAACATAAAGTGAAAGCAAAGTTGTATTAACCTCTATAAATAAAATGATCTTTTTGTAGGAACATTTTGAATATTTGGCTTATAATTTGCATTTACCCGGATGAGGAGTGTAATGATCAAAATAAACCCTCGGTTTAATTTTTGTCTGTTTGTTATGGGTTGGCGTCAAAACTACTGGAGTGAATACCATGGAACTTCGTATTTTAGTAGCAGGCCCCACTAAAATACAACTAGGCGGCAAATTGTTCATGTAATACAAAGGAGTGAGGGGTGAGGAAGCCTCGAATATCGGCAGTAGTGCAATCTGTGCAATCTTCTCGTGACATGACAAGGCCAGATGTGACGCCCAGGGTTGGATGGCATAGTAAATTTGATGAAGCAGCAACGGGTCATCATTATCGCTTCTCAATCCAACTACTCTGCGATGACGTAGGCATGACTAAGACAGCAATGCATAATAATTAGGGCTCGGATGTTGATGCCGTAAAAAAGTTTTAAAAATGCACTTAAATTTTTCAAAAATGACTAATAAATGACCTAAAAATTCGAAAAATGCACTATACAATGGAGAAAATGATATAATAAATAATATTTCAAAAATGACATCTTAAGCTCAAACTGAAAAGTCAATCAAAATAGATTTCTAGCACTTAACAAAAAGTTTATGTTCACTCTAGTCTGAGTTGCGCTGCACTACGAGCATCTGTATACCTACGGTACCGTTCTTTTGCATTCAAGATTTTTTTTCTACTAATAGCAATACTGAAATATTTTATTTCAATATTTTAAATTATCTTTTATCAACTACTAGCTTCTTCCTAACTCTGAGAGACGTAACTCCCTCATATAAAGCTGTGACATGACTAAATTTAAAAACAATGACCTTAAAAGGCCGATTTTTCTAAAATATGACCAAAAAATCTACCAAACTTTAACAAAAAGCTATTAAAATGGAAAAATAGCACAAAAAATGCAAAAAGATGCAGAATAAAAATGACATATTTGTATACGGGGTGGCCCGTCCAGAGTTTCTATGTACTTCAGCATTGTTTTAGACAGCTCAGTAAAAATATGATATGTCATCAACATCCGGGCCCTAATAATAATCATTCACAGAGCGTCCGCGCACAAGCAAAGGATAAACCATGGTGCAATAAGTGGGACTATCCAGTTATTTAACTAATCCCTGTCTTAATAACTTCAAAATTTTTGTCTACGTATCTGCTTTATTTTCACTCAGACGTTCGAGGTTCCAATCCCGGTGGAATTTTCATCTGAGAAATCGCGTAGTGTCAGAAACGACAACTGGTCAAAACCAATAAGAGACTCCGACGTCCCCAAATCATTGAAATCCACTGTAGAACGTTCTAGCAGGTCGGGGTTATTACAAAAATTAACATGCAAAGCCATGAGATCAGGCTATCTCCAGGCTCGAAACACTTTTAATTAACGCCATTTTTCTAACAAAACAGGGTATGAAATAAAAATTCACTTGAGTGATAACCGAACAATGGTTCATTGAATCCAACAGCCTGGCAACGGCTCGCCTATTACAGTAGTGCCAATCGCGAAAGTGTTCAAGTCCGAGCAGTAAACTCTTTATAAGGTGCGGTATCCTTCCGTCAACGATGGGTGAGGATAGTTAGTTCGTAGTTTTGTCCCGCGGACAGGTCACAATGACTCACCGACACATTTATCGCATTTGCCGATTACAACATCGGGACGTGAAGCTCTGGATGCTGTCATAGCATTCATTACATACGCAGCTGGCAATATATCTTAGTTGTGATAATTAAGAATTGTTATGAAGTACTGTAGCCTGCCTCGTGTCCCGTGAACATGGTTAGGTATGGATGAAAACATTGAATTTTCCTAGTGGAAACTTACCTTCTCAAGAAGAAGTTTGCAGTAAATTTGTTCGTAATATTCAGCACCGTGCGATGTTTACTTGTGGGGAACCTCAAACAAAAGATGTACAGAAAGAATCCGCATACTCTGGAGGCTCTCCAGAACGAAATAACTGCAGTGATACGAAATATCAGTGTGGATGAATTATAGCGAGTGTACCAAAACCTCTTACGTCGGTGCAACGTGTGTTTAGGAATTGACGGACAGCATTTTTCAGCAACTACCGTATTCTAAAATTCATGTAGGTAATTATGATTGTTAAATGCGTTAAAAAGTGTAAATGTGTTAAACTAGTTGGGTGTTACGCTGCTGTTAGCACCAGTGTCTTGCTCGACACGCGACTAGCCACAGTGTCCCGGCCGTCACGCGATACTGCGAGGCCCCGTTCTACAGGGGGGGGGGGTCCTCACTGTAGTACAAAATATTCATTTTTATGCATTATCTGTATGCTGTTAAAAATCGATTCAATGTTCTGTTAAAATTGAATCAAAAGAGATGCTGTTATATCCAGTGCCCTTTAACTACATATTTTTGTCGACTTTTGTGATATTCAGGTTATGTCATATTTTGATACATTCCATATGAACTGCCTGGGTGTTAAACTGCTATTCATCCGTGAGATTCATTCAGCTCACACGGCTGACCACGAATTGTTTTCATGGAACGTCATTCAATCAAGTTTTGTTTGCTCCTGTCTGTTTGGACACAGTGGCTATGACAGCGATATGTTTTGCTAATGAGAAATCACTTATCACTTCACGGATCAGTCTATTGCAAATCCCCCGTACATGTTTGTAAGGATTTAACAACTCTGGCATTCAAAATATACTTTCTGATTTCTAGGGGATATCTCGTCCCAAAGGGCTTCGGTTTGATTCCAGGCGAGGAATGGAACGAGTTACGCTCAGAGTCGTGATGATCACTGACAAGAAGATGGCTCGTGGTTTCCTGCTTCCAATCCTAGTGCAAGACCGCCTCCTTCTCAATCCTACCCACAGTTACTAATACACTCCACAACAATTCTGGTCATGAATCACATTAAAAGCACGCGCCCACCGAAGTATATGAAGCTGATGAATGTGATGTCGTAAGCTCCAAAGTCAAAGCAATAGACTATCTTCTGTGTTCTACAAGTACGTCAAATTCCTATCCCAAAGGTCCTGGGTTCGATTCAGGGCCGTAGTCAGAATCCATGAACTGGGGGGTGGACATGGCCCTTACGTTGTTCTATGGGGAATGATTTTAAGGTTTAGTAGTATTATTCTTCTTTCTTCTTTCTCCTTTAGTATCTTCTGAGGACCACGAACCAAATTCAATGTTTGGTCCTTTGTTGTTCTTTCTTCTTCCTCCAGTGCTCCTTCATCTTTCCGCTGTGTGTCTTCTTTCTCTCTTCCGACCATTTTGAGCCTGTTTTCTTATATTGCCTTCCTTGGAGTCCTTCCATTACCAATACATTTTTTTTTTTGAAAATTTATCTCTCTAGTGCATCTTCTTCTCTTACATTGTTCCTTTCTAAATCATTCTTTACTTCTTGAAACCAGGCTGTTGTCGATTTCTTTTTCCAAAGATATTTAAAAATCTGTTTGGTTAACCTGGTATCATTAATTCTATATAAATGTCCGAAAAATAACAATCGCCTCTTCTTTATTGTCTCCGTTATGTTTTCAATGTCCCAATATATTTCTTCGTTTCTTATTAATTTCCAAAACTCTGTAGTTCTTAATGGAACGAGAATTTTGCGTATAATTTTTCTATCTGATACTTCTAATTTTTCCAATTCACTGGCATATAAGCATTCTGGTTTAATTACTGTTCTATAGTGCTGTATTTTCAATTTCTTTGATAAACATGTTTTGTTATAGATATTCCTGGTTATACCATATGCTCTTTGAAATTTATGCACTCTTTCTTCTACAGCAGACTTTTCTAAGCCATTCTTCTGAATCATTTCCCCCAAATATTTGAACTTATCTACCCTCTTAATTTGACCAATTTTTGTTATTAGGGTTTCTGGAGCATTTTTAATATTTGTCTAAAATTTTGTTTTTCCTACAGAAATCTTTAAACCTGTTTTATTGGCTATCTTTTCTAATAGATTGATTTGTACTGTTGCATGAGGTACGTTTTCAGAAAGTATGGCAAAATCGTCATCAAATGCCAGACAATTTACTTTAACACCACTGTTTTTCTCCCTAGTGTCATAGGTGATATATTCTGCTCCTTCAATTTCTTATTCCAAAGACGTACTTTTCTTTTTCAGGATACGATTGAATAGGAGTGGAGATAAACCATCGCCTTGCCATACACCTGAATTTATTTAGAATGGTTTTGAAATTTCTCCCCGAAAGTTTACCTTTGAAATAGTGTCTGTGAGAGTTTCACGGATTAGGTTTGCCAGTTTAGATTTCTCCAAATTCTCTGATTACTTTATCTAGAGATTCCCTGTCGACCACTTCAGTGGGTATAAATCAACATATGGTCGGCTTATTTGCAATACGGCATGGTAACTTCGTTTAGGGTGGCACATTGAGAAACGAGCGAACTATGGAACAGGGCTCCAAGATGACAGCCTTCTGCCTGATGATATGTCGACCAGGATGTATTCCCAATTTTTCTAGGTTGCGAGCCAATGATTTAGGGATGATACCGGTAGAAGAGATGACTATGGGTAGCACCATTACACTTTCTTGTCTCCACATTTACCGTTTTTCCTCAGTCAAGGGCAGATATGATTGTCTCACAGCAGGTTTGTTGCAGGTTATGGGAATTGGGCACTGCGTTGTCAATGAGAAAGGTTTCCTTCCACACTTCCTCTACAATAACGATATCTGGCCGGTTTGCTGGTATGGTTTTATCAGTAATAACTGATCTGTCCCATAACAACTTGTTAGTAAGATTTTCCAAAACGGTGTCAGGAACATACTGATAGTAAGGCAAAATATTTTCAGATGGTAGCACTTTTGAGCTAGGTATAAGTGCATTATTTTAGCTACTTGGTTGCGCCTTTTCATGTAATCAGTACGGGAGATTGCTTGGCAGCCTCCTGTGATATGCTGGATTGTTTCCAGTTGTAGTTGTCATCTTGGGATTTATCATCCTGTATATTTGCCTTAACTATATATTTAAGATAGCTTTTATGTAGCCACAACCTGATCCTGGATTGCAACTATGAATCCTTCGGTCTCGGTGAATAGGTCCGCATGAATTAACCAGCTGTTAGACGCATCAATGTCGACATGTTTTCTGGTTGAGATCATTCGGATGATGATCGTGCAGTGCTTTCTGCGTCCACTGCTGATGCTTGATGACTGTACATTCCTCATTGGTGGCTGTGTATCCCTTACGTGAAGAACATCCATATGTGCCTTGACAGCAGCTTATGTATGGGAGAGTCATATCTGCCTAGAAAATATATTCTCTGTTAGTGGATAGGCTAATGTCCGTAAGCCCTCGTCCACCTCTCTGACGCGGGATTGTCAGTCGCTCAGCAGCCGACTTAGGGTGGAGACATCTCTGTGCTTTGTTAAGATGGTACTTGTCCTAATTAGGACGTTCTCCAAACATGTCAGCGTTCATTCGATAATAACGAAAATGTGCGTCAGAGCCGTGGTTATCAGACCCATATACTTTTATGTAGGGAATCTGTCTGTGCACGTGCATTTTTGTAATGTCGGTAGTACACTAGTGCATGTAGGTGAAATTATAAAGGATTGGGTCCTTCATTATGACACGGAGAGAAATCAGAACGAGTATTGGCTATACGATCAGCACGGACAGGGCAGTAGTTCTGCAGAGATGACGATGCAGCTGCAGTTGTGATTTGTTCCGTGGCGGCTGTGTGTTGAACTCCAATACTATTCTAGAGTTCTGTAAAAACAATGGCAAAAACTTAAATTAAAGGCCAACACCAACACGTTTGAAAGGGAGGGAAGAACTAGTGCTATGTTCTATTGTGGTGGAATGGCAAAGTGATTAAAAGGTCGTAAAGTCCAGCCAACTTTGAACTTTCAGCAGTCTGCACGAACACGAGAAGCAATGCACGAATTATACCTCATATTTGAATATTGGACCCAGGCATTCAGTTAATCTCTCTACATTTAAATATACCTTTCTTTGTTGCAGTTGATACTTCCTACCACACAGCAACTAGAAGGGATCGATTTTCAGAACGACATAGCTATTCGGACATCAATACCAAAATATAAAGAATCTGAGTGACATCTGCAGCAATTTTCATAGATTATGTTTTTTGCTGTCCAATATCGTGGCGTGTTTTTATATACATAGTCTATTTATGTTAACCGTTGTTTTCACTGCAAACCACGACACAGAAGCCAACTATCTGACAATAGCTTATAATGAGATCCTGCATCTGTGTGTGAGTAGGATCATGATACCCAAGGATTAAAACATCTAGAAAAGTAGTGCAGGCTCACAATAAGATGAGAATATGTAGTCTGAAATAATAATGTAATAACTTACCGTACTCACGTTGGTATTTGATCATAATTTCTAAGAACTTGATTTTGTAGATTTTTTCAGTATTTTGTAAGTACAAGTTATTTACGCGATACGAAGTAGTAGATACGAAGTACCGGTACATTGTTTCTGTGCAATGAAGTTCATTTCCTTTTACAGTCATGTTATTTTAAAAAAGATGTGTACGCCCTCATTTGTCCCGATATACTGTAGCTATCACAAATTTTATGATTCATAAAACAAGAATATCAGCAATGGATAATATCTCGTTGAGATGTACGAGTACTGTCGCCTATGTAAATTGTATTCAAACGCCATAAATCCCGTAATTACTGACGAATGACGATGTTTCCTTCTCTATAATGAACCACATAATGTTATGCTACTGGTAATATTGATAATATTACGATAATACAATTCATAAAAGAGAGAGAAATTTTCCGTCAAGTAATTCAAGTAATTCCTTCATATTGAACAGCACTGCCTGGACCAAAAAGCGAATTATGGACTCGTGTGTTCTGCCCGTTCTACTTTACGGAACACAAACCCGGTCATTTTAAGAAACAAGCCTCGAAGTTAGAAGTGTGTCAGAGGAAAATGGAGATGAAACTCCTAAACATTACAATAAGGAACAGAAAATCAGGAACCTCTTCCTGATTTTCTATAGGATGTCATCTGAGAGCCAGGAAACTAAAGTGATGTGGACTTGAAAAGGTCAGGTGGGCCACGGCCGACTGGGTGACTCTACTACAGTGTGGGAGCCCAGAGATGGAAGAAGAAATCCCGGCCATCCAAAGACTAGATGGTCGGACGAGTTCCAATCGACGATCGGGAGACGGTGAAGGAGTGTGACAGGTCAAGGCGATTCGTGGAGGACTGTCGTCGAAGTTTGAAACATCCTTAGGCTCATCGTAGCCTCAAGCGAATATAAACTAGGTCCAAGTTCTACCAGAACAATGTGTCTTAAAACAATCCAAACATTTGTGAGGAAGATGCATGGGAGTGTAAATAGTACATAACAACTAGTTTTTAAAGTTACGATTAAGGTAAATGTCCATCAACCTAGCTCACTTGATGAAATATCTCAAAGCTACCCTGCTAACAGGAGGTCTTTGTGGGATTTATCAATGACTAATAATAATAATAATAATAATAATAATAATAATTCTATTGTCCCCATCCACAGATATATTTTCAGTGTGCTGAAAAGTTGTGGGTTTAAGAAACTTGGAATATTTCTTGAAGCGCCAGAAGGAAAACGAGAAGGTATAATATGGTAATGGAAACTCTTTAAATAATCTGCGGTATACAGATGATACGTTCTGCTTGCAACAAGTGCTGAATATCACAAACATTACTGAACTCTGGGTTACAACACGGTAGAAGAGCACGTGGCGAACTTGCCCGTTTCCACAGACGAGGCTCTGGCGACCGAGTCACGGCGGGATAACCGTTACATCAAGTACAGAGGAAATGCTGTATTACAGCCTGTCCATGGGCTGAGAGATGGCATCCCCATTAATGGACTTACTTTCTTCAGGCTAGCAACCCGTTGGAAGGACATTTTCATTGCTTTCAAGTCTTGTAAAGGAAAAAACCGGACGGATTCTACAGTTGACGAACTTGGCAAAGGAAAGGACACGAATTGGAAAAGGAAGGATATTATTAGATGTGCTACCTGGAATGTTCAGGGTATTGGACACAAAGATGATCAATTAGACGATATTCTATCTAAAAAAGATATTTCAATTGCAGTTATTTCTGAAATAAAGAAAAAGCTTCAGGGATCCAAGGAGACAAGAAATTATTTACAGTTTTATAGTGGTGTTCAACGAAATGTTAGAGCACAGGCAGGGGTTATGTTTATGGTTCAC
Organism: Meconema thalassinum; assembly: GCA_946902985.2. Taxonomy (NCBI): domain Eukaryota; kingdom Metazoa; phylum Arthropoda; class Insecta; order Orthoptera; family Tettigoniidae; genus Meconema; species Meconema thalassinum. Next base: position 567,494,056 of record OX336391.1, on the reverse strand, counting down.
AAGAGATTACGATCAAATATTGATAGCTATACTTTTTGGAATGAAAGGATCATTCAAGTAAGAATAAAACTATCCAGAGGATATTTGACAGTTATAGGGGTATATGCACCGGTTGAAGGATACTCGAAAGAAAGTGATATTTTGTATAATGATCTACAGAAGATAATCAATATTACTAATAGACAAGATATGGTACTGTTAATGGGAGACTTTAATGGCAGAGTTGGTAATGAGAAAATTCAGAATAACATTGGTATTCATGGAGAGGTAACCCGCAATAATAATGGAACAAAATTAATAGATTTCACTATCTTCAATCAGTTTCGGATTATGAACACACTATTTCCATACAAGGACAGTCATAAATATACGTGGTCCGCAAGAAATCAGAAATCAATTATTGATTATATAATTTGTAATGGAAAATTGGCAGATTTAGTTTTGGATACAAGAGTTTATCGAGGACCTGAATTGGAAACAGACCACTATTTATTAGTTGCTCCTATTCGTTTAAAACCACGGTGGTTCAAGAAAAAGAAACAAAGAACACAGGAAAACGAAACTTTATATAAGGTTAACCTTTTAAATGATCCCAGTATAAAATGGCTATACCAAAACAGGCTTGATAATCACATTCAGATGATTCCACTTTCTGACGATGTGGAAGACGAGTGGTCCAATTTGAGTTCAGCTCTAAAACAGTCAGCATTTGAAAGTTTAGGAGAAAAAAGAAGATGGCAAAAGAAAAAGGGCTTAAGAATTTGGGACGAAGAAATTAAAAAAGTAATCTCCGAAAAAACAAATTCATATAAAAAGTTTCTGTCAACTGGTAAATTAGAAGATAAAATTGAATACCATCATAAGAGAGCAATAGCAAAAAGAGAAGTTCGAAAGAAACACAGGGAAAGTTGGGAAAACTTTGTCTCGTACCTGGAGACTGACATAACAAGACCACAACCACAAACCTATAAAATTTTGAAAAAACTAAATAGGGAAGTAAAAAAAAAAAATGCAATATCTCACAAAGAATGGCTTGAGTATTTTCAGAGCCTTTGGTCGAGTCCAAATATTGAACAACTTGTTTTACAAGCATCTAACAACAAGCAATCGGAAAATATTACACTCGAAGAATTAGAACAGGTCTTGAGGAAACTTCGAAATGGGAAAACACCTGGAGAAGATTCGATAAATGCAGAAATGTTGAAATATTCAGGCGATGCCTTCAAGAAAAGATTTCTCAGATTATTGAATTTAATCTGGATGGGTAACAGGCCTCCAGAAGATTGGCAAAAGGCAATAGTAGTTCCTCTTCATAAGAAGGGAAATATGAAAGTTTTGGAAAATTATAGAGGAATAAGTATACTTAACTCTGGATACAAAATTTTTGCAAACATTGTTAAAGAAAAATTACTGAAACATTACTCTGAGTTAATAGGGAATGAACAACATGGGTTTAGAAAAGGTCGCACATGTGCAGATGCCTACTTCACCTTAAAAATTTTGATCGAAAAACGCAGGGAGTTCAATTTGGAAACACACATATCATTTGTTGATTTTAAGAAAGCCTTTGATTTTGTTGACAGAAACAGACTTATTGACATATTGGCCAGAGATGGTGTCCCCCAACAGTTAATTGATAACATTTCCAACATGTATAGTGGTACTCTTATTTCAGTAAGGTTAAGTAATCATAAATCCGAGTGGAAGCCAATAAGCAGAGGGGTAAGACAAGGCTGTGGACTCTCTCCATTGCTATTCATAATCTACATGAATGCTATAATAAAGGAATGGAGGTGTGAAAGACATGGTTCAATACCTATCAGCAGGCATCTAAAAAATTTAGATGCTATACTATTTGCTGATGATGTTGCATTGGTAGCAGCATCTGAAGATGATCTGCAGTGGTCAGTTTTCAACCTCCAGAAAGTGGCATCAAAATTCAGCATGTGCATTTCTACTGGAAAAGACTAAAGTAATGGCCTTTAAGGGTAAGGACCCTATCCCCAGTAAAATTTGTCTGGATGGTAAAATTTTAGAAAGAGTTAACGAATTCAAGTATTTAGGATATCATTTATCTTTTCAAGAAGAACGAGACATAACTGCAAAAATAACTAATTATACCAGAACAACAGGAATCATTAATCATGTCATGAAGCCATCTCTTGTCCAAAGGCATACACGCTTGCGTTTGTATAACACATTAGCCAGACCAACCCTATGCTATGGCAGCGAGGCATGGACAATAAGATGTCAGGACATCTCCAGACTCACAGCACGCGAAATGACCTTTATGCGCCGAACAGCAGGCTATACTAAATGGGATCATAAGAGAAACGAGGATGTGCTGAAGGAACTAAAAGTGAAACCAATAACTGCATACATTTGTGACTACCAAGAGAACTGGAAGCATCATGTCCAAAGGATGGAACCTGGAAGATTTCCAAAGGAGATCCTTCGCTACCAGCCACGGGGAAATAGATCGATAGGACGTCCGATGAAGAGATGGAGGGAAAGTGCAAGACCGTAACGGGACATTTGGCCCAATACTTGGAAGGAAGATGATGATGATGAATAATAAAATCATAGTTGTGTGCAAACATTTTATTCCTTCGTAGCTGCGACAACACTGGGCAAGTTCAACATGTGAAATACCTTGGGTGTATACTTAATCATAAATGGAACAATGATATCGTTATTACATCCAGCATGGAACAGGCAATAATTGCATTCAAGAGAATGAATAAACTATTGTGCAACGGAGAATTTAATATTCCTCTTCGTCTCCGTTTACTGCAGTGTTGCATTATCTATATCCTGCTGTATGGTGCTGAAGTCTGGGGGTCTTGCATAACATCAAAAATACAAAACTTGAATACTTTGGACATGTCATTCGCAACGATAAATAAAAATAAAAATATTGTAACCGTTTGTGAATAATGTAGAAACCAACCAGGCGAGCCTCAATGGATTGTTTCAATATAAATAAATATAAACTCCATCAGATCATCATTGAAGGAAAAATTGAATGTAGGAAAGGTCGAGGAAGGAGGAGAATGTCTTGGCTAAAGAACCTTCGCGACTGGCATGGAATTAACACTCCTGCACTATTCCGAGTTGCTAAGAATAAACAAAAAATTGCCCTGATGACAGACAACATTCAATGAGGTTATGGTCCGAGAAGAAGAAAAAGAAACTTGACGTTCGAAGTTTTGAGCTGAAGGTTATATAGTAGGTTTCATGTAAATCGGTTTCTCAGTTCTCGGGTATTGAATATTGAAACTCGCTGAAAATGTTCTTCTATTTGATATTATAGTGCTATAATTACTATAAACAATTCCGGCAATTATTTATTTCAATTCAGCGGAGAATAATCACGATTCATCAGTAATTACGTGAGAAATAGGTGCAGATGGCCTCACTGTTCTGTCCATTAAAACGAACTAACTAACTACGTGAGGAATAGCAGTTCGTATGGTTACAGTAAGATTATCTCATGGATACACGATGGCCAGTTATCATTCTCGGGTAAATAGAGTCATTACATGATTGTGTCACTAGACATGCTGGTGAAGGTGACTGAGGAGCCACTAATGGACCCTATTTGATAGAGTTCTATCAGTGAAAGGTAATCACATTAAATCAATCGATTTCCTTCTTTGTATTGAACTCAAAAGTGGGACCTCTTTGTGACTAACGACCTGGATAACACAGTGTGTTTAAGTCAGTGGTTCTTAACCGGTGGTCCGCGAGTACCTCGGGAGTGGTCCGCGGGAGAAAAGGGTCCACCAGCACATATAAAAAAGTGGCCAATAAATGGGGATTTCGAAAACGGTATGCGTTGAACGAGAATCGTCCGAATGTATTCGCGGCGATGACTCTCAGATTTTGAATTGAAATATCTTTAAAATAAGTGTTATTGAGGAAGGGTTACAACTGATTAGGTGTATTGGGGGAGGGGGTCCGTACAAGATTCAATTTCAGGCTGAGTGGTCCGCAGACTTCTACGGGTTCAGAATCACTGGTTTAAGTAATAGCCAGCGAGAACCCTTCTAGCCCAAGAAATTCAACATCTGACGAGAAAATCTATACTAATATAATTAAGCTGAAGGGTTTGTGTGTTTGTTTGTGTGTTTAAACGCGCTAATCTCTGGAACTACCAATCGGATTCAAAAAATTATTTTTTTTATCTGATAGCCAGATCCAAGAGGAATAGTTTAGGCTATGTTAAATTTCGGACAGACCACCTCATTCCCTGCATTTAAGCCCTTTGGCTCAAATCTACACCGTTTCACAGATCAGAACCAAAATGTGTATACATACCCTTTAGAACCCTGCGAATAACACTGTCTGCATGGAATTTATGACAGACCGGTCCATTCCCTGCATTTAGGCCCTTTAGCACAAATCTACACCTTTTCACCGATCTGAACCAAAATGGGTATACTTAGCCTTTGGAACCCTACGAGTAACACTGTTTACATGAAATTTCGGGAAGACCACTCCATTCCCTGCATGTATGCCCTTTATCACAAATCTACACCGTTCCTCCTAATTGCACCAAATTATACATACACGTTTATACCCTGCTGGTAACACTGTCCATCTGATATTTTGGACAACGCTCTCCGTTCCCATACATTTAGAATAACAAACAAACTGAACTTGAAAACCATGTATTAAGGCCCTAGAATCATTCATGTCCGTAGTAGTGTAACTGTAAGAGTATTTTAATAAGTCTATTGTTGACAGGCAATTCGGGCTGCATCACGTCGCCCCTACCAGTGTTCTGGTGCAGAATTGCGAAAATAGTTAAATCTTGCGCCGCTTATAAATTGCAGTCACGGGAAGTAATTAGTGCAAAAAGATTTCTTTTGTCCCTTAAAACAGTTATCATGATGAACTTATTACGCATCTGTATAAGTGTAATGGTGTTGGTGCAATACATTGAGGTTATCAGCTGCAATAAGCATTGGTGCTTTCAAATTTACCGTAATTTATTCCGAAACTTATCGTTGAGCGTAATGTGGGCATAAATGATACTATTGCTACCTCAGGAGCTCGGGACAGCCGAAGTTTTCCAAAGTGTTCTGATTATTTTCCTACGGTACCATGCGACAAAAGACGACACTATTAGTCTCTACATTTCTAACAGACAATGAGATATAGGCCCTAGGCAGTGTCTTTTATTTAACTTGCTCCTCTTTCTAATCATTTTTTAGAAATTTGTTTGTAAATTACATGTGTCAGTGCTGTAGTTAGTAAATAGTCGTTTCCCTATTCATTATCTTATTATATAATACGCTAAGACTAAGGTGTAAGTATCACAAAACTCAAGCTCCTAAACCAGAAGGAGTTAGAAGGTGTGGTTTGTACCAAAATCTTCCAAATCGTCTCAATAGTATAGGAAAAATCTTGCATTTCTTGAAAAGTCAACGGAAATAATTTATTTGTTTATAAAGTGCTTTTAAACAAATAAACAAGACGATAGCCCCTGCGAGAACTCTGTAGGCTACAGCCCGCAGAGCACTAAACCGAGCGGGTAGTCGGTACACATGGGGACGCACACAATCCATTATGCGAGAGTTCTCGTACGGGTCCGCTAGTTATCATTATTATCATTAGGCGAAAATTATCTAAATGTTATGTCCATCATACTGTACTACTTATCACCCTCACTACAACCGCCACCACCACCACAAAAAGTTATATTTGTTTCTGGTAGTTTAAGTATCATGTGCCAGTTCTGTAGTAGTATTCATTATCATCCATAAAACAAATAAATCCACCAGGCGAAGACGGGCGCTACTGGAAGTATAATATAAAGCTGGATGACAGCATGTAATTGCAAGTCATAAAATGCAAAAATAAACTTGGTAGCTTGTATGTTGTGTCGGCTTATTTCCATTCCTACCTAGATGTTAGGCCCCTTAAAACAACAATTATCATCATCATCTTTCCATTCCACGCCTACTCATCTTCCTAGCTGAGTGCGTTACATCATACAAAAGGAGACGCAATGCTCCTGCACAACTAACCTTCAGTATGTGGACGTGTTGTTCTATCCACACCTCACTTACTACCCACATAAAACCATAAAACCAGTAAATGCCTTCTTTGAAAGAACGAAATCCAAATACAGTAACTTACATCTTTTTATTATTATGTTATAGGTTATTTATTATATTATTATTGTTGTTTTACGGGGCGTAACTACGAGGTCATCTGCCCCTAATATGTTATAGGTTAAAGGTGTTGGGGTAGCACGACTGCTTCCCACCCTAGACCCTGAGGTTCGATTCCCGACTCCGTCAGGGATTTTAGAAACTGACGTGAGGTCTGGAACGGGGTGCACTCAGCCTCGTGAGGACAATTGAATAGCTGTGTTTTCAGAGAGGTAGCGCTCCAGTCAAGTAAACTAAGATTAATGGCCGAGGGGACCCGACGTGCTGACCACACGTCACCCCACAGCGTCTAGGACAACAGGGTTAGGCAGCGGTCACTTGGTAGGCCAAGTCTCTTTAGGGCCTAAGTGGTTCAGATTTATTCTTCTAGATTAAGGTTGAACACCCGGATGCTGAAATCAACATGCCAATAAGTCTATTGACACGAGGTTGACGCATTTAAAAACCGGACTTAATCGGAATGGGGTTTTGAAGACCAACTCCAAAATGCTTTTATTTTTCATCTTCTTGTTACACCATACAATGTTCGGCTTCGTGACTAAGTGAGCATTAGCCTTTGATACGAGGCGTCCTGGGATCGGTTCCCGGCCGGGACGGGGACGTAAATCGCGTATAGTTACTTCCCCAGGCTCGGGTGTTGGTCGATTGTGACGTACTTATCATTATTTATTTCACCTTCATCCCGACTCGTAGGTCTCCGACGGGAGTCAACTAGAATTACCTGCACCAGGCCTCTCTGGAGACCACATGCCATTATTATTATTATTATTATTATTATTATTATTATTATTATTCTCTTTTCTTCATCGTTAGGGCCACTGAGGACCGTGCAGTAGCCAATCAACTGTTTGCCTTCTTGCGGGTTTTCATCCTTATTATACCGGGTGAGTTAGCCGTGGTGGTTACGGCATGACTAATAGCAGTCGCTCACATCCGGGAGGCGAGGAGGTTCGAATCCCCTCGCCGGCAACCTTGAAGATGGTCTTCTGTGGTTTCCCATCTTCCTTCCAGGCAAATGCCGGGGTTGGTCCCTCACTATAGGCCACAGCCGCTACCTTCCAACTCCTCGCCCTTCCCTTCCAACTTTCCTTCCCAACGGTACTTGTAGCTCACCCATTGGGTGTCCGTCTCGAAGCAGCTACAAAAACTGGCGAGCCGAACATGTCCTCGGACACTCCCGGCACTAAAAGCCATACGCTAAAAAAAATCCTTATTATTATTATTATTATTATTATTATTATTATTATTACTATTATTTCTACATTCATTTCACCACATAAGTGGGACATATCAACATATCGTCGGCTTGTTTGTAAGACGGTATGGCTAATTCTCTTAAGGTGGCACATTGAGAAACGAGCGAACAATGGAACAGGTCTCCAAGATGACGGCCTTCTGCATGGTGATATGTAGACCAGGATGTATTCCCAATATTTGTAGATTGCGAGCCAATAATTTGGGGATGATGCCGGTAGAAGAAATTACTATGGGCAGAACCACTACACTTTCCTGTCTCCATATTTGCCGTATTTCCTCAGCCAAAGGCAGATATTAGGTGATCTTATCACAGCAGGTTTGTTGCAGATTATGGGAATTGGGCACTGCAATATCAATTAGGAAGGTTCTCTTCTGCACCTTGTCCACAAGAACGATATCTGGCCGGTTTGCTGGTATGGTTTTATCAGTAATAACTGATCGGTCCCATAACAACTTGTGACTGGGATTTTCCAAAACGGCGTCAGGAACATACTGATAGTAAGGCAAAATATTATCAGATAATAAATGCTTTTGAGCAAGGTGTTTGTGCATTATTTTGGCCACTTGGTTGTGCCTTTTCATGTAATCAGTACAGGAGATTGCTTGGCAGCCTCCTGTGATATGTTGAATTGTTTCCGGTTCTAGTTGCCATCTTCTGCATTTATCATCCTGAATATTTGCCTTAACTATATATTTAAGGTAGCTTTTGGTAGCCACAACTTGATCCTGGATTGCAACCATGAATCCTTCAGTCTCAGTGAATAGGTCCGCATGAGTCAACCAGCTGTTCGACGCATCAATATCGACATGTTTCTGGTTGAGATCATACGGATGACGACCATGCAGAGCTATTATTATTATTATTATTATTATTATTATTATTATCAAAATTCATTAATTCCTCACTTTACACTGGTTCAATGACTGAAAATGCGGACTAATGGGAAGCACTTTCAGAGTTCATTCTTCATTTGGGAATCGTCGCACTGTATGGCGAAATACAAATCTGTAAATTAACCTACTTGTTATTCACTATATAGTCGCTAGGAGGCTAGTGTTTACAACAGGCGTTGTCAACCTTCTTGAGACTGAGAGCACCAACCTCTTACCATACCAAATACCCGAACACCATCAAATCGAATAATTATAACAATAAAACAACAATACAACAAAAAATGCCTGTCCAAAAATACTAAATTACATCATTATGAAACTGTTCTGAAACCAGTAGTTATGTATGCAGCCGAAACCCAATCCCTAAATGCTAATAAAGGACTCCTTGAAGAACTGGAGAAACAAGAGCGCAAAATCGTCAGATGTATAATTGGATCAAATTACAAGAATGGCATCCACTATTTAAAAAAAAGCCAACAAAGAAGTCTACAGTGAAATAGAGAAAATTTCAGAATCGATCCGTAAAAGGCGGGCACGGTATTACGGTCATCTCAAACGAATGGATGGAAACAGGCTGACTAAACAGAATTTTCATTTCTTTGACTCCAAACCCAAAACCACAATGCCCTGGTTTATGAATACCAAAGACGACCTCAAAATACTGCATCTAAAACCCGACGACGCCTCAATAGAGATCTCTTCCGCAAAAAGATACTGACTAATGGGCTAACCCGAGACGAGACATCGAACCCGAAAAAAGACAAGGTACCACCTGGACAGCGGAGCGCAAGATGGCCCACTCACAGAGAATGAGGGAATTATGGGCTCAGAGGAAGGCGAAACAAATTGCCAAGTGTAGCAAGACTTAACGTGGTCCTAGATGGCCTCAACGAATATATATAATAATAATAATAATAATAATAATAATAATAATAATAATAATAATAATAATAATAAAGTTCGTATCTTGTATATTGATATTCACCATGTCCACGAAGAATTACAGAAAATACCTGGGTAATAATAATAGTAATCGATTGGAACGGGATACACTCCGAAACTGAGAAGAGATGGGTTCGATTTCCACTTCAGCTATCCTAGAAATGGTTTTCTTTTGTCCCTCACTTCTGCTCCGACAAATACCGGGATAGTTCCTAATTTAAGGCCACGGCCGCTTCCTTCCAAATCCTAGCCTAAATTACAAATGCATACGCTAGTACAGCATCACAATGATACAGGTTATCAAACAGATTCCACAAACGCTCAAGAGCACGGGGCCACATGACCACGATGTCGCAAAACCCCTTTATGAATCAACAACAACAGACTTGACTCGACACTGCACCACTGCTTGATCTGACTATGTTGTAACCCTATTCACCAGCTATCAGGTCTTCTACTTTCAATGTATGCTTTATTCAGTAGGGAGGAAAAGAAATCAGGCAAACGTTATTCCAGGACTGCGAGCTAAGCGATAAAGACTTTATTTTATACTACATCAATTCCAAACAGAATACAGCATTTCCTTATGTTACTTACCACTCCTGCAACTGGAGCCCCCATATAAAAAATTCTCTAACGTAATATTCCAAAAGCATTATGGTAAAAGTCGGCTTCCTCCGAGCACAATAATGCCAAAGGGTGTGGGGTGAAACACGCCGCTAACTCATTATAACATCCGCCGAGTTCAGAGAACTGCACGTGTTGCGACACAAAATTGTTGATATATTAAAAAAATAACTCGTACACCACCATCCAATATTCCTACCTCACATTTTATACCAGATTGCAATAATCCCGGAGAAAGTGTGATCCCACATTATTTATGAGAGTCCTACATCAGACGTATTGCCTGCATTGCGAACGAGTTGAAATAATTTCATTTTAAATAAACCTCAGTATTGTAGTACGGTATGAAGTTTATGACTAAGTGGCTGCATCTCCTATACGAATTAGACGATTCAAGTTATAAAAACCTACGAAAATTTCAATCCCTGCACCGCAAGATAAATCACATTTAAATACCAAGCTTAGTATTCTTCTTCTTCTCTCTCCGTTAGAGTCTTCTGAGGACCACGAACCAATTTCAATGTTTGGTCCTTTGTTGTTCTTTCTTCTTCCTCCAGTGCTCCTTCTTCTTTTCACTGAGTGTCTTCTTTCTCTCTTCCGACCATTTTGAGCCTGTTTTCTTATATTGTCTTCCTTGGGGTCCTTCCATTCCCAATACATTTTTTTGTTGAAAATTTCTCTCTCTAGTGCATCTTCTTCTCTTACACTGGTTCTTTCTAAATCTTTCTTTACTCCTTAAAACCAGTCTGTCTCCAAAGAAACTTTAAAATCTGTTTGGTTAACCTGCTATCATTCATTCTATATAAATGTCCGAAAAATAACAATCGCCTCTTCTTTATTGTCTCCGTTATGTTTTCAATGTTCCGATATACTTCTTCGTTACTTCTTAATTTCCAAAACTCTGTAGTTCTTAATGGACAGAGAATTTTGCGTATAATTTTTCTATCTGATACTTCTAATTTATCCCATTTATAATTTAGTATTAGACATTTATTGGCATATAAGCATTTTGGGTTAATTACTCTTCTATAGTGATATTTTTTCAATTTCTTAGATAAACATTTTTTGTTAAAGATATTCCTGGTTATACCATATGCTCTTTGAATCTTGTGCACTCTTTCTTGTACAGCAGATTTTTCTAAGCCATTCTTCTGAATTATTTCCCCCAAATATTTGAACTTATCTACCCTCTTAATTTGACCAATTTTTGTCATTAGGATTTCTGAAGCATTTTTAATATTTGTCATACATTTTGTTTTTTTCTACAGAAATCTTTAAACATGTTTTATTGGATATCTCTTCTAATAGATTGATTTGTACTGTTGCATGAGCTACGTTTTCAGAAAGTATGGCTTATTATCATTATTATTATTATTATTATTATTATTATTATTATTATTATTTTACTTTTTAATTGAGCCTCTAAGAACTGCAATCAAACAATTAATTTTATTTGTGTCTAGATCGTGATCTCCCACCAGACTTGACATTCTCCCAGTATTTCTTGAGTCCATCGATCAGTGCCTTCTTACGTGCTTCTGGCAGATGCCTTCTCCGTTCCCTGGGCTCAGATTCTACTTTAAAATCCTGATAGTTTTTAACCATTTGACGAAATTAAAATCTGTCCTGAAATTTCGTTTCTGGAATATCAATTTGCATCAGGTCGTTCCCACATTCTTGGAACCATCTCCATTTGGTTGCCTTTGGTTTTATGAAATCCCAGATTTCTTAGTAACTCGGTCATCAGTCATACGGAAGATGTGCCCGTAGAACAGCAATCGTTTCTTTTTGATGGATGACATTATTCGTTCTATTTTGGTGTATAGTACCTCATTAGATCTCAATCGTACCTGCCCATCAACCCATCTGTTGCCTAAAATCTTCCGTAATATCCTTCGTTCTCATTCTAATCATTTATCGAATTAACATCGCCTACAAAAAGTCAGGGTCTCCGAAGTATACGACCCTCCTGATTAAAGAACCATGCTATAGTGCCTATGCTTGGCACATTATTATTATTATTATTATTATTATTATTATTATTATTATTATTATTATTATTATTATTATTTAACCATAACCTTAGGTAAGAAAATTAATGATCTGGATATTATTTGCTTAACAGAAATTAACATTCTTGAATCTAATAATCACCAATTTAATTCGGATGATTTTAATGTTGTATTTTGTAATAGAACTAATCGTATAACAGGAGACATAGTCATATATGTAAAGAACAACATTGCTGTTAGGACACACAAATCATACATTTCCAATACTCATGAATCTGGTTGGTTGGTTGGTTCTTAAGTTTAGGGGCTGTGACAACATGGTCATGTAGCCCCTTGTACTTTGGGTGTGTGTAGAATCTGTCTGATAATCGGTGTTAATTGTGATGACTGTATTAGTGTGTGTTATCTGTTTTTAATTCAAGTAAGGACTGCAGACGATAATTTAAAGTAGTTCCTACTTTTGCTACCAAATGCTACCGTCCACGACTCCTAGCTTGCGGACTTGGCTACTAGATGCTATCGCAGTCACCACGTGGCGGTGATCGTTGGAACTAATATAGCGTTATCAATTCTAACCTACAAAGTTTGGCTTGACACAGGTTTAGCTAGTGGAAGGTTCTTTTCCATGCCAAGAAGACTTCAAAAACATCACAAAATGGTGTCATGACAATAATCTTTGTCTTTGTTCTTAGTTGGGGTACATTAACTGGAACAAGTTCCTTCCTTGTTATTAGTCGGGAAACATTAACTGGAACTAGTTCCTTCTTTGTTCTTAGTTGAGAAACATTAACTGGAACTAGTTCCTTCCTTGTTCCTAGTTGGGAAACATTAACTGGAACTAGTTCGTTCGTTATTCTTAGTTGGGGAACACTAAATGAAAATCCACAGCCTGCTTCCAGTCTCCGACCGGGTCAGGAATGGAATGAATGAAGCCCCTATCTAGCGGCGAGGATATGAACTGTGCCGGCTGTCGAGGCCTGACGCACTCCTTTGGGGCAATGATTAAATGAATGACAGATGAAATGAAATGATAGTGGAGAGTGTTGCTGGAATGAAATTTTGACAGGGAAAATCGGAGTACCCGGAGAAAAACCTGTTTGCCTCCGTTTTGTCCAGCACAGATCTCACATGGAGTGACCGGGATTTCAACCACGGACCCAGCGGTGAGAGGCCGGCGTGAAGCCGCCTAAGCCACAGAGGCTTAGTTGGGATTGGAACTAATTCCTTCTTTGTTATTAGTTCGGGAACATTAACTAGATCTAGTTCATTATTTATTCTTAGTTGGGGGACATAAACTGGAACTAGTTTCTTCTTGGTTGCGGCAACACGAATTTCAGTTGACCCACTGTTCGACCCCTTAAAATAACAATAACTGTCCTAAAAAGATGGCATATTGGCTTTCACGGCTAGTGAATTCAAACCCAGCAATTTTTTTTAGGTTTGTGCCGTGTCTTGTGTGGGGTTTCGCCTAGGATACCAAACTGGCTCATCAGCTGGCTCTTGGTGTCTCCACCCGGACCCCACAGGAGTAGCGAACTGCGCGCTACCTCCCTTTTTATGCAACGCACCTGTGCCACATTTCTGAGAGAACTAAAAGCTCAAGCAGCCATAACCTCCCTATGAAGGCTTCCAAAAAGATGGTATATAGGCTTTCACGGCCCGTGAATTAAAACTCAGTAATTTTTCTAGGTTTGTGCCGTGTCTTGTGTGGGGTTTCGCCTAGGACACCAAGCTGGCTCATCAGCGGGCCCTTGGTGTCCGCGCCCACACAAGACACGGCACAAACCTAGAATAAATGCTGAGTTTTACAAACTGTCTTGTTTGTTGAAATGTAAAGTTGAAATCAAAAAGGAAGAAAGCTTGTAGTTTTACGTGGCCGTTAATCTCGCGATCATGAGCCATGGAACCCCCATTTTTACGTGCAATCCAACCCACAGGACGTGATATTTCACTTCGAAAAACTCACATGCATTGACCGGGATTGAACCCGGTCCGTCTTGGAGAGAGGCAAGCAGCTTGCCCACGGTACCATCATGCCCTAAGTTGAAATCATTCCAATTTTTAGAGGCATGCCCAAGCTAGCAGTAATTATATAGAACGCGAACAGCAAATACTAAAAGTATTGATTCCCACCTCAGTGCTGTTACCACCCGCAATATGATGTTTCATGCATCGAGTACGATATCACGTTCCGCTAATCCATAATACAGCCTACTGTGTATCCCACTGCGGTGTAAAACAAAGTTACGCACGTGTTTTTCATGCAGCGTGGGTATATCGCAGATTATATTTCAACATTCCGTATTCGCAGCAAGAACGCGAATACGCGGCGTACCGAACATTATAGCTAGAGTGTACAGTTCTGTACATCAATTCTTGGTCTTGCGGTGAGCACAGTAATTTTACGCACATATGACAGATCAAAGGGATTCAATCCGCACCCCCAAGGTATTGTTGTTGGACTTTATGACATCATGAACATGATGCCCCGTGTACTTGGGTGTGTCTAGAATTTGTCTGAAAACCTCTGTTATTGTGTTGACTTTATTAGTGTGTGTAATTGTAATGGGGTTAAGCATGGTTCCTGGGGTATTCCGGTTGACGATACTACACAGGAAAATACTTCTACAATTATGTAGTACAATAAACGTTATTATACTTAACAACGGTGATAAACCAATATATTTCCGGCGTAATTCCTTCAGCTATTTAAACTTAATTCCGCACTTATTCATAAGTGGCCTACCGACGCTTTTATACCATGCTTTAATAATGATAAAGCTGAAATTGATGGAAGAAGCACGTACAATATTAATCTCTCAAATTACAACAGGAGTTTAGAAGACAAAAATGTAAAGTGATTTCATTTCCGAATCTCTGCTAAAAGAACCCTGATCATGCTGTTAATAATTTAAATAACATTATAATTAAAATGTCCGAAAACAATCTACCAAACATTTCTCAGACATCCATTAGGAATTTCTGGTGGAATGAAGAACTTAAAATAAGGAATCGTTTATTAGCCTGCCACAGACAATATCAGCGATGCCACTGTCTGTATTTACCGAGTTTCATTCAAATAGCTTCAGCCGTTTAGATTTTATTAGGGAGAGAGACACACACGCACACACACACTCACACGCGTGCGCATGCGGACAAAAGGTGATCTCATAAGCGTATTTCTTTCATAAATGAAAATAAGCTAAAACGTACTAAAATTTATCGACTTACAGCATTTTATTGTAGCAAGCAGACCTCGCCAATGCCCTTCTTTTTAACATTTCCATGTTTCATTTCGTATTTGATGCTGAAAGTTTAAACCATTCTCTAGTTAATGTACATCCTGCCATTTTTTAAGAGTTCACATTTCCACCTAGTTTATATCCTCTCCTACCTCGATAGAAACATATCTAAATCAGCATTGGTTCTGGTTGAATGCTTTGGAGATGTGGAAGTTTTAGGATTATATGTAAAGTCAAGTGTGGATTTATATATTAACTTTGAAGGAGATAATGCGCAACCCTCAAAATTAAACTCCTGTAATTCCCTTATTAGTCCCGGTGCTCCACTTAACGCTGCGGTTAGGTGGTCTTTGAGAAGCGCAAATATTTTAACAGTTCCACATTTAGAAGATACGAGTATGGTAATTTATGCTCAAGTACTTTCCTGCTACACGGCTAAACCGTGTTTTACAAGGAATGGGGATTTCAATTTCGAAATATCCTCTAGTACGAGTCGCATGAAAATCTACATTACATTACCACGAGGAGTGTAATCTGCATTACAAAATACTTTTCAGTCTGATAGGAGAAACTCATTCTGACTGTACCCCAAACTATTTTCTAGTTTAGAGGTGTGGCAATGATGGTTTGTATTCAGCAATTCAATCTGGTTCTACTCAGCATCTGCCACACATTGATTACGGCTCCATGAGGACGTGGGATTTTACTGAACTTTCTCATTCATATTCTTGTTTTCCCTTAAGGGATGACCCTAGTGAATATATAAAAATTTAGTTATGTCTGTCTGTTACTCCTTCACGTAAATACTACCCAACCGATTACATGAACATAGTTTTATACCGGTGACAAGCATAAGACTATTGTCATTTCAAAATATAGCATATTCTTCTGAGTTCAGCCCTTTGGTCTCGGGCAGGAAAACAGGCAAGTTGTCATAGACAACAAAATGAGAAGAGGAGGGTTCGTTCCCACCTCAGCACTCCTGGAATTGGTTCTCCATGGTTTCCTCACTTCTACTCCAGGAAATGCTAGGATGGTTCATAACTAAAGGCCACGACCACCTCCTTCCCATTCATATATCCAATTTACAAACACACATACTATTACAGCCATCACAATAGCACAGGTTATCACACAAATACACACACACCCCCACACACAGACAAAATACATTCTTCTTCTTCTTCTTCTTCTGTAAAAGCCCTCCCCCCGTACCTCTACTACTGGCCTTTACATCAAACACAATAGGCACATCAACTAAAACAACTTATGGTCAAAAGTGAACTGCTGCTGTATAATTCCTAGCTCAGTTAGAAAGTGACGGTCATCAGCTACAGCCAGACCTAAACGGCAACAACCAACTCAGATTAGCTGTTGTAAATCAAACACTACTAGGCCTGTATATTGGCTTTCACGGCCATTGAATTAAAACTCAGCATTTTTTCTAGGTTTGTGCCATATCTTATGTGGGGTTTCGTCTAGGACACCAAGCGGGCTCTTGATGTCCCCACCCGAACCCCCACAGGAGTAGCGAACTGCGCGCTACCTCCCTTTTTATAAAGCGCACCTGCGCCACTTTACTGCGAGAACTAAAAGCTCAAGCAGCCACAACCTCCCTATGAAGGCTTCCAAAAAGCTGGTATGGCGCGAAGTTTGCTACTCCTGTAGAGGTCTTGGCGAGGACATCAAGAGCCCACTGATGAACCAGCTTGGTGTTCTAGGCGAAATCCCACACAAGACACCGCACAAACCTATATAATTTGCTGAGTTTTAATTCACTGGCCGTGAAACCCAATATACCAGGTAAAGCCGGCGAGTCCATGTCATAGATTTATGGCATGTAAAGGAACATTGGTAGTGTGTAGCCAAATGTGTATGTTATTTTGGTATACTACTACTACTACTAATAATAATAATAATAATATCGTATGGCCTCGGGTGCCGGGTGCAAGCTTTATTATTTGACACCCAGAGGGCAGCTTTCATGTCGAATTTTGTTATTCCTTGAAGCACTATGAATGTCAAGGAGTTTAGATATCTAAGCTCCTTGACACTATAGCGCTTTCTAGTAGAGAAAGGAGGAACTTTGTGTCGGCGGAAAATACCGAGATTAATTTTGCCATTATGAACACGGCCTACTGAATTAAAATGGGTTTCTTTAACATGCCAACACAGCATGACATGCGTGTCGTCATTTTTGCCGCCTTAAGAAAAATCAACTACCACGGCCAGGAGCGAACCTGCAAGCTTGGGGGGTTAGTAATCCGACACGATAACCACTCACCTACCGTGGTAAGCAAGTTCTTTGGTTAGAGACGCTCTATCAAGTTCCAACGTTCACCGCTAAGTGTCCGTGACAGTGACATCTCTGGTAGCCCAAGTTGGAATTACTTGATGGGGAGCCTACGGGCGTTCAATTAAAATACCCTGCTATGGCCACTGGCTGCAATTCAAATATAATAATAATAATAATACAGCATATCTTCAGTACCCCGCGGCGTAGGGTTAAATCTCGCTCCGCCACTGAAATGCGAAGCTACAGCAAGCCCGGAGGTTGACGGTTCAAATTTCGGCAATAACAGCGACCATCCTGAATGTGGTGATTCCACAATCCCTCCTGGCAAATACCGAGACGGTACCTTCTTCCAAGTCGAAATAATTACAGTTACACACACTGTCTCTGTCAATACAGAACCTCAGGTTATCAGACAAGTCCAACACACACACACACACACTCATACGCAGTAGCACAACTACAGGAGGTGACCAGGGGAATCAATTCCTCTCCAGAGCAAAATAATAAAAATATGAAATATGACGTCTAGGGCACAGTTGAAATTTTGAATTTTCAGTAAAACCAATCTTCGGATTGATGACAAATGATTGAATTATGTAAGTTTATACTTACTAATTTGTAAGTATTTATTTTCACTCGTGTAACTCTTTTTCTTTTTGCGTTACCCTAACTTAACACTTAAGGCTCGGTCACACAGAAAGCGGTCTGTCGCGGCTGGAAGCGATATCTGGCGGTCAGGCGGTCCAGTTGTATTTCCCAAAGTTGCATCAATCCTAACACACAGAACGCGGTCTACCGTCACCCGCTAGTCTTTGTCGCGACGACAAGCGATCCGGTTGAGCAAATTTACAGATTGAGCGCCGTGCCGCCTTCGATTGTTATGAGTGACCAAACTGAAGTATTTATTGAAACTGTCGGTAAATACACATATTTGTTCGACAGTTCACTCGAACATTATAAAAATATTTTAAAGAAGGCTGAAGCATGGAATCGTGCGATTCCTCGAAACAATTTCGCGATACACGAAAATACTCGAAAAACCTATCTTCATGTGACTACAGTTCGATACATAAGCGGTGGTATTCTCCTAATTGCTCTCTCTCTCTTCTTATTGATGTCATGCACCCAACATTGTATTTTCTTCTTTGTGTTTTGCAAAGCAAATAGGAGGTGTTGTTCTTCGTCCGAGCTCATACTCAATAATAATATCAAACAATACTTAATATGAAAACACACTACATATTGTCTAGAAGGAAGCGACCAGACTGGACCGCTCACACAAAGGTATCGCGTCCTATGTGACGTCCCCATATCGGAGACCGCCGCGACAGACCGGTTCCTCTGTGGCCGAGCCTTGACTGAATGCGTAAAATGGTCAGTTGTTCAGTTAGCCAGACGGGTGGAAGTGAGATAGGTGTGGCACTATCTTCTCTCATCCCTTTCAAAAAAATACACAACTTGTCAGTTACTATTCTATTAGTATCCGAGTGTAAGTGCCATTGTGTTAAGTTTTATTGCTATTTTAAGTTAAATTTTAGTTGGAAAACTGTAGTTGTATTAATATTTATACAATGTCGGGAAATATAATTGGCCAGATGATTTCGCATAGAAAAGTGGACTTTATAATTTAGTGTCGCCACAGTTGTTTAATTTTCAAGCATTGACACATTGGTAAGTTTAATTTAATCGTGTCAGA
The DNA here is from genome assembly GCA_946902985.2 of Meconema thalassinum. Taxonomy (NCBI): domain Eukaryota; kingdom Metazoa; phylum Arthropoda; class Insecta; order Orthoptera; family Tettigoniidae; genus Meconema; species Meconema thalassinum. Next base: position 567,474,908 of record OX336391.1, on the reverse strand, counting down.
AGCAACATCAGTCTCAAGAAAAAGTGCATCATACATGGTATTTAGCTGATAATATATACAATCTCATTAAAACAGTCAGTGAAACTATATACGATTACAAGCTGTACCCGGCATGCGTTGCAATGCCAATCAAAGAAAGTGTTGGCGTTGAAATTCTGTTTCTTGAAGTGCTTTTGGATACACAACATGTTAACTGCCTCTAAGCTATCGTAAAATGGATTTCCTAATTTAGAACCATTCGTGGGAGCGTGCACAACAACTTTCAAAAGTTTCATCGCTGTCACTCATTTGTTGAATCTACTCGTACGCTACCTATTGTGAAATGGATTTACTAAGTCGAAACCCTTCCCTGGCGTGTACACAATAACTCATCAATGATTCATCGCAATCGGATGAATGGTATATGCACGTATAGAAGTTTTTGTTTAAACGATTCGTGCGCTGTCACTCATTTCTTGAATCGACTCGTGCGCTACCTATTGAGAAATGTATTACGAAGTCGAAGCCCTTCCCTGGCGTGTACACAATAACTCATCAAGGTTTCATCGCAATCGAAGAATGTTATATGAACGCAATAGGGGATTTTGTTGAAACGCTTCGCGCGTCGTCACCCATTTGTTGCATCTACTCTTGCGCTACTTATTGTGAAATGGATTTACTAAGTCCCCTTCCCTGGCGGGTACACAATAACTGATCAATGTTTCATCGCAATCGGATGAATAGTATATGAACATATACCTGATTTTGTTTAAACGATTCGCGCTCCGTCACTCATTTGTTGAATCTACTCGTGCGCTACCTACTGTAAAATGTATTTACTAAGTTAGAAACCGTCACGTAAGTGTCCACAACATCTCACCCAAGTTTCATCGCTATCGGACTAATGGGATATGAAGACATAGGGGACTGTATTGAAACGCTCCGCGTGTCGTCGTTCATTTGTCGAATCTACTCGTGTGCTACCCTCTGTGAAATGTATTTACTAAGCCAGAAACCTTCCTTGGAGTGTCCACCATATTTCACCCAAGTTTCACCGCTAACGGCAGAATGGTATATGACCTTATACGGGACTTTGTTGAAACGCTTCGCGCGTCGTCCCTCATTTGTTGAATCAACTTGTGCGCTGCATATTGTATAGTGGATTTACTAAGCCAGAAATTTTCCATGACGTGTACACAACATCTCACCCAAGTTTCATAGCTACGGACGAATGGTACATGAATGCATACGGGACTTGGTTGAAACGCTTCGCGTGTCGTCGCTCATTTGTTGATTCTTCTCTTGCGCTACATATTGTAAAATGGATGTACTCAGCCAGAAACCTTCCCTGGAGTGTACACAACATCTCACCCAAGTTTCATCGCAATCGGATGAATGGTATGTGAACGTATACGGGACGTTGTCGAAACGCTTCGCGCGTAGTCACTCATTTGTTGAATATAAACGTGCGCTTCGTATTGTAAAATGGATTCACTTAGCCAGAAACCTTTCCTGGAGTGTACACAACAATTCACCAAACATTTATCACTATCAGACGACTGGTATATGACTTTATACGGCACTTTGTTGAAACGCTTCGCGTGTCATCGCTCATTTGTTGAATCTACCGGTGCGCTACCTATTGTAAAATGTATGTACTAAGCCAGAAACCTTCCCTGGAGTGTACACAACATCTCACCCAAGTTTCATCGCTATCGGATGAATGGTATATGAAATTATATGGCACTTTGTTGAAACGCTTCGCGCGCCGTTGCTCATTTGTTGATTCTACTCGTGCTCTACTTATTTTTAAAGGGATTTACTAAGCTAGAAACCTTCCCTGGAGTGCACACAAAATCTCAGCCTAGTTTCATCGCTATCGGACGAATGTTATATGAACGCAAACGTGACTTTCTTGAAATGCTTCGCGCGTCGTAGCTCATTTGTTGAATCTACTCGTGCGCTGCCTATTGTAAAGTGGATGTACTAAGCCAGAAAATTTCCCTGCAGTGTACACAACATTTTACGCAAGTTTCATAGCTATCGGACGAATGGTATTTGAATGCATACGGGACTTTGTTGAAACGCATTGCGTGTCGTCGCTCATTTGTTGAATCTACTTGTGCGCTATCTACTGTGAAATGTATTCACTAATTTTGAAACCTTCACGTAAGTGTACACAACATCTCACCCAAGTTTCATCGCTATCGGACGAATGGTATATGAACACATACGGGACTTTGTTGAAATGCTTCGCGCATCGTCGCTCATTTGTTGAATCTACGCGTGCGCTACCTATTGTAAAATGGATTTACTAAGTCAGAAACCTTCCTTGGAGTGTACTCAACATCTCACCCAAGTTTCATCGCAATCGGACGAATGGTATATGAACGCATAGGAGACATACATACCCACAGACAAACTATCACGTTACATTGATTTTTATATATATAGTGAACCCTTAATAAGCTACGCATATTAATGATTCTAATTATTCATTTCATTATATTCTGATTTTACTGCCAGAATCATACAGGAAGGCCAGACTGGATTGCGAAATATCAAGCTTATTTGGAGACAGTACGTTTGAACATGCCCAGTCCTGAAACAAAGGAGTGACGAGATCGGAATGTTTGACAGACACTTTATCAGACAAAGGTGTGTTGGGGTCCTGACTCATTTCAGACCGTAATTTCTTTGTCACCCTAGCGTTACGAGTAAGATAGTTGCTGGATGAGAGAGATGAGAGGAACTTTCAACCAATCATAGGACAGAGGCTTCTGTTCTAAACTGCGATATTGACGTCATGAACTACCAATCTGAGAGGGTCACCAATTTTAGCGCCAAGGGAGCGTCTGACGCAGGCTTGAAGTTGAAAGCGGGAAAGATTGGATTAACGAAATCTATGATCGATTCCAGAGCACGATAGCCCCATTGTGACCTGTATAATTTTTCAACCTGTTTGATACCTGTTGCATGCCAATAGTCGCATTATTATAGAAGTTAGTGATAGATTTCCCTCTCCCTCCGTCTTTTTGCCTTATTCACATAAATACTGTCGTCTGAGTGTCGAGGAGGTTGATTCTTGGTGACACCGTGAGGTGATCACTTATTCTTTTCCATACCGTGAAGATATACTGTGTTAAATTTATCAGAGATAGGGTCATCATTGATAACATTATAATAAAGTTGTGTGCGCACAGCTGAGTGTGAAATTTGTGTATCGGTAAGATTTTAGTAGTCTCCCACGACTACAACTATTAGGGAAAGTCTACATTTAATTTTGCACTAGACAAATGGTGAATAAAGTAACTATTGGCAAAATTTAGATAGAAAATTACGTGTGACTATAAATAACATTTTATTTTTTTAATTTTTATTCAACGTCAAGATGGAACTCCAGACCCAGAGGAAGACATCGAACCAACGTTTCTACGGCTCCATGTGGTCTGAGATGAGCTAAACACTTTGGAGAGAGAATGTCAGGCGATGTTCGATGAGACGACGCAGAAAGAGGAATAAGTACTAAATAATTTAATTATTTGACAAACTGGTTATGGTTTTGTGGGAACATATTATTTTGTGTAAATATTTTATTTTATTTTTGTCTTCGTGTTTTATTATAGTTGGTTTGTGGTACTGACACACTGTAGTTTAGTTCATGAGCAACGTGGCATGTATTCTATCTGTATGAAGATTATTTTTTTGTTGATGTCAAGTACACGGGGCAAGCGTACTCGAGTGCGCTTCGCTACCGTAAAATGCGCGGCTAAGCGACACAAATTGGGAACCGATATCATAACAGAAGCGAAACTGAATTAACTAGAGTAGATAATAGAATTGGTGGGAAATCTTTTTATTGTATAGATTTTTATTGTTACACAGGCTTGTGTGTTAATTGCCGTTTGTTGCATTTTTGTTAAGTGAGGGGTCATATGCCCAATGACTTTATTTGTTGATGAAGTTTCCCTTTTAGTGTCTTGGTACACAAAATCTATGATATTTGATTGGAGTGTCGGCCCGTGGTAGATTTGTGTTGTGTTCTGCCCTAAATGCTTTGTTGAGTCTGCAAATATATGTTTTATGGGATAGGAGTTTTCGGGAACCCTGGTTTCTGTCTGAAGCTTTGGCCAGGTTAAGCATTTAATCCTTGCGAGGAAAATGTTGGAATCCCCTTCTACGATGTCTTGCAATTCTTTGGAATTGACAAGAAGTGTGTGAATTTATGTGTCGCGATTAACTGGTGGCGGAACGGGACTGTCTAGTCTCTTGTTATAAATAGCATGACTCAAAGCTTCGACAAGGAGGGCTGGTTTTGAACACTGACGCTAATGAGTGGTAAGTGAAGGTATTTCTACCCGGCGCACTCCATCAGATAAGGAGCAAGCTGTGCTCATTAGTATTCACGGCCCAGGTCTCCGTTCTTCGTAAATGTTTATCTTATATTAAAATAAAGCCTGTTTAATGATAAAAGAATTGTAATCGGTAAATGGGTGCTGTTCGCGTTTTGATTGATCGAGTCCCAGCGTGTTAGCTTATTCATGCTTTTATTTCATGTAAATATCATCGGATTTTAGGCATCTTATTTCTTGTTTAATTATTGTCATGTTCTTTGACCTCGGGTGGTCTCGATGTTCGGCCACGTTGTTGTCATGTATATGTTGAGCAATTGAGCCATTGGGCAAACTTCTGTTTTGCTGGGAGTTTCCTGACTCACTGCGATCTCGATGGAGATCAATTAGTTTATAAATTTTATTGCAAGCATATTGGCTGTTCCATCTGTGAGCAAATCTCCATCAAAAGTACTTATTTCTTCTCTAGCGTAGTTATACGCGTGCATACATATTAATCAGACAAGTGGAATTTTGATCCACAATTTTAATTCTTTGGAGTGGACCTTTCTAGGCCACTCAGATCTGTGTAAATTATTGTACTGTGGGAGTAAAGTTCAGGGTGGACTTTGTTTATATTATTTTTTGTGTTTTGTTGTTTTTATTCAGTTATTAAATGGTGGTAATTTTATTTGTTTTTCACTCATTTCTTAGTTTTTAGTTTTGCATATGGTCCTTGTATTTGTAAGCAGCCGTCTGGTATTTGAGCTCTTGTGAAAGCATATCCGGACTGAACGCTCCCCGAAGTTTGATTCTCGTATATACGACGCTGTTATATACAAGGGCACATAGTGATCCTTGGTTTGTTCTTCCCCGCACTCCCACATGGTGGTGTCGGAAGTGTATCCCCATTTCTTCAAATTCACCTTGGACCTACCTACCCCACTTCGCAACCTGTTCAGTGTTCTCCACGAAACCCATCCATTGTCATGTCCCGGAAGTAAACCTTCATGAGGGATAATCCGGTCTTCAAGGTCTTTAACTCTCCTTTTCCATGATGTTAATCAAAGTTTTCCGGGCGGTTCCGTGAGGCTTTTTGCTGAATGGAGGAAGCTTTTCCTTGACTTGAACCTTTGGTTTGATGGTGCGTACCCATATAGAGGATGGTTTTCTGAGTTGTCTTTCAACTCTGGCTGCCACTTCACGTCTGATATCTGGTGGGGAGATTCCGGCTAACCAGTAATCTTTTTCTGTTGGCGTAGGTCTTAGGCAACCGGTGATAAGTCGGCAGGTGTCGTTCAGAGCGATGTCTACTTGCTTCGAGTGACTAGATGTATACCATACAGGGCATGCATATTCTGCAGTGGAGTAAGCATAGAACCAAGGCAGTTGTTCTAAGCGTGCTAGGTTGTGTCCCCCATCCGGTACCAGAGAGTTTACGTAGGATATTGTTTCTTGCCGATACTTTCTGTTTCGTTTTCAGGCAGTGGGCTCTATAGATAAGAGTTCGATCTAGAGTAACCCCTGGATATTTAGGGGTGGGGGAGTGCTCAAGTTGAATTCCTTCCCACAACACATTCAGTTGTCTAGTTACCTGTTTATTCCTGAGAAGAAATGCGCAAGTTTGCGTTTTCGTAGGGTTCGGTTTTAGCTGGTTTTCCTTGTAATATTTGCTTAGGCCTTGTAAAGCGGAGGACAGCTTTTGTTCCACGTTTTCAAAGCAATCACCCTGGACGGTAATGGCGCGATCATCTGCATATATAAAACTCTTCGTTTCTTCTGTTAGGGGCTGATCGTTGGTATGAATATTGAAGAGTATTGGAGCCAACACGCTTCCTTGGGGAAGGCCATTCTTCAAGTTCTTCCATCTGCTACGACGTCCTTAGAAGTCTACGAAAAATCTTCGATTCTGGAGAAGTCATCCAACAAATTGGGTTATCATGGAATCCTTAGTCATTTCATACAGTTTGCCTAAGAGCGTACGGTGATTCACAGTGTCGTATGCAGACGACAAGTCGATAAAGACTGCACCTGTAATCTTCTTGTCTTCAAAGCCATCCTCGATATACTGTGTCAGGTGTAAGATTTGAGAGGTGCAACGTTTCCCCGATCAGAATCCTGCTTTTTCTGTAATTAGCAGTGGTTCTATAATTTCAGAAAGTCTTTCAAGAATCATTCTTTCCAGGATTTTGTACAGTTGGCACAATAATGAGATCGGCCTGTAATTCACTGGGTCGTCTGCATTCTTGCCTGGCTTTAGAATTGCTACAACTCTGGCTTTAGTTTTGGTATTCTGCAGGTCTTTATACAGTTATTAAAAAGATCTAGCAACCATTTCCTAGCAGCTGGTCCAAGGTGCTTCAACTGCTCGGTGCATATTTCATCCAGGCCAGCAGCTTTCCCATTCCTGCATTTATTAATTGCTTTATCTAACTCCTATAACGTGAAGTTGTTTGAAAGGATGCTGGTTCCCTGATTATCTAGGTTATTTATTCAAGGTCTACGAATATTCTTGGCTTTTTCAGACTTTCCATATTTTATAAGTTGATGAGCGATTTGATCTGCTGTGACATTGCTGTGTGATGTGGACTTGGTGGGATCATTACTTAGACGGCGTAGCAATCTCCAGGCATTGTAGCTACTTCTCCCCATATTCAGCTCTTCCATTAACTTTAACCACTGCTCTCGCTTTGATGCTGAAATGGACGAGATAACTTGCTGTCCACATGTAATAGTTTCATCGCTGAAAGGATCTCTGGCAAACAGACTATAATATTCTTCCATGAGAGCAGATGTTTCAGGGTTAAGGCCTTGGATATATCTGGTTCTGCAACCTCGGGGGATGGTTCGCCGTGAACAGACTTTTATGAGATCAACGAACTCATCATATGTAAGTAAAAATATAATATCAAATGCTAATGAAATCAAATATGCAAATAATGTTGATTGGAGGTTTTGAATCTCCAGGATCGTAAATTTGCTTCCATTGATTATGTCCAAGCCCTCACCCCCAAAACTTAGCTCTGCCCACTCTAGAATCAAACCCTAGTTACGCCACTGCACACAAGTACACGGGACTGATAACCAAGATGTTCCTAGCCCCTAAAATGAATTGAGACAATGTATATGTTCAGTACGTTTTGTCGGACTGACAACTCGCAGCTTGCGTGAAGCGTTTAGGCATTTTGATAAATCTTCTATATTTGAAGGCAGGTGAAAAGCTAAAAGACGTAGGAGACTTCTGTTGCTTAGTAAGCAAAATAACGAGGGATGGACGAAGCAAAGAGGATATAAAAAGTAGGTTGGTTCAGGCAACGAAAGCATTTCTACAGAATAGGAATCTGTTGGCATCGAATATAGATTTAGGTATTAAGAAGTCATTTTTGAAAGCCTTTGTCTGGAGCGTGGCACTCTATGGAAGTGAAACTTGGACTATTGGTGCAGCAGATAAAAGGAGAATTGAAGCGTTTAAAATGTGGTGTTACAGGAGAATAATGAAGATCAGATGGGTAGATAGGATTACAAATGAAGAGGTATTAAGACGAGTGGGAGAGGAGAGATGTTTCTGGCAACTGCTAATGAAGAGAGGAGATACGTTGGTAGGACACATACTAAGACACCCAGAAATAGCAAGCTTAGTTATGGAAGGAAGGATCGAGGACAAGAACTGTAGGGGTAGACCAAGGTTAGAATATGTTAAACAGATTGCCTCGGATGTAGGGTGTAGTAGCTACGTAGAGATGAAACGATTAGCTCAGGACAGGGAGGCATGGAGAACTGCATCAAACCAGTCAAAAGACTGAAGACTCAAACAACAACAACATTTGGAGGCAACAAATATATGTTCCATATCGAATTACCATTCCCAGATATAACCGGTTAAGCGGATGGCGTGCTAATTTTGCTCTGTCTGTATAGTAATATAGGTGTTAATGAAGTTAGTTTTCCTCCACGCAAAAGCTGATTTATTAGAAGTGCCTTCAGGCTGCTTCCCGGGTGATAATCAAATTTTTAAATAGAAGCCATGCTGTGCTTATTCGTATCGTTGATTCACTTGATTTTCGTGTATCCAATATCTGGATAGTGGGTTATAGATCTTGTAATTGTGTTTTACGGGACTCGAGGGCTTGTCAGTTGCAATGCAAATTTTTGTAGCATCGCATAGAATACCGTATAATACAAGACCGATATCGGGTGTACAGTCTGTTCCTTTACACATTGGTCGCAGTGTAATAACAATAATAATGTTAACTAGTTGAAACCCGTCAAAACATGACGGTCAAAGGGAAAATATTTACTGATGAATCTCCTTATATAGGCCTAATGTATATTCTTTGTACGATTATTTTTTGGCTCTATTGAAACTATAAGGGCGTCAAAAGATTGCACTCTTGACATTGCAAAATACTGCTGGCAATGACTGAAAAATTGATGAGGCAAATTGAGACCTGTACGTTCCAGAGTTTCCCTTTGAGCTTTATTGATTTTGATAGAGTATGCCAAACGAATTGGAAAATATTGCCCCTTAAATGAAAATTATGTTATATCGGATGGTATTAAATCAAGTCGAAGGATTAGACCTCTCTGCCTAATTTTAACTGCATTTATTATTTCCAAATCCAAGCAATATGGTTGCATTTAGGAGCCCTTGGGAAACCTTCAGATTTCTAAGTAGCATAACTATGGGTCAAGCGTTTAGAGTATGTGGAGGCAAATCTTATAATTCCAAGGAATTCAAGAACTCTGAGGGGTCTAATACAACTGGCTGCAAACCGTCGCTTATAATTTTGGAATATAACGAAGAAATGCGATGATGTGCAAAACATGACGGTAATTGGGAAAATATTTACTGTAGGACTTTCTTATATGCATTCTCTGTATGATTACAGAGAAAGATCGAATTTGCAACATATAACTGGCCATTACTGAAAACTTGCGTTACGTTTGCGTTAACCTTTTTCCCCTCCAGGGTTGTCTTTTCCCACGGCGTAAGCTAGGGGTCCCACCTCTACCGCCACTAAAGGCAGTGTCCTGGAGCTTGTGACTCTGAGTCGGGGATACAACTCGGGTGTGTGACCAGCACTACGCCCAGGCGGCCTCACTTGCAAAGCGATCAGGGACCTGATGAAGGGATGGTAAGAGCGGGAGGGTTAGGCAAGGAAGTGGGAAGGAGGCGGCCGTGGCCTTACGGTAGTTACCATCCCGGCATTTTCCCGAAGACGAAGTGGGAAACCACGGAAAACCACTTCGAGGAAGGCTGAGGTGGGAATTGAACCCCCTCTACTCATTTGGACCACCCGAGGCAGAGTATACCCCGTTCCAGTCCTCATACCACTTTTCAAAGTTCGTGGCAAAGCCGGGAATCGAACTCAGGACGGGGCGGCAGCTAACCATGCTGACCACTACGCTACAGAGGTGAGCTTCGGAGGCAACGACTGAAAACTTGATGAGGCAAATAGCAACCTAAACGTTCCCGAGTTCCCCCTTCAGCTTTATTGATTGTGATAAGGTATGGCAAGCGATTGGAAATTGGTGCTCTAAACGAAAATGGAAGTGTTTTATCGGATGGTGTTAAATAAAGTCGAAGGATTAGAACTCTCTGCCCAATATTATCTGCACTTATTATTTCCAAATCCAAGCAATTCTCATACCTGAAATGAAAATCCACAGCCTGCTTCCAGTCTCCGACCGGGTCAGGAACAATTCTCATACCTAATTCATACAATTAATCTGGCACCATTTAGGAGCTCTTGGAAATGTTCAGATTCCTAAGGAGCACAACTGTGGCTCGAACATTAGGAGTATGAATATGTGGACGCAAAATTCCGTGGAATTCAAGAATTCTGTAAGAAGTATCTGGCTTTCATATTCATTATTTAATCTGTAACGGTGGTGTATACTTTTGTTACCTTAGTGTTTTAAATATATATGAGGCAACGTCAATCGAGCCGAATTTCTTAGTTTACGGGAATGCTAAGAGTAAAATATGTTTTGTCAATGGAATAGCAATACCAAGAAATAAAAATACGGAACTAAAAAAAATATGTCGGAGGTGGGACTCGAACAGCTCCCATTGCGCGATGCATAAATTAAGAGTTCATGCCTCTACGATCTGAGCTACCGAACCACTGGTAACTTTACGCAAAATTAAGACAGTTTAACTACATAGGTCCTACACACTCGACTGTCAGTTTACGTGTTTTAACATTTTCCGTCGGGTGTAGCCTAAATGTATTCCAGTATATATCGTGGGAACGTCATAAATAATGTTCCCTTCCTTTATACTTCTTATAAATTACTATCAAATTGAAACGCGATGAACTTGTAACTGCCATGACTGTCATGATGCAAGGTGATTGTACGCATGCGTGAGGGGCGAGAATTCTGCAATTTTCTATATTAATTTAAAAATATACGAATTCCTTAGTTTACGGGAATGCTAAGAGTTAAATACGATTTGACAATGAAATAGCAATACCAAGAAATATAAAAAACGGAAATAAAAAACATGTCGGAGGTGGGACTCGAACAGCTTCCATTGCGCTATGCATAAATTAAGACTTCTTGCCTCTACGACGTGAGCTAATAGAATCACTGGTAATACAACGCAATATTAAGACTGTTTAACTACATAGGCCCTACACACTCGCCAATCATTTTACGCGTTTCAATATTTTCTGTTGTGTATAATATTGTATTCCAATATATATCGTGGGAACGCCATAAATAATGTTCCCTTCCTTTATACTTCTTATAAATAACTATCAAATTGAAACGCGATGCACTTGTAACCGCCATGACTGTCGTGAGGCAAGGTGATTGTGCGCATGCGCTAGGCCCAATAATTTTGCATTTTTGTTTATAAATATAAAAATATATGGTAACATATTTGTTTATTTTAAAGACACTCTGCAAATATACAGATCAAGGGCTTTCGTCAGAGTGCATTACGAAGTAAATCGGTTCAGCCGTTCTGTCAATCTCGCGGTAACAAAAATCAGCTTACTGTTTTAAATATATAGATGGCAACAGAGAATTCGTAACTTTACGGGAATGATAAAAGTGAAATATATTTCTACAATGTAATACCAATCGTAGAAAGGAAGAAAACAAAAAAAAACATATCCGAGGTGGGAATCGAACCCTCTCGACCATGCAAAGGATGGCAACAGAGAATTCGTTACTTTACGGGAATGAAAAAAGTGAAATATGTCTCTACAATGTAATACCAATCGTAGGAAAGAAGAAAATGAAAATAAAAGAACGTATCCGAGGTGGGAATCGAACCCTCTCGACCATGCAAAGGATGGCAACAGAGAATTCGTTACTTTACGGGAATGATAAAAGTGAAATATGTTTCTACAATGTAATACCAATCGTAGGAAGGAAGATAATGAAAATAAAAAAAAATATAACCGAGGTGGGAATCGAACCCTCTCGACCATGCAAAGGATGGCAACAGAGAATTCGTTACTTGACGGGAATGATAAAAGTGAAATATGTTTCTACAATGTAATACCAATCGTAGGAAGGCAGAAAACGAAAATAAAAAAACATATCCGAGGTGGGAATCGAACCCTCTCGATCATGCATAATACATGTTTCTAGGCAGTAAGCTTATCCCCTCGGCCATCCAGACAACTGGGTGAGACTTCAGTATTAAGCTATCTAACCAGTATACACGCTCAACCTGCAGTTTAAGTCCTTCAATTCGTGGTTTATTTAATATAATTCTAATTCAATGCATATTGTAAAAACATCATTAACATTATTGGAGACCCTTTTTAATTGTCATAAACAAAGATCTCAGTTAGACGCGACCGGAATCGCCATTTTCCTTGTTGAGAAAGGCCATTGTGCGCATGCGCGGGAGTGTCAAATATTACATATTTCTTTAATCATTTAAAAATATACCGTAACATATATTTTCCTTTTAAGGAAACTCTGCAAATCTGCATGCCAAGAGCTTTCGTTAGAATGTCTTACGAAGCCAATCGGTTAAGTCGTTTTCACAATCTCGTGTGTACAAAAAACAGCTTAGTGTTTTAAATATATAGATAATAATCATCATCACTTATTGCATTCAACAGGCCATTAAAGCCCGGGGTAAAACACAAGAGAATAGAAACTAAAGCATAAATAAAATTGAATACAGGCTTCCTCAAATATATTTGGCCCTTGAGAAAGAAAGCAAAGCTTGCCAGCACGCCTACCTCTAATTGATTGACAGCTAAAATCCTTGTGGAGTGAGGGTGCTTATTGTGGCATTATGGACAGAGGTGTACAGTCAGTAGCTTAAAACAAACTGGCTTATTACCAGTGCTAATTGTTACCCTTCGTGCACAAAATGAGTGATACCGCCAGTTCATTCTAAACCCAAGTTCACTACAAGAGGACAATAAACGTGAGAGCTTGTTCTCAGTGTTAATTATCCTATGAAGAAAGGAACAGATGAAAATAAGAAGAGCACAGATAGGAAATGTTGAAAATTGGAGTTGCTGCGGGCAATGATTGACGGCGGCATCCGGCAAGCAGATTAGCAGCGGCGTAAGACAGTCATGAGACTCTGATACTTCACCCATAAATTTCACTTTGGACTTTGTGGCTGTGAGTGTTTGCTTGATAAGACTTAAAGTCTTTGGGTCGAGTCCTTGCCGCTCCAGGTCGACGCCTTCTTGAAGTCAAACGTGCATATGATTGGGCAGTTTCTGATTGCTTTATACTTCGGTATTGCCTTCAAGCAGTGGCGTACCAAGGCTACTTGGCGCCCGGGGCTAACTAGATGGTAGTCGCCCCCGAACAAAAAAGGTTCAAGGATCAATGAGTTTAATTTAAACACAGTTTAATGTTCATTAATATTTATTTTTAATAAGTAGTACTGTATGTCACTTTAACACAATATAAAGAGAAAAATATCAATAAAATAAAATTGTAAGTATTAAAAGATTAGTTTGAAAAATAATATAAAGAAATAAAGAGAAACAAAGATTCAAGAGTCATAACAAAAATTTAAAAATGTGCCCGCCTAGTCTTGATGGATGCAAGCTTATTTATAGTACGAGCTGAAGTCTATAGTAGCAGCCACATCACGTTCAATTGATAAAATAGATAAATTACTTAGTCTTTCTTGCGTCATTGTGGATCTTAAATATTTTTTTTTATAAAAAGATCTTTCACAAGATACCACAGACACTCAAATCGTTAAAAGTAGTTTGAAAGCGATGATCAAGTTACTGTATGCCTCTAACCACAAACAAGATAAATATAACAAAATATCTTTGGGTTTCTTCAAGTCGATCTTTTCATTATTTTTCTTTGATCTTCGTAATAAAACTATGACATCTTTAATATCTTTAAAGAGTTCTTCTCCGTTCAAATCATCTCTGCAAGTTCGAAACATTTCCTCTTTAGAGTGTACAAAACGCTTTCATTTGGGGTTTCATTATGAATGTATTCATCAAAATTACAGAGGAAGTCAAAACCTTGATCCAGTTCCTTGATATTGGCGAACCATTCACTTAACTCACGAATAAGTTTATCTAAGATCTCTATTGTGCTCCGCTTTACTTCATCTTTCCAGGAAAGTCCAATATCATCAGTGGCTTCCCCAGGCATTTTCCGCTTCACTCTTTGTCTTCGTTCCGTGGGTTCTCCCCATTCCTCACACTTTCAGTAGCTTTTGATCAACTGGAAGGGTTTCTCTCCACAAATTAAGCTGATCTTGGAGAGCTTGTTGACAAGTTATTACACAAGTGAACGAAATGCCTTCGATTTGCTAAGTTTTTTTGCGTTTGGTCAATTTTTGGAAGTACGGTACCTCAGCCCAGAAAAATAGCAGAATTACAAAGTCAAATCTTTCTATTGCATTAGTTAACATCGCTGCACTCCGTCTGGTATCGACGGTTTCAGTTGCGGTGTCTCTCAATTTTTCAAGAGCATGAAGCACTCCACCTAACTGAGATGGTAAGGCTTTTGCGGCTTCTGCTTTAGAACTCCATCTTGTATCTGAGTGGCCCTTAACCAATAAGGACACTCCACCTGTGAGTCGAAATAGAGAAAAATGCATACACTTTTTGAACTGTTCCAAGAAACGTCACTGCACAAACGTTGACATGAGCAGCATGAACGCCAACCAAATTAAGTGAGTGGTTGTCACAGGGAACAAACACGGCTTGATGGTTCAATTTTTTTAAACGTTGTTGGACACCATTGGGAATTCCAGCCATTGTCACCTGATTGTCGTAGGACTAGCTTGCCACGGTGAGTGAGTGGTTATAGTGTCGGACTACCAACCCCAAGATTGCAGGTTCGCCCATGGTCATGTTAAGTGATTTTTGAAGGCGACAAAAATCACGATACTCATGTCATACGTTGTTGGCATGTTAAAGAACCCATTTGAATTCAGTAGGCCGTGTTCAATGGCAAAATTAATCTCGGGATTTTCCGCCAACACAAAGTTCCTCCATTCTCTACTTGAAAGCGCTGTAGTGTCAAGGAGTTTAGATATCTAACCGGGGCCGATAGCCTAGATGTTAGGCCCTTTAAAACAACAATTATCATCATCATCATCATCATCAGATATCTAACCTCCTTGACTTTCATAGCGTTCAAAGGAACGATGAAATTCGACATGCAAGCTACCCTCTGGGTGTCAATTAACAAAGCTTGCACCAGGCACCCGAGGCCATACGATATTATTATTATTATTATTATTATTATTATTATTATTATTATTATTATTATTATTATTATTATTATTATTATGATTATGTCGTAGGACTGACTTCTACAGTCTGCAAAGTTGAAGCCATCTTCCTCCAGTTTCTTTTTTATTACCTCAGCAATTCCATTGGCAGTTTTGTCTTTGATTGAAATAAAATTTATAAAACATTCCTTGATTTCAACTGAACTTTGCTTTACTTCCACAAATCTTATTACCTGTGACATTTGTCCATCATGTGACGCGTCAGGAGTGCTATCAAATATCATACTGAAGTACTTAGCATGCTTGCAGAAAGAAATAATATTGCTACGAACGTGGTCCCCTAAAAGGTTTATAATTTCATTCTGTATTCTAAGTGAAAGATATGATAAATGGCGAGGGTTATTGGACACTGATTGAAAATGGGCACTCATAACAGGATCAAATTTAGCCAAATATTGCAATAGAACAAAAGAATTTCCTCATCTGCATATACTGTAGTTTCTTCTCAAACTGATTGTCTGTGGCCTCTTAGGGCTACGTTCTGATGAGCCAATGTCTGCATGGTGCAATTATGCGTTCCAGAACTTCTCTCCAAATTCTGCTTTGTTCTAATATTTGTTGCTGAAGCGTGTTTTCAATTACTGAGCCTTGTTTTAACCTTCGATCATAGCTTTCCATAAAGGCAATCCTATGGGAAGGGTTGTTTTCATTATCTTGAATGCGCGGATTTAATTTTCTCTACACTGCAAATCCTGACTCATTGTTAAAGCTAGATTTCATGTTTCTTTGAGGAAACAACACACAACAAAAACAAAACACAGCATTTTTGGACGGAGAAAAACTCATCCATGATTTGTTAATCTTTTCACCGGTCTTCAAAGTTTTCTCAAACCAGTTTTTATGCAGAGAACGCCCTCGCTCATACGCAGGAAAAGTATAATCTTTATTTTGTAACTGATAAGAGCCTTGTATTACAACTATATCACGAAATGTTTGTGAAATCTCAAAAGTCCACGATCCAATGTCGCTTAGCCACATTTTATCAGAATTTTCATTGTCATGTTGAATCAATGTTTCCTTGGGCTCATTTTCGTTATTTGAACTCGATGAAGGTCCAGCGCCAATAGCACTTGATTCCAAGAGTTGGATTGAGAGATTTAAATTGTCTGCTTTAAGACAGTTACCATAAAGATCATCGTGTTTAGCCAATTTATTAACTACTGTAATATTTGATTCATTAATCTCAAGGCTTAAATTGATACTGTCAAATTCACATTCTTTCTGAGTTTCATTGCTTTCACAGTTCAGTGATCTTCTTATAAAAGCTATCATAAACGATTTCGAACTCTCAAGTGCTTTGGTACGTTGCTGTTTCAGTTGTCTATTTTAAGCCCCACTTGCCTTGTGTCGTTTCATAATGGAAACTGAAATACAATGAAACAAATTACCTTTTACTATTATCAGTTATAATTCTTGGTGTTGATCAATAATGACTCTAGGTTAAAATTGCTTCAGCCAATTGCAAACGAAATAGAGAGGAAACACTGTATTTTTTTCAGTTTTAAATTGTTTTGGAGAAATCACCTAATATTTTTGCTAGTGCTAATTGCACTTACCTGTTTTCTAGTTGTGCATGAACAGCTCGTACTTTTCAACTAAACGTGCAAACACACTGTATACTCACATTTGATTGACACACGACGACTGCGAAATGAACGCAACTCAACTCCACAAATGAATAAAGTAAACCAAGGATTAAGGTTAAGGAATACACTTCATGACTATCAAACCAGCAATCTTCAATTCTGTTGTGACTTGATGCCCCCACCCCGCGCTGGCCGACACCGTCATCAATCACGCATGCCCTCGCCATCACCGCTCTGATTCCGGCTCAGGCGCTCTGTTCGCCCGTACACCCTAAACGTTTCCTGTGTGCTCGGCGCCCACGAACTATTTCGTATTGTCTATAAATAGTTTAAAACGAAATGTTTATTTCATTTCTAAACAATGTTACTGCACTATTTAACAAAGTAATAAAGAAAATTTGACCAATAAAACCGTATATTTTTCCTGAAAAAAGTCTTTTTTTTTCTTAAACTAAAAAAATATGGTTTTCGATGTTGCCCCCCCCCCCCCCCCTTTGGTACGCCACTGCGTTCAAGTTGAAGATCTGCTCCACGTAGGAGCGCCCAGGTCGGAAACCCGCTTGGTATTCGCCAATGGTATGTTCAAGCAGTTCTTGTGCTCTTTTAAGTAGACACGCTGAGAGAATCTTGTAGGCAACTTGAAGTAAAGAAATCCCTCTGTAGTTATTCGCATTCGTCCTGTTATCTTTCTTGTAGATGGGTTGGATGAGGGCACACTTCCAGTCTTCTGGTAATTTTTCTGTTAGCCAAATGTCTTTGATGATTTGAGTGAATTCCTCCAGAGTGTTGGGCCCAATGTTCTTCAGGAATTCAGCTTTAATACCATCTTCTCCAGATGTTCTGTTATTTTTGATGTGTCTGTTGATTTCCTCTTTGGTTGGTGGTTGGGATTCGGGGTATGTATATGAAGGTATTTCTTTAGGAAATCTCGAGGGTGGTTCAGGGCAGTTGAGTATCTCAGAGAAATATCGACCTGGATCTCTTCAGTTCTCTTGATTGGTCAGTGCGAGTTCACCGTTCTGTTTTCTTAAGCATAGGTTCTGTGGGGTATATCCTCTAATCTTTCCTGCTAATGTTCTATAGAAATCACGTATATGGAAGTCTCTGAAGTTATTTTCAATGGTTTGCAATTGCTCCTTCATTGTCTCCTCTTCGTTTGACTGATTAATATCGCGACCTCCTTTCTGATATCAAAAAAGTGCTGTTGCGTCTCAGGTAATTTTTTACTATTATATTTCTGGAAGGCTCTCTTTCTTTCTTCCAGAGCATCCTCACAAGCCGAATCCCACCACGGGTGTTTTGTGTTCCTCTTTCAGGGAATTAACTTTTTGGCTTTCTCTATGATCTTAGTGTGGAACTGTTCCTAGGTGCCCGCCTGTACTCTTTCCTATTCTTCCTTTATACCTGTTTCCTGGATCCTTTATGTATCAAATTTCTGGAGCTGTTTTCTTTTGCGATGGGTTGTTTTAGGTGTAAATTTCACTTTGATGCGCACATGATAATGGACAGAGTCACTGTTTGCACCTCTGCGGACTTGTACATCATGGATTTCTTTCTGCGAGGAGTATGCGATGGCTACATGATCGATCTGATATTCACCAAGCGATATTATGGGTGATCTCCAAGTTTTTGCTTTCGAGGGTGTTTTCTCAGGGAAGTTGACATGATCCTCGGATTGTTTTGTTGACACAATTCAATAAATCTCGTTCCGTTCTTGTTAGTGAATTTATGTGCAGGGAATCTGCCTACAGTTTTTTGAAATTCTTTTTCTCTGCCCAATTGTGTCATGCATGGGTACTTTGGTCATGACCTCATCAAGTGTGGTCCAGAATTGTTCAACCTTATTCGGATCCTTCTTGTTATCGACGTTTGTGGGAGCGTGTGCGTTAATCAGGGTGTACTTCTTGTTTGCACACTGTACACGCATTGTCATAATCCTGTTGTTTATGGGTGTAACTTCTTTTATTGAGTTGAGTATATTTTTGTGTACAACTAATGCCATACCCAGTAGTGGGATGTCATTTTTTCCAACCATCATGTTTGTCTTGCTTTTAAAGATCCAGTAGTTACCGTAATCTACAGTATTCTCGTCCGTAAAGCGTGTTTCCTGAAGGGCTAGTATCAGTATCTTTTGCCGATCTAGTTCTAATACAAGGACATGTAGTTTGCCTGGTTTAATTAGGGTGTTAATGTTGAAAGTTCCGATGTAAATGGGTGTCTTTGAAGGTAGTTTGCTAGAGAACTCCGACTTTCTCTGTATTCGTGGCTTACCAGGTCCCCCAGAATCCGAATGCCTGGTTGCCGTTCGCTGACGGGTGGATTGGGTACCACCTGGGGTAATGTTGTCGTTGTTTGCACGAATCATAACAGCTTGTAATCATAATTTGGTCCAGTGTTGCCACTGGTAATTTAGGACCAGGGATTGTTAGTTCCTGGAACATGAAATACGTAACGGTACCCTCAGGGTAAACAGACGCTGACCAAATCGCCGGTGGTTCCCACTACAGACGCGTTTGGATTTGGTACCCCTTCCACCTTTCTCACCGTCTCGAAGAATACTTTCTCCGCCGATCCAGCCGTAGAGCACCAGCAGAAAATGTTGATATCTGCTTAGACAACAGATACCTTTTACTCAATGAATCCCGAGCACTGGGATGCCACTTCCGCCAACTACACTGTACCGAAGGACTCCTTCTCCACTGCAGGTGCCGTTGTGGTCTTCACTCATAACCCCGAGCTGGGTCCTCCATATTTATGACCCCTGGAGAGAGGATGTCCAGCATTATAAAGCCCCCAGGAATTGGGCTACCTGTTGGTCAGCGGGTTCTATTGGAGTGTATTTCAACCAACCCTACTAATACTGTAGGGCCCCCCTATCCGCCACCAGGGGACGCGCACTCTATATTTTCCGTAAAACATTCCTTTCAAAAACGCAGAATAGGGGCGTGGTGGCGCAGCGGTCAAGCTGTTGGCCTCTCAACAAGGCGGACCGGGTTCGATTCCCGGTCAATGCATGTGAGCTTTTCAATGTGAAATGCCATGTCCCGTGGTTCGGATTCCACGTAAAAAGGAGGTCCCGTGGCTCTTGATCGCGAGATTAACGGTCACGTTAAACTACAAGCTTCTTTCCTATCCTTCATAAACGCAGATACGTTCTTCAAGAGTATGTGGGGTGGCCCATGTCTTACAGGCATATAGAATCACAGGTCTCATCAAGCTCATGTAGACATATAGGCCTACTTTATTTTCCTGTGAAATCAAACGTCAAGCTATAGAAAACGCGATTCGCGTTAGTTATTCTCTACTGTATAATTCCGATCTCATTCCGGTTAGAGAAGACCGGTTCTAAATACAATAATAATAGCTTAATTATAATAATAATAATAATAATAATAATAATAATAATAATAATAATATGAAAATAATAATAATAATAATAATTGAATTCTTCAGGAAGAGGAAAACGGAGCCGAAATGGTTTCGGGAAGTGAGATTGGAGTTGGATCGGATGGGGGTGAAAGAAAAGCCATAATGGTCAGAGAGCGATTTACACGACTGGTTAAGGAGTTTACAGGTTTCCAGGAGACAGGGGAGTTGTCAGTGAGGAAAGGAAGATCTTACACGGAGGAACTGAAGAAGGAAGTGGGAGAGAGGATGAAGAGATAATGTAAAAACTGTCAAACGTTGCCCATAGTTGGCCGTAACGAATAAATAAATATATATAATATATAGAAGAAATTTATTCACACATCAAGAAACTTAAAAACGGTAAAGCATCAGGGGAGGACGGAATTCTAGCTGAACTTCTGAAAAATTTTGGCCCAAATTCACTCAAGGAAATTACACAAATAATCCTCAACATTTGGCAAACCAAAACAATTCCAGATGACTGGAAGAATGTTCTTATCCATCCACTACATAAAAAAGGCAAAAAATCAGATGTAAACAACTATAGAGGGATCTCTCTCGTATAGGTCACGTACACAATTCTATCAGCTTGTCTCTTGGAAAGGACGCAAAAACAATTGAAACCCAAATTAGCTGAATATCAAGCAGGATTCAGACCAAACAGGCCATGCCCAAAACAAATTTTTAATCTCAAAACCATACTCAAAATGCGAGCCCTCAGACAAAACTACATAGTATGTACATTTGTAGACTTCAAGAAAGCCTACGATTCGATAGATGGAACATCACTATTCCAAATTCTAGAAGAAAGGGGACTAGATCCTACAACCCGAGAACTCATAGAACAAACACTAACTGACACAAAGTCTGTGGTGAAATTTATGGGGATAATCTCAGAACCATTCTACATTCAAACAGGTGTGCGACAGGGTGATGGACTCTCTCCTATTCTGTTCAACGTCGTCCTAGACAAGGTTATGGAAGAATGGGAGAAGGAACTCAAGAAATGTGAATTTTGGAAGCCAATCCGACTGGGCTTTCCCAAAAACAACCTCTACATACCATACCTCGCATTTGCGGATGATCTGGCGATACAAACCGAGGATGAGGAGACTGCTGTCAAACAGCTCGAGATACTTAAAGAAAGTGCAGAAAAGGTGGGACTACAGATCTCGTTTGAGAAAACGAAATTCTTCTGTTCAAAGACAGATAGCACGAGCCTGAAAACAAAATATGGTAAAATCGAAAGGGTACCGCACTTTAAATACCTCGGAGAAGTTATCGAACCGACATGCCTTGAAAAAATCTCGCAACAAAATCGTCTCCAAAAAGTCAAAAAAGCATTAGGGTTAGTCCAAAACATCTACAACAAAAAATCTTTGTCAAAATACACAAAAATTCGGCACTACAACACAGTCATAAAACCAACAGTCCTTTACGCAAGTGAAACTCTGACACTTAAGAGTAAACATGAACTTGAAGACATCAAAAAGAAAGAGAGGAAGATTAGGAAAATTTTAGGAGCAAGATATACGCAAGATGGTTACAGACTACAATCAATAAAAACAACAGAAAAGTATTCAAACATTGAAATTGACACTAGGAAAAGACGAATGAAATTCTTTGGACATCTCACTAGACTACCAGAAAATCGATTGACGAAAAGGATAATAGATTATTTGACCACACTCAAGAACTCAACACTTTGGTTAGAGGAACTTCGAAAGGACCTCAAAAACGCAAACGTAAGTTCACCTGACATTTTAGAAAGGGATACCTTCAGGCACAAAGTTTATAAAAATGGGAAGTTATATCAGAGCAAACAACAAAAACAGTACAGACCAAAGTGGTCGGAACAACGCAAACAAGCCTTCTCGGAAAGAATGAATGGCTATTGGAACAACAAGACGAACCAAAAGAAAAGTTGATTGAGTCATTTGCTTAACGTCTTCTATGTATTGGGAGAATTCGCTTCAAATAAATAAATAAATAATAATATGACCTTGCTGTATGGACGTGAGAAATGGGTAGATTCAGAATATCTGATACATAGCACGAATGATTGCTGGGACAAAGAGATGGGAGCAATAGCAGGAAGGTACTCGTAATGAAGATATAAAGGCTACGTTTGAAATGGACATGCTAGGTGAGGCTGTTTGTATGAGCCGGCTCAGATGGTTAAGAGCTTAAGAGCTCTTAAGCTCTTAAGAGTTGAACGATTTCAAAGTTAGAGGTGTAGAAGCAGAGGAGGCCACAGGGCTATCTGCTAATAGGGGATCATGGAGGCGACTTGCTAGGCTCATCAATAGGCTTTTGTTTACTGTGCCAGAAAAAGAAACAGGGAAAACCTCGAAGATTTGCAGGAGTACTTTAACCGAGAAAGCCAATAATCCATCTTTTAGTGCCTCTACGGGCGGAATGTTGAGAGAGCTCTTAGTTCCCCAGCGATGTGATTCATATATGAAATGTTGTTAAAGGTTCACTATTTCAGTGGGGTCCAGGCAGGGTGTACCGAGAGCAACAGAAAATGGCAAGAAAATTTGCTAGAGTTTAATTACTAAGCCGCCAAGGCCAATATCTCAATTACGGTATTTACTGTAGCCACTGGGATCTTTAGCGGCGCAGAAAGGTGAACACCGCGTTGAACTGTTCATGCGACAAGCTTGTCAAGCTTCCCAGTCTCTCCCAGCGAGAAATGGTATGAATACTCCACCAACTAGCAGTATACAGACATGAAATTAACCACTCTACACCTAATTGATCCGTAATCTGCTGCAAAATGATCCGCATCATTTAACATCTAGGTGTGATCCACCCTGTATTAGGTAGATTAGGTAGTTTTCATTAGAAAGCTAACTATTGCAAAGGGTACCATGTTTCGACATCCGGAAAATTTCACATCCCCTAGACCCCAAAACCACAGTCAGTTCAAAAGTTTATACATACTTTATGTATATATTGTGCCCGCTTGACGAGGATTTCGGGGAGCCGTAGACATTAAATGACCCTTCCGAACCACCCCCACCCCCCTAACAGGAGGACATATAGGACGGGGTGGAATGCATTCTTGGACTGGGAAAGCACAGGGAAACTTAACTTGGGGGTGTCGGGTATAATGAGAGATCAAACTACCAGTCCAGAGGAATACAAACTCAAAAATACAATAAAGAGGCCAGGCTTACATTTAAATCGCACTCAATTTATTCAAAAAAGTGGCAGACCCCTAACTACTTCAGAGAGGTAAAAACGGCTAGTCCGTGCTAAACAATGGAGGTAATAATTTAACTCGTCTCCGTACAAAAAAAAATCCTAAAACTTAAGCCTCTTGAAGCCCTACTAAAAATGAAGAAGTCAATAAGCAAGCTAAGAGAATGACACGTAATCCATCCCTATACACTTACTACGGAGATGCAATGATAATAATAATACAAGCATGAATCTACAGCAAAGAAGAAAGAAAGATATTTACTTGTTTACAATGCAAAGTATTCATTACATTTACTGCACAATAAGTTTAAAGCAACGCTACGAAGGTGTCACCTCTAACATTTAACGTTACAGTAATTTAAGCTAATAGCTATCGTACGTTAACAGTAGCAATGATGTAAACGAGAAGCGTTCCATCCAAAATGTATTCCAAAGCAAAATCTAAGCACATTCTGAACCTAACAGATAATAAGAAAAAGCTATCCTAAATTACAACACAAATGAATAACATGTAACCATTTAATAATGCGCAATTGGCGCCACTGTCCTGCCTACGCGCAGCTTCACTGTTCGTGAAGATGGGCCATGAATGTGTGGGAGAGAAAAAGTTAGGCCGGCGACTGCATGAGCAATTCATGTCTAACGTCGCATTATCAGGTTAGCTACCGTGTTTAAACACGTAACTAACTGATTGTCGTCTCTCAATAGGGAAAAGCTATAATTGTATTTAGATGTGTCGAAGAATCAAATCTAAGCACTGGTCTCATCAAGGTTTCATTAAGTTTAGTGGTTTATTTATGTTTTAGAAGATTTCCTAACACTTTATTTAGGTTACAGTGTAGATAAAACATCCTGATATTTGATTATTACATTCTTATTTATCAAATTATCTTTTAGTCCTATCAGTTTCTTTGTATTGGTTTAGTGACCATGTTAACCTCGAAAAGTGTGAAAAATTGGTGTAAAACAATCCAATATCAGGCTCATAATTGGAAGAAAAACCTCATTCCAAACTTTCATTCGCACCTCTAAGTGCTTAACAATAACACTGACCCGTCGGTCATCAGCTCAGTTAACGAGACAAAAGTCGTACACGTTACTAGCTCAAATAGTACCAAAACTTGCACTTTGCAACTAATGGAAATCAGATCCTACCTCTGTAGTGCATTCAAAAACATAACAATGGTTTTCACTAGCCTTATACAATTCCAGCTTGTGGACAAGATCATTATTTTCCTGTACAAACACCTGTGGATTCTGAATATCATTCCAAACGTATTTAAAGTGTGCATAAATTGCCCTTATATCAGACTTCTACGGTCAAGAAATATGTGTTAATAAACCGAATCTCTCTTACAGTCCTAAAATGACCCCTCGCTTCGAACCCAAGATAGCCTGCTTGGCTCATCTTATGAATTACAGTTTACAGCTTGTATCACAGTCGTCAGATTGTCAAAAATAAACAAAAGAAACACTCACCATTTGTCCATATAGCGTGAAACAGGTTTTATGCAGTGTAGGCTAGCGTTCATTTCACTCACTGCCTTCTAAATAATATCACTGTATTAAAGAGCGCGCTGTGTTCGCGGCTACAAAGTCAACATAAAAATGGCATTGGCTTTGCTATGGCCTTGGTCAACATGTTGTTACTGGGTTTAATGTTCCAGTGGATGCAGTTCTGACATGATTATATAACATAAATGAGTGTTGGTTCGATGCACAGTTGAACTATAAAAATGTGTATTTACAAGAATAAGGGCAAGAGCATTTGTCCCAAGCTCTGGCAAATGATACGAAATAACGTGGTGGTAAACTAACCACTAGAAAAACATAGCGATGAATCCTACCTAGGAATGTGCTGAGTAAGGTCTACTAATACTAATCCCCTCTACCATGACCGACTGACCGTACATAAAAAATATTCGACTGCTGGTCGGACTCACGTGTTTCCTTCACGTCTCCAGCGGGAATCGCCTGGTCTCGGTGGCAATGTGGCATGATGGTAATTAGCCAAGGAACAACGTCCTTCCTTCGGGAAATTTCAGCCATCACTAGACCCCTCCATTATTGGGGGTTCTATTCCATTCCAAACTCCATTATAATTGGAATAGTAATCGTGTCTTCAGCATGTTGAATAAATGGAGTAAATTCCATGGTGATGAAGTATACGTAGGTTTTCACTGGCTTTAAGTGTGTTAAATATAATTATTAATTACAATTCTCACTGAATTTACACTTGAGTAGCGGGATAGTGCAATAAATGGCCATGAGTTTCATCCGCTCGCAGAATTTAATTCGTAGCTTGTGCCACTATGTTCACTAAAAACTGGTGCATTAAATTACATGCAAACTTTTGCTTAGCATAATTCACTGTACGTTTTGTCTGGCAATGACTTAACACTTTGAACAAAATTATGTGCACTTGGCAAACACGTGCTTGACGGCGTGTTCGATTCCAGAATGGTTGAAAATTATTAATTCCACGAATATTAGGAATTCGCTTTCACTGATAGTTTTCAACAGATTTAGCAGCTTTACTGTGTGCATGTGCATGTGCACATCACAATTCACTTGATTAAACCTTTTGCACTAGATATTCGTCGATTTAGGCGACTACCAAAATTAACGTCCCTACAAGACCATGCCTGCAGTAGAAGTAGTGCTTATCAAAATGCCGGATGCTCGATCCTGCTATCAGTCAAAATCACGACTGTAAATGTTCATCGCTATCTCTGCGGGGTTTCATCTCTATTTCTCCTCATCAACAAAAATCAAATGCATCGAAATATGCACAAATAATTAATAACAATTCAGTCTCACAGAAAAATAAAAATATATTTTACATTGGCGACGCGGCAACTCGTAATTAATCAAATGAGAGTTACACATACATTCTCCTTGGAAGTCCTCGGTTCATCCAGAGATGTTACATTCTTCATGAGGCATGGCGGTCACATCGCCGATGTGAAGACGGGTTCAATATATGAACAAATATCAATTTCTTGTGGACACGATAATTACCGCAATTTTGCACCTATCACTTTGAATTTTTTACATAATATGTATCCCCATAAAATCTCTGTCGAGTTCGTTAATGGGCACAATCGGTCGAAGGGGGTGAAAACGGGGGGCTTTTTTTTCTCGAAAAAGTGAAATATCGCTATAACTCTCTTAATATTTTGAGATATCGAATCCATTCAACATTCATACTATGCGTCGGATAAGGCACAAACATTTATGTTTGAAAAGATTTTTGATAGCACCAACCATCGACCAAAGGTGTGGGAAAAAGTGTTTTTTTCGGGAAACATTAATCATATCTCTCTTAATAGGCACAATATCAAAACCGTGCCAAATGACAATATTCCCCTAATGATTACCTAAAACTTTTGTCTGAAATAATTTTTGATATGACCCACCAAGGGATGAGCAAAATGATTTCGGAATTAGAAGAAAATGCCAAGAGCCATCAGACGATGCCATGACAACGCCATTGCACGAGATGACATTCAGTTTTCCATCTGACTCTGTGGGAAGCGGCTTCGGTTACGAAACTGGTCACATGCTGAACTTCTATGGCCAAGGTCGCGGGTTCAAAGCCGGCCGAAGTCATCGGATTTTCTAAGAGCGCTAAAAATCCCTCAGTATGCTTTCCTTTGGAGGGGAAGTTCCAGCGTTCGTTGCGAGTAGCTGGTTGCGGTGGTATCTAGTAGCCAAGTTCACAGCTAGGTGTCGTTAACGGTATTATTTGGTAGCAAAATTAGGAACTACTACTTGAAATTGACCGTCTGCAGTCCGTACCTGAATTACAGACTAATACAGCCATCATAATTAACACCGTTTATCAGACAGATTCGACACACATCCAAAGTTCAAGGGGCTAAACTAAGGAACCAACCAAAATCACTGCGGGAGATATAATTTTGCGTGAAGAAGTAACAGACCGTTAGATAGTTACACATCAGTGTCGAAACCTTGCATAAGGACAGTGTGACCACAAGTATAAAAATGGATCCCAAATGACGAGAAGCTTACCGTCCCCATAAGACAATAAAATGTTTAAAATATGCATAAAATTACGAAAAACAAAGTTAATTAAGCTCCAATTATAAAATACATTTTCGCAATAAATGAGGTCTGATCATTCTACGAAAACCTGCATATTCTGCCTATTTTCGCCTATCCCCAAGTTTGTCCGGTGAAATCTACCTCCACCTTCCGGCGTGCCGAGAGGAATTTTAATTTTAGAAATCATTTGCATTCATTTTTATCAAGAAAACCATTTTCTGACATAAATTTACTGATTGGATAATTAGACTGATTTTGAAGCAATTTCCTACATTTTACGTTTTCAAGATTATTTAAGCTGGCTGTTTTGCGCTTATATTTTATGCGTTTTTTAAATTTTATGTTAGAAGGTTATCATTAGGTTTTATGTATCGACACGAAATTAATCATACCATATTGACAATAAGGTTTAATTAAATACTGCGCACATTATCTGATTGTACAATAATTGAAAATGTCAAAAATGATTAGTTCCGTACCTCATAGAAGAAAGAAGTTTATATATTGGAAATAAAATACGAACATTTATAACAAGCCTACAGAAATTGTAGCGTCATTGTTTGGCATAATATTGAGGGAGAAGAAATGTTATTTTACTAAATACAAACTAGAGACGGCATGATGTTGAATAGAAAGGGAACAGTTTTGTATATCCATTAGCAGTTTGACCAGAAATAAATTCCTTGACAGAGCCGGGAATTGAATCCGGGACTGCGTGGTGCCAGCCAAGAATGCTAGCCACTACACAACGTGGAGGACTGCAAGAACATGTAGCCTGTTTTATACATGGCTGTAAAAAAAAAGGGGGATTCGCATTGCGCAGTGTTCTAGGCGGACGACCGGGTTTCTATCACACTGACAGAAGGGAGGAATTTTTACCTGAACGATCGCGTGCCGTCAGGAAGGATATCTAACCTATAATCCCTAGCTAAGACAAAAAAAGCTAGGCAGGCTGGCTCCGGTAACTCCAAATAATTGAGATGAAGTACGACTATGAAAAAGAGGGAGGAAGTAAATGACCGTGGTCATAGAAGAACACAATCCAGAAATGTTAATTGAAAACTACTGAAATCCAATTTAATTTCAGGGTCGAGAAAGCTTGGCCGGCATAGCGTGACATTGTAGGTGATGTTAGTTTTTTCTTATATTATTTTTATATACAAATCCAGGATAGCGGCTTCGGTGGCGTTGTTAGTAGCATGTTGAGCTTCTATGCCCAAGATCGCGGGTTCAAACCCGGACGAAGTCGTCGGAATTTTTAAGAGCGTTAAAAATCCCTCAGTATGCCTTCCGTAGGGGAAGTAAAGCCGGCGGTCTCATGTCTTAGATTTATGGCATGAAAAATAACCTTCCACAGACTACACTTGTGGAAGCTAAAATGTGTAGGTTAGTTTGTAGGTTAGCTATATTATTTCCAAAGTTCGCCACCATGTGCTGACTGCGATGGCATTTAGTAGCCACGTTCGCAACTAGGTGTCGTGGACGGTAGCATTTGGTAGCAAAAGTAGGAATTACTTGAAAAAATTAATCGTTTGTAGTCCTTCTACCTGAATCACAGATAGCACACACTAATACAGCCATCACAATTAACACAGGTTATCAGACAAATTCTACACACACCCAAAGTATACGCAGCTACATGACCGCGTCGTCACAGCCCCCAAACTAAGGAACCAACCAACAAATCCACCTTCGTGCATAGAAAAGTGGTACAATGGACGTGGCAGGTGACCTTGCTACATGAT
Source organism: Meconema thalassinum (assembly GCA_946902985.2). Taxonomy (NCBI): domain Eukaryota; kingdom Metazoa; phylum Arthropoda; class Insecta; order Orthoptera; family Tettigoniidae; genus Meconema; species Meconema thalassinum. Next base: position 567,445,819 of record OX336391.1, on the reverse strand, counting down.
AAGCATTTGTACTCGAAAACAAAGATATTCTCTCGTCTAAAACCAGTAATGTGCATTTAAATAATTACATTAATAAAAAGTAAGGCTAATGAAATACATAGGCTCTAGGGCTTCAATATTTCCACGGCGCATGTAGAGCTTCGTAAAAGATAATTCCAGATCTCACTAGTTGCAGCTCTTGAGAGTGTAGATCAGGCGTTCTCAACCTTGTGCTCGCGAACACCATGGTACTCTTTAAGTGAGATTTGGTGCTCCCGCCATACGAGCCAAAATGTGCTCGCGAGCAGGCAGTGGAAAGTGGAGCGAAACCGGACCACACATCACTCAAACAGCTAAGTACACAATCCACAATAACCTGACCATTTAATAACAAACACATAATCACACTAAGCAAACAAACTTGAAGGTCAATCACCAACCATCAATATCACAACAACATATCACATATTGACTAAGTTAGTTGTGCTAGTTTAATTACTAATCAGCATCATTTAACCGTCTCCAATTTCCCGGGTGCGGTGTAAGAGCGCTCTCCCTTTCAGTCTATGCAAATGCAATTCTTATTATTATTATTATTATTATTATTATTATTATTATTCTTTACACAAAACCACTCCTCTATCTTTCAGATCATCTTTTATTTGGGAGATCCATTGTGTCCTTGGTCATCCCCAAGGTCGCTTTCTTTTTATGTCCTTATCAAAACATTTCTGTGCTAGTCTCTTTAGAACCATCCTCTTCAAGTGACCGAACCATCTCAACCTTGATGTGTTCAATTACTGCTAACTTAACTAAATCTCTCTCTCTTTCTGAATTTCTACGGAAATTTGCGTTATTTACGCGTTTCAGACTGTTTTATGACGGATGCGCGCGAAAATAATTTTTTTGTCTGTCTGTCTGTTTGTCTGTCTGTGGACAACTTTGTTCCCTTATAACTCGAGAACGGCTGGGTGGATCAACGTAAAATTTGGTACAGATATCCTTCAGAGGCACGACACTAATCATTGATGTAACTCTTCTCTGTACCTCTCATAAAAGGGGGCCTGCCCCCTTAAAATACTTGCAAACATAGGCGTAGAAGGGCGAGACCAAGCTCATTTTCAGCCCCTCAATGTGAGACACAAAACTCAGGGGCCCTAAAGGGACCCCAAAAACCACATTTTAAGGTCCTAAAATCAACAGTTTTTGAGATATTCCCAGAAAATTAATTTCATTTAATACGATAATGAAAGAAAGCAAGCCGGTAACCATGGCAACAGAAACTCACAGGTCCCATCTATTGCTGTAAGACGCAATACAATTCCATTTATTACATTACTGAGATAGTTTGCAAATGGCTATAAGGTTATCACGGAACCAACAAAATCTGTAAAATTCATCAATGCGCTCAAGGGGGTCAAGGGGTACCCTAGATTTTTTCACAAGACTTAAACGTGCGATATGTCGTACAGAAGGTCTATTATATCTTCAAACAGCAACATTATTTTCGAAAATTCCTGAATTGAAATACTTTATTTATTTTTTCTTTCTTTCTTTTTTTCTTTTAGGAATTTGGGCCATTTGAGGCTTAAAAAAACTGAATTTTCATGCACCACAAGCCTTTATAATTTACTAAAGGGGACTTCCTGTGGATGCGGACTTGGCACAAAAGTGAGGGTCAGTTTTTATGTGACGTGTATTGCGTTTCGTCTACGAGGTTTTCAATTTTATTTTCACGTCAGGAAGTATACTTTAGGTAAATTCGTTTCAGAGCATATTTCAACTAATCATTTATCTTTGTCGACAAACAGGTTCCAAGCCCCTAACCATTGCAACAGTAGATCAATTGATTACGTCTGGTTATTAATACCGAAGGCCGTTCGAAGAATGGGTACTTCTGCTAGTAAGTGTATATATTGTAAATATCATAACCCATACTTGTAGACATAGATTTAATAACCTAAGTGCAACGGATCTGATGCTGATCGCTTGACGATCGAAACTGGTCATCCAAGGGTATTTATTAATCTCATGTATTTATTTTTTTAGGATTAGGGAACCACCCATTACAATTGGGTACAATCGTGTTGACAAACTGAAAAATATTGAATTTCTAATCAAGCAACTTGTCACTGATTTATCCCAAAACCCACTAACGACTATAAAAATAAAATGTAATTATTAACATTTGAAAATAATTGATGATTCATTCATATAGAAGGATCATATAATCGGTTGATCATATCACCAGCAAGAAGTGCCAACAATGAGCAACTGATCCTTCCCCTTCATACTATGTGCTCATAGAGATAGATTGTCCCCGTCAAAGAAAGGAAGTAAGCCAACTGTTTGAAGAACACTCTCGCTTTCTGATCCGTATTATCGCTTTGTCATTCGTCATTGTCAGCGTCTCTAAGAACAGTAAGAGAGAGGTCACAGTCAAGATCGCACCACAATCCCCGGTAATCAATAAATTAAAGATAGGAGTTAAGGGTGGAGTCTGCCATTCCATGAGTGGGTGTCCCGACAAATCTCGAGTTTTATTATTGTTATTAATACTTATAGTATTATTATTATGATTAGTATTAGTATTTTATTTATATAATTCGCAAGGGCCATCTAGGACAACGTTAAGTCTTGCTGCATTTGGCTTTCTTTTGCGCCCAGAATTCCCTCATCCTTTGGGAACGAGCCTGCTTGTGTTTCTCTGTTTATGGGGCACCATGTCTTCTTTTTGGAGGTATTATCCTTTTGCGGAAGAGATCCCTGTCCAAAGCGTCATCGGGATTGATTTGGAGCATTTGGAGGTATTCTTTGGTGTTTCTAAATCAGGGCATCGTGGTTTTGTAGTTGGAATAAAAACAGTGAAAGATCTTTGTCAACCTGTTGTCGTCCATTCGTCTAAGGAGGCCATAAAATCGTGCCCGTCATTTACGGATTGTCTCTGTAAGTTTCTCTATTTTACTATAGACTTCCTTGTTGGATGTGTTTTGGTGGATGACATTATTGTAATAGGATCCTATGATTCCTCTAATGATTCTGCGCTTATTTTTCTCCAGTTCTTCGAGGAGCCCTTTATCAGCATTTCGGCTGCAAACATAACTACTGGCTTCAGAACCGTTCCATAGTGACGTATCATACTGTTTTATTATTATTATTATTATTATTATTATTAATAATATTATTATTATTATTATTATTATTATTACAGTATTATTATAGTCTATGTTATGGCCATTTTCATACATATTCTCTCCTCTCTCTCTCGAGAGAGAGAGAGAGATTGAGAGCAAATAGCAGCAAGCGATTTTGGCTCACAGAACGAAGCGTGGCAGAGAAGGTAAGAGCACCATGCAGTGCACATAAACTTACTAGCAGCTCGAACGTGACGCGTTTCTCATACTGAAAATGGAGACGTTTACGTTCAAAATATCAGCGTGCAATCATCCATTTCCTTCACTTTCGTGAGGTACAACCGATCGATATTTATTGCCAGAATTTCCTCCCATTCGTAAGTGTAATGCTCGTTCCCCAAACCTTTGTTTCCTTCATAACTCAAACAGTTTTTGAGATATTGATGCAATTTTGTATTCATATGTACATTTCGTGTCTTAAGAATGTGACTAGAACCATTGCTGTAACATTTGTTTTTTGCATTTTCTGAGTGAACATACCTCACTTAAATGCCAAATATTTTACTCTGAGTTCAACATGAGTTTGCGTTATATTCTGAAGAGTAAATGTAAGTATTGTTGAGTGCAACAATTAAGAACGACGAGCAGGAAGGACAGGAATTAATTCATGATGAGTAATGCTGTGGATTTTTAAATTCTTTGAAGCACTGCAAGTATGTGAAACATGTCTTAAGTAGGAGAGAGATAGTCTGCATATTTTAATTGATGAAGGACGCAATGTTATTATATGGAAGCTCGAAGGATGCAATTTTGAAGAAGGAATTATATTCCAACCGGTCGTGTCGACGTTGGGAATATTCGTGAATGAAGTGAGTGGAAGTTGTTTTTACTGTAGAAAATAGTGCAAGATTAAATAAGAGATTATTTTGAACTGAATCTGGTTGAGATCAGTTATTTTACAATGTTGCAAGTTTATGTGAAGTTTTATTCCACATGGTTGTTGCATGAGAAGCAGTAGGCCTATAAGTTAGAAGATGAGTTCATTTATAGTAGAAAGCGACCATGGAAGGTCATGTATCGTTGGAAAAGCACGAATGAAGTAATTGTAATGAAGCAGTGTTTTATCATCATTTTTATCATTTTATTTAACCTGGAATGGATATTTCAAGCATGAGCTAGGCTTCATTGAACGGACATGCCTATCACAATTGTAACAGCAACGAGAAAAGTACTTAAAGTTGGTGGTTCCTTTGTAATAAGATTATGAGACGAGTTATGGTAGTGAAAACTCGCACACAGGCAATGATACCATGTAGATGTCGTAAGAGTGGTGTATATAACGTGTAAATGGTTAAATAGATTGGAAATAGTAACAGATGACCATTGTTCAATATAGATTAATGTAAATAATATCATAGAGATAGGGCGGAGCTTTCTTGTTGTATAGAGTAAAATAATAATTTGTAAGTAGTTTACATAAACCGAATTGGTGGTTTATTGGTCCAATTTAGGGTTTTTAATTTGTATTTGAACTCTGGTTAGTTTTGAAGATGCAGATGGTATTTTCTTAGCAGATAGATTATTTTTATTTGGAGAATAAGGTCAAGGTTTTTGACTTTTTTATTATTTTTATTGTTGTCTTCGTCCATGAACAGGAGAGTTCATGATTCAATTGACATTATTGTAGCATCTTTAGAAATAAACCGTCGGACACGAGGGGTTCATTTGTCCGCCATATATTTTTTATATTTGATTTATATTAATTAGAAATTGTAGGCTAATATGGGAGTAATTATGGGCGCACAATACCATTTTCCACCCTACACACCCGGAGAAGCGTAAGTTTCTCACACTCCTTATAGAATGTGTTACTTTCCCAGTAGCATAGAAACATAGTAGCGTTGTAGATTAGGTTCTTTTCACCCTATTTGTCAGGCATTTCTTTCAGTGGTTTTTCTAGCCATGGACCTTGAAGATTCTGCGATCCTGCTCATCTTGGATACTGGCAAATACTTCTTGGTAAAAGGGTACAGTAGAATGAGTCATAATGTTTCGAAATAGCACCCTCCTGCGTCCATACACTTTTGTGAGCGGTGTTTCCAGGCCTGGAAGGCCTTCTCCAGGATGTCCTTTAGAGTCGATGAAACATGTTTTCAATCATGTCCCAATGTTTCCCTTTCGTCTCTCTTTTTCAGCGAGGAAACAAGAAAAGGTCTACAGGAGCCAGGTCTGGGTTGTAGGGAGGTTGGGGAAGCAATAGAGCAGTGCTTTCCAAACAGGGTGTCACGTTCTACCATCAAGGGTATCGTGAGATATTTCCCAACACCAAATGGAAACCAATATGACTGGATAAGATATCCCTTTGCATCTTCCACCTCTTGTGAACTTCACCTTATCGAAGAGAAGGAACTGGCGGAACTTGGAAACAAACAGATTTTAAAATTTAAATTTAATTCAAGAGTCAGAATTAGACAGCTTCTGGGTTTCTATTCAACAAGATTTTCCTCACCTGAGTAAAAGAGCCTTCATTGTTTTGTTGCAGTTTTCTACGAAATATTCCTGTGAAAGTGCGTTTTCTGTTATGACTAATACAAAAACAGTTAAACGTGGAAGTTTGAGAATGTTAGATGAGGAAATTCGTGTGAATTTGTCCTGCATCCGACCCGATATAAAGCAGATTTGTAATGATCGCCAAGCCCATAGCAGTCATTGAATTGGAACATCAATGTGCACGTTTTTTTTATTCTATAAGAAAGGTGTTTAATAGAGCCTATTATACTTGGAAAATCATACAGCATATATTGTGACCGTTTAGTTGATGTCAACAACCACGATGACTCAACTAACGACACATAAATCAAATAAAAAGTACCGTGAGGATCAGGTGACCTTCCATAAAGGCTAAAGCGGCACGAGAGTCCGTAGTCCACAGGGATCGTGGTACATGGTGACGATGGTCATAGACCGCCTAAGGAAAGGTTCACCTTAAAACTAGACTGAGAAAATAAACATCCAGACTCATGTAAAACACCGTGAAAATTTATTAAAATTCACAAGCCCCTAGCCTAGTTCGGAGGGTTATAATCGGCTAGTCCGCAAATTAATAAATAAACAAAGATAAAGAACAGGTCCCCCCTACCTGAGAAGTTACTGAAAACCCTCGCGAAAGATCTAACTCACAAAAATAAAGCAACAACAGCAACGCTAGGAATATGGTACGACGCAAGTCCCTAGTTCAAGTTACAAGATCAAGCTAATATCTGAATTTACATTTAACAGGGTAGCAAAACAAATCTAGGTTAGGATGGTACCATTTCGACATTTAAATTTAACATTAATTCAACTAGCTAAGTCCTATCAATTAACAAAATTTACGGCGATGACGTCCGTAAAAGAAAACAATTACATCCAAAAGCTAAGTGTACAGCCATGAAAAACAAACAATTTAATTATGCTTAATAACTATGTGCTAACAGCACACAATAAAGTAACATGTACGGTTTAATACACTTGACATCATAAATTAATAACGAAATAGACACAGTAGTTTTATTAAATATTCCTGCCTACACCTTGGTTTACTCTTTGTAAACCATAGTCATCTAATGTGTATAGTTACGGTGACGAATGCGCAGTTGAGACCACGTCTGACATCGCATGGCCTGAGCTCCACAAGCTACGAACTCTAGGTTCGCACATGCTTCAGGTCGCTACAAAAATGTCAACTGTCCTAGTCATTTCCTCACAAGGAGATTATCTTCAACTGCACGGCTATGTCAACAGTTCCAGAATGCAAAGAACAAAGTTAGATAGAAAGAATCGTTAGTTAGGCTTGTTTTACAACAATTATGCGTCTTATTATTAGAATGTCGGTTTATAGGTTTATCGTAGGTTTATGGCGAATAACATTGACAATAGCCTGGGCACGGAGTGTCTCCAACTAAGATCATTCTCCACCAAAAAGCCTCGACTCAACAGTCGGAATATAATCAACGAGTATAACAACTCGGACACACAATAACACGGGTTACCAGCGGCGATAAGCTCGCGTTCAATAACTCTGGGATAGGCCTGTACGACAGTTACCTTCCTATAACATCTGGTCAACGGGATCATCCCCGGACAAAGCATACAATAACATCCTGCTATAACAGGGTAGACTTCACCATCCTATAGAAAACCTTACATAACTGTTCCTGTCATACGACAATACACGCAACAGAGCGTTAAACTAACAAAAACCGATCCATAAAACAAGTGATCAAATACAAGAGTGGAAACTGATTTCCATAAGCAAAATAGCAATGAAAGGAAAAGCGAATACAAATTGTACTCTGTCCTCGTCTATAGTAGTTTTGTCTCACAATGAAGCAGGCGTGCTCTAGGTCACTGGGTTACATAACCAGTTTATTCAAGGCCGGCGATTTAATCAATACAAAACCTGCACCTAGCCGGTTTATAAAAAACATTACCATAGGTTACGGATCTCTACAGAGTCCGTGTATCAAACGCACGCTATAAATCTGAGTATAGTAATACACTTCCGTCTTTCTACCAAAGACGTCTAAATGAAAGTAAACTTACAATAACTGAAGCTCTTTGCTTTAAAAATGCAACTCAGTAGTTGCTAGAACATCAAATTAAAACGTGTCTCACACGACACAAGCAAAAATATGATAAATGTGGCACAGATTCACACACTAGATCTGCTTAATGATACGTTGGGAACCGCGTTCGATGCTAGGCAACGAAACATTCCTTCTAGTTGTTAGGTTCAAACATGACCAAGAATAGCTTCTGAGCTTATTCAAAATGAAATATAATGCATTTACAAACTGGTAGTTACTGTCGACTACCTAAATGATACGACCGTTCTAACGACAGTCAGGGGTGTAACAAAGGATGGCTGCGAAGAATGCAGTCAATTAATAACCAAGGCATCTGATTGCCATAACTACAGTCAGCAAAGACTTGAAAATTACCCCAAGTAGGGTTGAACAAAATAGCCTCAAAATGACTACGATCAGGTTCAGCAAAAAGGTAGGCATTGACGTTCCACGACGTTCACCAAGCTGCACCAGGGCTGACCAAAATGTCTGACCCCAAGGGTGTCTCACTCTAAACTGAAATAAATGACATCTAACTAATCTAGTTACATCCCTACCTAGAAAAATGGCTGACACTGAGTGGGGTTGATTCACAAACTACATTAAAACTACTATACCACCAGAAACTAGAACAAAGAAGGGGTGTGACAAAAACTCACGAAATGGAAGAGCTCTCACTCAGCTCTCTATTCCACAACAAGGGTTGTACAAAAATCTCTCTGGCTCTCTGGATCGGTATCCTCCTCATCAGGATTCCCATCTGGACTCCCCCAAAGACCAGGGTTCGATTTGTCCCTGTCGACATCTTCGTGGATATGCCTGGAAATGGCATTTTTGCTCCTTCCCTCTCGTTCATCGTTCTGGAAGTTCCACCATCATGCGGGTTCCTGTAGAAACGTCACCCCCCCATACCGGGATGGTATTAGCCCATGGTGACTGCTTCAACCATGGTGAAGAAAAGTCCAATCACGTGGGTAACGAAATAAGTTACGTGATTATTCATCCTCTCACTTCCAAAATTATAATGTCCGTCGTGACTATTATTGGCTTCAATTATAAAATACGACACAGCCTTAATCTTGCAGATGTGGATTAGCATATGAGCTAACACTATTATATAATGCTGCACGTGCTAGTGACGCTACTTTTGTATCACGCAGCATCCGTGAATTATACGACGTTTCAAAGATGAAATTTCCACTTTGGCAAATTAAATATCTCATACAATTATAATCACACTTATTCAGGATAATTGTAACACTATTACCTGTATATTTCCACTAGGCATCTGCCCTCCACATACACGTGGGTAATATGTGATGTTACAGCAATGTTGTGCAATACACTATACTTGCCAATAATTATTTCCCAAGCTTCTTATTTAATTCACTGGACTTCATCGACAGTGGATATTAGTATTCGCTTGCTCGATGGCACCTTATAATCACTTTTAACGCTAAACAGCGGATATTCTTCTACGTCTCGTAGGACAAATGTAATTCCACGCCTACACAAGGCGGATTCTCAAGACGCAGTGCTCCGGTACTGGGTGTCTCTAGAAAGTAGGTCGTCAAAACGAAAACGTTGAGCGACTACTTACGTTCCTTTTTGCGTATCTGCAAGGGTATTACCTTACCTAAAGTAAAAATAAACATTCTCCAAAATGTTTTAATAATGCAGCATGACGAAATGGAATATTCTGTGTCTCGTAGGAAAGATAAAAATAATTAATAAGACCTCAGATAATAATTAGCAGTTTACACCAAAGTCAAAAGTGCGATTCACCGCTACTTCAAAGTATCGCGTGATCTCTCAGCTTCACGTGGCTTCCTGGGTGTGTTCAAAAGTACAACATCCCATCATAAATGCTCTGTCATAAAAAATATCACATGAACCATAGCTCAGCGGGTTCATCTGCCTCTCTGTCGTTTCAAATAAAAATGTTGGGATAACATTTTTATTTGCTTTGAAATTCATTCAAGAGTGATATTTTTTTAGATTGGCTGCATTAAAGGTTCCAATGCGCTCTCCTGTCCTAATGTCTTCTATCACATAACTTCCATTGTTTAAAGGCTGTCGGATACGACTAGGGCCATAATACAAGGATAGAAATTTCCCATATATGCGGTCTATAGGACTAGAAATTCCGGGTCTCCTTATAAGGATAAGGTCTCCTTCTACTAGTGGTTCTCTAAACCTCCGGCGTCTAGTTCTTCTCAAGCGCTTGGCAGCTTGTCTGTCCATAGTCTCTCTCGCAACTAAAAGTCTGCTGGCATGTGATGGTTGTAAACAAGGCGGATTTACAATCACACGATCCCATATTCTCAGCGGCATCTGGTTCAAATGCAAGACCATAGGTATTTGACCAGTGCTTTCATGTACTGTTGAATTAATACATTTTGCCATAATAACAAGGACTTCAGTCCATCGCCAGTGTTCTTCTTGACAATATAATCGACAGAATTTTGCGATAATAGACATCACGCATTCTGCTGGGTTGCTCTCTGGATGTCGAATAGATGATAAAACATGACCTATTTCAAGCTCATTCATGGCATTGGCAAATTCTGCTGAGGTATACTGTGATCCGTGATCAGTCAACAAGAATTGTGGCTTTCCTGCCTCCGGTATCACTTGACGTCTAATCCTCTGAATAATCTGATGTGCAGTAGCTTTTTGAATCGGATGAAGCATCGTATATTTCGTGAACACATCCACCGTTACAACGATGTATCGATTCCCACGACGAGCCTTAGGTATTGGGCCATACAGGTCCTGTGCATACAACTCTCTAGGTTGAGTTGGTAGTATTGGTCTAGGTTGTTCCTTCAGCAAGTGTGACGTGTACTTGTTCCGCTGGCATGCGTCGCAAGCACGTAAACACTGTCTAACGGTGGCTCCTAACCCTTTCCATGTGAAAGACTCTTTGATAGTTGCAATGGTTTTGTCTGTTCCACCATGTCCAATGGATAAATGTACCATAAGAATAACAGATTCTTGGTATCTCCTAGGAATAACTGCACGCAGTTGAGTGTGGTCCTCGTCTACAAACTTGTATAAGACACGATGATAAATCAAATAATCATCTGCAACAGCAGCAATCCTTGCATAATGATCATCCTGTGGATCCATTCTTCGTTCTAGGAAACGGATAATATGTCTGAGTTCCTCCTCACGTCGCTGTCCTTCAGGTAAATGACGAAGTCGGCGAAGGTGTTCCTCGCATTCTCCCTCGATGTCTATGGCATAAACAGTAGCTTCAGGATTCCGGCTGAGGATGTCGGCCAACACATTCTCTCTGCCTGGTCGATAAACTATTTCCAAATCGAACTGTTGGAGAAACAGCGTCCAACGTGTGATCCTGTCGCTTGCCAGTCTTGTTCTCAAGATGAAGGTCAACGCATGATGATCGGTCCTCACAATGATCCTCTGACCTAACAGAAGTTTCTGCCAGTATTCAAGTGCGTAAACAATTGCAAGTGCTTCTATCTCGGTCGTGAAGTAGTGAGATTCGTGTGCTCTTAAACGTCGGCTTAAGAAAGCAATGTAATGACGTTTCTTCTCATCATCTTCCTGCAGTAAAATGGCTCCTATACCAATGGCAGATGCATCAGTTTCTAGAATAAAGTTCCGAGAGTAATCTGGATATTCTAACTGAATTGAGTCCACAAGCATCTGTTTAGCTCTCCTGAAAGCTATCTCGCATTCATCATTCCAGTTCCACCTGCAGTTCTTTTTCAATAATCCTTGCAGTGGTGCAACAGTTTCGGAATACTTCTCACAATGGGCAGCAAAGAATTGGAGAATTCCTAAGAATTGTCTCACGTGTTTCACACGGGTTGGTGTTGGAAATGCAGCAACAGTTCTAATCTTTGCCGGATTCGGTCTATATCCTTCTCCATTGATTATGTGTCCTACGAATTTCACTTCTTTCTGAAAAAATCGACACTTGTCAAACTTGACCTTAAAATTTGCCTGTCGGAGATTCTCAAAAACAAGGCACAATGTCTTTAAATGCTCTTCTTCTGTTCCCGAAGCTATGATTATGTCATCCACATAACATATTACTTTCTGCTTCACTTCATGAGTCAGCTTGGCATCAAGTGCTCTGATTAATGCGGCTCCGGCATTTTTCAATCCAAATGGTAGTTTTTGGAATACATAAGTAGTCTGATCAAACAAGAATCCAGTATATTTCTGAGTATGCTCAGATAATCTGATATGGTAATAAGACTGAACCAAGTCTAATGATGAAAATATCCTTTTTCCTTTGAACTTCCTGAGAATGTCCCTAATCTTGGGCGGTCTGTCGTGCTCAGGAGCTAGGCGTTCATTCAAGGCTCTGGCATCAAGACAAAGTCTCAAGCTTCCATCTACCTTAACCACAGGTATTATGGGATTCAAGAAAGGAGTCGGTGATTTCTTGATTGTACCTGCTGCTTCCATCTCATGGATCTTCTTAGCAGCTTCTTCGAGATGTTTCTCGGCAATCGGATAGATCCTTTTCTGGAATGGGGAATCGTCCAGTAATACAAGATCATACTCGTAGTCTAATATCTCACCAGGTGTGGTGTCGAATATATCTCGGTATTCGTTCAGTATTGCGTCAAGATCCTCATGTGTGGGTGCTGATAACGATTCTGCCTCTTCGTCGGCATCTAGTGTCGCCTCAATTTCCTTGCCCTTTAATGCTTCGACTACGACTACTTCGGATAGGAATTCCGGTTCTTCTTCAATTAGGCTCATCTGAATGGGTTCGTTCGGCTTGAACTCTACCGTATTCCGTCCCATGTCAATGATTCCATCATATTTTCTAATGAAGTCTGCGCCTAAAATGGCATCATGATGCAGGCCCTTCATTACGAGAAATTCGTGCAAGTACACATGGCTCGAAATCTTCACAGTACACAAAATCTGGATTTTACACGTTACAACGCGGTCAGGTATGACACCTCTGACTCTTATAGCTGAAATGGGCAACTCCGTCACCTCAGAGTTTGCTCTAAGTCTGGCATGGCAATCGGCGGAAATTACACTAATCATCGCTCCAGTATCGATGAGTATGACTACACTGACTTCATTCAAGGTGGCTACAATCTTGGGTAGACGTGTTAATTCATAATTGTGGTTCGTCGTTCGTCGTTCGTCCAACAAGTCTTCTTGGATTGGCTCCCAGAGTAATATAGAGGCAGTTACTCGGTGCTCAACCAAACAAGAATCTATTGATTTTTCGGAGTTTTTTTTTTCTGTCATGGCGAGAAGTACTGGGCTGGTTCTGCTCCGTCTCCTGCGCCGAATGTCTATTTTCCCTCGAAGTAGGTTTCCGTTCTCCCTCTTCTTGGATCTGCAATTCTCTCAATTGTTGGAGGTACTCACGGCTCTCCCGCGCTCTTCCTTTCCAATCCCTGTCTGGCTGGTATCTAGGGTCTGGATTTCTGTCGTAACCCCCACTATATCGATAGTCTCTACGGATACGTCCGTGTTGCTGATTTCTTCCTTCATTCCCTCGGCGGTTGTTTTCATGACGTCGGTCGTCGTCCGTCCTTCGGTCGAATCGCCGGTCCCAATGACTTCGCCGGTCATCATGTTGATTTCGAGTATAAGGAGTGTTATTCCATTCTCTCCTGTCATAACTGTAATTGTTATCACGTCGCCCAGAATCCTCTGTGGTTTGTGTTTGTTGTGGCGTCTGGCTCACTTTATCAACAGTCGTCAGATTCATATGTCTATCCTCGCGCCTATCAGCCTTCTGCTGACGGTGTGTAGGAAACTGTTCTGTGTTAGCGTCCAACCTTCGCAGTATCTGGTCACACTGCTGGAAAGTGGATGCCCCTGCAGCGATTAACACACGTTGTACATCCGCAGGGTACTGCCAAACAATTGTGTTCACCAAATCTTGTTCGGACAACGGAGGCTGAAGACAACGGAGCTTCGCGAGCTGTATTGCGAAGTAATTCGCATAACGAGTAGGTGTATTGGAACTGTACCTTCGAGTGTACATCTCAGCTCGGATACTCTGCTGGATGTCGCTCGACCAATATGTTCTTAATAACGCTTCCTTAAAGTCTTGGTAGCCTGTAAATGAGTATCGGAATGCTCTGAACCAGGTACCGGCTTGTCCCTCAAGCAGTCGCTCTATAACTCTTAGTTCCCTCTCTGGAGTTACCATAGTATCACGTAAGTAGCTTTCGACATTTGCTAGGAATTCCACTGGAGTAACACCGCTCCCAGTTCCCGAGAAGCGAGCTGGTTGCTCCTCTCTTGAACGAATTATGGTGACATTTCCCTGCGTATTCGCGGGTCTGAAAGTATTTTGCATGTAACTCTGCGTAGGAGTGTTAGTCTCATGACTAATTCGATTAGATGCTGGTTGAAACGGGTGAGCGTCAAAGTTCAAGGTCTGACCTTGCGCTAAATTAGTGAATTGTGACGGTTGCGATTCCATAGGCGCGCTGGGTTGGAAATGGGTAGGCATCATTCCTCCTGATTGAGATATAGGCGTTTCCTGAGATTCTCCCATCTGTGGGTGTACGTGTCTCTCTCTTGGAGTCGTCTCGAGTCTGTCCAGGCGTCTTTCTATTACTTCAAGACCTGGGATGGTTCTGGCTGCGACTTTGTTGCCTAAGTCGTTCAATTGCAGCTCGATCCTGTCAACCTTTCCCTTGAGGTTTGTGTCTACCTCGCGTATGGCCGTCCTAAGGTTATAACTGAGGTCTAACCTCTCGGTCACCGCGACTTCCTCAAATCTCTTTTGTAAGGAATCGATATCTCCTTCAACTCTGGACATATTTTCTTGGATTTTACCCACATCGTCTCTAACCTCGGCTACCTTAGCCTTGACTGTAGCTTCGTGTTCGTTGAGGTCACCTCTCAATAACATGAGGTCAATGTTGTGTTCCTCATGATGAACATCAACTGTCTCACGTAGACTGGCTACGGTTTCCGTCAATTCAGAAATGTTTCTCCTGTTGGTGTTAAGTTCCTCTTTAATCTCCATCATGCCATCAACGATAGTCTTCACGTTGTTATTAACGGCATTGGCAGCTCCTCTCATCAAGATTAAACCAACGTTCATGGTTGCCATGTCCTTCTTCACATTTCCGATAAATCCCTCGACGTGATCTAGTCGAGTCCCGAATTCTTCCCTGGTATGTTCCAGATCTGCTCTCATGTCTATCTGGACTTTATTCAAGGTTGTCTGAATTTGAGCTGTGTGCTCCTCCAATCGGTTTTGCACCTCCTCCCTAGCTCTATTCATCTGGTCGGTTAAGCAATCTACGCGCTGGTTAGCCTCCTGATGGTGTCGTATGACATCAACCCTAACAGCTGCTAAACCTGTCGTCAGATCATTTCTCGCTTCGATCCTATATGTGTCCATGTCTGCCCTGACTTGAGTTAAATCAGCCCTAACATTATTTACAGAGTGGGTGTTAATTTCTAAGTCCTGTCTTACATTGTTTATAGACTGAGTGTTAATCTCTAAGTCCTGTCTTACATTGTTGACTTCCTGTCTAACCTGGTCCACATGACCACTGACATTGTTTACAGCCTGAGTATTCTGACCTAAGTCAGCAGTAATCTGTTGAAGATTGGCATTCACACCTGCCATCATCTCTCCAAACACACGACGAATAGTTTCCTCATCCATAGATAAGAAATATATGAGAAAGTGAGGGATCAATTTCTACTGGAACTTACAGCTATGATTAGTTACTTGGTGGTATAAAGCTTGCTTCATTTATATAAATATCACGAGTACAGCTGGAGTATGCAAACTAAGTGCTTCTACATTTACAAAGACAACGGTGAGCAAAGCAAAGTATTACATTTACTTAGGATGAGGCATCATCAAAGAAAATCCTATCCTTCATTTATCCAACACTAAAGCCTCACCCCATGGACTTCTATCAAACATGAATGCCATGCGGTCAATTGATTTGCAGTACGACTTTCTAAGTTCGTCCCAGTCCTGTCAATTTACCAATAATCAACATTAGGATCCTCAAAAATAACATGGTACTGAGGGTCACCACGTTAACGTCGGCACATGAGTTGGGCGCCATTTTATGTGACCGTTTAGTTGATGTCAACAACCACGATGACTCAACTAACGACACATAAATCAAATAAAAAGTACCGTGAGGATCAGGTGACCTTCCATAAAGGCTAAAGCGGCACGAGAGTCCGTAGTCCACAGGGATCGTGGTACATGGTGACGATGGTCATAGACCGCCTAAGGAAAGGTTCACCTTAAAACTAGACTGAGAAAATAAACATCCAGACTCATGTAAAACACCGTGAAAATTTATTAAAATTCACAAGCCCCTAGCCTAGTTCGGAGGGTTATAATCGGCTAGTCCGCAAATTAATAAATAAACAAAGATAAAGAACAGGTCCCCCCTACCTGAGAAGTTACTGAAAACCCTCGCGAAAGATCTAACTCACAATGATAAAGCAACAACAGCAACGCTAGGAATATGGTACGACGCAAGTCCCTAGTTCAAGTTACAAGATCAAGCTAATATCTGAATTTACATTTAACAGGGTAGCAAAACAAATCTAGGTTAGGATGGTACCATTTCGACATTTAAATTTAACATTAATTCAACTAGCTAAGTCCTATCAATTAACAAAATTTACGGCGATGACGTCCGTAAAAGAAAACAATTACATCCAAAAGCTAAGTGTACAGCCATGAAAAACAAACAATTTAATTATGCTTAATAACTATGTGCTAACAGCACACAATAAAGTAACATGTACGGTTTAATACACTTGACATCATAAATTAATAACGAAATAGACACAGTAGTTTTATTAAATATTCCTGCCTACACCTTGGTTTACTCTTTGTAAACCATAGTCATCTAATGTGTATAGTTACGGTGACGAATGCGCAGTTGAGACCACGTCTGACATCGCATGGCCTGAGCTCCACAAGCTACGAACTCTAGGTTCGCACATGCTTCAGGTCGCTACAAAAATGTCAACTGTCCTAGTCATTTCCTCACAAGGAGATTATCTTCAACTGCACGGCTATGTCAACAGTTCCAGAATGCAAAGAACAAAGTTAGATAGAAAGAATCGTTAGTTAGGCTTGTTTTACAACAATTATGCGTCTTATTATTAGAATGTCGGTTTATAGGTTTATCGTAGGTTTATGGCGAATAACATTGACAATAGCCTGGGCACGGAGTGTCTCCAACTGAGATCATTCTCCACCAAAAAGCCTCGACTCAACAGTCGGAATATAATCAACGAGTATAACAACTCGGACACACAATAACACGGGTTACCAGCGGCGCTAAGCTCGCGATCAATAACTCAGGGATAGGCCTGTACGACAGTTACCTTCCTATAACATCTGGTCAACGGGATCATCCCCGGACAAAGCATACAATAACATCCTGCTATAACAGGGTAGACTTCACCATCCTATAGAAAACCTTACATAACTGTTCCTGTCATACGACAATACACGCAACAGAGCGTTAAACTAACAAAAACCGATCCATAAAACAAGTGATCAAATACAAGAGTGGAAACTGATTTCCATAAGCAAAATAGCAATGAAAGGAAAAGCGAATACAAATTGTACTCTGTCCTCGTCTATAGTAGTTTTGTCTCACAATGAAGCAGGCGTGCTCTAGGTCACTGGGTTACATAACCAGTTTATTCAAGGCCGGCGATTTAATCAATACAAAACCTGCACCTAGCCGGTTTATAAAAAACATTACCATAGGTTACGGATCTCTACAGAGTCCGTGTATCAAACGCACGCTATAAATCTGAGTATAGTAATACACTTCCGTCTTTCTACCAAAGACGTCTAAATGAAAGTAAACTTACAATAACTGAAGCTCTTTGCTTTAAAAATGCAACTCAGTAGTTGCTAGAACATCAAATAAAAACATGTCTCACACGACACAAGCAAAAATATGATAAATGTGGTACAGATTCACACACTAGATCTGCTTAATGATACGTTGGGAACCGCGTTCGATGCTAGGCAACGAAACATTCCTTCTAGTTGTTAGGTTCAAACATGACCAAGAATAGCTTCTGAGCTTATTCAAAATGAAATATAATGCATTTACAAACTGGTAGTTACTGTCGACTACCTAAATGATACGACCGTTCTAACGACAGTCAGGGGTGTAACAAAGGATGGCTGCGAAGAATGCAGTCAATTAATAACCAAGGCATCTGATTGCCATAACTACAGTCAGCAAAGACTTGAAAATTACCCCAAGTAGGGTTGAACAAAATAGCCTCAAAATGACTACGATCAGGTTCAGCAAAAAGGTAGGCATTGACGTTCCACGACGTTCACCAAGCTGCACCAGGGCTGACCAAAATGTCTGACCCCAAGGGTGTCTCACTCTAAACTGAAATAAATGACATCTAACTAATCTAGTTACATCCCTACCTAGAAAAATGGCTGACACTGAGTGGGGTTGATTCACAAACTACATTAAAACTACTATACCACCAGAAACTAGAACAAAGAAGGGGTGTGACAAAAACTCACGAAATGGAAGAGCTCTCACTCAGCTCTCTATTCCACAACAAGGGTTGTACAAAAATCTCTCTGGCTCTCTGGATCGGTATCCTCCTCATCAGGATTCCCATCTGGACTCCCCCAAAGACCAGGGTTCGATTTGTCCCTGTCGACATCTTCGTGGATATGCCTGGAAATGGCATTTTTGCTCCTTCCCTCTCGTTCATCGTTCTGGAAGTTCCACCATCATGCGGGTTCCTGTAGAAACGTCACCCCCCCATACCGGGATGGTATTAGCCCATGGTGACTGCTTCAACCATGGTGAAGAAAAGTCCAATCACGTGGGTAACGAAATAAGTTACGTGATTATTCATCCTCTCACTTCCAAAATTATAATGTCCGTCGTGACTATTATTGGCTTCAATTATAAAATACGACACAGCCTTAATCTTGCAGATGTGGATTATCATATGAGCTAACACTATTATATAATGCTGCACGTGCTAGTGACGCTACTTTTGTATCACGCAGCATCCGTGAATTATACAACGTTTCAAAGATGAAATTTCCACTTTGGCAAATTAAATATCTCATACAATTATAATCACACTTATTCAGGATAATTGTAACACTATTACCTGTATATTTCCACTAGGCATCTGCCCTCCACATACACGTGGGTAATATGTGATGTTACAGCAATGTTGTGCAATACACTATACTTGCCAATAATTATTTCCCAAGCTTCTTATTTAATTCACTGGACTTCATCGACAGTGGATATTAGTATTCGCTTGCTCGATGGCACCTTATAATCACTTTTAACGCTAAACAGCGGATATTCTTCTACGTCTCGTAGGACAAATGTAATTCCACGCCTACACAAGGCGGATTCTCAAGACGCAGTGCTCCGGTACTGGGTGTCTCTAGAAAGTAGGTCGTCAAAACGAAAACGTTGAGCGACTACTTACGTTCCTTTTTGCGTATCTGCAAGGGTATTACCTTACCTAAAGTAAAAATAAACATTCTCCAAAATGTTTTAATAATGCAGCATGACGAAATGGAATATTCTGTGTCTCGTAGGAAAGATAAAAATAATTAATAAGACCTCAGATAATAATTAGCAGTTTACACCAAAGTCAAAAGTGCGATTCACCGCTACTTCAAAGTATCGCGTGATCTCTCAGCTTCACGTGGCTTCCTGGGTGTGTTCAAAAGTACAACATCCCATCATAAATGCTCTGTCATAAAAAATATCACATGAACCATAGCTCAGCGGGTTCAATATACAGTACTAAGAAAAATTTAATTTCTTTGAAATGAATCTCCTTTGTTAAAATAATCTATGTTTATAAAGAAAATAATTAAACGGGTGTCGTGTAGAATTATGTGTGCTAATAGGGTGTCGCCATGAGAAAAAGTTTGGGAAGCTCTGCAATAGAGTGTGGGCCTTGGCCAACAAAGGCGTTGATGACGTTTCGGTAGAGTACTTTCCAACCTTAATGCAAAATTTGATAGTGTAACGTTGTTCTACAGAACGATCCATCACAACGTAACCTCAAAACGGGATTCGTAGGAACGCACACCCAGACTCTCCGGCAGCTCGGAAACAACTGCAACCGGGCGCGTTGAAACGCACTGCGGTGTACCGTCGCGTCAGGAAAAAATTACTTACGGTACGGACTCTGTATGCTGAACGTCTTTCCTTCATGTTTATTTCCTCTCCACTGCACACATTGCCTACCTGCCAGCGAACTGAGCAAGAGAGCACGCTGGAGTGGCCGTGTGTACAAACTGTCTAGTCCTATCAGTTGTACAAAACGAGAAGTTATCTTGCATAAAATTGCTGACGCTCTTTGTTATTATAAAAAACTATGAACTGCACACTAATTGCATATATTCACTCAGTGTAACTGCATACTGTTAATAGAGCAAACCATACACACATTTTGCTTATTTTTTGGTTATTGTTTCGTGGTCTATCGTCTATCCATAGCCATCCTACTGGAAGCTAATCGTCATCATGCATACTGAATACATTCCTGAATTTGTTCGCCCACACAAGCCAACAAGCTGAAAATGAACAATTCATACAAAGCAAATGCAAAAGAGCGTATAATAAATGTGTTTTAATTATCAGAGGGAAAATGAATGTCAAGAGAAATAACTAACTAACGGATCATAGCGTCGGCTGGTTCATTGAGAGGGAGTCGTTTGATGCATAGTTAAGTAAGTTGTACGACCTACATAGCTAGCAGTGATAAATTAAAAAGAGATCAGAAAGAACCCATAAGAACTGGTCTGGGAGTGGCGCCGCTACAGCGAATAATAGAGGTGTGTCAGCTAAGGTGGTTTGTACATGTCCTCAGGATGCCAAAATCACGCATCACTGGATCTGTTTATGGAGCACGACTGCAAGGCACCATACCGAGGGAAAACCTAGGAAAAAAATTAAATGAAGCCGTCAGGGGAGCAGTAGAAGCGAGAGGAATGTCGTGGAATCAGGTCAAACAGCTAAGAAGAGACAGGAAGACCTGCTATACAACACCCTTAAATACGCGAAAACCCGGTGGTAAGAAGACGTATTAAATAGTGGACCATCTTTATGTACGTGTGTTTAATAGGACTTGCATAAAATAATAATAAGAAAGTTTTTGGTCATACGTCCAATTCAATTACTGTAATATATGGGAAAATTTAGTATGGCTAGGTTTATTGATAAAGATTTAGGTGTCAGGCCAGTAGGAGAAGGGAAGGACTGTCACATTTATTTTTGCCTCCAGATTATCGCTACCTCCAAAGCTGGTGGTGCATATTTCTCAATCTTTTCCCTGTATTGATATTGAGGTCATTCGGGACAGTGATGTCAATCAAGTTCGTGTGATGGTTCGTTTTGTTAAAGTTATGTCCGGTCTATTGTGAGTTGTTTTATCAGTTTGAATAGCGCGATCCCAATAGAGCTTGTAATATTCGTTTGTGCCGGCCCCGTGGTGTTGGGGTAGCACGCCTACCTCTCACCCGGAGGCCAAATTGCTGGGCAGCGGTCGCTTGGTAGGCCTAGGCCCTTCACGGGCTGTAGTGCCAGGGGATATTACTAATATTCGTTTTCCAACACACTTTATGGAGAGTATTTGTAATAAGGCATCCTGTCGTTTATTATTATTATGGGACCAAACTTTCGAGTCACTCGACTTCCAAACCTCTAGCAGAGAAGTTGGTCACTCTTACAGAAATTATGGGAAGTAGGGGGTAAGGCGCGTCCAGACTCACAGCCTACTTTCCCGGTGACGTCACATACTAACCCGCAATACATTCAGGGGCAAAGCAGATATCTCCCGAACGCATAGTCGAATTTTGAAGAATGAGGTGTCGTTGAACTCGGGCTGACACCCCCTTTCCAATAGACAACATATTTCCACCCCAAAATAAAACCTACCCCTACTAGGGGGTGAAATTTTAATTTTTTAGAAAATCTCGCTTTCCAAGTGCGACATGTGGGTGTTTGAATGCTAATACGAAATTAAACGTTGTTGCACATAAAGCGCATGCGTACAGCAGATTGCCGCTATGAATTAGCATTTTTTGTTTGTTTTGTTTTTACACATGCGCACTTGGTGATTTTGTAAGAGGGCGGGCCTTTCAAACAATTAGTCTATTTATGGATGAGTTATGTTTTTTAAATTTAACCAAAAGATGGAAAACCCTAATAGGTATTGCACTTTTCATATCTCATGAACCAATAAGGCTAGGGACTTGTATGATGGGTCGTTGGACTTGGAATGACGCCCCCTTTTCGAATGTAATTTCAATTTTTGTCAAAAGGGCCCAACTGCACTTTTGCTAATATCTCGCGAACGAATAAGGCCAGGGACTTGTATGAGGGGTCGTTGGACTTGGAATGACGCCCCCTTTTTGAATGTATTTTTGAAATTTTTGTTAAAAGGACCTAACTACACTTTTGCTAATATCTCGCAAACCAATAACGCTAGAGACGTGTACGAGGGGTCATAGGACTCGGGCTAACGCCCCCTGTTTTGAATATATTTTTGAAATGTTGACAAAGGGCCTAACTATTCTTTTGTTGAAAAAAATTGAAAAAATAAAAATAAAGAAAATAGCATCCGGCCACGGTGGCCATGCCCCCTCGAAAAAATTCAAGGCTATTTCGATGGAACGAAAGGTCGTAATACTACGATTCGTTTTCCGATGTTCGATGGAATGGCTGGACGTGAAACAACGATTCGTTTTTCGATGTGGCTGGCCACGGTTGCCATTGCTTGCCAAAGCGTGAATCACTATTTCATAATTCATGGATCGCAGAGGCTTATGTGGTGGCCATGCTTGCCAATGCATTCATCGATATTTGATCAATCATGGATCGCAGAGGCTTATGCGGTGACCATGCTTGCCAATGCATTCATCGCTATTTGATGAATCATGGATCGTAGAGGCTTATACGGTGGCCATGCTTGACAATGCTTTCGTTGATATTTCATGAATCATGAATCGCAGAGGCTTATGCGGTTGTTCGATTAAGGGTGTGTGTAGGCTTTTTTTTAAACTTAACATGTAAACGGTGATGAGTAACATGACAAATGAGAATTCCATGATCAGATGAAGCGGGCTTTATATAAGACAAACAGAACTTGGTTATATGTTGGTTGAAGCGAGTAGAGAAAACAAACTTTCTGGGGGGGGGGGGGGGGGGAGACTAGCAGGATGAGGATGTTATTGAGCTAATTGCAATGCGCTGACCTGACTTGACTTGACAACAGGGCAATGGAAAACAATCTGACAACCATGGTTTGGGGTGCGAAATGCATGTGAACACGTGTGAAACAACATGTAAGCTAACAAGTTACATCCTTTTTGGTTCGTATGTGACAAAATGCACCTCACGCAGGTGTTGACCTTTAACGTTAGCTATACACGTGCACGATGATAGAATGCTCAAGTGTGTAAATCGCTGAGTCAGTAAAAAGTATCATGCACGTGTAGGAATGTTGTAACCTGCAGTATAGGCTGGATAAGTGGGGTTTGGGTAGGGGTTTGGGAGGAAAGAGAGAGAGTGAGAGGGAGAAAGAAAAGAGAGATGTGTTGCTCATAACACTTTAATCTTAGTTACAAGTCTCTAACCATTTGGAACTTGTATGTGGACCTGAGCACAGTACACACACACAGGGTTATAGGTGGTGTACAACATGAGTGAATAAATAAATAAATAAAGACATATGAATTCATAGAACATGTAATTTATTAATCCATGAATTAAAGGCTCAGCTATATCCTAGCCATTTTACATAGAGTTTATTTCCTTTTTGTTTCAACACTTTTTCCACAAGGTAATGTTTTGGAAACACTGTCTTGCAAAGTTCTTGGAGATAAAGCCTGCCTCTTATAGGTTGATGGTTGAGATACTCAAGTAAATAGGTGACTGGGCTGTCCAAGTTGACTTGACGAATTCGAAATAGTTCAGTCCCCAAATTTGGTGTGTAGCCCTTATCAAAGGCAGACTTAAATTTGCTCACACGAACATGGTCTCCGATGTTGAGGAGGTGACGTTTAGGGTCTGCTGTTTTTGTGGGGTTAAACAGTTTATCCAGTCGCGGAATATTTTTGGTCACAAGTCGTGGCTTGGTTCCAATGGTTCTGTGTTTGGTGTCATTGTAACGTGAGACTAGCTCAGGTAACAAGTCCAACCAGCGATATGAGCCTTGAGCGGTAATGGCTTTCCACATATGAGTTTTCAATGTTCGGTTAAACCGCTAGACCACACTGGCTTTGATATGCTGGACGTGGTTTAATGGTGAATATCCAAAGATTTGAGAAAACTAGAGAAATCCTTCCTGAAAAATTATTTTCCCAGGTCGGTTTTCAACAACTGGGGTTCATGTTCGGATAGTTGAATAATATGTTTAAAAGTTTGGTGACTAGCGGGCCAGACTTGCGAGGCACTGGTTCAACAAAGGCCATTTTGGAATACACATCAAAGACTGTCAATATATAGCCCACACCATGGTTAACGCTAGCATATGGAATCATTTCCACTAAATCGGCGTGCCAAAGTTCATCCACACCCCGTGAAATCACCTTGAGTCGCTGATAGTGATGTCTAGCTGGTCGATGAAACTCCTGAGCAATGCCCACCTTGATGGGTGAAGGCTTAAACAATAATTTTGGCATTTCGAAGTTCTTCTTCAATTTCTTGAATTTCCCAATCGTGACCGGTATGGCCGGCTCGACGTGAAGCATGCAACAGCTGTAGCCGCTGGACGAACTTACTGGGATTGTGCCAGTAGGTATCATCAACCGGGGGTTTTAATGGTTTAAATGTCACTCCGGAAGTGGACACTTTACGAGGAACACTTTGACTGGATGGAAAATTTTTCGCAATGATGGTTTTATATTTTTGAGATATATTGGCATTCACTTGTTGAGTGGGATCATACTGTCTTTTGTGGGCATGAGTATCGAATAAAATGGATTTATATTTGGCAAAGTCTTGTTGGGTATAATCATACGAAGAGGGGGTACAAGAGAAGAGCAGCTTTAACAGTCCTGGAGTTAATTTATAGTTGATTTTTTTTAAATGACAGTACTAGTACGAGCAAATTTAATCGTTGAATCACCAATTTTAAAACAATCATTCTCATAGCGAACACCATATGTGGTATATGTATTTCCAATAAATGGATCTGTAAGATAGGGTTCCAGTGTTGATCCGTAATATTTTATTAAAATGTTTTTGAGTTGAGCTTTATGTTGAGGTGTGGCCAAGAGTTGTGAAACGATCACATGATCGTTTCAATTGTCGAAACTTTTGGCGAATAGTTTTTTATTGCTCTAATAATATGCTTTTTCAATTGACTGTCTGATAACGCCATGGTGTCTTGACAAATGACATGAGAGGGAATGAGACAGTCCCTTAAATTGTAATAAAATGGTCAAACCCTAAGCGATAACGTCCTTGGTTGAGTTCACTTGGTTTGTCAATCACTAAACAGGCATGGCGTTGGGAATTCCAGCACTTGGCACACAATTTGGTAAACATTTGAAAGGTCATATCAGGATTCACATGTTCATTATAAATGTGACGACTATTCAGCTCATCCTGGCGAAATAAACAATGGCATTGGCATTGTCACGAATAAGTTGTTTACACATTTTGGAATATGTTTGTCCAAGATAGAAGCAATCGATATATTTGTGACGACCCATGCTGATATAGCTTTGAATGATGGCTTGTCGTTCAGTGGATACATAATCGAAAATCATGAGTGAATCAGGCTTTACCTCATCCGGGGCAATAACATTTTCTTGCATAGAAAATGTAAAATAGCCCATATTCTCTTTTTGTAATTCAGACATGACTTGATCCAAGTACACGTCGAGGGGTTGGTAGGGATATTTTACAAAAATATAAATATTTTGAAAACGCAGACCATTGGGCGCTGTGATGAGCGCGAGCAAAAGATTTGTCTCTCCACATCCTGAAGGTCCCACAATGATGCAACGAATGGAAGACGGAAAGAGTGAATCGTCACGTTGTTCACGTGATTTGGAATTGAGACGGGAAACCATGTCCCCCACGGGGAATTACTCTTGCTGCTTAATAATCTTCATATCAACTAATGCTTAGATAGGTGAGCAGGCTGTCTATGTACATGGAACCATGTCTTGTCATAGAAACAGTAGATCCTTACTACAGGTCGACGATGGATGTCTTTGGACGTGCGTTAATGGCTAAAGCTAGGTCTGTGCTCATACAGGGTCCGGCAGCATAACTTCCTTTTTTAAAAACGTAATAAAACCCATTGTATGAATCAGAAACTTTTATTTTATTTTATAATGTAGGCGCATACATAAAGTTTTGTTTTACTTAGTTTTGAAGATCAAATCAGGTAGGTGACGTCCCCCATTCTTTTTACACTGAGTAAACCGTTTTCTGGCGTTTGTCATGACTCTTGCCAGCATATCAGGCGTTATGTTGGCAATTTCTTCCTGGATGTTGGTCTTCAAATCTTGTAGCGTCTTTGGACAGTTTACATAAACACGGGATTTCAAAAACAACCATAGAAAAAATCACAAGGGGACAAATCAGAAGAGTGGGCCGGCCACTCCAAATCGCCCCTAAGTGAGATGAGGCCGAGGGACTCCAGTTCTTCGTCCTGTCACACTTCCAATTCGTCTGAACGTAGTGATCCACGTAATAATTGATTTCCGGTCCACGACAGGGGGCAACGGGGCTAAATTAAAGCGTCTCTCAAAGACACGCTGGGTTGCAATCACAGAACATCTGCTCGAAAAGTAGGCCTCCTCCCTGTTCCAACCCATTATGGCGACTGAACTGTGTCGGCACAAACCTTTATAGTACCACCTCACGAACGAGACCACTGGCGCTCCGCTACGACATCAACCGACTGAATGGTGCGCATTTAAAAAAAGGAAGTTATGCTGCCGAACCCTGTACATGATCCTCAACAAGAAACAGATCCAGCTAATAAACACTATGTGGATAGGTCTGTGGTGCCACGCACTAAACAGGGAGATTATGACTTTACGGGAAAGCGATTGACTCATGTGAAACATCATCAAGTATCTACGGATGTCACAACAAAAAAGTATGTGGATAACAAGGTGCACGAGTTATATGACAAAGTACCTCTGCTTATGGTGAATGGCTCTACGGCTAATCATCACCGCATTATTCACGTGGAAGCCCCACAAGAAGAGGATGATGTCTGCACCAAACGTTATGTGACTTATCAAATAGAAAGACTTTATAAATCTGTTCCATCTGTATTTTTAGTGTACCTAACAAATGAAAAACCTGTGAATGACAGGAACCATTTACCACCAGTCCATGACCATCACCTGACGTATGTGCTTTCTTCGGGTTTAAAACACTATCGATTAAAATGTGATGGAACTATTCATATGCAGAGGCGGTTTTAGAACAAGGGCACACGGTCACGTGCCCCACCATTAATAATCATTCTCCTTGGGTTGTAGTCGTCTTGATAATCCTTCCGTGGTAATGGCGCTTATGACGTGACCAAGCAGTTCAATCGGCTTGCTGTTCACTTTCCCCGACAGCAGGAGAATGGCACGTCACAACGAGGTGCTCTGCTGGGCACATGCCTGGTGTGACCAACACAGTGTAGCCACATGCTTCCTCTTCCTGGCCCTTTAACATCATCCCCTACTTTTACAGCGGGGAGAGGCGAGAGAGGGGCTATGGGAGTTTCCTAGACTTGGGGCACAAGACTCCTGTGACTAGCCGGCGATTCGGCCGTGAAAGTAGCGAGGGCGGGTTGGGGCAGGGAGGGTCGGAGAGGGGTGTTCAAGTGTACCGTTAGCAAGGAGTACCGATAGAGGGCAGACAAGTTCATAGGTAGCTTATTTACCAACCTTCAGCAATTTTCCACCAAAATAATATACGGAACATAGCGCCCGTTATTAATATGTACGGAGAAAAATCAACATGTATAATATGCATTGAGAGAGAAACGTAACATTATGACCGTAGGGTATGTACGTAAGCGAACTTGTATTATGTTATAACGTCAGGTCTGAGAAATTTATTTGTCAAACGTATGACGGTGCTTCTGTGATGAGTGGGCATAGGGGTCGAGTGCAGACGTTAATTAAGGAGAAATACCCAAACGCGAATTACATTCATTGTTACGCACATCAAGGTAATTTGATTCTCCAACACGCCACTTCATCTTGCTCCCAAAGCAGAATATTTTTTCAGGATTTGCCAGGGATAAGGCCATTTTTTTCAAGATCTCCAGAGAGAATGGATTGCTTGATTGAAGTGGTTCAAAAGAAAATAGGTTACGCCCCTCCGACAAGATGGTACTTTCAACATAGAACTGTCAACACTGTGTTCGAAAACAAAGAAAATCTTTTGAAATGTTTTGAGCACATTAGAGACTCAGAAGTTAATGACAGAGATCCCTCAAGTCAAGCTGCAGGATTTGTGCGTACATTGAAAGATCCCCAGTTTATATACTGGCTGACTTTCTTTCATAAAGTTATGCCACACGTAGCTATTTTCTTTGATTGTATTCAGCAAAGTGGTATTGATGCTGTTAAAGTCAGTGACTTTATAAAGCAGTTTTCTAAAGCGGTGACCAAAGTTCGCGAAGAATATGCGGAAAGTGAAGTGTCCTTTAGTGAGCCCGCGAGCAAAAGACTTTGTGTTGAACAAGGAAGTAGTAAGAGTAATCGTCTGGCCGTAATAGAAGTGTGTGATACTATTGTTAGTAGCATTAATGACAGGTTTCAGTTTTCGGATCACCTGTGTGCTTCAAAATTATTTCTAGTTGAAAAGTTTCCATACTATTCCATTGAATTTCCAGAGAGGGATTTCCAGACAGCCGTTACATTGTTCCGTGCAATAAATGGTCCGAAACTGAGAACTGAATTGGAGGTATTGTACTGTCGTGAAGATTTGCGTAATGCTTCCGGTGCGGCACCACTTCTGCAGTTCTTTTATAACAATAATATGTTGCGCACATTTTCAGAGTGTGTGATACCTTTAAAAATCATTGTTACTATCCCAATGACGACTGTAGAGACCGAAAGGTCATTCTCTACTTTGAAGAGGATAAAATCTTTCCTGAGAAATTCTATGGGGGCTGATAGACTGTCTGCACTTGCAATGTTGTCGATGGAGAAGAGGATGATAAACAGTATCCCAGAATTCAACACACGCGTGATAGAGGAGTTTGCTGCTGCTAAAAATAGAAGGATCGAACTATTCTACAAGAAGTGAACGATCAGGTAAGCTTTTTCTTACTTGGAATAACTCTGATTTTGTTTCATTTTTTTTCTTTTTTCGTGGTAATCAATCCCGTGTACCCTAGCCAACTTATTGTGTGTGTTAATTACTTAGTAACCTGCGTTATTTTCTGTTTATTTGACCGGGTTTGTACTTAATTATCTGTGCCTACAATTGGGAAAGGAAGGCATGATGAGGATGACGCTCATAATCAAATCACTCAACTGTGGTTTCATAGTTCACTCATGGTACGGATTAGGGGGCAGATGACCTCGTAGTTCCTCTCCCTTAAAACAACAATAACTAACATCGAGAATTATGGTAATGTGTTTTAGCAAAACTGATACCTGCTGTGCCCCACCCTTATCAAAGCCCGCGAGCCGCCTCTGTTCATATGAAACAATCCATGCCCGAGGAAACCATTTACATGTAGACATAAACGGCCATAGGATGTTGGTCCATAACCATCAAACGGTAAATGTAGGTGATGAATTATCATTTCATCTCATGCTCACATGGGATGAAAAGCAAGCAGGAAAAAGCATAAACGATTTCCCACTTTATGTGGAACTTGAATATACAGCCAGGAAATAAGGGTAACACGTTAGTTGTGACTTAAACTTTGTTGTGAAAGGTTGTTGGTCATCATCATGGTGAAACAAGGATATGTGGTGAAAAGACTAAAAAAAAAGACCTTATCTTTGCCAAAGCATGAGGTTAAGGCGTTAGTGGACAAGCCCTTGCGAATGAAAAAAATTAAAAATTATGTGTTGACCATAAGGAAAGCCCTTCGAGCAGCACAGAGACGTGTTATTCCAAAACGTCAGCAACAGGTTTCAAAACAAGGTCGAGTGATCCCTGTCCCCAAACGAGCAGGATTTTACCTTCTTTATTCGCTGGTCTGGCTGCTCTGGGTTCACTTTTGGGCGGTGCCAGTGCGGTGGCTAAAACCATTAAAGCTGCACAGCAGGGTAAGCAAGAATTTAAAGAAAGTGAGCGACACCATGAAACGTTGGAAGCCATTGCTTTGGGGGCTAGAAACGCCAATTTAAAGCCAGCCTTTTATCAACAAAGCTTTGGGATTTTCCCATCTCCAAATTTTTTAAAAATAACCACAACCATAGCAAGACATGCCCTAAGCCATGAAGAAGTTATAAGCTATTCAAAACAACTCAAGCTTTCTCATTTTCGAGGTGTGTATATGCGGAATCAATTACCAAGACGACCCTGGAAACAGGAATGCGCAGTTTTAAATCTAGATGAGAGTACAGGACCAGGAACGCATTATGTAGCCTATGTGAAAGAGGGATCCATGATATGGTACTTTGACAGTTTTGGAAATCTACCCCCGCCCATGGAACTAGTCACCTATTTTGGAAACAGGACCAAGATATATTATAATGTGAAACGTGAGCAAACGTTTAACAGCCAAGAGTGTGGGCGTTTGTGTTTAATGTTTTATATAAGACACAGCATAAGCAAAAACGCCAACAGTATGTCGGCAGAAAGTAAGACGTTTATACTGCATGGACGTGGACCTGAAGTCAGCCTAGACTTTTACCCGCCTATTGAATTGAGTGAAATACCTTATGGTTTGGGACTTGTTTCTCTTGAAACGTACAATAGAATATACAACATACGTAAAGATGTAAACAAAAGTTTTACTATAATGATTCTGTGCTCACCCTGAACCCTGGTGGATATGCAATAGATGATATTTAAGAGCACATTTATGTGGTGCTAATCAACGAATATGGTTTAAAGTCATTTCTTGATGGGACACACAAGTTTGATCTTACAGGAAATACCAACACTCATCGCTGTAGTATTTTCTCTACGTTTAAGATTGACTTTGAATCTAAACCCGATCCCATTGACCCTCTACTAGGATTTAAACCACGCGTGTTGGAGCCCAACAAAAAACATGATTCAGACTATGAAGTGAAACTGATTGAGGACCATCACGTGTCGGTGACGTGTAATATTATTAGCCAAGTGTATACCAATCAAGAACCATCGCATTCGCTTTATGACTTTATTGTGACATCGCCCAATGGCTATATTATTCGTGAAAACCCTCCAGTAGTGCTCTTTCATTGTGTGGCTGTTAATCCTATTAGTAATATAACGTTAAGACTGGTCAATAGAGATCAACAACTCATTCAACTAGATTCTAATAATAATAATAATAATAATAGGCTATCACTCGTTCTCGAGTAAGATTGTCTTCTAAAGGTGAGTTCTTAGATGACTATATAGTCCAATCCTGGAAACACAAACTCGCCCACAGTAGCGACACACGTTGTTCGGAGCAACCACTGGCTCTTGTGGGTTGATCTTCCTATAAACCTCACGCTCTTTCCTCGCATTGTACTTCTCAGTCTCACGGCTTCGTCGATGTTGTTCGAAACATAGTGGACCTTGGTGGACGAAGCGACGCCATACCTGACAATTTGATGCTGTAGTCTCCCATTTATCCGTGTTGATTTGACATTTGTTTAAATTGTATTTTAGGACGTCTTTGAAGCGTTTCCGTTGCCCTCCTTGCTTTCTCTGTCCAATCCGCAACTGGCAGTACATGATTTGTTTTGGAAGACGACGTTCAGGCATGCGAACAACATGTCCTGCCCATCGAAACTGATGCTTTAATATCATAGCCTCAATGCTGGTAGTATTCGCTTCCTCCAAGACACTGATGTTGGTGCGTCGGTCCTGCCACTTAACTCCAAGAATTCTCCTGATGCAACGCTGATGGTACTTTTCCAAACACTTTAAGTGCCTTCTGTAGGTAGTCCAGGTTTCGCAACCATAGCGCAGAGAAGGTATTACAACAGCTTGGTACACATGCAATTTGGTTGGAGTACTGATGTCATGGTTGTCAAACACCCTTTTTCGTAGACGCCCAAACGCTGCACTGGCACATTTAAGGCGATATTGGATTTCAGCATCAATGTTAGCATTTGCTGAGAGATGACTGCCCAGGTAAGGGAAGTGTTCAATGTATTTTAAGTTGTCCCCGTTGATCATAATGGGAAAACCAGCAGCATTACAGTTGGACGTAGCAGGTTGATGGATAATTTGCGTTTTACTGGTGTTTATTTCCAGACCTATGCACTTATACGCGTCATTAAAAGCATTCAGAGCAGCCTCAAGATCGTCTAGCGAGTTTGCCAATATAACATTGTCGTCAGCATATTGGAGTTCGAGAACGGAACCTGTCGATACCTTTGTCTTTGCTCGCAGTCTGCTAAGATTGAATAATCCTCCGTCAGTCCTGTATTCAATATCTACACCATGCGGAACTTTTTCTTTGATCAGGTGAAGCATAGCGCCAACAAAAATTGAGAATAATGTTGGGGCGATCACACATCCTTGTTTGACACCTGTTGTGATCTTAAAGGGTTCTCCAGGCCCATTGCTGTTAAGAACTGAGCCCTTCATATTATCGTGGAGTATTCTAATGATCTGAATGAATTTTGGAGGACATCCAATTCGAGCTAGGATTTTCCAAAGAGCTTCTCTATTGACTGAATCGAAAGCCTTGACGATATCAATGAAGACCATATAAAGAGGGCGATCTTGTTCCCTACATTTTTCTTGCATCTGTCTAGCACAGAAAATCACATCAGTTGTTCCTCGATTGGGTCTAAATCCACATTGGGTTTCAGGTAGTGATTCTTCAGCCAAAGGTTTAAGACGATTGGACAGGATTCTGGCAAGAATTTTTCCAGCTACAGAAAGCAGGGATATTCCACGATAGTTGCCACATTGAGCTCTGTTACCCTTTTTAAAGATTACTACTATCAAGGCATCCCTGAGATCATCTGGGATCGTTTCTGTTTTCCATATCTTGTCAACGAGCTTGTGAGTGTGGTGAACTAGTACAGTGCCCCCATCTTTAAATAGTTCAGCTGGAATCCCATCTATGCCTGCTGCCTTATTATTCTTGAGTTGATTAATAGCAGTTTCAACTTCTAGTAGGGAGGGACCTTCATCAAGCTGAGTTTGTACTGGTCTCTGAGGAATTTTGCTTAAAATGTTATCACTGACGTGGGTATCCCTGTTCAGTAGTCCGTCAAAATGTTCCCTCCAGCGGGAGTTGATTGAACAAGTGTCTCGGAGAAGTTCAGTATCATCTTTTGATTTTAGAGGATTTACGGTGTGACGGGATGGTCCATAGACTACTTTTGTTGCACTGAAGAAAGCATGTGTATTGTTGGTCTCAGCTAGATACTCCATTTCATGTGATTTAGATACCCACCAAAGGTTTTTCATGGCTCGAGTTCTCTTTTGGACTTCAGCCTTGGCATCTAGATAAAGTTGTTTTTTGGATGCAGATTTAGGGTTATTTTTCCATGCATTGAGCGCTTTCCTCTTCTCATCTATAAGAAATTGAATTTCTTGGTCATTCTCATCAAACCAGTCTTGATGCTTTTTCTCAGCAAATCCAGCTGACTCTTCGCAGGCTGAGAGTACTGCTGACTTGAACATTTGCCAGTGTTCTTCTATATTTTCTGGATAATCATCAGGCAGCCTTTCACCAAGTAGTTTATGTAACTTTGATTTAACATTATCATCTTTAAGAAGTTCGGTATTGACCTTACGTCTTACGAGCTTTCCCTGCTTTCTACATTTCTGGGGAATTCGCAGAGCCATAACAGATCGGATCAGTCTGTGATCAGTCCAACAGTCATCAGCACTTGTCAGAGCTCTTGTGATGAGTACATCACGCTGATCTCGGGCACGCACTATCACATAATCAATTAGGTGCCAATGTTTTGATCTTGGATGTTGCCATGATGTCTTAAATTTGTCCTTCTGTCGGAAGAGTGTATTTGTAATGACAAGGTTATATTCAGAACATTTAGTTAGGAGAAGAGTCCCATTATGATTGCTGTTACCAACACCTTCCTTCCCAATTACACCTGTCCACAGTGTTGAGTCCCTACCAACACGGGCATTGAAATCCCCGAGGAGAATGATCTTATCAGACTGTGGTATATTTTTCAGAAGCTCATCGAGTTGGGAGTAGAATTCTTCCTTTTGGTCCTCTTCAGAGGTGAGAGTTGGAGCATATGCGCTTATTATAGTTGCTCTTTGATGATTACTGAGCTTGAGGCGTAGGGTCATAAGCCTTTCATTTACACCAAATGGAAGCTCATCAAGATGATCAATGAGTTCATTCTTAATGGCAAAACCAACTCCATGAATACGTGGTTCATTAGCCTCTTTCCCCTTCCGAAAGAAGGTGTAGCCTCCTCCATGTTCCTTCAATTGTCCTTCATTTGCGAGTCTCGTTTCACTGAGTGCAGCAATATCAATGCTAAACCTCCTCAGATTCTACCACACCAGTGACTTACAAGTTGGTTCTAAAGCCGCTATGAAGCTGGTGTATAAAGTATCAACACCGTCTAGGAATGGTGTTAGTTGTTTGCCAGGTGAATACACGTTCACACCTAAGAACAAGCAGATTTTACAGCATCTGAATTACCACATCAACCTCCATGATGAATTCTATCCTAGAAGTGGTAAACAACATCAAGGAGCAACCAGGGGTGGTAAGAATTGACCCCCATTCCTATCAAGCGCAAACACCTGGACTCAATAACAATGATGAAATTCAATTTGTTATCAACAGACAAGATATTTACCCCCTACCGAGTGAAAGTGTTATTCAGATTGAAGGTCGACTCACTAAAGCCGATAGCTCTACACCAACGACATCCAAGTTAGCCAACAATGCTTTTGCCTTTCTGTTTTCTGAGGTGCGCTATGTGATTAACGATATTGTGGTGGATAGCACTAGAAATGTGGGTATTTCAAGTGTCATGAAACTATACCCCCTCTTATAGTGAGGAAGAAAGTAAAACACTTTGCATGGCAGGTTGGTCCCCTGACTCGACCAATGAATGGATGGTGCACACCGATGGCACCTTTACTGGATGTTTTCCTCCTAAACACATTTTAGGCTTTGCTGAAGATAACCAGCGTATTGTGGTTAACGTAAGGCAAGTGTTTTATCTGGTTAGAGACAGGAGTGATAATAATGCACTCAAGGGAGCTCAAGATGCACCCAGAGATTCAAAAATTCATCTACAACGAATGCTATGGAAAGTACCCCCACGTGACCCTTGCCGATAGCAAAAATCTGGACATGCTCAAGATTGTGGAAACAGATATGCCATTACCCATGGAATTTAGAAGCTGGGCGATTCATGAGTATCCCCTATTACCCACCCCCAACACACATAGTTGGTCTGTAAAAAAGTACGCTGTACAGAGAGACCTCTCTACGTGAGCGTGGGTTTTCAAACCAACGCAAGTATCAACAAACCAAAGAAGCTACACAATTTGATCATCTGCAATTGAGAAATGCACGTCTTTTCCTCAACGGAGCTGTTTTTTCCTATAAAGGACTAGATTTGGATTTTTCAAAAAAAAGTTTGGTCCCTTGTACGACTTGTTCTTTTTACATTTAGATGCAGTGGCGTACCGACGGGGGGGGGGGTTAGAGTTTAACTCCCCCCCCCCCAGAGACATTAGTTTACATGACTCCTTATATTGTCCCATCTATCACCTGGAAAATTTTTTGAATTGCTGCCAGTGAGGCTTCTTTAGGCTACTCCTTTGTAAAATATTTTAATGTGAACACGTTCTTCACGTGGTAAATGACCTCCACTCAACTCGCAACGAGACTTCTCCAGCTTTGGCGCTAGCTACTGGTTATGGCCTGGGGTAAACACCCTTAAACTACATGTTAAACGAGCAAGAGGGGCAGATGACCTCGCTGTTCTTCCACTTAAAGCAATAATAACTACACAAGGCGAAATATCAAAATTGTCGTTTTACTGTTAAAGTGTGCGATTGGTAACTATCGTAACGCAGCTTCGTGCTGCTTTAACCGTGCATATCTGTGAACTATCAGATCGTGAGTCATACTTTTTTCCGAGTTTATTTGTAAAGCGTAATGGATCGATTTATTATTAAAAAACCAAGAGTAGATGTTACATGCAACACTGCCATTGCAAGTAGTTCATCTTTAAGAATTGAAAATGAACTTGAAGAATTATCGGCTACTACCAAGCCGGCTACCGACCAAATACATCGAACAGACTTAGGAGGTTATGCTGGCCAACAGGTGTGTTTACAATATGATTCATGATAATCGCTATTTCTGTAACTGATTTGCATTTCGATGCTTTACCTATTATGTTATACCGGTATTTGTATGGCCTTGGCCTACGTATGTGCCGGTACATGTTAATTATTTCAATGTTGTGATTTACTTTTTTCTTTAGATTGATGATTATCTGAAAAATGAACTGTTGGAAAATGCCTGGACACCAGGAAGCAGTTTTAATTTCCCTTTATCGGGACCAAGGAATCTGAAATTTCAGTTGAACTGGTTATCAGAGTGGAAATGGCTAGTTTATTCTCCTTCAAAGGACGGAGCCTTTTGTAAATATTGTTCGTTGTTTTGCACCGTTGTTGGGAAACAATCTTCATCGCCAGGTAAACTAGTAAAATTTCCTTACATGAACTGGAAAAATGCGGAGGAGGATTTCAAAAAACACCAAGTATCATATGGCATGTACGGAAAAGGCTGCGAACTTTCTCGCCATATACAAAGGTACAAAACCTGCTGTTGGCGTAAGCTTGGATAGGGGTGTTCAATCCAACATATTATGCAACACGGAGAAACTCATACCAGTAATTAAATCTGTGATTTTCCTTGCTCGAATGGGCATTGCTTTCCGTGGTCACGGGGATTCGGGACCTGTAAATTTAGATGAGCCTCTCAAGAAAGGGGAGGGAAGTTTCCGGTCTCTTCTCAATTTTCGAGCAGAAGCTAAAGGAACATTTGATGACAGCATCCTTAAATGCAACATACGTTAGCCCACGGATTCAGAATGAAATTATTTCATCTTTGAATGGCATCATATTGAAAAGGTTAGTCGATCAGGTGAAAAAAGCTAAATACTTTTCTGTTCTTGCTGACGAGACTACAGACATCAGCGGTGTGCAGCAAATGTCACTATGTGTCCGTTTCGTTCAAGATAATTCCGTACATGAGGAGTTTCTGCAATTTATTGCTATCAATGATGCTTCTGGGTTAGGCCTTGCGAATAGCATATTGTCTGGTTTGAAAAGTGTGGGACTGGATGCAGAATATCTCGTAGGCCAAGGTTATGATGGAGCTAGTGCCATGAGTGGATCCTACAGAGGTGCTCAGGTCATTGTACGAAAACAGTTTCCCAAAGCCCAGTATGTTCACTGTAGTGCTCACTGTTTAAACCTGGCCATTTCTGAAGGGTGTTGTGTTGCAGAGATTAGGAACTGTATGGGTACAATTGAAAGAGCTTATGCCTTTTTAGTACTTCACCAAAGAGGTAGGCTGTGTTGACAAATGAAGTTAAAAGTATGGAAGAGAAACCCCGAGTGAGTAAACTCAAGAAGTTATGTGCAACGAGATGGATTGAAAAGCACGAGTCTGTTCGTTCATTCATTGAACTTCTGAAACCGTTATTGTTGGCATTAGAAAAAATAACAGCATGGGTTGATAAGAAGGAAGCTACAGATGCGCAACTTCTTCTGTGCGCTATCAGCAAATTTGAGTTATTGATAAGTGTATTTGTCATTCATGAAGCATTTCAAATCACACTTCCTCTCAGCAAATACCTTCAAACTGAAAATTTGGATCTCAGTCAAGCAATCAACGCCTCCATGAATGTTAAGAGGTCTCTTGAAGAAATGAGGGCAGATGCAGACGCAAGGTTTTTGTGTGCATATAATTCGGTTTTAGAGTTCTGCAAAGAATTTGGAGTGCCTGTAGTTCAGCCTCGAACTGTTGTTCGACAAACGATGAGGAACAACGTTTCATCTAACGATCCGGAAGAATAGTATAGGCGGGTTATTTTCATCCCATTTCTTGAAGAAACTATTTCATCACTTGATGATAAATTTATCTCCCATAAAGAAACTCTTCAGCCATTGCAAACGCTAGTTACCACAACTGAAGACGAACTATCCAATCAAAGCATAGCTGAAGTAGAAAATGTAGCTGAATTTTATGGACTTCCCCTTAATATTAGAGGCGAGCTACTTCTCTGGAAACAAACTCTGAAATCTATTGAAAAGAAGCCCAAGAGTGCTATAGATGCTTTGTCAATATGCAATAAGAACATGTTTCCAGTTGTGTATAACCTGCTTGTCATCATGGCTACCTTACCTGTCACAACCTGCTCGTGTGAAAGATCGTTGAAGAACTATTTAAGGAATTCAACTAGTGAAGAACGCCTTAATGGATTAGCTTTGATGTTCAATCATGATACTGTTGATGTTTCAATTGAGGAAGTACTGAATGACTTGTCTGTCAAACCTAGAAGGCTTGATATACGATTGAAGTAGACTTGTCTAAGTCCTTCAACAAATTCCAGGGCAAATATCTACTTAATCAGATTCTTTGGTTTAGCTCGATTGACAATTTAGACATTTCTTTTTGTCCGTTTGTATCTAGTGCAATATCTATATTGGCCTAAACTCTTTTCCGTATTTTTTATTAATCTTTTATGTTTTCAATTGTGTTAGTAATATTGTTAAAGTGCTGAAAAATATAGTTAAAATAGTTTTCATGCAAAGAGAATCATCATATATATATTCTTTCATTAGTATAGATCCCTCCTGTGGCGCTCACAAGCGACCGACCGTGCCAAATGAGCATTCAAATGAAAGAGAATAGACATTAGCAGTGACGAATTGCACTCTAATTTCATAAATATCAATATTTAAAAAAATATGACTTTAAAAAATGTACGAAGTGTGAGGTTTGTCGATACTGTTGCTGTAGGAAAATATGCTCCGTAATTGCTGCCCAGTTCACATTTTGGACGCTGTGACGCCTGTTTCGTGTCATTTTAACATTATGAGGTCTTTCCTTTATCATTTTGCATGGATTTCAGAAACATTAAGTCAAAGAAATGTGTACTCAAATCGTATAATTTCAAAAATATCGAATAACTGGTGAGTGTTACAGCTAAGATAAATCAATGGACTCAGCACACAAATGACATTAGCAGTGACGAATTCCATTCTAATTTCATAAATATCAATTTTTGTTAGAAGTGTGCGATTTGCAAGTACTGGAGCTCTAACATGCTGCAATTAATTCTCTCGTTATAAACCTATCGGGGAAGGGTGATTTATGAACATGCGAGATTTCTCGCTTGGGTCCGGTCGTGTTTATTTAACTGAGATGTTGCTTTTTATGAATTATATTGGAATTATCATTTTTATTATAAGACATTACTATGAATGAAACCCCCCAGAAGGAAATCCTGCGTACGCCACTGTTTAGATGGTCGTATTATCAAAAAGAAAACTGTCTCATGTTGTCACCCCAAGCTTTTAAGACAAGGGCGACACTGATTGTCTTTCACTGTTCCTACTTGGAAGAGTCTGTCAAGCAATCCAATATCGACATTCGACTAGATTTTGAAATGCATGACAATGTTCCAGCCAATACCACGGCCTACTGTTTGATCATTCATCACAAACAAGTCAACTATTATCCACTGTCAAACCGAGTGACGAGTGTATAAATAACAGGTCAACCCATGTCAAGCCGCTCAGTCATGTCTTGCTTTAAAGCCTCAACAGGTGTTACACCCATGACTTTAAAATCTGAGGAACAACGTTTCAAGACCTTTGCAACGTGGCCTGTGCCTTTCATAAACTCTCAAGCCTTGGCAGCCGCTGGTTTCCATTATTTAAAAACAAGAGATGAAGTAAAACATGCCTTTTGTTCCATCACCATAGACCAATGGGAAGAAAGTGATGAACCTATGCAAGAACATCATCGCTGGTCACCAGCCTGTCCCTACCTGAGTAGAATGGAGGTGGATAATATAGCCAGTCTTTCAAGCTCGCCCTCTCTAGTGCCTCTGAGTGATGAAAAAACAAGTTACGATACATGCGGACTGTATGGTGTCAACGGTGCTTCGGTGAGCAGTTCACAGTCGAAAACACCCAGTTTAGAGACACTGGGACATCATCGGTGTTATGGACGTTATAAACACAAAAGACTGTATTATTGTATGAGTTGGTATCGCCCCTATCCCAAAATGACAAAACCGTGTAAAACTTGTTATACCAATAAAATAATGTAATAAAAAAAAGGTTGCTGTTGTTGTCATATTTCTCATGTCCCCTGTCATATCCTAACCTCAATTTGTTTACTAGAATGGGAATGCAAGTCAATGCCATGGGTACACCTTACTCGCGGATAATCAGTTAGTGATTAGTTGGACTTGGTTCAGACAAGCATCAACATGTTGAGTACACTGATTGTGGATTGCCAAGGGTTTAACATTGGAGATTTTAAAAAATATAGAGGTCGCCATTATTGTTTGTTCTACCTTTTGGATATCACTCAAAACCGTTGTGACTTTAATTAGTCTTTCTATGAAACTTTAACATTTTGTTTTTAGTTAGCTCAGAATAAAAATGGAAATAATGACGCTTAATTGATTAAATAATTAATAATGTGAAAATATGCGATATTCATTTTGTAGCAGAAGGTTTATCACCCAAATTTTAAAAAAAACTCCAGAAATCCCTATAAACACGGGAGATATCAGGGAAACGGTGAAGGTCAGAACAAAACAAGAACCAATTTTGAAAAAATTGATAAAAATAATTATCATTTGAATTTTGAAATTTTTTAACTTTGCTTCTAATAGCAAGGTGTGATTGTTTCCTTGGATATGTATATCATTGTTGTACAAGATTTGTGGCAGGCACAGTTATAATATTAAAATCGTTATTGTTGTGGCTCCTTGAGCTGTATGTGCCCCATTAAACCACCCTATGATTTTGATTTGTTGTGTGAGAAAGACTGTAAACAAACTAAATGGAATTTTCGATGTGAAATGCCATGTCCTGTGGTTCAGATTCCACGTAAAACGGAGGTCCCGTGGCTTATGATCGCGAGATTAATGGTGACGTTAAACTACAAGCTTCCTTTTTAAACTAAATGGATTGAAAATCATTTGCAACTAGACTGGAATCAAGGAACCATTTCATATAAGCACCTGGACATGACAATGAAAGCCCATTTGTCCTCTGCCCATGTGATATTTGTGAAAGGTAATGAAAAACGCCAATGGTTACAAACATTTTTAGCACCTTACTGTCAATGTATTGATCTCATGGCCTTGGGATGTCCCTCGATGCAAACACTCATGGACCGCTGTCTTTGTGGCAACATTACCCATAAAGCCTTGACCCAAGTGTGGCATCTCTTTCATTGGTTAACCACCAATGCCTGCTGGGAGTTGTTGAATAAAATTAAAACTCAAGGTTTACACGTGGATGACATCAGTGGGATTTCTACAAGCGACGTGTAAACATCAACGTATTACCATGGAGAGAGGAGATGCTACTGATAAAGCGATTGGGAAATTCTTTGTGTGCAAAAAGAAACTAGACAGTTTTACCAAAGAGGAATTATTGGCGCTCCCTAAGTCATTCATTTATTATGTGGCAGCCAATGCTGTGAAAGAAATCTGGCAACATGTACCAAAATCATGGACTCAAGATCCTGTGTTGAGTGAATTGCAACCATGTACGGATTACGATCACCATAAGCAAGTGGCCATGGCAAAAATACCCTCTATGCGACAGTGTGCTACTTGCCAGCTAGTGAAACTGTATCACGGTCATAAAAGTCAATGTAAAGACTTTGTTTCCTCATTCCACGGGTGTGATGGCGAGAAAAAACAACAACAACAACAAACGTCGTCCACAG
The DNA here is from genome assembly GCA_946902985.2 of Meconema thalassinum. Lineage (NCBI taxonomy): Eukaryota > Metazoa > Arthropoda > Insecta > Orthoptera > Tettigoniidae > Meconema > Meconema thalassinum. Next base: position 567,404,004 of record OX336391.1, on the reverse strand, counting down.
AGGAGGAGGAGGAAGATCAAACCTTTTCACCATCAATGGAAAAGGATATATCAAACTTGTACTGGCAATGGCCTCATTAACAAAGTCATTCAATACTTGCCTTTCGAAATTCATCTATCTGATTACCGGTTTTGTGGACCTGGAACTCGCCTTGAAGAACGTTTGCAGCGCGGTGATGTACCCATTAAACTTTTGGATCAAGCAATCAAAGAACATGACCTTTCTTATTGCCATAGTCATCCTGTTTTAAGACATGTGGCGGATCAAGTGTTGTTGAAAGAAGCTAAACAACGTTTGGCATCCTGTGATGCTTCAGTGGGAGAGAGGTTGGTAGCCTTGATTGTGATGTGTGTTATGAAAGGAATGTTATTGATGTGTGGACATGAACATTGAGGAATTGAGGATTGAGGAATTGAAATTTCTTTGTATTCTATTTTTTGTAAAGCGCTATTGGCTATAAAATAAAAACAAGTTTTCCCAGAGCATGATGTTCTTTTAATTTTAAAAAATGTTAATGGGTATTTGCTGATGTTTTCATTTTCACATTTCACACACATTTGTTATTTGTCATTTACCAATTTTCACTTTTAAAAATGTTAGTTTTTTAATTTCATGATATGGAAACATGGATTTTCCATTTTGTTGTTAACACATTTGTCAATTTCCACTTCGCATTTTTGAATGCCTGTTTAAAGTTTTTGAAATTTGTTGATATGGAAAAATGAATTTTCCGTTTTTGTTGGTTACACATTTTTTAATTTTGTATATGTTGAAAGATGATATTTCCAAAACAAATTTTTCATTTTACTTTTTTGTAAATGGTATTAATGTGAGTGCTTGACCATGACAGCAATGCATGATACTTTCAAACATGTTACTTCTCATTACAAACATTAACTGTATTACGCTCCAAAAACCTTAGCGGTTGGCTAGCAGTTGGCAAGGCATCAGGAATTTTTTAATATCCAGGGATTCATTCTTGTGGCTTGAAGAATGAGTGTATGTTACATGTTCATTATCACTCTATCCTCATGACAATACACAGGTATCACACAAGCATCAACTACAAAGACCTACACTCAGCCTCTTCAGAGGTGACACAATCATCATCACCATCATTATTAATCATTAAGAGTAACGTAGAGTTATCTCTATAGTGTAGCAGTTGGCATGGTTACCTTCTACCCCAAAGCTTCTGGGTTTCATTCCCAGCTTTGCTACAATTTTTTTTAAAGTAATATTAGAATTAAAGCAAAGGTCTACTCAGCCTCTAGTAGTAATCAAGCTGAGAGCTGGACCGTAAAAAGTATCCAGGTAAGTGTATCAAAAAATAAGCCACCAACCTAAGACATTAACCTAAGCCACTAAACTAAGTCATTATATAATATTAACATAAACCACCAAAAAGTAAATAAGCCACCAGCCTATGCCACCACCATAAGCCATCAACATAAGCCACCCACATAAGCCGCCCATATAAGCTACTCACATAAGTCATCAACATAAGCCACCAACATAAGCTACAACCATAAGCCACCAACATAAGCCACCAACATATACCACCCCCATAAGCCACCTACATAAGCCATCAACATAATCCATCAACCTAAGCCACCAACCTAAGACATTAACCTAAGCCATTAACATAAACCATCAACATATGCCACCAACATAAACCATCAACATAAGCCACCACCATAAGCCACCACCATAAGACACCACCATAAGCCACCAACATAAACCATCCACATAAGCCACCAACATAAGCCACCCACATAAGCCACCCACATAAGCCACCAACATCATCCTGCATAAAACATCAACACAACATCATTCTTTCACCACAAGTGTTCAAACCTTTGTCATAGGCGGATCAACTATACAAATTAGTGGCTACTATGGAATATACTATAACCAATAAAGGTAAACCACGTGCCCTGTATCATGGCTACTCTTATAACTATAAACGAGTAAATGTGAATGGCATCATATTTTGGCAGTGCTCAAAACAAAGAACAACAAAATGTCTAGGTCATCTAAAAAGTAAACATGGTGAGGTCTTAAGTGTGGGTACTCATCAATGTGGTATACCAAATGAAACACCGCTGGTGTTAACAAAACATGATCAAAAGGACAAGTAAAAGCAAGCGCAACAAAAACATAGTGACCTCTCCTCTAAAAGTTGTGTTTAAACCCTCTTCCAAGCCATCTGTAAAGCAAACAACACTATCAAAAGTCACGCAAACTCTACAAGAGGTAAAACTCAGCTATAAAACCATCTACAAGAGGTGTTCATGGAAAAACATCAAAACGGAGTACATAGTCATAGTGATCATAGTTATAATAATGATGATGACAATGATGATATAAAAGAAGAGTATCAAGTGTTGACACCTATAAAACCATTGCGGTTTTTAACCACCTCAGTTCATGCGCCCCACCCCGTGGAAAACTCATTTACCGCAAGTCATGGGTTTAAAAAGAACTAGACGTATAACCACCTAGGGTAAGGAAAAAATGTTGTATGTAGGTAACGATTGTAAAAAGTAATTTAATGAAATAAGAAAATATAGTGTGTATGAGTATGCTCTGTTTTTTGTTTTTTTGTTTTCCTTACTTGTTATCCCCACGTTTTAACGATATCAATGTTCCACAATTCCAATTTCCCATTCACACCCTGTCAATGCCATGTCTTGTGGCTCGGCGATCATCCTTGCAATCGTTTTTTTTTTCAATCATCACAGTCATGTCTTCACCAAGCACGAGTTGAATCATCGCATACAACTCTGCGATCCATGAATCGTGAATTATCAATGAATGCATTGGTAAGCATGGTCGCAGCATAAGCCTCTGCGATCCATGATTCATCAAATATCGATGAATGCATTGGCAAGCATGGCCACCGCATAAGCCTCTGCGATCCATGATTTAAATAGTGATGCATGCATTGGCAAGCATGGCAACCGTGGCCAGCCACATCGAAAAACGAATCGTCGTATCACGTCCAGCCGTTCCATCGAACATCGGAAAACGAATCGTCGTATTACGACCCTTCGTTCCATCGAAATAGCCATGAATTTTTTCGAGGGGGCATGGCCACCGAGGCCGGATGCTATTTTCTTGATATTTTTTCATTTTTTTTCAACAAAAGTATAGTTAGGCCCTTTGTCAAAATTTCAAAAATATATTCAAAACGGGAGGCGTTAGCCCAAGTCCTATGACCCCTCGTACACATCTCTAGCGTTATTGGTTTGCGAGATATTAGCAAAAGGGTAGTTAGGTCCTTTTAACAAAAATTTCAAAAATATATTCAAAAGAGGGGCATCATTCCAAGTCCAACGGCCCCTCTTGCAAGTCCCTAGCCTTATTCGTTCGCGAGATATTAGCAAACGTGCAGTTAACCCTTTTGACAAAATTTGAAAATACATTAAAAAAGGGGGCGTCATTCTAAGTCCAACGACCCATCGTACATGTCCCTTGCCTTATTGGTTCATGAGATATGAAAAGCGCATGACCTATTAGATTTCCATCTTTTGGTTAAATTTAAAAGAAAACTCATCCATAAATAGACTAATTGTTTGAAAAGCCCGCCCTCGTACAAAATCACCAAGTGCGCATGCGTAAAAACAAAAAACAAAAATGCTAATTCATAGCGGCAATCGGCTGTACGCATGCGCTTTATGTGCAACAACGTTTAATTTCATATTAGTATTCAAACTCCCACCAGTCGCACTTAGAAAGCGAGATTTTCTAAAAAATTACCATTTCACCCCCTAGTAGGGGTAGGTTTTATTTTGCGGTGGAAATATGTTGTCCATTGGAAAGGGGGTGTCAGCCAGAGTTCAACGACACCTCATTCTTCAAAATCCGACCATGCGTTCGGGAGATATCGGCTTTGCCCCTGAATGTATTTCGGGTTAGTATGTGACGTCACCAAGAAAGTAGGCTGTGAGTCACGGACCCCTACTGGAGGAGCTAAGAAGAAGGTGAGGGAGAACAACCACATGTCGGCCAGAGAGATTGCAGCACACATATTGTCTACATCTAGAGCACCAAGAGACAGACCCTTCACTCGGCAAATTAAACGTAAACTTAGAATCCTCAAATAGGACAGTGCTAAACAATCAAAGTATTCAAACCCCTTCACCACCTTTGAAATCATGGACACTCTGAAATAAGTAAAAGTGGAAGTGATGCTATATATCCAGAATTTCTCATGCACTCTGGGAGGTACGCAAAACTATGGTTAGCGGAATTCTTCTCGAATATAATAGCATCAGCATCGTACAAACTGAAGCAGTCGAAAATTATTGCAATACTCAAACCGGGTAAATCACATGACCATCCAAAGAATTATATCCTATTGCATTCTGAGCGTCATCTGCAAGCTTCTCGAAAGGCTGTTGTACAACAGAATCTGCAAAAAGGCTTTTGAGAATCTACCTGTTGAACAAACTGGCTTAGGTCCAAACCACAGCAGCGCTGATCAGGTCATATCTCTAACAACCTTCATAGAAGCAAGATATCAAATGAAGTTGCCTTTCTAGACTGAAGGGTAGCATACGATACAGTTTGAAGACATAGGCTGATGTATAAATTAATACAGATGAACCCATGTCCAAAAAAAAAACACGACTAAAAAATTGACAACTTGCTTAATGAATGAAATTTTACTGTAGAAATCGGAAAATATTGCAGCTCTCCGAAAGCACTGAACAATGGACTGCCACAAGGCTCTGTCCTCGCTCCTCTGCTTTTCAACCTATATCTAACTGACATGCCAGAAACAAAATCTAAAAAGTTTGATTATGCAGATGATTGGGCCATCGCTACACAACAGTACGTTTGAAGTAACTGAACAAGTTCCAACTTCGGATTTCGATAATTAGGCAAGTACTTTCGCCAGTGGAAACTACAGCCGAACCCAATTAAAAAAAAGTCCTCTCGGCACGCTGGAAGGCGGAGGTAGATTTCACCGGACAAACTTGGGGATAGGCGAAAATAGGCAGAATATGCAGGTTTTCGTAGAAGGATAAGACCTCATTTATTGCGAGAAGATATTTTATAATTGGAGCTTAATTAACTTTGTTTTTTGTCATTTTATGCTTATTTTAAACATTTTATTGTCTTATGGGAACGGTAACCTTCTTGTCATTTGGGGTCCATTTTTATACTTGTGGTCACACTGTCCTTATGCAAGGTTTCGACACTCATGTGTGACTATGTAACGGTCTGTTACTTCTTCACGCAAAATTATATCTCCCGCAGAGATTTTGGTTGGTTGCTCAGTTTAGGGGCTGCGACAACGCGGTCATGTAACTCCATGTACTTAGGGATGGCTGTATTAGTCTGTAATTCAGGTAAGGACTGCAGACGGTCAATTTCAAGCAGTAGTTCCTAATGTTGGTACCAGGTACTACCGTCAACGACACCTAGCTGTGGACTTGGCTACTAGATGCCACCGCAACCAGCAACTCGCAATGAACGTTGGAACTCCCCCCCCCCCCCACCCCCCAAAGGAAAGCATACTGAGGGATTTTTAGCGCTCTTAGAAAATCCGACGACTTCAGCCGGCTTTGAACTCGCGACCTTGGGCATAGACATTCAGCATGCTACCAGTAACGTCACCGAAGCCGCTTCACACTTCGTCAGATGAAAATCTGAATCTGATCTCGTGCAAGTGCGTTATCTTGGCAACGTCTGATGGCTCATCCTTCATCAATTTAGTAGTGTTGCCATGGCAACCACTGATAGCTCTTGGCATTTTCTTATAATTCCGAAATCATTTTTCTCATCCCTTGGCGTAATGGTGGGTCATATCAAAAATTCTTTCAGACAAAAGTTTTAGGTAATTATTAGGGGAATATTGTCCATTTTGTACGGTTTTGATATTGTGCCTATTAAGAGAGATATGATTAATGTTTCCCGAAAAACCCACTTTTTCCCACCCCTTTGGTCAATGGTTGGTGCTATAAAAAAACTCTTCAAACATAAATTTTGGGGCTTTATCCGACACATAGTATGAACGTTGAACGGATTCGATATGTCACATATTAAGAGAGTTATAGCAATATTTCCCTTTTTCGAAAAAAGACCCCCATTTTCACCCCCTTCGACCGATTTAGCCCAGTAACGAACTCGACCGAGATTTTATAGGTATACATATTCGGTAAAAAATTCAAAGTGATTGGTGCAAAATTACGGCAGTTATCGTGTCCACAAGAAACTGATATACATATATATATACATATATATATATATATATATATATATACATAAATTATATATAAACTTTTGAACTGACGGTGGTTTTGGGGTCTGGGGAATGTAAAACGCGAAGATATGTCGACATTTTCCGGAAGTCGAAACATGGGACCCATTGCAATAGTTAGCTTTCTAATGAAATCTACCTAACAGAAGTGTCCTGTTTCCACCTCTTGAATAAATTTTCCAACAGATTTCTCAATGTGTACTTTGAGGGAAACAGACTCAATCATAACGTGTGCCCTAAATATCTAGGGATTATATTGGATCGGACACTTTCCTATAAGGAACAACTTACGAAGGTAGCTGCCAAGTTGAGGAACACCCTCTTGAATAAATTGTGTGGTACTGGTTGGGGATCTTCAGCAGACACACTAAGAACTTCCGCTCTTGGGTTGGTTTATCCAGCTGCAGAGTACTGCACACCAGTGTGGATAATCAGCGCTCACACACAGAAAGTCGACACGCAGTTGAATGAGACAATGCGTATTATTAGTGGGATCATCCGATCTACCCTCACTCATTGGCTGCCCTTTCTGAGTCATATCCCACCGCTTGATGCTAGAAAGAAGTTAGTTGTAGTTTTAAGGGGCGGAACTACGAGGTCATCTGCCCCCTTAAAACAGATTAAAGTATAGCAAATTTGGAATGGAATTTAAAATTTAGAGGTAGGCACCTAAATTTGAAAAGACCGAAAAATAATCAGACAAAAAATTAAATATAACTAATAATTATAATATAAACAAATTACGGAAACACAAAAATTCAGCATTCAAAAAAGGACAAGTCTTTGAGTCAATGTGCACTGGAAAATTTAGATTGCTGGCCCTAACCCACTCTCACTTATAAAGCGGATAATGTGATCAGCAACCACCGTGTCATCGGCTAATATAAGTTTGAGTGTCATCTGCAAACCAAGGTTTCTTCGTAAGTCAGCAAGATCCACACCCTCGGTTAAAATGTGGGCCATGGTGAAAACGGCTCCACAGGTACAAAGTTGGGGGGTCTTCCCTTCTCATCAGGTACGAGTGGGTGGATCTTGTATGACCTATCCTTAGCCTACACAAAATGACGGACTCCCTCCGTAACCGGAAAGAGCTCCGCCACACGTGAGTAGTTAGTTCCCTTTATCGCTCTCAGCTTACTGGGAATTGGATCAGCTAGCCACTGACGTTCCCAAAATGTCGGCTTAACTGAGAGCCAATATCTCTAGCGGGTACCTCCATTGGTCGAGGTGATAGTGATACCGCCTCTTTTGTAGCTTCATCCGCTGACTCATTTCCCTCAATTTCCATGAGGCTTGGAAGCCACAGAAAGGTGATTCGAGTGTCAGAGCGTCACAACCCGGCTAGTAGGTGGTGAATTCGCTGCACTAGGGCGTGTTGCGGGAAACATGTAGCAGTTGACTGCAACGAACTCAAAGAGTCGCTACCGGTACACACGAGAAAGTAGATCCGTGCATCCTGTAGTACAAACTGCAGAGCTTCAGAGTTTGGTATTTGCACAATCAATAACGTAAGCACAACTTACCTTCCCGTCCACCTTCGAACCATCCGTGTAGAGAATGCCAGCGTCCGGAAATTGGTGAACTATGCTGTGGAACTGCCTCCGATAAAGGGAGGCATCCGTGTTACCCTTAGGACCTCAGTGTAGATCTAACCGAATTTCCGGACGCGGGACTTGCCACGGAGGCACCTCGCTAGGTGTCCGGATCATATAGGGACCCACAGCCACTCCTATTTTAGTAGACGAGCTATCGAGTCTTAATACCAACCAGTCGTAATTCCTTATGGGAAAAGGTGCAAGTCCACGGGGAAGTTAATATTACTAAGTAGGATAATAAGAGATAATAAAAGTTGGTCTATAAAATGATTTTGAATAAAGCATTGTGACTGATTTGGATTCATTATTTGATTCTATTAATGTGTACGCCTCTGTAGTATGACCAGTTTAAGTGTATGGTGCTTTAGAAAGGGATCCCTTCCATACAGATCTGATAGTCCAAATGAAGTTTGCTTAGTTTCTTTTGTAATAAGTTTAAGGCATGCCAACACGTTACGGGTGTGTTTCAAGAACTAGGCTGTCAATTATCACAATCGAAAACTTGTTACACCATTCTAGTTTTCTCCCATTCAATTCTTAGGGCATATTTGAGCGGTGTCTCATATCTTTGTCCACCTTAGGTTTGTTAATAATCTTAATAATGCATGCGTACTTAAGAATCTGATACTCCAGTTTAATTCCAGTTTTAGAAAAGTTTGCCTTGGATAATGATGGCAGGTAACACAAGGGTCTCTACTTCGGCTGATGAGTACATGACTTGGCCATTGTTATCCTGTTGATGTGTGTTCTCGTTACCCCTGTAGCTAGCAACATCTGATCCTCCTGTTATTCATCAAATTGATAATCAGACAGTCTGGATAATACGTACACCAATCCTGAGTTCTCAGGTTACTGCTAACACACGCTAGCTTGAGGGCGTGCATTGTCATCTAAATCAGTCTCAACCTAGGGCGCTCAACCCGTAGCTGATGAGGTGGATTATATGTAACGATCTTCTGCACTTTCAGTCTTTCACGCAGGCTGTTTCAGGATTACTCCTGCTGCCGATAAAGAACACCGTTCTATTCTTTGACACTTCACACACTGGTCCAGGCTTTTGTTAATTTCACCAACAACGCGTTGAATGTGAATGTGTTACCAGTTGTAAACAACAATGTTATCTTTTACAGTATAGGTGTGTGCAAATTATTACGGAATTTACATCAGTTACAATTTTTTAGCCTGCTTTTCACATTTTGCACAAATGAGGAAAAAGTAGACTTATGAGATCGGGCAAATGTGTGTCTGTCTGTCTGTCCTTCTGTCTGTCTGTCTGTCTGTCTGGCTGTGTGTGTGTCCCCCCCTATCAACTCCTAAACGGCTGCGGCAATCGAAACAAAAATTGGTAGGATTAAAGATCTATACCTGAATATCTCACGGCCATATTTGAAAATGATGTCGTTGCTACCAACTGCTGAAAAATCGCAATTGAAATTTGAGCTCCATGTTGGATACCTTGGAAGGTATGAATGGGAGCTATTTCAAAATTGGCACACGTATAGATAATAATATTGCAGTTTAATTTCCAGGAGGCAATACATGGCAGTGTTGCCAAAATAATTATAAGCCTGCCGATAGGTCCAAATTTGAAATGCATATAACTTCTACACTATCAATTGGATTTCAACCAAATTTCGTATGTGTTATCTGTACATAAACAGATACGACTGAGCGTATTCTTAAGAGCCACCAGGGCTGCCAACTGTTAATAAATGCTCTCAATATTTTTTATCCAAATACCCACATATCAGAAAGTATGCAAGCCGACAGCTTTAAACTATGCACACGTATAGTACCTGACATTCTATATTAATTTGGAGTAACTTATATACGTCAGTGCTACCAACATGATTCTAAGCCTGCTGAGAGGGCCAACTTCAAATACATGTAACTTCTATACTATCATTTGGATTTCAACCAAATTTCGTGTGTGCTATGTGTACCATAACAGATATGACTATGCAGAGTCTTAAGAGTAACCAGGGCTGCGAACTGTTAATAAATGCTGTCTCTATTTTTGTTACCCTAATATCAATATATCATAAAGTATGCAAGCCAATAGCTCTAAACTTTGCACACGTATAATACCTGGCATTCTAGATTAATTTGGAGTAACTAATATAGGCCTACGCCAGTGCTGCCAACATGATTCTAAGCCTGCCGATAGGTCCAATTTTAAAATGCATGTAACTTCTATACTAACTAATGGATTTCATTCAAAATTGACACAAAAATAGATCATATTATTTCAGATTATTTCTGACCAATACATGTATGTCATTTTTGCCAACATGATTTTACGAGCGCTGTTAGATCCAATGTTTACCTGCATGTAACGTCCATGCTATCCATCGGACTTCAACCAAATTTTGTAGTCTGTACCTTAAGAGATGGAACTAAGAATATATTTAGTCACCAGGGCTGCCAACTGTAGTTCTCTATTAGGCTACATTATGCCAGGTATACAGTATTTCGAAGTAATTAGAAATTTCGATATTACCAACTTTATTTCGTCATTATTCTAGATAGATCCATATAGATTAATCATTGGCATGAATCTTAAATTTTAAGAAAAGTAGGCTATTTAGTTCGTCACGGAACTTCTTGTTAATAATAAAATGTATATAATCATAAGTCAATATATAGTATGTTGTACACTAAAACCGTACCGGTTTCAGTCACATTGTGACCTTCCTCAGCGTAATTGAGGACATGTAAATGTGCAAGAACATACACTAATATAAATTTTGCCATAACAGAGGATTCTAAAAATATTCTTGTTCCAAAAGCTCACAAATTAAAATTAAAAACACCAGATCTGTTACAAAATGTGTAAAGAAAAACATGAGAAAATCTTGATAAAAACGTTGTGGAATAGAGGAGATGTGGATGTGAAACTAGATAAGTTGAAATAGTTAGGTTATAACTGGTAGTTTGGTATGTATTGGCGAGGTAGAGAAATAATGGAATGAAAACGTTGGCGTACCTCTGGTGGTATTGGGAACTGAAGAGAGCTCGATAGCTCGGATGTTGAGGCATTTGACGCACATTGGCAGCATATGCTAAAAGCATATGTTGGCGTCTATAATTTAGAGGTGGAACACCCGATTCAGCCAGTAGGCTGGGTGTCGGGCTGGTCCGGAACACACCGGTAGCCAGCCTAATAACGCCACTATGGTGGATACTGTCCAGCATTTTCAAGGTTGCCAGCCTTGCTGAACCGGCTAGAAGGAAGAGTGCATTCGTACAAGAATATCGGAAGATGATGGATAGGCCTAATCCCCAGCTGCCTTTCTTAAATTATGCAGTCTATGTGGAGCGAAAACGGCTCAGATCAAGACACCCTGCTATTTCCACAGCCAGAATTCTGTCAGAAGAGAAGTTCGACATTCACCTGTCCTGGAACCAAAATTGGCATAAACACTGCCCTGATCAATGTCGTAACATGCCCTGTATCCTGCAAAAACCTCCAGGATTTGATCAATCTTGTGCTGTGTGAACAGCCCTCAACCGCACTGGCCATGGAAGACGTGCAGACGCACTTCATAAGTGGGGAAAAGTCGCTTCTCCAAAATGAGACTGTGGTGCTGAGAAACAGAACACTTAGTGATCCAGTGCCCAAACTATGCATATTGTGGAGATTTAAAGGCCTTTTTAGCACAACAACGGATTGTGTATGCTACATAAAGAACTTGAATATTTGTATATAGGTTTATGTAGATAGTTGTACTTTAACTGGAATATTTTTCAAATGTGATAATCAATGTGATAATTTAATGCTTTAATGTGTCATACGCTAAATAAATAAATAATTATTAGCCTATTTATGCTTTCGCTTCTCTAACTTCAAAAGTCAAGACATGCAACGGATAACATTCAGAAAGTAATGCATATGTCCGGTTAGGATTTATGTAAAAATCACTTATGGTTTATTTCAAAATGAGTGACTTGTCGCTTACCATGTGATCAATTTTAGTGATACTTTCAATGTTTAGCTTGGCCCATTTGTCGGTCAAATTTGTTTCTTGTTACCGAGATCCCCGAATGATAATTATTTCTTTGGAAATGTATTAATTGCTTAAACTATATGCATAACCTTGTTATTAATCACCTAATTCATAGATATTATAGTTACTCACCTAGTGTTTAAGGCTTCCGCAACACATCACTACAACGACTACATTGAGCCTGTCTGCTGCTTGCCTGCTGTCGCCACGAGCTCGTGACGTCATTTCCTTGGCCAACCAATAGCAGCGGTGTGTTTGGTCGGCTGCCTTCCTCGGCGGGTTATCGCCGCTATAAAACCTCGAGTCATCTTCTGGGTGACGTGCCACTCTTCATCCATTCTTCGGCCACGACTCGACGGGCCACTCTGGTGCCACTCTTCATCCATTCTTCGGCCACGACTCTACGGGCCACTCTGGGCCGCTATTCTTCGGGCTTACTGTACGGCCAACATTCTACTGTCAACATGTGACAATCTGCTTTTTGGTCACCACTCTGAGACCAATAAACTTCAAATATTCTCGCCAAGACTTTTTAAGTACCGCAGTGAGAGTCATCATCTACGACTAATAATAATAATCTTCATGGTGCACTATCTCGCAGTGAGGAAAGGCACAAGGAAGGAATGTCAACAGTAGTTGCTACGCGCCGTGGTCAGCCAGGACCAACCAAGTTTGTAAACATACTCCAATCTCTCCAGTGCACAACAACAGCAGTGATAACTCTCAAATGTGTGGAGTGGGTTGCCTACTGGGACTGACAAATGTTCATACGTGACTGTGTTTGTATACATTTCTTCGCTTGAGGGATGATTCACTCCGGACATACCCTCCACTAATGTGTCGCCCAAGATAAGATAAGTTTCTTAGCACTCATTTATAGAACATTTTTATTGCCTCTTCTATTTTAAGAAGACAAAGTTGATCTTTGCCATGAACTTTTTAACAAGAAGCTCAAGTATTTTCTTCAGTGGTTATTAATTGATGTTTTGTTTGCTTAAACAGTATATTAATAAATTGCATATTTTTTACCTATTATGTTTAATTGTGAAATCCTTCAGCCCCTTATATTAACGCATAGTTCAGTCTTATTGCTTCACCCTAATGATATTGAATCCAAGCTAATGCTTGTTGCTGTTCTCCCTCCATGAGTTGGAGTTTTCTGGGGCACACTCCGCCACCATGGTTTACACCTGAATCCCTGATATTAAACCACATCACTATTTAGTCTGAATTTCATTACTTCTCGGCTAAACCTTGCGTTACTATGGTTAGAGATATTTAGCTTCGTTTGATGACAATGTTTAAGGGAAGGAGGCATGACGTATCTACGCGTTAAGAGCTAACCTGTTTCTAGGGTCACTTTTTCTTGCATCCTGCATCGTATCAGCCCGAGTCATGCCGCACTTATAACTTTCATTTCCAAGCCATGCTTGATGGCCTGCACTCTCGGCTTGCATCAAGTCGAGCTTCGCAACACGAATGAAATCTTCACGGCAAACGGCGCAGCGCACTAATTCCATAATTGCCTACATCAATACAAGACCTACTTAGGCCTTTCTCTGACGCTTTTAATTTTGCACAAAAATATTTGTAAAATCAATGTTTTAATGTATTAATAACATGCAAATTAACTCGTCGGAGAATCAGTGACTCACCAAGTCAAACGCGGCATAGCTGAGCCGTTACTGATAAGAACATCAAGCAACTGGCCCCAACTGCATGGCTAAATATAAGTTTCGACACATTGAAGTAATCTCTATCATGATTGGGGTCCGAAGCAGCACTCCGTCTCTTTTTGTGAACGTGAGCAAAATCTAGGGATTCTTAATTCCTAGCTCCACCGTTCTATAAGTCGCCCAACTAGCGCTGAAAGCTCGATTGGCATATTACACCATTCGTTTGGCTGATATATTGGTTAGTTTCTTTTTCTCTGAGATTGTTTAACATTACCATATTTATTCATTCATTCTGGATTTTCTCTTATTTCTAACAAAATATTGTTTGGTAAGATTGGTAAGATTTGTCAGTAATTGCAGCCTTGTAATCAAGGAAGCAATAATAAATGAAATTTCCTACCTTTGTCTTGCCCGAACCTGTTGGCCCCACCAGCATCAGACCATGTCGCACAACGGTTGTCTCGTACAGCTGAATTACCTTCTTCACGAAATCTGTAAATAGTTAACAAAGTCAGGATTTAAATCCTAAAACAAATGAACATATTTACTATGTATAACAACTATAACCGTGTTGTAACCGTAGGTATACGCGAGTATACGTCTTTGGCCGTCTGCTTAACCTCGCTCATTAGGGCATGCCATCTGATTTCCGTATATTTTTGCTTTGGTTTATTTTAATTTACTTTCTAGTTTTGCCTTTCTGCCAGTGAGTATTGACACTAACTCATAATCAGAAGTCAGCATACTGACAGGGGCATGTTGAAAGGAGAGAAAATGTGAAATAATTTGACCGATATGAGCTTTTAGCAATACAACATGAAATTGCAGCCTTGTAATCAAGGAAGCAATAATAAATGAAATTTCCTGCCTTTGTCTTGCCCGAACCTGTTGGGCCCTCCAGCAACCGACCAATAATCGATTAATCGATTAATTTGAAATTAATCGGAAACGATTAATCGTTTAATCGAACAACCTTTCAATCGATTAAACAAATAAACGATTAATCGATTAACCGAAAAATCGATTAATTGATTAGTAGACACGAGATTTAAAAAATAAGTTTTGAAAATGTTTTAAATGAGAAGTCATCTTTTAAGTTGAGTTACGCTTATTTTCGGAATGTATAGAAATCTATAAAAGTTAAATTTTGTGTAAAGATACGTGTTCTTCCTTGTTTATGTTTACAATAACCAAATAACAGTCAGTGATCGTGGAAAAAACAAATGTCAATAAAATTGGGAAGGGTTTCAGAAAAATTAAACGAAAAGTTTTCAACAAAGCTTTTGAATCTTGTTCAATTTTTGTTGGGAAGGCTGTTTACTATTTAGGACAGGGACATTTTTATTTTATTCGGTTTTAGCCTAATTTTACAAATACCTGACGATTGTAACTCTTCAGTCCGTCAACTTGAATTGCCCAATGACTCGACGGAGTACAATGTATAAAATATATGAATTATAAGTAAATAACACTCCTGGAAACATTAAATGTTGTTAGTTATGATAACTAATACAATCACTATCACTATTACGTCGCCACACTCGAATGCTCCGAGTGGGTAAGAGATTTCACGAGCCCTTCATCCTGGAAAGTCACCAACAGGCAAGGAGGTTCAGTCATGTTTTGGGGTGGAATCATGACCGGTCGACGCACGCCTCTTAATTCCAATCCACGGCAACATCACTGGTCTGGTGTATACAGACAACATCCTTGAACCAGTCGTTACAGGATTTGCTGCCACAATGGGTGAGGGTTTTACACTAGTGGACAATGATGATCGTGCCTATCGAGCTAGGGTGGTCAATCAGTTCCTTCAGATATATGCCATACAGAGAATGGAGTGGCCTGCCTATTCTGTGGATATGAACTGTATTGAACATGCAAGGAAAGAGCTCAAGAGGGCAATTTCGAACCGTCCCAATCCTCCAACAAATAAAGCGCAACTGATTGAAGCTGCTCTCCAAGAGTGGGATAATGTGCCCCAAACCATGTTGGATTCGTTGGTGCTCAGCATACTTTAGAGTTCGTGGTGGTCATACACGGGTATTGATATGCCCCAATATGAATAGGACGTTTGTGTGCTCAGTTCCACATTATCACTTTTGTTATTCGTTGTGTGTTTCTGTCTCTTTTGCAAAGCAGATTGTGTGTTGTTTTTCTTTGTATGTATCCTATATTGTGTATAATATTATTACATACACATAGCAAAATAAAAAAGTTACTAAATCGTAATATGCAACACCTGTTTTGAGCACTGTATAAGTTTAGTTTCTTTAATAAGGGTTTGTGAATTACTTATGAGTATTACGATCGTGCGTACAAATTAGAATAACACAATATAATAAATAAAATAAAATTAGAGCATGCGCATATTGTTTGATTCACTTATTAGTTATTGTTGTTTTAAGGGGAGAAACTACGAGGTCATCTGCCCCAAATTGTTTGATTCATTTTCCGCCAGTGAAAAAGGATGAGTATGCAAGTCAGGCGGTAAATTCACAAGATAGATGTCCAGCTCGTATTTTAAAATGTTTGCAATATCTGCGTTACATCTACAAGATTACCTATTTTACCGCACTTTTTATAACTGCCCTGTCATGAGAACATTGAGTTTTTATCGAACATGCCTAAAAGTTGACTTAAGCCATACTGTATCTTCGCTCGTAAGACGTCACATTTGTAGCTTTGGAGTCGAAATGTAATGATTTTCGGACGGTCAACACGATTGTACACAATTGTCTAATGGGTGATTCCCTAATCCCGAAAAATATTTTTTACATGAGATTAATAAATACACTTGGATGACCAGTTTCGATCGTCAAGCGATCATCAGATCCTTTACACTTAGGCTATTAATCTATGTCTACAAGTTTGGGTTATGATATTTACAATATAGGCTGTACATATTTTGTTGCAGTAGTAATTAATCTAGCACAAATAGTCAAGATATGCTATTTTTTGTTGAGATACTGATATTGGTGATTCATCTTCAAGTTTGCTTGCTTAGTGTCATTATGTGTTTGTTATTAAATGGTCAGGTTATTGTGTCAGCAAAAACGCCCGCACGTTGTGCACAAAAAAAACGGACCACACATAGCTCAAAATGCTAAGTGCACCATCCACCAATAACCTGACCATTTATTAACAATCATATAATCACACTAAGCAAGCTAACTTGAAGTTCAATCACCACTATCAGTATCTCAACAAAAATCACATATCTTGACTAAGTTGTGCTAGTTCAATTGCTGCTTCAACTAAATAAGTGTATATTGAGCGAATACAATGGATTTGTTGTCCATTTATTCTAATTCCTTTTGTGTTCGTTTTGAACTTATTTATAGCTTTTTCGATGAATACATTGAAGAGGTACGGTGAAAGGGGGCAACCCAGTCTTACTCCCTTCCTGATTTTTATTTCCTGACTGCTTCCTTTGATGTCTACTATTGTGGTATGATTTTCATAAAGTCTTAGTATCAGCCTCCTATCTTTCCAGTCTAATCCTGAAGATTTACTAATGTTGAAGAGTTGGTCCCAACTTACATTATCAAAGGCCTTTTCAATATCCACAAATGCTATATATGTGTTTCTATTCATCTCCATTCTTCTTTCTAATATTGTTCGTAGAGCCAAGATTGCTTCTCTTATTCCCATTCCTTTCCTGAAACCAAACTGATCTGGATCAATTTGGAAATCAAGTTTGTTATTTATTCTGGCTTTTAGTATTGACAATAAAATTTTAGATGCATGAGAGAGCAGTGTTATGGTTCTGTGTTCAGAGCATTCTGCACTAATTCCTTTCTTTGATATCATAACTTTTCTGCTTTTGGCGAAGTCTTCAGGAATTTTGCCACATTCATAGCATCTGCAGATTGCATCATAAAGTAGGTCTTTCATTTTCTCACCCATATTCTTTAGTAGTTCTCCCGGTATGTTATCTGGACCGCAAGCTTTATTGTCACTTATTCTTTCAAGCGCTGATTCAAATTCTCTTCTTGTGATAGCAGGGCCCTTATCATTTTCTTCTATATCATCTTCCGGGTCAATATACCATGTTTTATTAGATACATTCCCATCATATAGTTCTTCAAGATATTCTTTCCACCGCATACTGACTTCATCTGCATCTAATAAGATTTTCCCATTTTTATCCTTTATTATAGAACTTTTCACTTTCGGTTTCTGGTTTAAGGCTCTGATGTGTCTATGAGCCCTGTCAGTTTTTCCCTCAGCAATATCATTTCTAATGTTCTTAGCTATCTCAGCCATTCATTCCTCTTTGGCTCTTCTACAAAGGGTTATAATTTGATTTTTTAACAAGTCTATATTGTTCCTGACTTCTTACGGTATTCTCCCTCCTGTGCTGGTTTCTCTTTTTTCTATCAGATCGAATATTTCTCTTGTAATCCACGGTTTCCTTGCTTCCAAAATTCTTGTTCCCAGTGTTTCACAAGCTATATTTATCAAACCTTATTTTATATCTTCCCATTTCGACTCTTCAAGTCTTCTAGCCAGTTCATTCGTTTTGTGGGCGAAAATCACTTTATTGTTATTGTCCTTTAATTTAGTCACATCCAATGGGAGTTCTGGAATGTGATCTACCACATAAAGTAACCGTGAGTCATGTAAACATTGTACGAAGTTTGTCCAGGCTGAGGTAGTAGTTATTGCATTATATTTTTGAGCCGAAACGTAACGATAGTTGACCACTGAGGTGGGATGTGTGTGTACTTTTCTTCTTTAGTACTGGGACAATATTTCAGTTAGACACCACAAGTCCGTGTATTTTACGGCCGGTGCGATTCTCATGTATTCCAGAGTATTTTATGTCAAGGTAAATGACATCTTCAGCTACAAGAAATGTAGACTTCTGTGAAAGTTAGGGGACACCCCAGAGTTAGGTCCCTTATTTAATTTGAGAGCTTATTCTCGTATCATTTTTCGGCCGACCGTTGCCGTAACGTTTTTGTACTGTTTATTTATCATTATTGTGTGAGTACACTTTACCACATGAAGTTCGATAGGAACGAAACCGTATACTGTTATGCTGAGGAGCTAACTAATCTCGTATCATTTTAAAACATCACAGCAGAGGTGAGAGGTTTAATTTTGTTGTGGAGAATGCTAAACCACACCTATCAAATCCTACATGTACATTGAACGAGTGACATATCTTCGGATATCAGTGCAGTCAGAATGCACTCTTTGAACTTTCTACTCTTTGAACATTATGCTGCGTTAAATCTTTTTAAAGGGAATGTAATCCCAGGAAACACTATTTAGGGAGTGATGAGACATTGTTAGATAATCTGTAGAGCACTACAGGACTTTAATTCGTGCTCCTACAAGATTATAAAATGATCATTTCAAAAGCACTATTCTTTACCATGCTACAAGCTGCATGCAAAGCGAACAGACTTGCTTGCGCGCAGCTGATAACCGATTTGCCGAGAAACAAAAGAGAGACGACTTTATTGACTTCTTTTTGTGTGCTACATTATGCCACAAGCCTAGGAATTTTGAAGTTCACAGGTATTAATAACCATGCTTTGAGAGCAGCTTTGGGAGCTGTCAACACCTGTTATTATTATGAGGTAACGGAACGCACGCTTATACGAATTCCTTAAATGTTTTAGCCGACGACTTTGTATCGCCTGGCGCGTTGTAGAAAGGTTTGAAATATCATGTTAATTGACCCAGCTTTGTATAAATTAGGCTAGCCAGTGTAATTATTGTGTCCATGAACACATTATTCGGTATTTGGCAGGACGGAATGAATGTTCGCCTTACCCTTGGTTTATTCCGGCGCTCTCGAGCTATGCTAAGACGACCGATGCACCGCGCGCAGTTGGTGTAAGACGCGCTAACCTGTGTTATTGTATGACTTGTTGAAGTCAATGTATTTGAGTGAATCTCCAGTGAGATCACCTATTGCAGCCTACGACTGGTGTATTTAATACGACTAACTAAACCACATTTATACCTACAACCTAAATCAAGAGCATAATTATCTTAAACCAACGGATTAATTAATTATTATAAATAATTTACAGCTATAATTTTGCAACCATTTGCTTGTAGTTAGCGACACCGTGATTTCAATCCATTTCCATGGGAAAATGACATTAAATGAGCTGACACTACTTGTATCGACGACATTGGATTTCCGGGACCGATAGTCGGTAACTTGCGGCCGGCATGATCTAAAGCTTGTAGGGCGCAATTGTAATTGCGCTTTGCCAACGTAACTTACATGCCTGAGATGACGATTGACTACAAACAGTATGTCAATTCGCGAAGGTAGGCTAGCATTACTTTGGAATATCCCGATTATAGTCGTAATTTCATCATGGAAACTGACGCATCCGCCGTGGGAATTAGCGCTATCATGCTGCAGGATGATGACAACCATCAGCGCCACTATATTGCTTTCCATAGCAGGCGACTAAGACCTCACGAGAAAAGCTATTTCACGACTGAGATAAAAGCTCTTGCAATAGTATACGCCCTGGAATATTGGCGTAAATTGTTAAGGGTACATCGCATCATCATTAGGACTGGCCATCATGCACTGACGTTTATCATGAGGACAAGACTGGCGAGTGATAGAATAATGCGTTGTACGCTATACCTCCAACAGTTTGATATTGCTATTGAACACCCTCCTGGGAAGGAGAATTTTCTCGCTGATATTCTTAGCAGGAACCCAGATGCATTAGTTCACGCCATAGACATCGAGGGAGAACGTGAGGAGTATCTTCGTAGAGTACGGTACTTACCAGAAGGCCAGAGACGTGATGAAGAGCTCAGACACATCATACGTTTTCTTGAACGAAGGATGGATGCTCAGGATCTTGATTTTGCAAGGACTGCTGTCATAGCAAACGATTACGTGATGTATCGGAGGGTATTACATCGTTTCGTTGACCCTGACCATACTCAACTTCGTGCTGTTGTACCACGAAGATATCAGGATACAGTTGTAAACATGGTTCATCTTGGTATAGGCCATGGTGGGACAGATAAGACTACTGCCACAATTCGCGAGCCCTTTGACTGGAAAGGCTTAGGAGTTTCTGTAAGACGATGTTTACGTGCTTGCGACGCATGCCAGGGTAACAAGTACACGTCGCATCTCTTAAAGGAACCACCGAGAACGATTTTACCTACACAGCCTAGGGAACTGTATGCCCAGGATATTTATGGACCTATCCCTAAAGCTCGCCGTGGGAACCGCTACGTTGTTGTAACCATCGATGTATTCACTAAGTACACGATGTTGCACCCCATACAGAAGGCAACGACTCATCAGATAATTCAGCGACTGAGAATACAGGTGATACCGGAGGCAGGAAAACCTCGTTTCTTGTAAACTGACCACGGATCGCAGTTCACATCAGCTGAATTTGCCGACGCAATGGACGAGCTTGAGATAGAACATCTTCTTTTCGCCACCCAGAAAGTAATCCCGCGGAATGCGTGATGGCTACTATTGCCAAATTTTGCCGCTTGTATTGCCAGACAGAGCACTGGAGATGGATCGAAGTATTAGTCGTTATCGCCCGATGTGTAAATTCCACCGTGCATGAAATCACTGGGCAGATCCCCATGGTACTCCATATGAACCAAACACTTATTAGTGTCTGGAACAGAATTCTTGTTACACCGCCTTGTTTGCAACCATCGCATGCCAGCAGGATTGAAGCTGCACGCGACACCATGGATCATAAAGCTCAGAAGCGCTTGAGGAGAAAGCGCCATAAGAAATTTCGAGAACCACTTGTTGTGGGTGACAGGGTGTTAATTCGACGCCCAGGGATATCTAACTCAATTGACAGGGTGTACAGTAAATTTATTAGTTTGTACTACGGGCCAAACCGAGTCCTAGAGGCCCTGAACAATGGCAGTTATGTTATTGGAGACCTGCGTACTGGTGAAAGGTTGGGAACCTTCAACGCAGCGAATCTCAAGAAATATTATGAACACTAGAATGGTTTGATGGTAAATAAAAATGCTATTCCCACATTTTTATTTAAAACAACGGAGGGATATATGAGCCCGCCTAGGTTCATGCATCAGATGTTTCTTTGAGAGCATATCTACTTTCCATGCTCAGTTCTGTAGAACAAACCCTCAAGCTTCCTCATGAATAATCCACTATTTTGACTTCGGAGAGGACAGCTTATTTTCCTCCTAGAGAGATACTGCTCACTATTTTTATGTCACATATCTCAGGAGCTTGAAACATTTAATTCTGCTTAATTTGCCATGTTCTATGCCTTTTGGAGATGGCAAATCTATTTTAGGTAAAGGTATTTTTCACCGCTGACATGCGGGGGCTTATGAAAGTAGTCACTGTTTTGACTAGACTACTTCCTTGGAATCAGGAAGCCCTGCTATGCACGAACCACACCGTTGTGATAGTCCGTTGAGACTGGACGCTTGTGTCGATTGTCCGTTTAATAGACGAAGGCCATTATAGGCGTACGAAGACCCCACATTTGGTAAAACATTAATCTGCAGCCATCGAGCTGATTTCTACAATTCAAGCAAAGCGCAGTATTATTTTAGGCTTAGTGAAGCCAGTGCGACGTTATAGTGAAAGTATAAATTTGATTGTGTGAATACTTCAATTTTTCACTAACCACGAGGACCGTCTGAAGGCAGACGAGGGTAACATTTTCCTATCAAGTGAAATATCAGTTTGACGACAACGTCGTGTAGCCCAGTGTGTGCCAACGTACAATTGAATTATGGTAAACCTAATTATTGCTTGTACGCGACAGTGATTGTCCAGATTCTTAGTGATTTCAACTTTGTAAAATCTGTGAGTGATTTACCACGTGCTGGTCAAGTAGAATCTGTGGCAGGTAAAGCAGAGCATTTGAATAACATGCAAATATTAGAGCCAGTGAGCATTTTACCCTACTCGTTAATTAGAACCAGTGAATATTTTTTTGACCACGATGATTACCATTATGCACCACGTGCTTTCATATCTGCGACTATACTGTAAGATCGTCATGAAGGAGTAATCTACTATGTGAGGGTAACGCCAACAAAATACGCCAACACCATGGAATTGTCCAGCCGACACTACTACGTACAAACCAAGTACGGTTTGCTGAAAGAGGACCACGAAGACAGGCTTAAATCCATAGCCTTACCCAACATAAAAATGCTTGGATCCTTGAAAGCATTTAACCCCTTCCAATGGAAGTTCTACCACATAAAGTAACCGTGAGCCATGTAAACCTTGTACGAAGTTTGTCCAGGCTGAGGTAATAGTTATTGCATTATATTTTTGAGCCGAAACGTAACGATAGTTGACCACTGAGGTGGGATGTGTGTGTACTTTTCTTCTTTAGTACTGGGACAATATTTCAGTTAGACACCACAAGTCCGTGTATTTTACGGCCGGTGCGATTCTCATGTATTCCAGAGTATTGTATGTCAAGGTAAATGACATCTTCAGCTACAGGAAATGTCAATTTCTGTGAAAGTTAGGGGTGGGTAGATTATTAGCTTGGGAATAACCCCCAAGGGAAGATGATGAAGAAAAAGAAGTGGGTTTCGGACTGGAGAAAAAGGATGGAAAAATAGGACGAGAGTCCAACAGAAGTTGTAATTTTAACTTTAAGTATACTCAAAGGCAACTGCCATTGCAAATCCGCTCTCCGATACCTAAAGTGGGTAGGGAACTGGGCAAAGTTAACGGGAAACGCAGCTGGAACTTGGACTGTTTGCAAGAAAGTTGCTGTAGCGTATTCCCTCTCAAGCATACATATGCCTACTATGGGGAAGGGTGGTGGTCTAGCAAGACAAAGAGTAACAGATTTATTGTGTGTCTGTTCAAAGTAGTTTGTTTCTAAACAGGTAATTTGAAGAGTGCCAATAATTTGAATCAGCTTCGAGATGTTAGTTTTTGAAATTGTAGAATTTCTAAAGAGCGACCAAATGCTTCCAAGAAGGATAAGGATAAAGCAATTATACCTTTGGGAATAATTTTGGTAAATGTACCAATAGTTGCATTTAGAAATGGCTAAGCTTTTACCCAGCAAGGCACCGACTAAAAGTTTAGACAATGAGATACACATATATTTTGAAAAACCAACCATATGTGTTAGAGAGAATCTCCACAAGCAGGAAGCTGGCGTAGCGAGCTATGCTTGCCTTACTGGCCAGTTAGAATTAGCTATTAAAGCTAAGAGACACTTTACTAAGTTACCACCTAAGAGTTCTTGCTCAAATGCTACAAGTGGTGAAAACCCTATCAATAGATTTATTTTTATTAACTAGGAAGAATCAAGGAAGACAGGATCTTGCCTAACCGTTATGTTAGAGAAATGATAAAGCAAAAAACAAATCTTTAATATATTTAACAATGTAAAAGGAAGTAGTTTTTGTAACAAATATATAATTTTGATTTTTTTTATAAACAATTGGGGTCGCAGACCTCCGAAAACATCTAAAGCTTGCGCCAGGAAATTGATAATTCTTTTAGTTTTAAACCTTTTATATGCTTTAAAATCTTCGTAAGATTTTGAAATGGCTAAAATGAATAAATGAAAAATTCAAAGATAACTGACATAATTAAAGTTAAACAATAAATCAAGTACAAGGCGTGTACTTTAAGGATTTAGAAATAATTACAACTTCGAAAGCAACAACAAAAACAGGAAGAAATGAAATAGAAGTTTCTATAACTTCTTGTATTGATACTGAACTACGTTTAATGATTATACATAGGAGATTATGCAAATAGGGCAGGTCACTTATTGTGAAACCTGAAGAGAACAATTGAAAGGAAGTTTCTAGAACTTCTATGTTTAAGAAGGGATTACGAGAAAAATGGGGCAAGTTTCCCTTTCGTGAAACCTAGAGATAACTCACTTATGAGTTGAAAGAATTGTATTCCCTCATTAGAAGGGAGAAACAATATAATTTATGGCGTGTACTAGACACGAAGTTTTACAGACATTAATTCGTTATACATGGAGCAAATAAGGGAGGGCACTTATGTAGAGTGACACCTCATTGAAAAAAGACCTAAAGTAACAATTTTATTATTTTGGTTGGTTGGTAAAGGGTTTGGGAAAGATCAAATGGGATTGTGGAAAAGTGTTCATGGCCGTATTTATTGTACTCGGACGAGCGCGACGCGGATGAAAAGTTGAACAGGCACTGTTTTCACTATAGTCAGTTGATAAGTTGAAAAGTTCACTGTAGTAGCGCAAAACGTTCATAGCAAAGAAAGTTATTGCAATGGTGGAAAATAACTAGTTACTCTAGATTTGCGATAGTCTATTGCTTGAAAAACTTGTAGGTTATAGTTGAATACACCAGAAAAATCCCAACGGAGGCAGAAAAATTAGATATTGATTAGCAGTTCATAAGGAAGATTCCTTAGTTTGAAAAAGTATTCCCATATATGAGTGGAAAATACATGACAGTATAACTGGTAGATAGAGTGCAGGTTCTGGAAGGTTCCAGAGCAATGATGACTTGTTTAAATTGGGTAGAGAATCCCTCGGTGGAAAACTAGATTATATAGACAGTAGGTATTTTGGAAATATCCCTCGATGTGAGATAGCATCTCAGAAAATCTTTCATATTGAAAGTTAGACTTGATAGTTTAAGTTTGATCAAGAAGATCTCTTGAAAGCAGTTATTATAACATAGCAACTTTCACTGTCTATAAAATCCAAGTAAAAGCATTGAGCCTTTTAAAAGCGGTGAGAATGAGGTTAAAACATGAAGTCGGTACTTATCTTTGCTTCATGAAGAAGGCGATGTTGCTGTTGACGGTTGGTTCTAAAATTCTAACATGGCGTAGAATTTAAAAGTTTGCCTCTAGCGTTGAGGAGGCGAGCTTTAGTTAAGCTCTAACTGACTGGCTTGACTTCCGACGTACAAGTGAGGGCTGCTAGACGCAGCGAAAGTACATTAGCCTAGACGGCATGTACAACAAGAAGTTGAGTGCACTTGAGAGGGTGAGCGGTTGCTCACAGCACGGAGACAAGTTGAGAAGAAGTAGAAGTGAATGAGCGAGCGGGCTGCGCGCGCGGAGAAGCGAGCAGTAGGAGGAGGCGAGAAGAGGGGGAAGCGGGCGAGTAAGGGGAGGAAACAAAGAGGTTATACATAAACATGAAAAAAAAATTACAAAAACAAAATTCTTCTTGGAGCGGTGTCTTCACGGAGTAGTTTGTTGGTGAAGAACACGACGCCCTGCGGATTAATGTAGAAGTCTTCATGGCTTGAAGCAATGGAAGTTCGGAAGGCAGCGATGGGACGCTGTCAGGCTGGTTCGACGGAATATGCGCTTCTGTAAAAAACTGACAGAAAAAATGAACAAATGCACGGGGCAAACAGGAGGTAACAGTTCGATGTTGGTGTGTGCGGGAAGGAAATGTAAATAAATGGACTGATATGAAGTAATGGAGAACAGCAAAAGCTAATTCTTTCTTTCCGTGTATTTCCAAAAATACACCATGTTGGGAGACAACAGCAAACACCAGCAAAGAACAAGAACACAATATGAAAGAGGTCTTGTAATAAAAACATTGGTAGTAGAGGTCATTCTTTCTCTGACTCTTCCCTTCCCTCCTGGGTAACAATCGGTCATTTTGCCAAAGATCTATGCTAGAGGGAGAAAGGGAAAAAGGGGAAGCACCTATGAGGAACTGACCAGGTGTATGTGGATGCAAGTTATCAGGGTTATTAGAATGCGGGGGTGACGGGCGTGAATTAACAACGCTGTCAATCACAAAGTAGCTAGAAGCTGCGAGAAATAAAGCTCTAGTGAAGATCGCGACAAAATGCGAAAGGTGAGTTAACAAATTTAAACAAAGCGTATAGAAACAAGTACATCGATTAAGGATAAGAATATACCAAATAAACAAAGGAACTATGCGAGTAGAAGGCAAGAACGCCATAGGTAACAACAATCTAGTAGCCATAAACAATGACCTTAAGTTATAATAAGCATCAAAAGGTTTAATCAGAAGAATACTTAAGTCATCAAGAAACGTGACGTAACAAGCATAGATGCAAAAACACATCGAGTGTGACGACGAGAGAAAACAAGTTTGTTTAACAATGAACAATGTATGTATGTCTACCCCTTATTATTCCCGTTTTCCAACGGGGTCGGGGATGAGATGCGATGGAAGTCTTTGTGGCGATGGTTTTTACGGCCGGATGCCCTTCCTGACGCCAACTTCATGAGAGGAGTTAATGAGAGATGAAATGAATGATGGTGAATGAAACTGGGCAAGGATGTGGAAGGAAGCGGCCGTGGCCTGTCAGAAGGTACCGTCCCAGCATTTGCCTGGTGTTGAAAATGGGAAACCACGGAAAACCATTTCAAGGACGGCCGACGGTGGGGCTCGAACCCACGCGTCTACCGAGTCAGCAGAGAGCTTGGCCCCATGACCTAATGCTGCGCGTTAGCCAGCGTAGCCACTACTGTCGGTTGTTTGACAATGAACAATAAAAGTGCAAAATATGTAAGCAGGGTGCAATACATGCGCGCATAAAAAATATGCAACGATGTTATGAAACAAGGATCGAAAGAGCTATAGGATACGAGTGTGAGCAAGTGGGAGAGATAGGTAATCACGACCTTGACCCACATAGTACAGCGAGATAACGAATATAAATATCTGAAAGAGTCCTTGGCCAGAACAAGTGTGTTTTGGTAAGGAGGTGAGCAGCTTCTGAAATTACGGGAGCAACTCGCAAGACAATAGTTGGCAGTCAGCCAAAGTTGAGATAAGGAAAACTTTCTCTGACCTTTGTCAAGCATAGAGGAAGTAAACGGCAGCTTGGCCTAACCCGAGCTTGTATACAAACGAGTTTGACAAACAAGCAGTTCAAAATAAACAAACAAAGCGAGTGCAATCAGCCGAGACTTAAAGCGGAACTTCAAGCAACACGTCATGCAGTCATCCGTAGCTTGGGCGTGAAAAGCCAATTTAAAGACATATGAAATAAAGCAAGTAATCAATTTCGCATAATTTTGAGGATCACGGAATCCGACAATTTTCAACAGAATAAAGCTTAATTCTTCTGAACGAAGAAGAGAAGCTGGGACATTGAGAAGGAGTTTATGCGTAAGAATAGTTATACTAGATGCTAGAGAACTCAGATTTTCAAGCGGTTTCAAAAGCGGCTTCCAAGTGTGAGGAAGAGGGAAGGAGGCGGCCATGGCCATCCTACTAAATAGCGAGAGAAGAGAAACATAGCTTACAGCGAAATGATGGTGACTGATAGCCATGGTTTTACACAAGGGGAAGATAGTTTTCGATAGAAAGTTTAAACAATTACCTGCTATAAAAAGGACATGAGAAGGTAAACCAAATGACCCAAGGCGAGGCGAACTTGAATTGCCATTTTGTGCGGAAGTAAGGCAAAACCATATAAACAACTTACAAAGGTGACGTAGTTGTTTACAATGAGACATCGTTTCGGCAAGTGTTTTTCAAATGTATTGCGATCGGAAACATAAGTGTTCTCTTTTTCAGAAAAGGGATTTGAATCGGCAGTAACAAAATGACATTGCGATTTGGTTTGAAGACTGGGATGTTGGATATGACCAGTGACAACCCAACCAAAATTGGTGTCTCTGGCGACCACGTTTGAAGATAGCCTACGGGTTTGTTTACGAAGGCAATTCCAGAAAATATTGGCACTGAAAAGTATATCAATGGGGCCTTGAACATTAAACTGAGGATCAGCTAACCTTAAATGCGAAGGAATCTTTAAACCGGAAGTATTAATAGAGCTGCTAGGAGTGTCCTTGCCAATACTGGTAAGAATGAGACAGTTTAAGTTAAGATTGGTGTTTCTTTGACAAATGTCTCTGATTTTCAATTTTGAAGACTGCAAGGCTTGAGTTTTCAAATTGTCAATGCCGGATACATTGATGGAAGTAGGTGATGAAGAAAGACCTAGTTTTTTTTATTAACGATTGCGAAACAATGTTGTGAGCTGAAGCGGAGTCAAGAAGACCGCGGGTTCGAAACCAATTTCCAAATTTATCTTGGATTTCGAATTGTACAGTGGACAAAAGGATTTGCGCGCTGTGAGAAGTTTCGGCGTTAGAAATGCAGGAAGAAGCATTAGTTTGTTCGGAGCTGCTCTGCATGGAGTTTGAAGAAGCAGGTACTAGTGACCTCGATTGATCATGAAAGTGCAATAAAGAATGATGCGGTCTTTCGAAATGAAAACAGAGGTTGGAAGACGTACAATTAGAAGTAGAATGCTTAGGTGACAGGCAGTTATGGCAATATTTATTATTGAAGACAAACTTTCTTCTGTCTTCAACAGACAATTCTTCAAAGGATTTGCAGGAATACAAAGTGTGAAACTTTTTACAGTGCGTGCATTTTAAAGATTTGTTGAGCGGCCTAATATGTTCTCTTGGATGGTTGAAAGAGGCAGAACGAGTTTGCTTGTTCTCGACAGATGGGTGCTGATGTCCATTTGAAGAGACAAGTTTTTTATCCGGGATGTCACACAGAGGACTAGTTTCGACTCTTTCGCACTGAAATGGGAGTGCTGTAAGGACTTGGCACCGGCTGTTCAGAAACGAGATGAGATGCTCTAAAGAATGCTCATCCTTGCGAGTGAGTTCGATTTCCCAAGCCTTTAATGTTGAAAAGTCGAATCTGGAGGTAGCTAGATGAATAAGGACGGTGTCCCAAGTTTGGACCGGTTGCTTAAGTTGGTATAATGCTCTCACGTGCAATTGCATGGAGTCTAACAGGTCTGTTAAAGAGGTGACGTCATTAGGTTTTAAGACTGGCAAGTTGAACAGGCAGCATATGTGGCGAGCAACACACAAACGTACATTACCATATCTCTCTTCAAGGAGATTAAAGGCGATGTGGTTGTTATCTGCGCTTAAATGCAGTGACTCAACCAAGGCCAAGGCCTTCCAAGGACGAACGCAAGAAATATAATTTGTGGATATCGAGAATGTCTTTGTTTTCATGGATAAGGGAGCAGTAAAGTTCGTAAAAGGAATACCATTCACATTCCTGGCCTGAGAAGTGAGGTAGGCTTATCTTTGGAAGTAAAGGTTTCGGTTTGTCCTTATGAACTGAAGCGGGTGCGAACTGGGCCGGATTGATGATCCTAGTGTCCGGTTCTGAGATACTGCGGATCAGTTGGTGGGCCTTGGCAATCCCTTCAAAATACAAGGGTTCAACCTCGTCCCCATCCGATTGAAGTTCTGGGCAAGCAGATTCAATGTCAGCTTGAATTTGATCATAGTAATCGTAGGACCGTTCGTACAACTTAAGGCGCTGTGTTAAGACGTCTAGATCACAATCGGCGGGATTTATTTTATTAATGAAATTTCTAAATCTGGTAAGCTGTCCTTTGTAGGAAGAACGTCTGGCAATGAGAGTTTCATCCTTTTCAGTTGGCATAATGAAATGGATAAATTGAAGTGTAACTTACGAAACTGTAGCGAGATTTTGAAAATGCTGTCAGGTTGGCAGCTGAAGACAGGTTGCAAGTAAGACAGGCTGAAGAAGACAGGAACGACCTCTATCACCTTCACCAGCTTTGCACGGTGAAGCTATAGCTGAAAAATTCAAAGAACATATTAATGATTTGCAAAATATTGTCAAATAACCCTTGACAAAAATTAAAAAAATGTCATAAATGGACTCTCCCGGGTTTCGGCACCAAATTCTGGGTAGATTATTAGCTTGGGAATAACCTAACCCCCAAGGGAAGATGATGAAGAAAAAGAAGAAATGGGTTTCGGACTGGAGAAAAAGGATGAAAAATAGGACGAGAGTCCAACAGAAGTTGTAATTTTAACTTTAAGTATACTCAAAGGCAGCTGCCACTGCAAATCCGCTCTCCGATACCTAAAGTGGGTAGGGAACTGGGCAAAGTTAACGGGAAACGCAGCTGGAACTTGGACTGTTTGCTAGAAAGTTGCTGTAGCGTATTCCCTCTCAAGCATACATATGCCTACTATGGGGAAGGGTGGTGGTCTGGCAAGACAAAGAGTAACAGATTTATTGTGTATCTGTTCAAAGTAGTTTGTTTCTAAACAGGTAATTTGAAGAGTGCCAATAATTTGAATCAGCTTCGAGATTTTAGTTTTTGAAATTGTAGAATTTCTAAAGAGCGACCAAATGCTTCCAAGAAGGATACGGATAAAGCATTTATACCATTGGGAATAATTTTGGTAAGTGTACCAATAGTTGCATTTAGAAATGGCTAAGCTTTTACCCAGCAAGGCGCCGACTAAAAGTTTAGACAATGAGAAACACTTATATTTTGAAAAACCAACCATAAGTGTTAGAGAGAATCTCCACAAGCAGGAAGCTGGCGTAGCGAGCTATGCTTGCCTTACTGGCCAGTTAGAATTAGCTATTAAAGCTAAGAGAGACTTTACTAAGTTACCAACTAAGAGTTCTTGCTCAAATGCAACAAGTGGTGAAAACCCTATCAATAGATTTATTTTTATTAAATAGGAAGAATCAAAGAAGACAGGATCTTGCCTAACCGTTATGTTAGAGAAATGATAAAGCAAAAAACAAATCTTTAATTTATTTAACAATGTAAAAGGAAGTAGTTTTTGTAACAAATATATAATTTTGATTTTTTATAAACAATTGGGGTCGCAGACCTCCGAAAACATCTAAAGCTTGCGCCAGGCAATTGATAATTCTTTCAGTTTTAAACCTTTTATATGCTTTAAAATCTTCGTAAGATTTTGAAATGGCTAAGATGAATAAATGAAAAATTCAAAGATAACTGACGTAATTAAAGTTAAACAATAAATCAAGTACAAGGTGTGTACTTTAAGGATTTAGAAATAATTACAACTTCGAAAGCAACAACAAAAAACAGGAAGAAATGAAATAGAAGTTTCTATAACTTCTTGTATTGATACTGAGCTACGTTTAATGATTATACATAGGAGATTATGCAAATAGGGCAGGTCACTTATTGTGAAACCTAAAGAGAACAATTGAAAGGAAGTTTCTAGAACTCCTATGTTTAAGTAGGGATCACGAGAAAAATGGGGCAAGTTTCCCTTTCGTGAAACCTAGAGATAACTCACTTATGAGTTGAAAGAATTGTATTCCCTCATTAGAAGGGAGAAACAATATAATTTAAGGTGTATACTAGACACGAAGTTTTACAGACATTAATTCGTTATACATGGAGCAAATAAGGGAGGGCACTTATGTAGAGTGACACCTCATTGAAAAAAGACCTAAAGTAACAATTTTATTATTTTGGTTGGTTAGTAAAGGGTTTGGGAAAGATCAAATGGGATTGTGGAAAAGTGTTCATGGCCTTATTTATTGTACTCGGACGAGCGCGACGCGGATGAAAAGTTGAACAGGCACTGTTTTCACTATAGTCAGTTGATATAGTTGAAAAGTTCACTGTAGTAGCGCAAAACGTTGATAGCAAAGAAAGTTATTGCAATGGTGGAAAATAACTAGTTACACTAGATTTGCGATAGTCTATTGCTTGAAAAACTTGTAGGTTATAGTTGAATGCACCAGAAAAATCCCAACGGAGGAAGAAAAATTAGATATTGATTAGCAGTTCATAAGGAAGATTCCTTAGTTTGAAAAAGTATTCCCATATGTGAGTGGAAAATACATGACAGTATAACTGGTAGATAGAGTGCAGGTTCTGAAAGGTTCCAGAGCAATGATGACTTGTTTAAATTGGGTAGAGAATCCCTCGGCGGAAAACTAGATTATATAGACAGTGGGTATTTTGGAAATATCCCTGATGTGAGATAGCATCTCAGAAAATCTTTCATATTGAAAGTTAGACTTGATAGTTTAAGTTTGATCAAGAAGATCTCTTGAAAGCAGTTATTATAACATAGCAACTTTCACTGTCTATAAAATCCAAGTAAAAGCATTGAACCTTTTAAAAGCGATGAGAATGAGGCTAAAACATGAAGTCAGTACTTATCTTTGCTTCATGAAGAAGGCGATGTTGCTGTTGACGGTTGGTTCTAAAATTCTAATATGGCGTAGAATTTAAAAGTTTGCCTCTAGAGTTGAGGAGGCGAGCTTTAGTTAAGCTCTAACTGACTGGGTTGACTTCCGACGTACAAGTGAGGGCTGCTAGACGCAGCGAAAGTACACTAGCCTAGACGGCATGTCCAACAAGAAGTTGAGTGCACTTGAGAGGGTGAGCGGTTGCTCACGGCACGGAGATAAGTTGAGAAGAAGTAGAAGTGAACGAGCGAGCGGGCTGCGCGCGCGGAGAAGCGAGCAGTAGGAGGAGGCGAGAAGAGGGGGAAGCGGGCGAGTAAGGGGAGGAAACAAAGAGGTTATACATAAACATGAAAAAAAATACAAAAACAAAATTCTTCATGGAGCGGTGTCTTCACGGAGTAGTTTGTTGGTGAAGAACACGACGCCCTGCGGATTAATGTTGAAGTCTTCATGGCTTGAAGCAATGGAAGTTCGGAAGGCAGCGATGGGACGCTGTCAGGCTGGTTCGACGGAATATGCGTTTCTGTAAAAAACTGACAGAAAAATGAACAAATGTACGGGGCAAACAGGAGGTAACAGTTCGATGTTGGTGTGTGTAGGAAAGAAATGTAAATAAATGGACTGAGATAAAGTAATGAAGAACAGCAAAAGCTAATTCTTTCTTTCCGTGTATTTCCAAAAATACACCAAGGGGACACCCCAGAGTTAGGTCCCTTATTTAATTTGAGAGCTTATTCTCGTATTATTTTTCGCCCGACCGTTGCCGTAACGTTTTTGTACTGTTTATCATTTTTGTGTGAGTACACTTTACCACATGAAGTTCGAGAGGAACGAACCCGTACACTGTTAAGCTGAGGAGCTAACTAATCTCGTATCATTTTAAAACATCACAGCAGAGGTGAGATGTTTAATTTTGTTGTGGAGAATGCTAAAGCACACACATCAAACCCTACATGTACATTGAACGAGTGACATATCTTCGGATATCAGTGCAGTCAGATTGCACAAGTGTTATGTCTTAAAATTTCTACTCTTTGAATCTATAACTATATTTTACTTTTTTAATTTAATTTTAATACCTAGCTGTATGTTGTTGTATTTATAGAATTAAGTTTTCATATTATGATAATAGAGTGAGGTGTAAATAGTTGTGCAATAAGATTGTATCTATTAAGATTTGCTATTATAATAAGTTATAAATAGTTATAATCTTAGTAATATATACCTGTTAGTTCTTTTATTTTATGCATGTAAATTCTGACGTGTCCTATATCAAAAATGTATTGAATGCATGTATTTGATCAAATGGAATTAATAAAAATCTATCTATCTATCTATCATTATCCTACGTTATATCTTTATAAAGGGAATGTAATCCCAGGAAACACTATTTAGGGAGTGATGAGACATTGTTAGATAATCTGTAGAGCACTACAGGACTTTAATTCGTGCTTCTACAAGATTATAAAATGATCATTTCAAAAGCACTATTCTTTGCCATGCTACAAGCTGCATGCGAAGCGACCAGACTTGCTTGCACGCAGCTGATAACCGGTTTGCCGAGAAACAAAAGAGAGACGACTTTATTGACTTCTTTTTGTGTTCTACATTATGCACAAGCCTAGGAATTTTGAAGGTCACAGGTATTAATTACCATGCTTTGAGAGCAGCTTTGGGAGCTGTCAACACCTGTTATTATTATGAGGTAACGGAACGCACGCTTATGCAAATTCCTTCGATGTTTTAGCCGACGACTTTGTATCGCCTGGCGCGTTGTAGAAAGGTTTAAAATATCATGTTAATTGACCCAGCTTTGTATAAATTAGGCTAGCCAGTGTAATTATTGTGTCCATGAACACATTATTCGGTATTTGGCAGGACGGAATGAATGTTCGCCTTACCCTTGGTTTATTCCAGCGTTCTCGAGCTATGCTAAGACGACCGATGCACCGCGCGCAGTTGGTGTAAGACGCGCTAACCTGTGTTATTGTATGACTTGTTGAAGTCAATGTATTTGAGTGAATCTCCAGTGAGATCACCTATTGCAGCCTACGACTGGTGTCTTTGATACAACTAACTAAACCACATTTAAACCTACAACCTAAATCAAGAGCATAATTATCTTAAACCAACGGATTAATTAATTACTATAAATAATTTACAGATATAATTTTGCAACCATTTGCTTGTTGTTAGCGACACCGTGACTTCAATCCATTTCCATGGAAAAATGACATTAAATGAGCTGACACTACTTGTATCGACGACATTGGATTGCCGGGACCGATAGTCAGTAACTTGCGGCCGGCATGATCTAAAGCTTGTAAGACGCAATTGTTATTGCGCTTTGCCAACGTAACTTACATGCCTGAGATGACGATTGACTACAAACAGTATGTCAATTCGCGAAGGTAGGCTAGCATAAGAGTGTTTACTTTATACCCGAGTGTATTCATCCCATTGTTTCCTTACTAGACATAAGAGTGTTTATGCAATTTTTTTTTTGGTAGTTAGTGGTCAAACTATCATTAGCTTTGGTAATAGGCATTTGTTTGCGACGCGTCTCGTCGCAATACTTTAGTTCACATAGGCATTAGATAAAATTTAAATGTAATTTAAATGTGGACGTGGTACCATCCTAACCTAGGGATTGTACTTGCTAGCTGTTAAATGTAAATTCTGCCGAGTCACTTGTTTGTAAATTTGCTACGCGTTAATTATTCATGTACCACGTGCCTAGTTTGCTTTGCTATTCTTTTCATGTAACTAGGATTTCGCGGGGGTCATTAACGTCAAACTAGGGACGACTCATGATTGTATTTAGATTAGCGGATTAGCCGATTTCGACCCTCGGAAATAGATAGGGGTCTTACTTGAATAAATTATTCACGAATCTAACTTAAGACTGGATCTGTTTTATTGTTAGCTTTGGTATTTTTCGGATGTATTTCTTTGGGCGTCTTTGACTGTTTCCGTGCCCAATGACCCAGATCCCCTGGATCAAGCCCCTCGTGCTGAGTAAGCCTACAAAGAAATACGCCCGATCCTCGGGAGTGTGGGTTCTAAGGACGGGATCTTTCGAAGTACCATCTTTTCGGCGGATGGTACCCGAAATACCTCCTCTAACGGGCTCAATATATTGTAAATATATACTTCTCCACATATAGTAGATTTAATAGCCTAAGCATAGCGTATAGAAGAGAAAGTGACGTGACTTGTGGAGTTTGTATGGTCCAGCCGCTTGGCGGCTCTAGCGTCGGCTAGCACTGAGTGTGGACGGTGTGAATAGCCGACCAGCAGTTGAATATGGTTGAGTGTTACGTTTCAGTTATCAGCTTCCACTACGATGTACGGTAGTAGACAAGATGACCCAAATATAAAATTCTCCACACTGAGTACATAAAACGCTGACCCCCGTCGAGTTAATTATGAAACATTATTTTACGTCATACAGTAGTTTCATATTTATTTATTTATTTACACTGTTTACGCCCACATTGGAGCACCAAAAATCAAACCTTATATACAAAGTCTTCAAATACTACAGTAAGTTCAGTTCTTAATTCTTGATAATTTTTTCCTTTCCCAATACTTCTTCATTCTGGAAGATCTTGCAGCCCGTTCTTCGGCAGATATAACATATTGCTTACGCTGTGAAATTTTTAATGTTAGTCGAGAGTATTTGTTATTCAGAAGCCGTTTCTCCTCTTTATGTTCAATTTGATGCTTAGTAATTTTCAATTCGTCTCAATCCATTTGTATTTCTTTAAACCATGTGATTTTTGTTTTACTATTCCAAAAGAAGTCAAAAAGTTGTTTCAAGAGTCTAGTATTTGGCAAGCGGGATATGTGTCCAAAAAACGCAATCCTTCGTTTTCGCATCGTGTCAATGATAGATTCATTTTCCTTGTAAAGTATTGAATTGGGCTAAAGTCTCCACTGGCCCTCAACCTGGTGTTTTTATTGAGTATTGTCCGAAGAATCCGTCTATCAACCTTCTGTAGTTTGTCAGTTGTTGATCGGGTGTTTAGTTTAAATAAAGTTTCACTTGCATATGTTGCTTCTGGCTTAACGACGGAGAAATAATGTCGAAGTTTAGCATAATCGAAAGAGACTGTTTCTTATATGTTGGCCAGGTAATCTGTTGTGCTCGTCGCAATTTTAGTGTCCTACTATCTATTGATGCTCTCTCATTGGCATTCCAAGTGATGATCTCACCAAGATATTTAAATTTTTTCACAATCCTTATTTTCTGGGCATTATGCAGTACAATATGTGGTGTGTCAACTTGAAAAGATGGCATAATTTCTGTTTTCTCAAAGGAAATTTTCAACCCAACCTTTGCTGCTAATCGTTCCAATTCCTCTACCTGAAATTTAGCTTCTTCGATACTAGTTGCTAATAATGCTAGATCATCTGCAAAGGCGAGACAATTTAGTCGAGCATTTTTTCCAATCTTAACATTCGGTGGACAAACCTTATTCCATTGACGCATAACTTTTTCCAGCACACAATTAAACAAGGAAATAAAGGAAATAAAACATCCTGGCGGGGATCAAAATGTAACTGGTTGTGTAAAAATCATAAGCTACAGACCATTCACAACTGAAAAAATGCAGTACATATAATATAATATAATATAAACTCACCCATGTAACTTTTAGCTGTGAGTTGTTCGAAACTTCGCAAAGCATACGGGACGATTTTGCAGACTTAGCAAATGACTGTTCTTTCCTAATTTCGTACGAAAGATAAAGCGGCACTTCATGAAATGAAAAACGAGTTTTCCAATAAGGTCCAGTTTATGTTCCATAATATATTCTAAATCACAGGGCACTAAAACAATCTCATCAATGCTGTCCAAACACACATAAAATATATCACCCCACAAATTTGAGAGGGTAGAGTAATAGATTTTAATTACTACGGACAGGTTTATGCCATGGGCACGTTCCCCAAGTTCGCAGTTCTTTTCAACGACAACTTCGACCTGTAAAAGAATGTTGAAGACACTGTCGGATGGGTGGGTTAGGTCAGTAAGGGTATTTATTGAGCCAAAGTCCTTTATGTCAGTGAAAGTTGCAGCTTTTGTGTCTGACGGCCTTTCACATAGAAGGGTTGTTGCACACTTCACACAGCTGATTCCTTTTTTAGTAGCTTGAAAATGCACCCCGCTCGATAGTAAACCAAGCGTTGTTTCGGAATGTTGTCTTCATAAGGAGGGGGAAGATCATTCTCCCAGTCCGTTATCACCACTTTGTCTCTAATGTTGTCGTCCGCAGACAACTTAACAGATTTGAGTTGTTCCTCGGTTTGCTTCACACATAATCGCATTTGATTAACGAATGACGTGAGAGGTGGTTCTAACTTAGGTTCGCAGTTCCCGGACAGAGATATAGCCGCATTAATTGGAACATACACACACTGTAACATATGCAAATGCAGAAAATCTACAATTGATGGACCTTAAAATTCCGAATAGACGTTCCTAGGGGTCATGATTGCATTTCCCTGTCAATAAGTACCTAAAGCATTTGGACCATAAATATTGAGCGACTTCTAAGGTACTCTTTATCGTGACTAAGAGATTCCATTGTCTTATTTGAGGCGAAATTTCCGAGCTAATGGTTTCATAAAAATCTATTAAATTAATGCTTGTGTGAAGGGGCTTCTTCGTAGAGTGGGTTTGTTGGTATTCTGGAGTTAAGCGCATCTGCTAGATTGTTCATGTTTCTCGTGAATAATTCTGTATTCTAACTGCCGCTAAAAATGTCGGGGTAAGTTTGCAGGAAGAACTTAATGGCATTCGCGGTCGTATTGCTGAATAATTGGAAAGAGAGTCTCACGTTCGTTCTTTGGAAGTACGCAAGGTGTATCTGTGTGGAAGTCAATTTTGGACAAGCTTTAAGGCCTGTGAATTCGGGTAACGTGTCCATGGCATAAACCTGTCCGTAGTAATCAAAATCTATTACTTGATTTTTGTACAGCAACTTACTTTTATCGCGGAAATCGCTTCTTGATAGAATACACTCGCCAGCACCAAGAAATACGGACTAAATACGGCAGCATTTCTGTGTTTCAAACTTGCGAGCGCTTAGTAGAAAGTGACTCCAGCCAGCAAAAGTCAACCGCTGCGCAGTCTGTCGGCGGGTGCAGCAACTACCCACACTAAAGATATGGCAGATTCAGGAGTCGGCACACTTTCTCTTCTATACGCTATGGCCTAAGTGTAAAGGATCTGACGATGGACACTTGACGACCGAAACTGGTCATCCAAGTGTATTTATTGACATAATATAGTATGTTTTCAGGATTAGGGAACCACCCATTACAATTGGGTACAATCGTGTTGACCGACTGCAAAACATTCAATTTCGATTACTAAGGAGAGCCTGAAAAAGGGATTCCAACACGATAATCCTTGGAGTGAAGTTAAATGTAACCTCAAAGAGGGTGTTGAGCAGTAGCTAGCATTCTTGGCTGTCACAACAAAGGCCTGGGTTCGATTCCCGGCTCTGCCAAGAAATTTAACTCTGGTGTGGGGGCTGGAAAGGGGTCACTCAGCCACGTGAGGCAAAACGGATAATAGGCGGGTTTGATTCCTACCTCAGCCATCCTGGAAGTGGTTTTCCGTGGTTTCTCACTTCTACTTCAGGCAAATGCCGGGATGGTACCTAATTTAAGGCCACGGTTTGTTCCTACCCAAATTCTACCTGAATTCCAAATACACACACTGGTACAGACATTGCAGTGACACATGTTATCAGACAAGTCTTAAACACACCCCAGTACACGGGGCTACGTGACCACGTGACCCCTAAAAGATTCAAAAGCATCACCCATCATGGGACTACCCAAATTAAACATGACGAGTGATTGCATTAAGAAACCAAGTTGTGTCATAGTTTGCTGATTCTGTAAGAGCGTAGATAAAAGTGCAAAATACATTGATTAATCGACAAAACAAATCGAAAATCCGATTATTCGGAATACTGATTAATCGATTAATTGATTATTCGAAAACCGATTAATCGTTATTTGCGGCAATAAATCGATTATTCTGTTTCGAGTAATCGATTAATCTATATCTGAAATTAATCGATTAAAAGTACCAGCTCTACTTCCTACCAAATCTCGTTAAGTAGTAGTATAGAAAGCGGCCCTCTCCACGGTAATCTATTTCGGGAATTGAGGCGTTTCAGCATCGGGGTAATCTGGCATCCACGATTTGGCTTAGGGTACACCCTGATTATATTGAAAAACTTTTAAATTCAAAGACCAACACTTCAGAGTGACAATTTTCCGAGGTGAAGAGGTTAACAATAGCCTAATTGTCGGTTCAGGATAGGTGGAGAACTGACTCCAATCTACGTATAATAAAATGTGAGAAGGATATGTAAATAGTGTGTGATTGTTCCGGCTTTCAATTTAGTCGCAGTGTTGAAGTAAACACAAATTGAACTGTCTGATTACTTTGTGATAGTATTTAATGTCATATATTAAGCGGCTTCGGTGGCGTAGTCGGTAGCATGCTGAGCTTCTATGTCCAAGATCGCGGGTTCAAACCCGGACGAGGTCATCGGATTTTTATGAGCGTTAAAAATTCTTCAGTATGCCTTCCTTCGGAGGGGAAGTAAAGCCGGCGGTCCCATGTCATAGATTTATGGCATGTAAAAGAACCTTACACTAATTAAACTTGTGTGAAGTTAAATTTGCAGGTTAGATTTCGTTGAAACGCTCTATCAAAGTTCCAACGTTCACCACTAGGTGTCAGTGGCATCTGGTACGCGAAAGTTGGAATTACTTGAAATTGAACGGAACTTGTAGCTCACCCCATGGGTGTCCACATTGAAGCAGCTACAAACTCTGGCGAGCCGAACATGTCCTCGGTCACTCCTGGCACTAAAAGCCATACGCTAAATAAATAAATAAATAAATATCATTTTTGTATATTTAGGCCAGTTTGTGCAATTTTGATCATATTGTGCGAATTTTTGCGATTTCAGGTCATATTTTGGTTATATTTGTTTACAGGATCTTATATTATATGTCTTAATTCTGAGTTTTTCAAGATTTGCTGATATTTTGGTCTGACGGTTATTGTAATGTTGCCTTGTAGGATATGTAAGTTTGTAGTCTATTCCATTCTAATTGATACAGTAACAGCTTATTCACAGCTACCTTAATATGGTTGATGTTCTTTACTGGAACAAGAAATGTGAATAGACCACCTCGTGATGTAGTGGCTAGCATTCTTGGTTTTTGTCCTGGAGGTTAAGGTTCGAATCCCGGTTCCACCAAGAAATTTAATTCTGGTCTGAGGGCTGGAATGTGATTCACTCAGCCTCGTGAGGCAGAACTGACGTCATACCCCAAATTTGGATGAATATAGTATAGCTTGGCTCGTTCCTCACTGGCTCACTCTTCCACTGAGGTGTAACGGAGATCGGCGTTACTACGAATGTAGATGGGGGAAGCCTGTCAAGGGTACTCGAGTTTTGCAAACAAGCAGTATTCTTGGTCGCCCCAGCTTCGGTTATAAGCTGGTGGTCAAAATAATGTAACTCAACTGTGTATATTAATGTTCATGGATATACGAGTATACAGGCTGTGTGGGATGGGCCTATACCCCATGAAGCACAATCTACAGTATATAGAAACACTAGTGTGTGTGGAACAATTCCTTCTCCACGAAACAAAACTCATGTGAAGAAATACATTTAGTGAAATAGCCTGGACATCGTTCTGTTAGGTCAACAACAGAAATTACGCAACTTAAGTTATTGCCCAATTGACTGAAGTCTATCATTGTGTTCAACATGGGGTTGGGTGGTTGTGGGGGTTCCTCCCACGTTGTGAGGCCACCGCCTCTCGAGCGCCAACGCCAATTACACCATCCATGTGATTTACAGCAACAGTTCGAGTTAATAAGGCCTAATAACACTTGACATTTTTACTCCGATGGCTCGCTGTTACAAGCACGCGACGCGTTTCAGACACTCCTCACTTCAAGGGTCACAGACGTTACAGAAAGTGAGTGCATGTGTGTCAAAGCGTAATAGTAAACAAAAGCTTCACGGAATTTTGCAACCTAATGGTCTTTAGACATAGATCTTTAGATTAAATATAGGCCAAGTAGGCCCGGGCCTTGAGCTGAAAATTTTGGGGGTTTGCACAAATTCCAATGGTCCTTGTGTTTGTATAATAGTTTTATGCATTTGACACCAATATGAACAGGGAGCGTAGTGGCGCAGTGGTCAAGCTGCTTGCTGCTCACCAAGGTTCGATTCGCGAAGGTTTTCGAAGTGAAATATCACGTACTGTGGTTCGGATTTCACGTATATGAAAAGAGGTATCATGGCTCATGATCGTGAGTTTAACAGTCACGTAAAAAGACAAACTTCCTATCCTCTTTACTAATATGAACAAAATATTTTTCATTTCTTCATTGTGAGTTTGGATTTTAAAGGTATGAATAATCCTACAATATCTCGATATTTTGAGAGTACTCGACTGCGATGATGTATCTGAATAGATTGCGATCAGGAGCAGGCAGATCCAGGATTAATCTGGCAAGATGGGGTCACACTAAAGAAGATAGTACCAGTGTGCTTATGGAGAACAGACTGTTAAACGAACGCTCCAAAATCGAGTGTGCCCAATATTCTGCTCGGAAGATGGCCTACAGCAGACCTCGAAAAAACCACTAACAGTGCCAGGTTTTGATCAAATGTTAAATAATATTTGTAACTAGTATGTACAGTACATGTGTGTGTGTATGCATGTATAGTTTCTGGCACGAGAATACCTACTAATAATAATGTGATCAACACCTTCGCCAAGCTAGGAGAAAGGCGTCGAAACACTCGTCATTTTGGGAAAGTGATACAACATTTAGGGCATTTTAAAGTTTATGCATGCAAATAAGAATTAGTTATTCAATGTGGGGACGGGCCTAGGAGCTGCATCAATGGGTTAGTGTGGACAGAAGCTGGGTAATTCCACAAAATAGGTATAGTTTAAAAGCCAGCGTGTTATTTATTGGGTGAACTTGCATCTGCAAGGATTTTCGTGGATTTTGAACGTTTATTTTTATTTGTGATGGTACTGAATATTAATGTATAATGGCATTTCTCTAAAATCTCACGTAGCACTATTTTCGATTACGGCGTACAATACTTGCTAAAATCATTACATGGGGAATGCTTGGGAGGGGAGCTGAAGGGAATTTGTGATTGATTTACCAAAATATACAGGATTATTTAAAATTAGCTGGTGAGCGTTGAGCGGTGAATTCAGGAGCCAGATAATAAGTAAAATTCATTGACCTTTTTGTTCAAAGTTGTTGCGTTGATACCCTGATGTCACGCGTCTCGTAAGTAAGTATGGAGACACCACCCTTGTGAGTGCCCATGTCAAGTTACATTGAGCTTTCTCTCCAATTTTCTTAATTGATGTTTTCATGGTAAAATGAGTATTGAAATTACATTTGCCGAAGTAGTTAGTCACTTTAAAAGTATTGTTTATCACGAGCTAATAAAAATGCAACTAAACAAATTGAAACCGTTTGAATAGTAAGGGAAAACATAACTCACCTGGAACAGCTTCAAGTTTCAACTTGACGCATGAATCACATATCGACTTTTCCAACACGCCGTAATCAACAGTTTCTTCCACCATGCGTGGGAACAAATCAGACACAATACCTAAAAAATATGAAAAATTCAGATAATAACATTAACAATAAATCCTATATCTCTACTGACTAATGTTACTTAGGAGACGCCAAGACAACAGGTTTTTGCTACAGTGGGTTATTTAATATGCAAATAAATCTACTGATACAGGCACATGTTAACCGATTTCGTTAATAATTTTCGAAGCACCGAATCGAAGTAAACAACGCGAGCAAAACATGAGTGTTAAATGGTCGGTGCAGGCTGTAAAGGAAAGAGTCAGTGGAGCTGAGGAGATTGGTGGCCACAAAGTCCCGTTACCCCTGTGCAAATCATACTAAACCTGCCTCTGTGTATTCATTTCATTTCATATTTATTTATCAGTGCCTTACTCCATATTTACAGTACACTGAAGGGAGTCTCTGAAACGATTTGAGATGCGTCAGAGCCCCAACAATCTGTTTCAGACAAGTATGCAGTAAACAATGACTGATACGTCTGCATTTACTGTTGAACAGCGGCTTCGGTGGCGTAGTTGGTAGCATGCTGAACTGCTATGCCCAAGATAGCGGGTTCAAACCCGGACGAAGCCGTCGGATATTTTAAGAGCGTTAAAAATCATTCAGTATGCCTTCCTTCGGAGGGGAAGTAAAGCCGACGGTCCCATGTCATAGATTTATGGCACTTAAAAGATCCTTCCACAGACTAAACTTGTGTGAAGCTAAATTGTTGGGTTAGATTTCGTCGGAACGCTCTATCATAGTTCCAACGTTCACCACTAGGTATCATTGATATCTGGTAGCGAAAGTTGGAACTACTTGAAATTGAACGGAACTTGTAGCTCACCCTAAGGGTGTCCGCTAGAAGCAGATACAGACTCAGGCGAGCCGAACATGTCCTAGACACTCCCGGCACTAAAAGCCATACAACAAATACATAGTAAATAAAATACTGTTGAACAATGTACTGTATTATAATGAGTTGTTGGGTGCACGACGGAACTCACATCGAAAAACATATTGAAGAGGTCCGCGGTTCTGACTTTCGCCAGCGTTTTCGTCGTGATTCTTCTCCAAAACTTTGCTGAGGCGGGGACATTAATTTTCCATAGGTGATG
Organism: Meconema thalassinum; assembly: GCA_946902985.2. NCBI lineage: Eukaryota > Metazoa > Arthropoda > Insecta > Orthoptera > Tettigoniidae > Meconema > Meconema thalassinum. The sequence goes on along the minus strand of OX336391.1, from coordinate 567,359,661 downwards.
GAAATGATCAGAAACAAACTGACGAACCTTCCAGAACTACGAAACATGTAGGCTTTACGAGAAGTGCATGAAGAGATCGCCAAAGAATTCTATATCGAGGCAAACTGCAGAATTGTTCATACACCTGTCAATCATGTAGAAATGCCTGGATCACGTTTGTTTCGGAGGAGGATCCCGTCGAATGCGCTTTCCAAAGTCAGAATGGGCGTCTTCAATAGTCTTTCCTGTGTTAGTTCTGGCCCCGATAACTTGTTATAACTCGCTGCTCAATAGTGTAAGTAGACGTATCAGATACACAAAGATGCCTTTAGTATGGTTTACATAGTGGTAACGGGAATTTGTGACCACCCTGTAGACTGTAGGATGAACAGAGGAGGCGAGTTACGCAGAAACTCACATTGCTAAGAATACTATATGGTATATACAGGGTTTTTCATATAAAGTAAGAACGGCAAGCGGCAGTTTTGTTATTCGCTGTTGCGGTGGCCTTGGCCGAGCTTGTGGCGCGCCATGGCCACTGCTGTACTATTGTAAGCGCGCATAGTACACACAAGGGCTGTTTTTTTCTTTCCTCTAAGTTCACGACCCCACTGTACCAACGTTACGATAGACTTTTACAAATAATTCAAGTGTGAAGTTTTGGACCATCTGCCGTAAGGTCCAAACCAGCACTGAATGATTTTCACCTTTTTCGAGAATTGAAGGTATAGTTGGGAGACAACGCCTCGTCAAAAAAGGAAAAACTTCAGGAGACTGTCCAGACGTACCCCCTCAGTGGCGGCAGAATATTTTGTCGAGGGCATTGGAAAGCTGGTGTAACGATACGACAAATGTTTCAATCGTTTTGGCGATTATGTTGAGACATACGAATAAAACAAGCAAGTAGTAAAATCAGTTTGGTATGTCAATCTGTTATTCTTATACAGTCCATCGGAACTTGAAAAAAAAACAGCCCAAGTATGTACTATGCGCGCGCTTTCAATAGTACAGCAGGGAACCATGGCGCGCAACAAGCTCTGTCAAGGCCACCGTAGCAGCGAATAAGAAAACTGCCGATTGCCGTTCTTACTTTATATGAAAGACCCTGTACTTGCCCGAAGCTACTACGAGCAAAATCGAACTGTGTAGATCTCATCGTCACGTTTAGGTAACCTTGATTTAGGAATGTCTTGAAAACATATATCATTGATCGTAATTGACTTTTAAATTATGGAAGAACTGTATTCAAATACGTAACTGAAGTAGTGATCTACTTTTGCTAAATCTTTAAAGAGTGAGTTCTCGTTTTGGAAGCATAAGCAGAAGGTATCCTATGCCACGTAGCATGGTGAATTCCGTATGACTCAAGGCCAAGAATTATTTTTATTGCTGTCATAGTAATTTCCTCTGTGATATGTTTCACACTGGTCAGCTAAGAGAAAATGGCACCACACTCTCACAATCAGACAGTAATTTGGGACAGATGACTTCAATGTGTGCGAAATATTCCAGTTTCCACTTCTTGATGGGAAGGAGCACATCAGTCTTCTTGCTTAATCTTTCCGTCACCTCAGTATTCCTCACTCTGTCGGTCCACAAAATACGTAACACCCTAGCAACTCTAAAATTGTGCTTGTTATTCTATCCCTCAATAGAAAGTATCCCACACGTTGATAAGACTTCTTATAAAGACCATCTCAGCTGTCACCTCTGAGATACGGATTCGATTCCCGTCTCTGCCAATAAATGTAACTCGAGTCTGAAACGGAGAGACCTCGTTAATCAGAACTGAGAATGTGTGAGTTCGAATTCCACTTCCGTCATCTTAGAAGTGATTTTCCGTGGTTTCCCACTTCTACTTCAAGCAAGCGCTGGGATGGCTCCAACCTTAAGGTCTAGGGCGTGATGGTGCAGTGATCAAGATACTTGCCTCTCACCAAGGCGGTATTATTTACATTTTATGTGAGATAAAATATACATTTACATAGAGTTCTAAGATGAGGAAAACAATCACAGTTCACTTCCTGGTGCAGCGGCTAGCTTCTTGTCTATCACCCCAGAGATACAGGTTCGATTCCCAGCTCTGTCAAGAAATTTAATTTCGGCTGAGTGGTGGTACGGAGTACACTCAGCTTCGTGAGACGAAACTGAGAAGAGACGTGTTCAATTCCCAACTCAGTCATCCTGGAAGTGGTTTCCCACATCTACTCCAGGGAAATGCCCGGCTAGTACTTAAGGCCACGGCCACTTCCTACCCAAATCATACCTCAATTACATAATACTGTACCCATGTGAGTAATCTCCATGGAAAATATGCTGCCGCCTCCAGCTAGCGTCAGGTCTCAGGCGTGTACCGTTCCCCCATCGAGCAGTTGCATATTTTGGATTTTGAGACTAAAAGGTATCAACTCTACAATGATAAGGCACAACTCTATTCTAAAGATTTTAATTCAGTACTAAAATCATGGCTTCAAACATATAAAAACAATCCCAACAAACATAAAACAAAATCAAACAAATTTACTTTCACAATCCACTAATATTAACATAATATTATCACAATAAACTCTTATCATAACACAAACCTTTACCCTTATATTGATTTCACAATTCACTCTAGTGCGCTGATGCACATACAACTTCATAAACAAAATTGTACTTTTACTCTTCCGTCATCTAATGTGACTTCTTTAATTTCACAAAATTACTTGTTTCTTAAACCTCGTCTTACTTTGGCAATAATTATGTGTACCGTGTGTGTTTGGTCTCTCTCTTCCCACCAAATGCTTTTCATGCATTATCCTATTCAGGTGTTGCACAACAATCTACGTGCAACTCCGTAATTATGTAAAGCTACCCCTACACTTCCTTCCTTTTATAGTTCCACTGCATGCCGTTGTGATTTCATCTTCAAAACTTTCGTTATCGCTGTGTCGGATGGTATTATTAAGCTACCCTTGCGAGCGTAACTTGTGGCGTCAAGTAACCAACTTTTGAAATACGTGTCAGTGACAGTAAAAATGCAACTTCCAACCATTCGTTAGATTGCTAAAATCATGAACCATCAGGGTGATCTATAATTACCAATGTGTTCTTAAACCACATGACTACATTACTCAATATAACAATGTTTCCTTTCACATTACTACTAGGGTCTAAAATCCGCCCTTTCATAAACCTTAACTTTCACGGTTCGCTTGACAGCTCAGCCCCTCTTCAGAGCGGCTAGTATACAATGGAGTGGAGTGAGGTTACCGCAGTAAACCGTCCCCCGCCTTTCTGTCTCATGGCTTATATCTCCCCAAGCAGTAGTACGATTTTAAAGACAATACCGTGGTCACAATGACGCACATATCCCAATGGATTTAAACTGAATATTATGCAATAGGTTCTGGGCGAGCTTAAATATTTATTCCTAACCTTAGGATATTAATAACGGCCTCAACAGGTCCGTTCCATTAATGAAGGCACGAGATTCATAAAAACATTGGTCGAGTGGGTAGCCGGTATCTTAATAAATGCTACGGTCAGTCCCATGCTGCCGTCCATAAGATTCGCTTCACAAGAGCCGAATCACTCAATAATAAGTTCCCGGGCGATCAGGTCTGATGCAGAGGTGTCCAATGTTCTCCTCTCACCTACCACAGGATTCGAACCCGGAACATTCCATCATCAGAGTTAGGGTCCAATCCCTAAATACACTCTGGCACAAAGCACATATCTCAGTATGCCCACGGCCATACGAGATTTCATACGTCGAATAGATTACCTGGCTTCTGACCTGATATTATGATCTCGTTTCGATTATTAAGAGAAATCTATCAATTACTCTATAAGCTTTTACACAAGCTGCAAATTCAATTCACTAGAAAGCTCTTCCATTTCCTTGCATAATTATATTCCCATTAATACAATATATTCTGATATTAAACTCTTTTCTCATCCCTTAATGTGATCTTACTGCTTGGATCGATAGATCTTCCAATTAGCGTAAATATTTCTTGCTTACAATTTTACCTGATGTATTCATTCATACCTTTTATTATTTATTATTATTATTCCTATTGACATAAATTACCATAATCCGACACAACATAACCATCTTCAAAATCGAACATCCGTGTTGGTTATGTTAAGTTTACATAACTGATTTGCCATTTTATTAATAGTGGTAACGATTAATCCACTTACTGATGTATAACAACATCTCAACTCCACTAAAAATCAACACAACAATAATTAAACCTGGAGGGTCTATCTCCTAATACTGATTCTTACTGGCATATTTATAATTCTGAAATCACATTACATGCAGTGGGCTATACTTCTATATAATCATAATTTGTGGGGTACTCACATATCTAGGCTTATCCTGGTGGCTCCAACCACCTATACCCTTCCGGGTCGCCTGCCATTTGAAGAGTTAGCGCGACAATTGCATATTGAATATACACATTTTATGATACATTTCTTTAACCAACCACACGGCACTTTTCATTTATATGATGAAGCTATTGCTTCCAAAACACATGACACTTTATAACACTTATTATACCATTAATTTAGCAGATATTTCACATATGATTTATACATAACACACGTCACTTTTTACACTTTCCATTGGTTGAAATTCCCTGGCAAAATATCAGAATTGCAGGTATTTGACGGCACCTCCCATGCTCCTACCAACTCCTGATTGAAAGTCTGGGTCATCTGCCTACGGATTCGCCAACAGTCTATCAATTATCCTACGATAAACTTCCTGCTGTGCATAAATATGCTTACTTCGTCCTGAGCGTTACTACTTGGTATTCTTAAGACATTACCAAATGCTTCATAAAGTTTCTCCCAGCGCAGTCCGGCGTAATAAGACATGTATAACCAATCAATATATTATACACTGCGCTTAACATTGTACATAATATTTACACAAATTATTACTTTCACTAGTTCTGCAACTTATATCACACGGTACTTCCTATGTGAACATTAACTATTTCTCGTACTGCTGACTACACATGCAGCACGACTGTCCTTAATAACAGCCTTCTAAAAGTTTTACTGCACGGCTTCCCAAGTTGAAGTCCGGGCTTCCTTCCTTGACTTCGGTAATACGCATTTCACACAATAAAGTTCGTTGATTACCGTACTTCTTATTACTTCTTGACTATGCATTATTATATTCTCACTTGGTGCATTACACTGCACGGCGAATATTATGATTACCACTAAATGTTCAAGTCTTTGTGTGAGCGTCCTTCCCTGAGCCAGAGCGACATACGTTCCGCGCTCGAGTCTGTTCCAACTACTGCCAACAACTGTCTTCTGCCAAGGGTCAACTCCCTTATATCCGTTTCACACAAAAAAGTAGACCTAGAATTCCCGCGCTATATCAACTCCTCTCCCAGGATGATTCTGGTCTCAAAACAATGCTCATCGGGTTCCTTTTTCTTCACTGATCCCAGAACTATCTGCGTGCTGAAGGATCGATCGGCCAATTAATTAATATTAATTGCTTTTGCCATAGCGTGGGGACGCGGTTTCCAGTGGAAATCCCCGGTGACATAGTCAAACCATGCCGCGAACACCCCTGGTCCTGTGTCCTTGCGCACTCCATTAAATATGCCTTGATTTCGCAGTTTAATGGCTCTAAAATTAGCCTCCTGGCTAAAGATTCACCTGTGTGCAACTCTCATGTCATTGCGTTGCTCCAATCACGAGTAATCAATGATTTTCCTTGGGATCTCTCCCCTCCCTTCTTGGTCCTATTCTCAAACGGGGAAGAACTGGGTCATTATTCAACCCCCCGACCCCTTCCAGACGACTTAAATAGGTCAACGAGATTGACAGGGCTCCATGGGTCTCCTCCCACAATTCTGGGGCTATTAGTAAACTGTCAAGCTCTCTACTTCTGTGTTTCAAGTCCAGCATAGCCTACTCCATGTAGTCCACTAATGCTGTATTCCGCTCATTTTCCCTGCATTATTTTAATAAATAGTGTCATTATCAACTGAAATCACACCAGTGATTAAACATATACTTTCCTCTAGGGGTTTTTACAATGGAACTCCCTCAACAGATCTCGGGTTCGTTCCCTGGTGGAACCTTCCTTCTGAGCTCAACTTATCTCCGAAATCCACGTTCGATACCAGTCAGCATGACCCCCTCGGGTTCAATACACACACTGGTACAGACGTCACCGTGACACACGAAATCAGACAAATCAACTTCTTCCCATCATAAGACCTCAAGAAACTGGTTTCAGAAGAAGGTATAACTTCAAGAAGGCTGATTGGCCGAAATTCTCCGAAATGCTAGACAATAAAGTCCAAACAATCATGCCTATACCTGATGAGTACGAACATTTTTTTGAGCTAGTTACATTCTGTTCGCGAGCATGTATCCCTCGAGGTGGCAGGACGAATTATCTTCAGGGTGTGACTACAGAAACAAATGTATTGCTCGAGGAGTATTATACCCAATATGATCAAAACCCATTTAGTGAAGAAACCTCTCAAACAGCTAGATCCGTCCTCCCCTCAATCTCTGAGGCAAAAAGGTTACAGTGGGAAAAATAAATTTATGGCAGACTTTGATATGGGCAGGAGCAGCAAAGAGGCTCGGATACTTCTAAAACACTTGAATAATGACCCTTCACAGGCAAATATGCATGCGAATGTTCGAGCTGATCAAATTGCGCGTCAGCTCCTAGAAAATGGAAAACCACCTAGTCCAACCAATTCTGATAGGAAGACATTTGAGAGACAACCTGACCAAGAAACTACTACTTTGCTATGACCTTTCACTCTGGCCAAGTTAAATCTTGTTCTGAGTAAATGTAAAATTGGGAAAGTTGCAGGCCTCGATGATATAAGAGTTGAGCAGATTAAGAACTTTGGGCCGATAACAAAGTGCTGGTTAAGAGAACTGATGAACAACTGTGTCCAGTCTTGTAAGGTTTCTAAAATTTGGAGGAAAGCCAAAGTTATAGCCATTCGCAAGCCAGGCAACGATCAGGATGACACTAAAAGTTACCGTCCCATATCTCTCCCATGCCATTTGTATAAAGTTCTTGAAATACTCGTCTTAGATAGAATAACGGAGAAACTAGAGGCAGTCTACATTCCACAGCAGGCTGGATTCAGTTCAGGGAAGAGTTGCACATCTCAAGTGTTGAAACGAACACAGTACATTGAAAATGGGTTTGAAAGGAAATAGATTACAGGAGCTTTATTTATAGATCCAACAGCGGCTTATGACACACTTAATCACAGACGATTTATTGCGAAACTGTATAATGCTACCGAAGATTACCAACTAACTTGCTACATAAGGAATCTCCTTGAAAATAGAAGATTCTTTGTTGATTTCAAGGACAAAGAAGCAGATGGCGATCGCAAAAGAACGGTTTACCCCAGGGAAGTGTGCTTGCTCCAGCGTTGTTCGACATGTATACTAATGACCAACCTTTACTAAAGGGTACGCAGGGCTTCATCTATGCAGATGATTGTGCCATCACTGCCCAAGATACTTATTTTGAAAATGTTGAACAGAATCTGACGATGGCATTAACAGAATTGTCTGCTTACTACAGAGAGAACCAAATGAGACCAAATCCCAGTAAAACACAGACTTGTGCTTTTCACCTTAAAAACAGACAGGCAGTTAGAACCCTCAAAATTGCATGGGAAGGAACCACACTAGAACACTGTACGTCTCCAAAGTATCTAGAAATCACCCTTTATCGTGCTCTAACTCACAGGAGGCATTGCTTCATACCAAACAAAAAGTGGCAGCCAGAAACAGCATTATAAGGAAGCTGACAGGCACAACATGGAGAGCTAACCCTAGCACTGTAAGAACCTCTTGCCTTGCACGCGTTACTCTGCCGGGGAATATGCAATATTATTAATACCTGTATGCAGGCAGACTACGTCAGAATACAAAGCGATTAAAAGCCTCGACCACTCGTTGCAAGTTCCACAGCTCTACCCGTCTAATGTGCCCAACTGCGTTATTAAGCCTCGCCTTCGAGCGCATACTGTACTAATAGCCTGGTACTTGGGACAGCAGCATTGGTTGCTGTCAACATAACGGCAATGGCTGAGGTTTTCAGCAACGACGAGTATAGGCCTACACATAATTTTAATCTATCGACAATCGGGTCGCATAATAGCTGAAACTCTCACAATGGTTTGCGCAGTAGTTTCTAAACAGACGTCTGCCTTCTGTAGACCTATTTCGCCGAACAGAGCCTTAATTACGAGTTCATTGATCGTTCAAGGCACATACCAGCATGGCGAGTTCCGCCTGCCACAATGTTGATATTGTGCATAATGATTGAAGCCGACGCATGATATAGCCCTTCACACAGTAAGTTGAATTTCACTTTACTGTGATGGTAAGATAAATCCTGTTACAGACAATGTGTGGTGAAATGACTATTTGTATCACAACTTCCGACATAAAGGTTAAAGATAAAGCACGTTGTAGCACTCCTTTGGAAACAGCGATTAGGCATCCCGTTCTTCATTTGTGAATACGGGACACCTATACGTAGAAAGTACGGCGAAGAAGGGTTATCTTGCATACAGTAACAGTTGTATACCTAAACGCATAGTGAATGAGAGAATGAATATTTTATAAAACGTTACAAAGTAACAGCAGCACGACATATTACACGTAGCATGCATACGTTACATTTCTTTTCTTAAGCCTGCTAGTGGTATTTGTTACACACATGTGTATTATTAATACAATGATCTCAATTTGTATATCTGTATTGAGCCCGTCAGAGGAGCTGCCAGGATAGCCAACAACCGCAATGACTTCCCTAACATCTCATCTGTCGGACCTAACTGCCGTGAGGATCAGGTGAACTTCCAAATAGGCCAAAGCGGCACGAGAAACTGTAGTCCACGGGGATCGTGGTACATGGTGACGAAGGTCATAGACTGCCTAAGGAAAGGTTCACCTTAAAATCTAGACTGAGGAAAGAAACATCCAGACTTATGTAAAACACCGTGAAAATTTATTGTAAATTTTACAAATCCCTAGCCTAGTTCGGAGGGTTTCTATCGGCTAGTCCACAAGCAAATAAATAATCAAAAATAAAGAGCAGGTCCCTACCTGAGAAGTTACAGTAAACCCTCGCGACAGATCTGTCTCACAATAACAAAGCAACAACAGCAACACTAGGAAAATGGTACGACGCAAATTCCTAGGTCAAGTTACAAGATCAAGCTAATATCAGAATTTACATTTAACAGGGTAGCAAAACAAATCTAAGTTAGGACGATACCATCTCCACATTTCCATTTAACGTTAATTCATCTAGCTAAGTCCTATCAATTAATAACAAAATTGACGGCGGTGACGTCCGTAATATCAAACAATTACTTTCAAAGCTAAGTGACCAGCCATAAAAAAAAACATCTAAGTCATTCTTAGGAACTAAGTACTAATCAGCACACAAAAGGGTAACATAGAGGATTTGTACACTTTTACATCATAAGTAAATAAATAAGAGACCACAGTTTTATTCAAATGCCTGCCTGCACCTTGGTTTACTGTTTGTAAGCCATAGTCATCTAATGTGTGTAATTACGGTGACGACTGCGTAGTAAAGACTTCGTCTAACATCGTATGGCCTGCGCTCCACCAGCTACGAACTCAAGGTTCGAGCAAGCTTCAGTCACAACAAAAAGAGTGTCAGCTGTCCTCAAGTCATTTCCTCCAGGAAATACCTTCATTAGCACGGCTATGTCAGCAGGTTCCAAATGCAAATGAACAAGGTTAAGTAGAAAGAATTCGTTAGTTAGCTTTTGTTTACCAAAATTATGCGTTTTGTTATTAAGATGTCGGTTTAGGTTATCGTTGGTTTATGGCGAATAATACTGACAAGCCTGGGCACGGAGTGTCTCCCTGAGATCATCTCTGCCAAAAAGCCTCGACTCAAAAGTCGGAATACAATAAACGAGCAATAACAACTCGGACACACAATAACACAAGTTACCAGCGGCGCACAGCTGGCGTTCAATAACTCTGGGACGGGCCTGGACACAATCAGTTACCCTCCCTAAATATCTGGTCCACGGGAACAATCCCGGACATGGTACACAAAAATACCTTCATACATGAAAAACCTCCCTAACGAGGCTAGCCTACAACGTACTATAGAAAACCTGACATAACTGTACTCGTCAAAACAACGGTACACGCAACAGCGTTTAACTAACAAATGACATTCTACAGAACATATGAGCAGATACAAGAATGGACACTGGGTTCCATGAACTATAATTGCAATGAAAGGGAAAGTGAATGCTAAAAGCATTCTGTCCTATGTTAATTTCAGTCCGTCTCACCCAGAAGCATGCGCTCTCACACGGGCGCTGAGATGTATTCACAAAACCTGTTCGTGTCGCCGCAGGCTACAAGATTCCTGTGCTGTATGACACAACACACTAACTAGGCAGGCAATTTAAGCAAGATGATAACTGTACAACTGGCCTCTTCATAATACCTTTATCATAGGTTATAAACCTCGAAGAATATGTGCATAAAAAGCACGCTATAAATCTGAATACAATCACATAACTCTGTCTTTCACATCAAAGACGTTTAAAAGGTAGCAATGTCACTAATTGCTGGAGCTCCCTGCTCTCAAAGATAAAACACACTTCACTTCTCACTTGTATCAATGATTCCCGGTCAATGCATGTGAGATTTTCGATGTGAAATGCCATGTCCTGTGGTTCAGATTCCACGTTAAAAGGAGGTCCCGTGGCTCATGATCTCAAGATTAACGGTGACGTTAAACTACAAGCTTCCTTCCTTCCTTCCTTCACTTGTATCAAACATCAAATAAGTACGTGTCATCACACTTGACACAATAAGATAATAATAATTGTGGCACAAATACCACTCTCTGCTGGATCTGCTTAATGATACGTTGGGAACTGGATTCAATGCTAGGCAACGACAAAACGTCCCTATTACTTATAAAGTCCACACATGACCTGGATGACTTCTGAGCTCATCTCAAATGAAATATAATGCAGTTACAAAACTGGTAATTACAGTCGATTACCCAAATGATACGACTACTCTAACGAAGTCAGGGGTGTAACATAGACTGGCTGCAAAAAGCGCAGTTAAAGAAACATAACTATGGCATCAGATTGCCATAACTAGAGTCTGCAAAGACTTGAAAAATCACCCCAGATAGGGTTAAACAAAGTAGCCTCAAAATGAATACAGTCACGTTTAGCAATAGACAGAAATTGGCGTCCCACGACGTCCATCAAGCTGCACCAGGGTTGTCCAAAATGTCAGACCCAAGGGTGACTCACAATCACTGTAGATAAATGACATCTAATTAGACTAAATTACATTCCCTACCTATGAAATGGCTGTCACTAAGTTCGGTTGGTTCACAAACTACACTAATCTAACTATACCACCAGAAACTAGAACAAGGAAGGGTTGTACAAAACTCACGATATGAAGGAGCTCACACTTAGCTCTCTGTCCAACAACAAGGGTTGAACAAAAGTACCTCTGGCTTTCAGGATTGGCATCGTCCTCATCAGAACTTCCATCTGGGCTCTCCCAAAGACTAGGGTTCGGTCTGTCCCTGTAGTTGACCTCGTGAATGGACTGGACATGCCTAGGAAAGGCATCCTCGGTTCCTTCCTTCTCGTTCGATGTTCTAGAAGTTCCATAATCAAGCTCGTCCCATCCGAGACATCTCCCTCATACCATAATGGTATTAGCCCATGGTCTTGGTCTCGAACATTGGTGTTGAAAAAGTTTACCACGTGGACGAAGTATAAGACTTGTAGTAGTTCATTATCATCACTTGAAAATTACAGTATTCGTCGTAGATATCACAGGCTTTAAATATAACTGGTAACACAGCCTCTACACTTTGTAGATGTAAATGATAAATGGCTATGCACTGTTCTGCGGTTCCACACGTGTACAGACGCTACTTTTTCTATCACGTGGCATCCGTGAAATGGGCGTCGTTTTATTATAGATAAATTCACCGTAGCAATTTCTATATCATGTACTTTTATAATCACACTTGTTCAAAGTAATAATTTCACATTTACCTGTATATTTTCGCACCAGGCTCTCGGCCCTCCACAAACACGTGGGTGAAAAAATGTGGTGCTACAGAAATGTCGTAAATTTCACAATACTTGCCAAATTATTCACTATACAATTTGTGTTGATCACTGCACATCAGCAACAGTGATTTGTAGTTCAGTTGTGCTCGATGGCACCTGATAATGAATTCCACGCTGAAAAGCGGACTGTTTGCCACGTCTAATGCGACGGATATAATAACACGCCTACACAGGGCGGATTCTCCAGACGTAGTGCAAGGAACTGCGTTCCTCGTGGAAGCAAGTCGTCAAACTAAGTCGTTGAGCGACTACTTACATTCCTATTTGCGTATCTGCAATGATATTACCTTACCTTAAAGTGAAAAAAACATTCTCCAAAATGTTTCGATAATACTGAATGACGAAATGAAATATTCTGAGTCTCGCGGAAAGATAAAATTGATTAATAAGACCTCAGATAAATAATTAGCAGACTTCACCAAAGTCAAGAGTGCTATTCTCCGCTACTTCCAAAAAGAATTGTATAAGCTCTCGGCTTCTCGTAGCTTTCTGGGTGTGTTCAAAGGTACTACATCATATCATAAATGTGCTGTCGTGAAAAATATCACATGAACCTTAGCTCAGCGGGTTCATCTGTCTCTCCGTCGTTTCAAATAAAATGTTCGGACGACATTTTTATTTGACTCAAAGTTCATTCATAAGTGATATTTATTTTAGATCAGCTGCGTTGAAGGCTCCAATGCGCTCTCCTGTCCGAATGTCTTCAATCACATAACTTCCATTGTTCAGAGGTTGTCGGATACGACTGGGGCCATAATATAAAGACAGAAATTTCCCATATATGCGGTCTATAGGACTTGAAATTCCGGGTCTCCTTATAAGGACAAGGTCTCCCGCTACTAGTGGTTCTCTGAATCTCTGGCGTCTAGTTCTTCTCAAGCGTTTGGCAGCTTGTCTGTCCAAGGTATCCCTTGCAGCTAAAAGTCTGCTGGCGTGTGTTGGTTGTAAACAAGGTGGATTTACAATCACACGATTCCATATTCTCATCGGCATCTGGTTCAAATGCAAAACCATGGGTATTTGACCAGTGCTCTCATGGACTGTTGAGTTAATACATTTCGCCATAATAACTAGGGTTTCGGTCCATCGCCAGTGTTCTTCCTGACAATACAATCGACAGAATTTTGCGATAGTAGACATTACGCATTCTGCTGGGTTGTTCTCTGGATGGCGAATAGACGATAAAACATGACCTATTTCCAACTCGTTCATAGCATTAGCGAATTCTGCGGAGGTGTACTGTGATCCGTGATCAGTCAACAGGAATTGTGGCATTCCTGCCTCCGGTATCACTTGTCGTCTAATTCTCGGGATAATCTGGTGTGCGGTGGCTTTCTGAATCGGATGAAGCATCGTATATTTCGTGAACACATCAATAGTTACAACAATGAAGCGATTCCCACGACGGGCCTTAGGTATTGGGCCATAAAGGTCCTGTGCGTATAACTCTCTAGGTTGAGTTGGGAGTATTGGCCTAGGTGGTTCCTTCAACAAGTGTGACGTGTACTTGTTCCGCTGGCATGCGTCGCAAGCACGTAAACACTGTCTAACGGTGGTTCCTAGCCTTTTCCAAGTAAAAGACTCCTTGATGGTTGCAATGGTCTTGTCAGTCCCACCATGTCCAATGGATAGATGAACCATAAGAATGACAGATTCTTGATATCTCCTCGGAATGACTGCAGGCAGTTGAGTGTGGTCCTCGTCCACAAACTTATACAAAACACGATGATAGATCAAATAGTCATCTGCAAGAGCAGCAATTCTCGCATAGTGAGCATCCTGTGGATCCATTCGTCATTCCAGGAAACGGATAATATGCCTGAGTTCCTCGTCGCGTCGTTGTCCTTCAGGTAGATGACGAAGTCGGCGAAGGTGTTCCTCGCATTCACCCTCGATGTCAATGGCATTCACAGTGGCTTCAGGATTCCGGCTGAGAATGTCGGCCAACACATTCTCTCTGCCTGGTCGCTAAACAATTTCCAAGTCAAACTGTTGGAGAAACAGCGTCCAACGTGTGATCCTGTCGGTTGACAGTCTTGTTCGTAAAATGAAGGTCAGCGCATGGTGATCGGTCCTCACAATAATCCTCTGGCCTAACAAAAGTTTCTGCCAGTACTCAAGTGCGTAAACAATCGCAAGTGCTTCAATCTCAGTGGTGAAATAATGAGATTCATGCGCTCTCAAACGTCGACTTAAGAAAGCGATGTAATGACGTTTCTTCTCATCATCCTCCTGCAATAGGATGACACCTATTCCAATCGCAGATGCATCAGCCTCTAGAATAAAATTCCGGGAATAGTCTGGATATTCTAACTGAATCGAATCAACCAGCATCTGTTTAGCTTTTCTGAAAGCTGTCTCGCACTCGTCATTCCAAGCCCATCTGCAATTCTTCTTCAGTAAACCTTGCAGTGGCGCGACAGTCTCAGAATACCTCTCACAATGAGCAGCAAAGAATTGGAGAATTCCTAGGAATTGTCTCACGTGTTGCACACGGGTTGGTGTTGGAAATGCAGCAACGGTTCTGATCTTTGCCGGATTCGGCCTGTATCCATCTCCATTAATTATGTGTCCCACAAATTTGACTTCTCTCTGGAAGAATCGACACTTGTCGAACTTCACTTTAAAATTAGCCCGTCGAAGATTCTCAAAAACAAGGCGTAAGGTTGTTAAATGTTCTTCCTCTGTTTCCGAAGCTATGATGATGTCATCCACGTAACATATCACCTTCTGTTTCACTTCAGGAGTCAGCTTCGCATCAAGTGCTCTAATTAATGCAGCTCCGGCATTTTTCACTCCAAAGGGTAGTTTTCGAAAGACATAAGTGGTCTGATCGAACAGAAACCCTGTATACTTCTGAGTATGCTCAGATAATCTTATATGGTAGTAGGATTGTACTAAGTCCAATGACGAAAATATCTTCTTTCCCTTAAACTTCCTGAGGATGTCCCTAATCTTGGGCTGTCTGTCATGCTCAGGAGCTAAGCGTTCATTTAAGACCCTTGCATCGAGACAAAGTCTCAAGCTTCCATCCACCTTAACCACAGGTGTTATAGGATTCAAGAAAGGAGTCGGTGACTTCTTGATTGTACCTGCTGCTTCCATCTCATGGATCTTCTTAGCAGCTTCCTCGCGGTGTTTCTCTGCGATAGGATAAATCTTCTTCTGGAATGGGGAATCATCCAGTAGTACAAGATCGTACTCGTAGTCCAATATCTCACCAGGTGTGGTGTCGAATATATCCTCGTATTCGCTTAATATTGCATCTAGTTTCTCTCGTATGGGTGCTGATAATTGTTCTGCCTCTTCGTCGTCATCTTGTGCCTCCTCAATTTCCTTACCATTTAAATTCTCAACAACGTTGACTTCGGATACAAATTCCGGTTCTTCCTCTACTAAGTTCATTTGAATGGGTTCGTTCGGCTTAAACTCCACCATATTACGTCCCATATCAATGATTCTATCATACTTCCGAATGAAGTCTGCACCCAATATGGCTTCATGATGCAAGAATTTCATCACAAGAAATTCGTGCAAGTACACGTGGCTCGAAATTTCCAAAGTGCATAGAATCTGAATTTTGCACGTTACAACACGGTCAGGTATGACTCCTCTGACTCTTACTGCAGAAACTGACAGCTCTGTCACCTCAGAGTTTGCTTTCAGTCTGGCATGGCAATCGGCGGAAATGACACTTATCATCGCCCCAGTATTGATGAGAATGACTACGTTACGTCCATTCAGGGTAGCTACAATCTTCGGTAGACGCGTCAATTCGTAGTTGTGGTTCGTCGTTCGTCTAATAGATCTTCCTGAATTGGCTCCCAGAGTAAGATGGTGGCAGTTACTCTGTGCTCAATCGGGTAAGAATCTACTGTTTTTTCGGCGTTTTTTTTCTTCCTGGCGGGAAGTACTGGGCTGGTTTCGCTCCGTTTCTTCCGCCGTATTACGTGTTTCCCTCGAAGTCGGGTTCTGATCTCACTCTTCTTGTATTTCTTGAAGTTCTCGCAGTTGCTGAAGATATTCACGACTCTCCCGTGCTCTTCCTCTCCAGTCTCGATCGGTCTGGTATCTGGGGTCTCGATCTCTATTATAACCTCTGCTATAGCGGTAATCCCTACGGATACTTCCGTGCTGTGGGTTCCGGCTATTATTCCCTCGGCGGTCGTCATCGTGACGACGGTCTTCGTTCGTCCCTCGATCGAAGCGTCGATTCCAGTGACTACGACGGTCATCTCTCTGGTCTCTAGCATATGGAGTGTTGTTCCATTCTCTCCGACCACGATTATAGTCATTGCGTTGTCCAGAGCTCTCTTGAGTCTGTGTCTGCTGTGGCGTCTGGCACACTTTGTCCACAGTTGTCAAGTTGACATGTCGCTCTTCACGCCTGTCAGCCTTCTGCTGACGGTGTGTCGGAAACTGTTCGGTGTTGGCGTCCAATCGTCGCAAGATTTGGTCGCACTGCTGAAAAGTAGATGCTCCAGCAGCGATCAATACACGTTGCACGTCTGCCGGGTATTGCCAAACGATGGTGTTAACCAGGTCTTGCTCTGACAGTGGGGGTTGTAAGCAACGGAGTTTCGCAAGCTGGGTTGCGAAGTAGTTCGCATAGCGCGTCGGAGTGTTTGAGCTGTATCGGCGAGTGTACATCTCAGCTCTGATACTCTGCTGGATGTCGCTTGACCAGTAAGTCCTCAGCAAGGCTTCTCTAAAATCTTGGTAGCCTACAAATGAGTAACGGAAGGCTCTAAACCAAGTGCTGGCTTGCCCCTCAAGCAAACGCTCAATAACTCGGAGTTCTCTCTCCGGAGTTACCATTGTGTCTCTCAAGTAGCTTTCCACATTCGCCAAAAACTCCACTGGAGTGTTACCACTTCCAGTGCCTGAGAATCGAACTGGTTGCTCCTCTCGTGAACGGATAATAGTCACGTTCCCCTGCGTGTGCGCGGGTCTAAAGAATTCGGCATATAGTTATGCGTTGGCGTACTCGTCTCTTGACTCTGCCGGTTAGGTACGGGTTGAAAAGGATGTGCGTCAAAGTTTAACGCTTGACTCTGCGCTGAACCGGTAAATTGAGACGGTTGCAGTTCCATGGGTGCGCTCGGTTGAAAATGTGCAGGCATGATCCCTGCGGATTGCGATCCTGGTGTTGCCTGAGAGTCTCCCATCTGTGAGGGTTAATGTGTCTCTCGTGGATGCGTCTCCAGTAGGTCGAGACGTCTCTCGATAACTTCGAGCCCTGGGATGGTCTTAGCTGCGACCTTATTTCCCAGATCGTTGAGCTGCAATTCTATTCTTTCAACTTTGCCTTTGAGGTTGGTGTCGACTTCGCGAATAGCCGTCCTCAAGTTGTAACTGAGGTCTAACCTCTCGGTTATCGCGACTTCCTCGAATCGTTTCTGTAGGGAATCGATTTCTTCCTCGACTTTTGACATGTTGTCCTGGATCCTTCCTACGTCATCTTTGACCTCGGCTACCTTTGCCTCCATAGTGGTCTTATGTTCATTGAGGTCACCCCTCAACATCATGACATCGATCTTATGCTCTTCTCGATGAACATCAATCGTTTCACGTAGCCCTGTTACTGTCTCAGTCAATTCCGTAATATTCTTCCTGTTTGTGTTCAACTCGTCCTTGACCTCGATCATACCATCGACGATCGTCTTGACGTTGTTGTTGACTGCGTTCGCTGCACCTCTCATCAGTATGAGTCCTATATTCATGGTGGCCATGTCCTTCTTGACGTTATCCATGAATCCCTCGACGTGAGTTAAACGAGTTCCGAATTCTTCTCGAGTGTGCTCCAAGTCGGCCCTCATATCGATCTGGACTCTGTTAATCGTTGTCTGGATCTGAGTGGTGTGTTCCTCTAATCGGGTCTGCATGTCCTCCCTAGCTCTAGTCATCTGATCAGTTAAACTATCTATACGCCGGTTAGCTTCCTGATGGTGTCGTATAACATCAACTCTAACAGCCGCTAAACCTGCCGTAAGATCATTCCTAGCCTCTATCCTATGAGCGTCAATGTCGGCCCTGACCTGCGTTAGATCAGCCCTAACATTATTGATTTCATCTCTGACTTGGTCCACATGACCACTTACATTGTTAATTGACTGGGTGTTAACTTCAAGATCACCCCGGACATTATTTATTTCCTGTCTAACCTGGTCCACATGACCACTTACATTGTTAATCGACTGGGTGTTAACTTCTAAGTCACCCCGGACATTATTGACAGCTTGGGTATTCTCACCTAAGTCACCTCTGACTTCACCTAAGTCAGCAGTGATCTGCTGGAGATTGGCATTGACACCTGCCATCATCTCCCCAAACACACGACGAATTGTTTCTTCATCCATGACAAGAAAATTATTTGAGAAAGAGAGGGATCAATCTCTAATGGAACTTACAGCTATGATTAGTTACTTGGTGGTATAAAGCTTGTTTCATTTAAATAAACATCACGAGTACAGCTGGAGTATGCCAACTAAGTGCTTCTACATTTACAAAGACAACGGCTAGCAAAGCAAAGTGTTACATTTACTCAGGATGAGGCATCATCAAAGAAAATCCCATCCATCATTTATCTAACACAAAAGCCTCACCCCATGGACTTGTATCAAACATGAATGCCATGCGGTTAATTGATCTGCAGTACGACTTTCTAAGTTCGTCCCAGTCCGGTCAATTTACCATTAATCAACATTAAGATCCTCTTAAATAACATGGAACTGACGGTCACCACGTTAACGTCGGCACATGAGTTGGGCGCCATTAAAAAAATAGATAGTTTATGAGCCCGTCAGAGGAGCTGCCAGGATAGCCAACAACCGCAATGACTTCCCTAACATCTCATCCGTCAGACCTAACTGCCGTGAGGATCAGGTGAACTTCCAAATAGGAGAAAGCGGCACGAGAAACTGTAGTCCACGGGGATCGTGGTACATGGTGACGAAGGTCATAGACTGCCTAAGGAAAGGTTCACCTTAAAAACTAGACTGAGAAAAGAAACATCCAGACTTATGTAAAACACCGTAAAAATTTATTATAAATTTTACAAACCCCTAATCTAGTTCGGAGGATTTCTATCGGCTAATCCGCAAGCTAATAAATAATCAAAAATAAAGAGCAGGTCCCTACCTGAGAAGTTACAGTAAACCTTCGCGAAAGATCTGTCTCACAATAATAAAGCAACAACAGCAACACTAGGAAAATGGTACGAAACAAATTCCTAAGTCAAGTTACAAGATCAAGCAAAAATCAGAATTTACATTTAACAGGGTAGCAAAACAAATCTAAGTTAGGATGATACCATCTCCACATTTACATTTAACGTTAATTCATCTAGCTAAGTCTTATCAATTAATAACAAAATTTACGGCGGTGACGTCCGTAATATCAAACAATTACATTCAAAGCTAAGTGACCAGCAATAAAAAAACATCTAAGTCATTCTTAGGAACTAATTGCTAATCAGCACACAAAAGGGTAACATAGAGGATTTGTACACTTTTACATCATAAGTAAATAAATAAGAGACCACAGTTTTATTCAAATGCCTGCCTGCACCTTGGTTTACTGTTTGTAAGCCATAGTCATCTAATGTGTGTAATTACGGTGACGACTGCGTAGTAAAGCCTACGTCTAACATCGTATGACCTGCGCTCCACCAGCTACGAACTCAAGGTTCGAGCAAGCTTCAGTCGCAACAAAAAGAGTGTCAGCTGTACTCAAGTCATTTCCTCCAGGAAATACCTTCATTAGCACGGCTATGTCAGCAGGTTCCAAATGCAAATGAACAAGGTTAAGTAGAAAGAATTCGTTAGTTAGCTTTTGTTTACCAAAATTATGCGTTTTATTATTAAGATGTCGGTTTAGGTTATCGTTGGTTTATGGCGAATAATACTGACAAGCCTGGGCACGAAGTGTCTCCCTGAGATCATCTCTGCCAAAAAGCCTCGACTCAAAAGTCGGAATACAATCAACGAGCAATAAAAACTCGGACACACAATAACACAAGTTACCAGCGGCGCACAGCTGGCGTTCAATAACTCTGGGACGGGCCTGGACACAATCAGTTACCCTCCCTAAATATCTGGTCCACGGGAACAATCCCGGACATGGTACACAAAAATACCTTCATACATGAAAAACCTCCCTAACGAGGCTAGCCTACAACGTACTATAGAAAACCTGACATAACTGTACTCGTCAAAACAACGGTACACGTAACAGCGTTTAACTAACAAATGACATTCTACAGAACATATGAGCAGATACAAGAATGGGCACTGGGTTCCATGAGCTATAATTGCAATGAAAGGGAAAGTGAATGCTAAAAGCATTCTGTCCTATGTTAATATCAGTCCGTCTCACTCAGAAGCATGCGCTCTCACACGGGCGCTGAGAAGTATTCACAAAACCTGTTCGTGTCGCCGCAGGCTACAAGATTCCTGCGCTGTATGACACAACACACTAACTAGGCCGGCAATTTAAGCAAGATGATAACTGTACAACTGGCCTCTTCATAATACCTTTATCATAGGTTATAAACCTCGAAGAATATGTGCATAAAAAGCACGCTATAAATCTGAATACAATCACATAGCTCTGTCTTTCACATCAAAGACGTTTAAAAGGTAGCAATGTCACTAATTGCTGGAGCTCTCTGCTCTCAAAGATAACATACACTTCACTTCTCACTTGTATCAAACATCAAATAAATACGTGTCATCACACTTGACACAACAAGATAATAATAATTGTGGCGCAAATACCACTCTCTGCTGGATCTGCTTAATGATACGTTGGGAACTGGATTCGATGCTAGGCAACGACAACACGTCCCTATTACTTATAAAGTCCACACATGACCTGGATGGCTTCTGAGCTCATCTCAAATGAAATATAATGCAATTACAAAACTGGTAATTACAGTCGATTACCCAAATGATACGACTACTCTAACGAAGTCAGGGGTGTAACATAGACTGGCTGCAAAAAGCGCAGTTAAAGAAACATAACTATGGCATCAGATTGCCATAACTAGAGTCTGCAAAAACTTGAAAAATCACCCCAGATAGGGTTAAACAAAGTAGCCTCAAAATGACTACAGTCACGTTTAGCAATAGACAGAAATTGGCGTCCCACGACGTCCATCAAGCTGCACCAGGGTTGACCAAAATGTCAGACCCAAGGGTGACTCACAATCACTGTAGATAAATGACATCTAATTAGACTAAATTACATTTCCTACCTATGAAATGGCTGTCACTAAGTTCGGTTGGTTCACAAACTACACTAATCTAACTATACCACCAGAAACTAGAACAAGGAAGGGTTGTACAAAACTCACGATATGAAGGAGCTCACACTTAGCTCTCTGTCCAACAACAAGGGTTGAACAAAAGTACCTCTGGCTTTCAGGATTGGCATCGTCCTCATCAGAACTTCCATCTGGGCTCTCCCAAAGACCAGGGTTCGGTCTGTCCCTGTAGTTGACCTCGTGAATGGACTGGACATGCCTAGGAAAGGCATCCTCGGTTCCTTCCTTCTCGTTCGATGTTCTAGAAGTTCCATAATCAAGCTCGTCCCATCCGAGACATCTCCCTCATACCATAATGGTATTAGCCCATGGTCTCGGTCTCGAACATGGTGTTGAAAAAGTTTACCACGTGGGCGGTAGTATAAGACTTGTGGTAGTTCATTATCATCACTTGAAAATTACAGTATTCGTCGTAGATATCACAGGCTTTAAATATAACTGGTAACACAGCCTCTACACTTTGTAGATGTAAATGATAAATGGCTATGCACTGTTCTGCGGTTCCACACGTGTACAGACGCTACTTTTTCTATCACGTGGCATCCGTGAAATGGGCGTCGTTTTATTATAGATAAATTCACCGTAGCAATTTCTATATCATGTACTTTTATAATCACACTTGTTCAAAGTAATAATTTCACATTTACCTGTATATTTTCGCACCAGGCTCTCGGCCCTCCACAAACACGTGGGTGAAAAAATGTGGTGCTACAGAAATGTCGTAAATTTCACAATACTTGCCAAATTATTCACTATACAATTTGTGTTGGTCACTGCACATCAACAACAGTGATTTGTAGTTCAGTTGTGCTCGATGGCACCTGATAATGATTTCCACGCTGAAAAGCGGACTGTTTGCCACGTCTAATGCGACGGATATAATAACACGCCTACACAGGGCGGATTCTCCAGACGTAGTGCAGGAACTGCGTTCCTCGTGGAAGCAAGTCGTCAAACTAAGTCGTTGAGCGACTACTTACATTCCTATTTGCGTATCTGCAATGATATTACCTTACCTTAAAGTGAAAAAAACATTCTCCAAAATGTTTCGATAATACTGAATGACGAAATGGAATATTCTGAGTCTCGTGGAAAGATAAAATTGATTAATAAGACCTCAGATAATAATTAGCAGACTTCACCAAAGTCAAGAGTGCGATTCTCCGCTACTTCCAAAAAGAATTGTATAAGCTCTCGGCTTCTCGTAGCTTTCTGGGTGTGTTCAAAGGTACTACATCCCATCATAAATGTGCTGTCGTGAAAAATATCACATGAACCTTAGCTCAGCGGGTTCAGTATTCATCTGTTCTTGGTAGTCATCAGTCGCAGGGATGAATATTATTGGAAAAATTGATCAATGCATGAAACTATTTTACACCGCGCTCATTTTGACAGCGGTCCCTCCTCACTCAGTCCACAGGCTGTCATCAAACGCTGGTTTTCATAAGCATGCCCGGATTTGACCAGTTGTACTTTCACGGTTCTTTAAACATTAATTCCTGTACTCACAACGCGTTTAGGATTGTATTAATATAAATTGATACCCTATATATACGTATTCCCACAAGGAATTCCCACTCGACAGTCCATATCGGAATTAGGTACACAGAGGCGATTATTCCAAGGAAGCGAGAAAAGCGCTACGTGCAACATAAAATGCTGTTGTATGCGTCGGAAAATTCTCTTGTTTTGTACGAAATATCTTCTTAGCCTCAGTAGGGAAACACAAGGATACCGATCTGTTTTTCTCGACAACAAGTGCCAGTTCTAGTTGATAAGCGAGAACTAACCATAAACCCCCTCCCTTCGTCCACCCTAGCGTGTTAACAAGGAACTATTCTTATATGGAAGCACTGGATGTTCGTGTAATAAACTCAAGACGGCCGTCATATAGCATGTCGTAGCTCCTGAATTAAGAGATGGTAAGAATCCACGAAAGAACGTGTTCCTTTACGATTTTTTACACAATTTATGTCTGTAAAGAAAATGTATTAATTTTAGTTCAGGACAAGGTTTTGTATAAATATCAAAAATGCGAATTGAAAAGCTCGAGATGTATTGATGAATTAAGAAAGAAGAGTTCTTGTTGAGTGCATAGGGACCACAGTTTCTCAGTTGGGTGTTACAGTGTGCGGTTTACTAAGAAGAGGGTTCTCGTCATTCAACCTCAAGATGAAGAGGAAAGGAAATAATTGTGAAAGGTCCACAACCAGCTCTAAGAATTTTAGAAAAATGACTTTCTCAGTAAGCAATAAAATTATACATACATACTTTTATGTATTCTGTTGAGTAAATCAGTTTGAAATTGTTGAGATCCAAACTAACTTAAAAGCAGTTTTCATAGCCACTGAGAAGTTTGTAGATCAATTTTTGTTATTGCTTGATATTCCCCTTACTTGATCAGGGGCAGATGACCTCACTGTTCCGCCCCTTAAAACTTCAATAATAATAATAATAATAATAATAATAATAATAATAATAATAATAATAATAATAATAATAATAATAATAATTACTACTACTACTACCCTTTCTTGATACGTCAAGGCACTATTTACACCATTTCTTTGATATGAATCTATCAGACTAATCGGTTTGCTAAATTAGGAGCTTTCATGTCTCAAAAGAAAATTTTCTAAACAAAGCGATGGCAGATATTGTGACCTCAGTTATGCAGTTATGGAATTGGACGACTCAAATACCTGCTCTTCGTAACAATTACTCTGAAGAAGGAAAAATAGAAAGAGTTCTAACCTAAGAAATAAAGGAGTAACAAAGGTCAGGGCCGTGAAAGGTGGGAAAATAAAATACTCCCAAGACCAGTAGCGTAGCTCCCCTCCCCAAATATATCCAGAAATTAGGGTGGGCATGAGCCTTCATATTTTCTTACGGCTCGAACAAATTTAGAACCTACAACGAAATGGTAAATACAATAGATGCGTTGACAAAGAATGTACTAACAATCTCTGCACGGCCAGTCATCATTTCCATGTCTGCACTGCCTGGAGGAGCTGAAATAACAGGGTAGCAATTAGGATTGTGACATGGAGTGTGACTTCGATGATGAGTAGTTGCCTCAGTACTGGAGATACAACAAGGTGATGATGACAAAAGTCTACCAAGAAATTAGGAGATTGCCAATTAGCAAGAGACGTCTCTGGAGGGGGCCAGTAAGCTTGTCAGCTTACACTCTCTTGTCAGCTTTTAATCTCCATTTCCTGGAAATAGCAGTGTTAAAATGTCCCAGGCTACAATACTGGCGCAGCGTGGTTGATTGTCGCCACTGTTGTTTTGTGTCTGTGCGAGAGGAGAGATACCGTTTGTAAGTGGTAGTATTGGGGAAGAGTCTAGAGTTGTTTGATAGTTGCTCTTTTCTTTCTTCTTTTTGTCATATTAGCGAGTGTTTAGAAGATCGACCGCTTTGTCATAAAGAAGGCAAAACTGAATACATTTTCGGTAAGTTATGAAATGTTTTTGTAGTATGTGTAGAAAATTGAGGCCCCCATTTCATTATATAGGTACAGCTTTTACAAATAATTTTCTCTGCACGAGAAAGACGCATTCCTTACTGATAGAATGTAAAGTTATTCGATTTTTCTTAAGGTTGGCATTTATTTATTATTATTTAAAGGGTGTTACAGTTTCCTCTGAATAATAATAATAATAATAATAATAATAATAATAATAATAAACAAGAATGAGGTCCACGGCGGCCGTTAGGCTTACCTTAAACAGATTAGATTAACAATAATACACCTCTATGTTTTGCAACGTACCTTCTCTGTTTGATGCTTTTATGAGTGTCCCTTCTTCCTGTTATCTACTCCTGATGGTTCTTTTTTGGACACATTCATTCAATTGACTAGAAACATTTCTGGTAAATAAACTATTTAAAAACACCAATACATAGTGCGGTATTAATGTAAAGAACATTCTGAACCGAAACGTATGAATATGTCATAATAGTAGACTAGTATTCTGACAACTGATAATTGAAAATCTCAGCGACAGAGACAAATATAGACACTGACACAGCTATGAGCTACCTCAAAACAAAGCAACGAAGGGCGGAATTCAGACAGACATGAACGGACTGAAGATTTTTGTCCTAAGCTAAAAGTGAACCCTGAACTTCCTTCCACATCCTTGCCGAGTTTCATTCATCTTCATCCATTTCATCTCTCATCCCGACGCGCAGGTCACCCACAGGTGTCGACTAGAAAGACCCACACTCGGCCTCTCAGGAGGTCACACACCAAAAAATTCAAACGTTCACTTCGATCGCAGGATTAGGACACAAGAAATAAAAAAATCAATTTTAAAATTTCGCACGACCGCCATCTTGGGGTTATGAAGCAATTGAATTTAATTAGATGCCAGTAATTTTGTATGAACATTTACTGTACCAAGTTTCACTGCGCTCGGATAATTAAATCGCGAGTCAATTCTATTCAAATGTTTTAAGGGGAGGTTGTAAGCTGCTTTGGGTCAAAAAGTGGAATTTTAGATTTTATGTTATTTTGATAGCCTGAAGTCCAATTTATAATGTACCGGTACATATGCTTATTTGCTGAAAATGTTTGCTAAACGCCATAGGTCATTTAAAGCCACGCCTCCCTTGAAGATCTGTTCCTGAGAACTGGCATATTTTCTCCTCCTCGTCCTTCTCCTTCTCCTCCTTCTTCTCTTTCACCCTCTCCTCCTTCTTCTCTTTCTTCTATTTCTCCTTCTCTTCCTTCTTCTCTGTCTCCTTCTCCTCCTCCTCCTCCATTTTCTCCTACTCCTTCTTCCCTTTTCTCCTCCTCCTCCTTCGTCTCCTTCTCCTGCTTCTTCTCCTTCTCATTCTTCTTCCTCTGTTCCTTCTCCTCTTTTTCCTCCTCCTTCTTCTCTTTGTTCTGCTCCTTCTTCTTCACCTTCTTCTCCTACTCTTGCTCCTTCCTCTCTTTCTCCTTCTTCTCTTTCTTCTCCTGTTCATTTTACTTCTCCTCCTGCTCCTTCTTCTCTTTCTCCTGCTACTCCTCCCTCTCCGCCTTCTTCTCTTTCTCCTTCTCCTCCTCCTCCTTCTCTTTCTCTAAAGAAGCTAGGAAGTTAAAAAGAAACCAGAAGAGGGGCATATAAGATGAAGTTCGAGTTATTAACGCGTTTCTGACTGGTTTATGACGGTTGCGCGCAAAAACAATTTTTTTGTCTGTCTGTCTGTCTGTGTACAACTTTGCACGCGTATCACTCGAGAACGGCTGAGTGGATCAACGTAAAATTTGGTACAGATGTCCATCAGAGGCACGAAAGTAATCATTGATGTAACTCTTCTCCATACCTCTCATAAAAGAGGGCCTACCCCCTTAAAGTGCATGCTGAAATGGGCGTAAAAAGACGATACAAAGCTCATTTACAGCGTCTCAATGTGAGAAATAAAACTCGGGAGCCCTACGGGCCCCGTAAACCACATTTTAAGCTCCTAAAACCAACAGTTTTTGAGATATAGCCAGAAAACTAATTTCATTTATTAAGCTATTGAAAGAATGCAATCCGGTAACCATGGCAACACATTCTCTGAAGTCCATCTATTTCTGTAAGACGCAATGCCATTCTATTTATTACATTACTGTGAACGTTCGCTAACGGCTATAAGGTTATCACGGAACCAATTTAAGCTGTAAAATTCATCAATACGTATATAATGCGCTTAATGGGGTCAAGGGGTACTCTTGAATTTTTTCACGTGATTTACACGAGCGGGTGTGGTAATAAAGGTCTATTATATCGCTATCCCTATATTAATAAATTATTATTATGAATATTATTATATTGTGACGTACAAGGACGAGACAAAACTCATTTTCAGCCCCTCGGTGGCTCGGAGGCTACTGCGTTTAAGGCTCTAAAACTACGTTTCTGAGATATTCCCAGAAAACTAATTTCATTTAATAAACTAATAAATAGATGACGAGTACAGAAGAACACCAAATCAGGAGCTATATAAATATACTGAGAAAATCACAGATGTGGCCAGGAAGAGACGTCTGGCTTTCTACGGACATGTCTCATGGATGAACCCAACAAGCCTAACCAACCGGCTTCTCAACTACTGGGGGAATAGAAAGAGCTTGACACCGTCGCTAACAGTAGTTAACAAGGATATACAAGAACTGAAGATAATGAAAAGCGATATTCGAAGCCGATCACATCTCAGAAAGATACTTAAACAGAAGAGTTTTCACGACAGACCACCCTGTAAGAAAACCGGCATCATCTGGACAAAAGAGAGAAAGGAGATACATAGTCAGATAATGCTCGAATATTGGGCAAACATCAAGTCCCTCACCAAACTGAAAAGTTGAACGTCGTGGTCCTTAGCTGGCCCATCCGAAAGTAGAGGAAGAAGAACAAGAAGAAACTAATGAAGTAATGCAAGCCGGTAAACATGACAACAGTATCACACGAGGTGACATCCAACTTTCCATTTATTTCTGTAAGAAGCAATGCCACTCAATTTATTACATTTCTGTGAAAGTTTGCAAATGGCTATAAGGATATCGTGGAATCAAACATGGACTGTAAAATTCAACAATGCGATTAAGGGAATCAAGGGGTACCCTACAATTTTTGCACGTGCGAAGGTCTATTAAATCTCCAAACAGCAACATTATTTTCAAAAATTCCTGGATTGGAATAGTGTTTTTGCAGCTTTTGGGACTTTGGGCCATTGGAGGCTAAAAATCCCGAATTTCCATTCACCACAAGCCTTTATAATTTATTAAGGGGGTCTTCCTGGGGATGGGAACTTGCCATAACGGTGGGGGTCAGTTTTAATTTGACATATATTGCGTTTCGTCTACGAGGTTTTCAATATTATTGTCACGTCAGGAAGTACACGTTAGGTGAATTTAGTTTGAGAGCACATTTTAAGTAATCATATTTTTGTCAACAAACGGGTTCATTGTAAAGATGATTTTGTTTGATACTGTGTGGTTGATATAGGTTATATTTATGTTTATGTACGCCTATAATTCATGTTCGGGTGCTTGGAGCATCGTAAAATTAGGTATTGTAACCATGAGTCAATACACCAATCATTTAGAATACTCTTGAACGTACTTCTCATAGAAGGGTGGGTATAAGGAACAACTTTTCAAAATACATGCTAAAATAGGCGAAATATAAAAAAAAATCCTAGAAGGATGACCAAAGCATATGTTGCGCTTCTCAATGTGTGACACAAAACTAGGGAGTCTACAAAGGGTCTCCGAAAACCACATTTTATGGCCCTTCAATAAACAGTGTCTGCGATATATCCAGAAAACTAACTTCGTTCTGATAAACTTATGAAGGGATGACACGCCCCTAACCATTTTAACCGTAGCTCAAATGATAACGTCTGGTTATTAATTTCGAAGACCGTTCGAAGAGCGGGTACTTCTGCTAGTCCTATATAAGAGCCTGGTGCACAAATACTTATCTTCAAGAGCATTTTTCTTCACTTTTGTTTTTTTTAGACAAATGTTCCTTTTTTTAGGAAGTTTTAACAATAGCGCTCTGATTTTTTTCAGTAATTCAATATGATTAACTAAAGGATTGTATGTTTTCTTGGGATTTTATCATAAATAGAAAAAAAATGTTTTAGTAGAGAAATAAGTTGAAAATTTTTACATTAAAAAAATATATTAAAAATATTATTTACAAACACACACATTTCCAAAAACAATAATTTAAAGATAAAATATAGATCTAAATATCTGTAAGGTTTTGTATCAATACGTTAAAAACTTAATGAGAAAAAGGAACATGAAGTTGACAAATTTAACATGGCGGAGATAGGGCTTACAACCTCCCCTTGGCCGCCATATTGGTACTGTGCTCACCAGGTTATTGAAAGTCCAATAGGTGAACTTATATTAATAGCCTCTACCAGCAAACAAAATTTCAGGTTGATTGCTGCAATAGATCGCAGATATTGAGAACCGTCTAAATATAACGGATGGTCGCCATGTTGTATTGTTTTATATGTAGGCCATACAGTTATGTACCATTAGATGAACATTATTACGTAGGTTCATTATTCAAACTTTCACTTCGATCGCATGATTAGGACACAAGAAGTAAGAACCCGCCATCTTGAAGTTATGTGAACAATTGAACTAAATTAGATGTTAGTAGATTGTAATTTGTATAAAGATTTACCGTTTCAAGTTTCACTGCTCTCGGATGGTTAAATCGCGTGAAATATCCATTAAAATGTTTCAAATTCGCTTGGCCGCCATGTTCGGTTTGTACTTAACAGGTTTTATAAAGTCAAATAGGTAAACTTGTAGTACCGTAGTACCCTTTATCACTGAACAAAATTTTAGGGTGATATATGTTACCGTTGCGGAGATATAGAATGCTAGTTAAATATTTCGCGTGGCCCGCAAGTTGAATTGGTGAAACGTATCAAAATTTGAAAGGTACTGTCGACGTTGCGTACCGAGTTTCATTGAAATCGCTCCGGGCGTTTAGATTTTATTAGGAGGGGGAGGGGGTGACAAACACACGCATACACTCACATGGACAAAAGGTGATCTCATAAGCCTATTTTTTCCGTAAATGAAAATAGGCTAAAATATATGAACTCCTGCAGTAATTAGATGAGGACCTAATAGGGCCCCCTCTAAACTAAAATCCTGGCTACGCTACTGCCCAAGACATTCGTTTATGATATATTCCAAGATCAAAAAAGCACCAGAAGCGGTCGGACAAGAGAGTATCAAAGTACAAGTGGGTGCTCAATGGTAGCCAAATTACGTCCAACAAGTGGGAGTTCCTGGGCGTGTATTGGTCAAATTTTCCCATATTTTCAGTCTTTCACAGTAGTTAAGTCCCTCAAAAAGGCAATCAGTTCGTTAAAGCCAGCTTATGAAGCTGATGTGGTCGCCATGGCAAGACCATTGCTGCTTTAAAGCTTAATTCCATCATACTGAGACAGCAGAATCAACCCCTATCAGACCGTGTTCATACATTTACCATACCACTACTGGCATGTCTGTTCGAACAACAATCCGTTGAATAATTCCTGGATATTTCGTTACTCTTCGTGATCATTAGACATCTAGTAGCCTATGTTTGGTGAAAATTTCGTACATCTTGCGTACGAGTACATCCCCACATCATACCTCGAACGATGGTGTGAAAATCTCGTATGCGGCCAGGGTACGTCAAACACGCACTCAAACAGTAAAAGCATGGCTCTGCAACTTCATAAAGTACTGATAGTGTCTAGCCTAAGTATGGTTGAATATGTTACTTACCATTAAAGAGTTTAAGATCGTCTTTCAGGAATTTAGGCACGTTAACATCTCTCAGTGCTCTGAGAACGATCTGTTTCTCATTCATATTTGGGCACTCTCGCTTCAGATTTCCAGCCACTGCTATCACTGTTTTCACTGCTCTCATTCCAAAATCATAATGATCCTGCATGAAAAAAAACTGTCTCAATAGTCTCACGAGGTTAAGTGATCAGAACACAGCTAGATTGCAATGATGGTAGGTTCAAGAGAATAGAAGAAAGATATACTATACAAGAAAATTGTGTATACGACTATGATTCATATAGACTATTACTAGCTGGTCACTCTCTCTTCGTACTGGTGAAATATGTACTTGTGTGTGTATCCTACACTCCGAGAAAATATGCTCTGAATCATAAGCGAAAATGTATAGTCCTCTCACTTTCCTCGTTAACAACCGACGACTCAAACGTTAGGCAGTAGCACTAGCCGACAACAACCATCGTTCGCTCCAGACCAATAGCTGATTGTTCTAGACCAATAACATGATGGATGCCCTGTCACTCCACGTGGACTCCAGACTCCGGTCCTGGCTGCCGGCTCACTTGTCAGGTCTACAGTGTTGCAATTGCACGTAGTTCTGTCCAGTCTCTCGGCTTTCTCTCAGTGGGTACGGTGGAGAGTTGACAACGGTGTGCCTCGAGATGGGAAAGCCTTGGCTCTACGCAGACATTAAATGTAAACATAGCCACCCTGCGAGCCGGTCGTTAATTAGGAAACTGAGAGAACTATACCAGCGAGAAGCGTGGACAAGGATGAATATATGCAACTTGCCAGTGTTGCGCAACGACCAGATTAATTCATGAAAAACAATACCGTAATAATATTTTTAGTAATAAAAGCTGTATGTTTCCTTTTATATGTATAGGAATTCATAATTCTGTTCTTTAATAATTCAGGAAATCTTACAGTGTGGTAAGTTACTGTGAACTGGCTGAGAAAGCGAAGTGGCCAAGTGTCTAGGAGCGCTCGTCTGTTTGGTCGTTACCAGGCCCAAGCACCGACCAGATCTCAATAGTGGAAGGTATGGCAGAGATGCTAGACCGGGTAAGCCCTATCCCAACAGTTAACGCGGCTAGTCGTTGCCCGCTGACTGCAACGAGGAAGCCGAGGCGCGGACGGAGACATCCGACATGCTCCGAAATGCCGAAACCATGCCTTGCAATGTTGCGCGTACTTGTGACACTCGCAGTTCTCGCCGTCGTATATAACTTACGTTGTTTTGTTCTCGTGAAGGTTTTCATGTAGACTAGCTTATATTCCATTCAATCCGATGGCAATGTGATGTTCTCTGAACTGCGGCATTCGTTATGAATGAGGTGCATGCGTTTTACCGCGCAATTGAGTACAGTTTTCTCCGACATCAAGCAGTGTTTTACCCTATCACCTCATGGGCAGGATGGCGGGGAGTGAGGAGGGTGAGGAGTGTGTGTGTAGAGGGGGGGGGGGGGGGGTGCGTACCCGCCCCCTGAAATCCCAAGAATATTTCGATTGTTCATTGTCTCACCAGTTAATTTCATAAATTGAAGTTACTGATGGTTAACTGATTTACATGTAGGGATAATTCCATCGTTGCATTTAACTTAGTAATTTGGGATTATTTGAGAATATCTTCAGTTATTTAAAAAATCGGCGAACTGGATTAACATTACCATTTTAATGAACTGCTTGATTTTTATTTTTGTCGATAGGCCTACAGGATGATACAACTACTTTTTGCCTGTTTTTAAAAGATTATGGCGATGATTCACAAAGAAAAGTAACTCCCATGGAAAAAAACTCTGAACTAAAAAAAATCCTCCCATTCATGCCATAAAGATCATGCACCCAACGGTTTATGAGCAGCCAAATAATTTCACGAAGCAAGTAAGAAGTGAAACGAAAATTGCGGGGAGAGGGAGGGGTGTGTGTGTACATCTTAATAACACCTAGTGACATGTAGGTAATGAAAAGAAAAATATTACTTGCATCCCCCCAAGAAAAAATCCTGCGGGTGCCCATGTACCACCTCCCCCCTCCCTTAGTGCAACACCCAGAACAATTATCCGCCAGCCGCCACTGCAACTTGCCGTGGATATCTGTTCGCCAGGCGGAAAGTGGCAGCGCCTACTACTGAAATGAAACCTAACGTTTGCCACCATATTGAAACGGTGACACAATAGTTCTATGTTTATCCCTGGTAAAAAAAACTATGTTCATACAGAATTTCAGCTAAAACGGTTTGAGTATTTTGTTCGTGAAAGAGTTAGTTATTGTTGTTTTAAGGGGCTGAACAGCGAGGTCATCTGGCCCTCTGCATGAAAGAATAATAGACAGACACCATAGATTTTTATAATTAGTATAGCCTAGCTAAATCTGCTCAAGCTCTCTCAGTGTACTGTTGTCAGATCTCTCCGTACTGGCCAAATTCTGATATTACGAGTACATAGCACCGAGCTTGCACGAAAGCTCGGGCATAAAATAAGGCTCGATGTGTTTCATGATCACAGCGCTGTTCCCGGCCATCTCCCAAGAACGAGCCGTTTGCCTTGACTCGGATCAGCGTACTACCTTCGCAACGCTGACCAACAGCCGTGTTCTATCCATTTCAAGATATAAAGTTCGTTCTCATGAACTTCCGGTCCTAGCAACTTGAAATCAATTTAGTCATAAAATATGAGCTTTCAGCTCAGTCTTTCCCACTTTGACTAAGATGTATTAATAACCGCAAATTCGTCGTATCCTGAACATTCCTCAGTCGATGTGACAAAAAGAATTTCCTCATTGGAAATAACAATCTGCATTACAATAATTATTTTTCATCGTAATTTTGGCATTACCATCAGTAGCACAACGGTATAGAATTATAGTGAAATAATCATCGATATTCACCAGCAATTTCATTTTAAGCCAGTTGGAGTATAAAGACCAGATTGAGAGCCGAATGCACTGCCTGAGAAGGTGGCTGATATTTAAGAAAAACTATTTTACATAATTATTTAAGTTGTTTTCTTAACATTGTGTTCTGGTCCCACAGATTGTAGTTATTTTGCTATCGATTAAGTTGCTCACATAAACCTAATATATACGACACGTCAATTCAGCTTATGGAAGGTGATCTAATAATACTCATTTTATTACCCTTCCACAAAGCTCGGCGAGACTGACTAGTGGGACCAGTCATAGATATAGCCGAGTGAATTTGAGCGTGCATATTCAGGTGTTTGAACACATGTTTCCAGTCATTATTTAACCGTAGAAGCTGAGCTACCAGTTTTGCGGAATTGTTTTGATAAGATAAAACTGATTGAAGAATTCTGAGTTGAGTTATGGAATGTGCGTAAATAAGAACGTTATTGTCATCAGTCAGCGAAATATTGTATAATTTCTATAACAGTACTAAGCGTCTTATTATTATTATTTAATCTCCAAAGTGCAGTGAACCCTATTTTACCATAAGGTATGTTAGGGTTGTACTTTACACAAAATATACAATTTCTCTGATAAAATCCAATACATAAACAACAAAATAGACATGAACAGAAATGAAAGGATTAAAGTATATTGGGGCAGATGACCTCGTAGTTCCGCCCCTTAAAACAACAATAACTAACTAAAGTATGATATGCACAATCCTTAATACTAGAGTACTAATATTTAAAATACCAGATCATATCTCTACAATACACGTGTTAAACAGCTGTTAAGCAGACAATATCAATTTATATCAATTTATATATTTGAAAAGTGCAGCATTTTTTTTATAAAATATGAAATTTAGTGTTTTTTCGAAATAACAGCTGCAAGTTAACAAATGCATCTTAAGTTCAATACGTGCTCTCTCAAAAGCAGGACAGTTGAACAGAATGAGTTCAGTACAGAAGCACAGTGAGCCATTTTGTGTTGGAATTTTGAAACGCTCGAAGTAAGCATTGAATTTACCATGTCCTGATAGTACTTGAGTTAAATGAAAGTTGCACACTATATATTTACATTCCAGCCTACTATATACATTTGGAAAAAAAACAAGTCTTTGGTTACTAAGCCATTTTTGCTTGCTAACCACAATTCGTTCCAACGAGAGAGCATTTCATCCTTTATGGTTCTTTTGAGAGAAGAAATAGGGCATTTAGTATAACTCTCTAACAAATTAGGATTACAAGCTTCTTTGGCCAATTGGTCGGCTCTTTGTTCCCTTTTATGGCGGAATGACCTCGCATCCAACCGAAACATATATTGTTATTGTACTTTGATACATTCTCTCTCACATGTATTGCCAAATTGTGTAAATTATATTTATTTCTTATGGAGTTCAGCGCCGCTTGTGAGTCACTGAGTATGATCGCACACGTATTTTTGTTCATGCATCACTCGACTACTTTCAATATTGCAAGCATCTCGACTTGAAATACAGAACAGTGTTCCTTAAGTTTTATTTTCTCAGAATGAACTTCGTCTTCACCCTCATATACCATTAAGGCGCATCCCACAAGTGTTTCGCTGCTGGAAATGCCAGAACCATCTTTGTATATTTAATGGCTGTGAACCGTGGCACATGGGTGGTAAAATACAGAGCTCATATAATCTGCTGGATGTCCGGCGGCAGTATGATGTACAGGAAGTTCAAGTTCCACTCCTTACAAACCCCGCGGAAGTATTCTATTCTTCTTGGAGTTGACAGAAGTTGACATGCTGAGTCCTGTGAGATGCAGAGGTTCTACACCAGAAATAATATGGGCAGCATCGGTTGATATACGGTAAGCGCGCGTGATGCGTAATAAGAAGCCTCTTTGAACTTGAGACAATTTCTGTTGCGCCCATTTTTTATGCAGAACATGTTCGAAAGCAGTGACACAATAAAGCGCCATTGGTTCAACAGCTCCACGATATGTAATCTTCAAATTTTCTGAGTTTGGTCCCCATGTGGGTCGTGCTGCCATTGTATAAAATTTAGCTGCTTTGGTTTCCAAATGTTGAAAGTGCGATCTAAATAAAAGTTTGCTGTCTAAAAGTATTCCTAGATATGTCATGCTGTCTACAATATCTAATTCTTTGCCATCTAATTTAACCACCGGTGGCTGAAATTTCCTTCTCTTTGTGACTAGCATTGCAACAGTCTTAGATGGGTTGAATTTCAATTTGTTGTTCTGTCCCCACCTTAGAAGTATGTCGTGTGCTTCATTTGCTGCAGTTGTTAATGTATTTGTTGTTCTACCCCTAACTAATAGTAATGCATCATCTGCATAAGTAATTAGAGTACAATTTTCTGGAAGCATGTTTCTTGGACAACCCTTAACTTTCAGTTGATGCAACACTTTAGGCCACCATGCAAAATTGAACCCGTCAGAGATATCTAATGATACTAGTGGTCCGAATTCTTTGCAAACATAGATAGATTTCGTCCATTGTGTCACCTTATATACTGCATCTCCCATAGATTTTGATGGCATAAACCCAAATTGGTTTTCACCAGAGGCGTAGCGCTATAATACGCCGATACGCCGGGCGTTCCCTGATTTAAAATGTGTAAAATATAACATTGTTTTTATTTGATATAAATGCGGCGTTAGCATATTACATGGCGCTTAGTTATTTTATATCCGTACCCCCCATATAACTAGTCTTAGCCCGGCCGCGGTCTACTGCTGTGCGTTGCTCTTGTCTGTACGCCAGACCTTCTTGGCGTCAAGAGCTATGTACCACCCTGGTCAGGCCATGTTGCAGCGCATGCGCCAGTTCATACTTGTTTCTCGGAAGGGAAGCGCTACCGTACGCTGGCGTTTGCTGGCGTTTGAATTGTATGATCACTGTTCTGTTAACTCAATAGCCCAATCGCTGCGCTAGTGCTATAGTTCGAACTGTAGAAGTGTAGTTTCTTTTAATTGTGCGTGTGTGTGTTTAATGCTGCCAATATGATTGAAGTACCTGACTCGAATGTTGTTAATTTTTTAAAGGCAACCCCTTTGAGCACTTTATCATATGAACAGCGATGTGAATTAAAAACAAAAAGACCAAAGCCAAATTTATCAATTAAAGAAGTCGGTAAAAATCGCACACGGAGTTTTCAGCTTTCTTGGTATGACAGGTTTTCCTGGCTAACTGGGTGTGTTGAAAAAAAAAATGTTTTGTTACGTATGCCTTATGTTTGGAGCGAAAGATACTCAATGGTGCACGGAAGGAATTTCGGACCTGAGTAATTTAATTAAAAAGGCTGTAAAACACCAGTCTTCAAAACACCACTTGTTACATTCTGTAGGGGGCGTGGTGGCGCAGCGGTTAAGCTGTATGCCTCTCACCAAGGTGGACCGGGTTCGATTCCCGGTCAATGCATGTGAGATTTTCGAAGTGAAATGCCATGTCCTGTGGTTCGGATTCCACGTTAAAAGGAGGTCCCGTGGCTCATGATCTCGCGATTAACGGTCACGTTAATCTACAAGCTTGCTTGCTTGTTACATTCTGAAGCATTTCATCTGCTAGGTAAAACTCGTATTGAGCATGCATTTTCTGAAGCTCCTCGACTACAAGCAATAAAACATAATGAGATCGTGTCTTCGAACAGGCAGTATGTGCGACGACTCATTCAATCAGTAGTATTTCTCTGTCCACAAGAACTAGCCTTCCGTGGGCATAGAGAAGATGAAAGTTCTATTAACAAGGGGAATTATTTGCAATTGTTGAACCTGCTCGCTCAAAATGAATCTATAGTTAGAGACCATTTACAGTCATCATCATTATTAAAAGGAACATCTCCAGACATTCAAAATGACTTGATAGAAGTTACAACAATTGCATTAAATGAAAAAATCAAATCAGAAAAAATGAAGCCCCCTTTCTCTCCATAAAAGCGGATGAGACATTAGAAGTATCGTGTAAGAGCCAGATGAGCATAATATTTAGATATTGTGTGGATGATAGAATAGAGGAGAGATTCGTCAGCTTTTATGACGTTTCCAAAAATAAAACAGCTGCGGGATTATCAGAAATCGTGCACAAAGTTTTACTTGACTGGGAAGTAAATGGAGAAAAAGTTGTAAGCCAGACATACGATGGCGCAGCTGTAATGGCAGGCAGACAAGGAGGAGTTCAAAAGCTAGTGAAACAGTTTTGCCCATATGCTCTTTTCGTCCATTGTTACGCCCACCAAATAAATTTGGTACTTCTGTATGGCTCAAAAACAATAAAACAGGTTCGTTTGTTTGTCTGTGCCTTGACTGCTTTTCATAGTTTTTTCAGCAAGTCTTCTAAAAGGACGGTTTTGTTGACCGAAAGAGGATTTAAGCTTCCACAAACTAGCAATAAGAGATGGAATTTTCATTCGAGGGCAGTTTTCACCATTATGAAACATTTCCAAGGATTGTATAGTACTTTTGATGAAATTATTGATGATGAAAGTAGTGAATGGGACGACGACTATGTGAACTGTGCCATTGGTCTCAAAAGATATATGGATGACCCTACCTTTGTATATTTGCTATGTGTATTCGAAGCTTGTTTCATTTACACTGATCATCTTTTCAAATTGTTACAATCATCGACAGTGAGTATTGTAACTTGCCATAATGAGATAGAGGCTGTCGTCAAAAGAATAGAAAACTTAAGAAATGAAGATTTCACTGACAGATGCGTTCAAAAAACCATCCAGTTGAATGAAAACGTAATGTATGATGGCAATAAAAAGAACACTTTGAGAGTGCTAACTTTTGAAATAGTAGATTCACTAACAGCTCAAATGAAAAGTAGATTTGAAGATCTTAATCATCTAAATTTCATTGAGTTAGTACAAGAAAAGAAGTTTAAAGAATACACTGAAGCATTCCCCAGGGCAAATTAGATATTTTGGTAAAACAGTATCCATTCTTTAATGTTAACCAATTACTAAATGAACTTCACATTGTTTATGGAGATCAGACAAAGCATTTAGCTCCAAAAGACCTTTTAAAATATTTTCTTGCCAACGGTCTCGACTCCATCTATCAGGAAATAACTAAACTACTGCGCTTAGTACTGACTATTCCAACTACTACAGCTAGTAGTGAACGCAAAATGAGCACGCTGAAAAGAATTAAAACATACCTTAGAAATTCTATGAGCAATAGTCGCTTGTCGTGTTTAAATTCACTGGCCATTGAAAAACAGTTATTAGGTGAGCTTTCATCAGAGCCGGCATTTTTTGAACACATCATTGACATTTTCGCAGAAAAGAAAAAACGACGAATGGAGCTGACGTACAAGACTGTGTGAGGTATGTGACAGTATCTTTCATATTAGCTTTTTGATTTTTTCCTCAGTTTGTCGCTATAAACTTTGGCGTCCCCAGCTCAAAAGTTCACGCTACGCCACTGGTTTTCACGTAAGCTGTTCTTTATCGCGAAGTTGAACAACACTCTATAAATTATAAGTTTCTCGGAGACTTTTCCTAACACGCTTATTGGGCGTCAACAATCGGCTGTATATTTATTTTGCTTTTCGTGTTTGGGGATCACTTTTATCGTGGCCTCCTTCCAACAGTCTGGAAAATCACAAAGTTCTAAACATTTATTGAACAGTTTCAGGAACAAATCAGGGCAAGCACTATGAATATGCTTCACAATATTAGCAGAAAGTCGCCTCCGTAGCGTAGCGGTCAGCATGGTTAGCTGCCGCCCCGGAGGTCCTGGGTTCGATTCCCGGCTCTGCCACGAAATTTGAAAAGTGGCATGAGGACTGGAACGGGGTCTACTCAGCCTCGAGTGTTCCAAATGAGTAGAGGGGGTTCGATTCCCACCTCAGCCATCCTCGAAGTGGTTTTCCGTGGTTTCCCACTTCGTCTTCGGGCAAATGCCGGGATGGTACTGTCCCCGATAATCCGGATAGTAGGCTGTCAGAAATCCGCCCCCTCAATCGGATTGCCAATAATCAATCGCACCGGCACAGCTACATCAATGAAAATGACACTGACAGATACTACCGAGATTAGAGCACAGTAGTTAACATGAAATTATTGTGGAACACACCAAAATATACGGGGGTTCATACTTACCTTTTACTTACCTATTCAATTTAATCTCGGGTCTGGGTTTTCAACTGGATCACTTAATAGTATGCCCTCACAATAACCTCCACCACGATATTTAAAATGAACCAAGACCGAAACAAGAAAATTTAAACTGCACAATAATTTATTTCACATAAAGGAAAATATAACAAAATTTAACAACAAAATATACGTGGCAATCAGAAGCCATTGTCAATGCAACCATGTCCTCCTGTAGGACTTGTAGACTTCACATACAAAAATTCAGCTTTCTCTAGCTCAAAAGAACGTAATAATAACAACAATGCACTTTGGAATGGATAAGGGAGCTGGGACGAGACATATAGCATTAGTTTCCTTGTTCATGAACTTCACATTTTATTTATAACCGCAAGGCTGCTATGTAGATGACCTTGGCCTCTATCATTCAGTTATCTGGCCACCTGCAATACACCCTGCACCGTGTCGCATGCTTGCTTCGTCAAATGGACGCACCTGTCCAATCAATGTTAGCATATGCTAGTTACCTCAGAGCCTAGCTCCTTTTCAAAACACTTTAAATGTTCACATCTCAACTCAAATATTATCACGCAAATCTTTTAAATGCTCCATTCAAATATCAATGGATTACTCTAATAATCCCAAATCTTGTTTAATTGTATATTCCAATAGTTGAACTAGCGTTGTTTAGAGTATAATAACGAAAACGCTTAATGTTTATAACAAAATGTTCATTAATTAATTATAACATTTTAAATTATTTATAACATTGTCAAACGACAATTGAAAAATTTATACACGCCTCTATTAATCCCGTTCGTTTCAAATTATTATTAAAGATATTTACATAGTTATTTACATTATTTATATTATTTATATTAGAAATACATTAAACCACACGTTTATCCGGTTGATAATTACTTAAATCGTGGTGATATAATCGACCAATGAAGGTTAGTTATATTTAAATTTTAGATTCAGGTTTAATAAGATTTAATAATTATTATTTGTGACGGTAACCTCCATTCAAAATCTTTATCTCAAATTATTTAAACACTCTTGTTAATTTTAACAGTCACTTCACATGAATAATTTTCAATGGACCTGAACAATACACTCAGCGGAAAAATACCTCGCTCAAAACGCACAAAATTGCACCAAAATTGGCCCATAATTCATCATATATCTCATTATATATGGCATCAAAATCTTCCACAATACACACAAAAAACCTCCACTTATAAATTCATCATCATCATCATCAATATTACTGTGGGAACCTCCTTCACTTATTAAAGGGCATTATTCATCAGCGACTTTTACACGTCCACTGAACTAACGATTATACATCCATAGTTCCTCTTTAAAAATTCTTATATTCATCAATTGTATCGAAAACTGTTATTATATTTAACCTTCGTGGGTTTCATTCATGAAGCGATATGAAGTAAAAATTTGCCAGTCACAAATAAATTTAATATCAAATACGATTAGACACGCCTCCCTGGTCTATCAAAATTGAGATTAATATCATCAAAGTATCGCAGTATAAAAATACTATCTTCAATCAAAGTTCATCTAAACTGCATAAATAATCGAATAGAATACAATTAGACTGTGGACTGCAAACATTATTGATCCAATCTACAATTGAGAAAAACTCCTATCAAATGTTCATTACTATAGTGTACTCAATAAATCGTACTCAAAGTTCATATTTCATAAAATTGTCTATAATGCAATGGTATTTCAGAATTGACGATAAATGTTTATGTTACAATCATGTTCATAAAACGACTAGTATTTCTAAGATCGTCGATAAAGTAGTAGATTTTAACGCTCTAAAATCTTTTAATCATTCTTCTTTCTTGAGGATGACAGAAAATTGGTCAAAGTAATTTACTGAATAGAATTACTTTAATAAAATGACACGCTGTCTGAATTCAAATTTGCCATAGAAAATCGTTAACTTTACAGTCAAATCGTGACTACAAAAATATGCAAATTACTGAAAGAATATATATAATATCAGTCTCAACTGATCCAAAATTATTTAAATATGCCAATGACATAATAATGTCTCAATAAATCGTAGAAAAAGGCATAAATCAGCAAAGTGTACTGAGTACAGAAATATCAAGCAAGAATATGGGGCAAAATATATGGGACAGAAAATATGGGAAAAATGGTTGCTCAGACATCGCTAAATGGCTCAAATAAATCAAGAAACGTTCACGACTACCTTATCTGTTGATTGAAGTTCTAGAGGAAAATTTCCAAAGAAGACTGCTGTTGGTTCCATTTCACCACCGTAAAGATGTGCTCCGACCTCGAACCTGGAACCTGCGCCCTCGGAGAATAGAACTGCTTCCTCCTCCGGAAATCGCACTGCTCCGTGTAGACGATAGACATCCTTCTGGCAAAACTCTTCTGTGTGAGCCGGGTCCACCCTGGCCTCTCTTGAAAGTTCCCTGAAGTTCTGGTAGAAATTCGCCATGAAGTTCATTGCAATTATTTCCGCAGAAATGTTCATAATTGTGGAGTATGAAGATATTTCCACTGCCATTTGATGTAATTCAGCGATGGATTACGATGCATGAGTGTAGTTGGATGTTCACTACATGCTCGCTTTTGTAGAATGACGATTAACGAAGCTCCATGCTGCTATTTCACTCCATTGATATATGTCCCAATTGCATTAAAGTTTTAGTCTTCCATCTCCACTTCCGTTATAATAATAGTCGAAAGTACTGCCAGATTATATAGTTCCATTGTAGAATGTAGCGTTGTATCACCAAATGTAATCTTCAGTATCACGGTTGCAATACATGTGTCAGCCGTAGCGTAGAATGTGGTATTATAAAAGTGCTTCTCAGGAGTCGAGAAAATCACTTTTGTCTGCAGTCTTAAAATGCGAATATCTTCCAAAGTATAATAGTGAAAATGTTCAACTTTCGTACACGCCTCAATATTATAATGCATAATTGAATTAGCATAAATGTAGTAGCTAACTCTTGATAGATAATCTTGTAGACTCGTTTATGTGTGCGCTCCAACTTCGCCTAGTTTTAGTAACCGTAAAATTGCACTGCTGCACGCTCAGTGCTTGTTCGATGCTGTGGGCTCTGCCACACTTGCTAATGACGACTTGCTTCACTGAATAATATATACTTGTTCTATCGGAAGTATGAACTCGAAGTCTGACAATATGAGAATGAGAAATGAGCCATGAGAGCCCTGAGAACTGAGAACTTGAGACATGAGAACTTGCGCTCCGCTGTGCAAGGCCTTTTATCAGCTTCTTAAGGGGCGTATCCATCCCTACCATAGCTTGTTCCTCCGTCATTGCTAGAAGTTCTAACTTTGGCTATACTTGACGGATTTTCAAATTTCAAAAACTCATAATTAATTTCTTCAAAATTCCAAATGAATGCCATAACTGAAAATAGTTTTCCACAATTCTGCATGCCAAAAGTAATTAAATATGGTAATTTCAGTAATCTCCGTCTCCCTCCAAACTATCATTCATTGGTTCGAGCCTCTCCTCCAATAGCGTAACTTCTTCCTCAGCACAATTCCTTGCTTCCCTGCGACTGCGTCGTAAATCTCAGATACTTCTCGAACAAAATCATGACGTCACCAAGAATCTCAGCTCATCCAGCCTACTTGCATGAAGTCTGCGTCATCCGTGCCTACGTCATGAATATACACGTCACAACTATGACGGCCATAACTTTATTCACATATGCCAATACAGCCACCGTGTTCTCAGTATAATTCAATTTACGGGGGCAGTACCTTCTTCAAGGCCACGGCCGCCTCCTTCCCTCTTCCTTGCCTATCCATCCTGACCTTCCATTACCTTCCCTCATGAGGCCCCTGTTCGCTTTGCAGGTGAGGCTGCCTGGGCGAGGTGCCAATCACACCTCACCAGTTGTATCCCCTCCGATTAGATGTTCCCAGCTCTAGGACACTGCCCGTAGAGGCAGTAGTGGTGAGTTCCTTCGCTGAGCCCGTGGGTTCCACCAACCTGGAGGGTAAACGACTAAGAGAAGAGAAGAGAATATTAGCAGA
This sequence comes from Meconema thalassinum, assembly GCA_946902985.2. Classification (NCBI taxonomy): domain Eukaryota; kingdom Metazoa; phylum Arthropoda; class Insecta; order Orthoptera; family Tettigoniidae; genus Meconema; species Meconema thalassinum. The sequence goes on along the minus strand of OX336391.1, from coordinate 567,315,771 downwards.
TATGGCATCAATTCCTGGGGCTCTCTTATCATCTAACTTTGAGATCACATGATTAACTTCTTCCATGCTAAAATATTCCAATTTCCACGATACAAAAATCACCAATAAAGTAGGTTATTGCTAGATTTATGCGTAGATGACAACAAGTTAATTTTAGGAATAAAATACAGTCTACATACGCAACATAGTCGATAGCAAAATAACTATAATCTGTGGGACCAGAACACAATGTTAAGATGATGATGATGATGATAATTGTTGTTTTAAGGGGCCTAACATCTAGGTTAACAGCCCCACAATGTTAAGAAACAACGTAAATATGTTAAATACTTTTTTCTGAAATATCAGCCACTTTCTCAGTCTAGGAAAAGGAAGATTGTAGTTTTACGTGACCGTGAATCTTGTGATTATGAGCCACGCGACCTCCTTTTTACGTGGAATCCGAACCACAGGACATGGCATTTCACATCGAAAATCTCACATGCATTGACCGGGAATCGAACCCGGACCGCCTTTCTCAGTCTAGGCCAATAAACCTTAAGCAGCGTATAAAAGCCAATAATTGTTCTGTGGCAGAATATCCACTTTAGAAATAATTCTAAACCTACAAGGAAAAGAAAGAAAATAGGGTCAATGCACTACACAAGGGAAAAATGTGAAGCTGTAGCCAGTCGGCCAGCAACGCTGCGCGTCTTGTCTAGATTCAGCAGTGACGAGGCCAGTCTCAGGACTGCTTCTTCAGCTCACGGCACAGCCGTGCGCGTTAAATCGCTCACCATGACCGCAATGGGGATCTGAAACGAGATCGGAGGTTCGAATCCCAGGACTGACAGTAGCTATCCTGAGTGTGGTGTTCTTTTTTTCATACTCCTTTGGGTCAATATGCACAGATAGTACCGTATTTCAAGTCCCGAGGCACCTACCCAATCCCTAATACTACACACTACTACACAAACACAGGTTATCAGAGAACTCCAACACACACCCAAGTGCACGGGGTTGATGTCCCATTCTCTACCGAGGTGCTACTTTTCTGGTGGAAAAACTATAAGGACGATAAATTAAGTGTGGTTTTATTTCTCATAACTAGAGCCCGGAAGTTAGGCAAAATGCCTTTTCTATCAGGCTGGATATTCTAAAGAATATGTTTCCGTGCATTTGGAGACAGTATTTTTCCTTTTTTGCCCATTTTGGCTTCTGTTGCCTAATTTAAGTTTTAAAGCCTTTTTTCTTGGCCAGTTTCCGATTGTTATGCATTTTTTCAGCGATTTACATATTTTAAGAAGCACATACCGGTACTGAATTTCTATATATCGAAGTTGAAAAAGGTTGCACAAATTAAATTACAGCTTGATGTCACCAAAAATTATATTTAGAATCGTGTTCCCTGTTAATCGTTTATTTGTTTTCAAGCACTCGAAAGCTTATTTCCTCAATCCATCCATTTAAGCTATTTTAATAGCAGAACCTTCTTTAGTATAAGGAATGCACGGGCATAATGAATACCAGAAAGAGAGAGGATGAGGGAAGTACGTCTCTTCCCCTTCCTCATACCTCTTTTGCTGTGACAATGCGTAATTGTCTGGTATTTCCGATTTTGAAAAATAAGATAATGCAGAGAAAGGAAGAAAATCACTTCTGTTTAACACGTCAAACATTAAAGAAGCTGTTAGTATAATGTTGAACTTGTTAAAGGTAACTCGAGTGTTCGCTCTGACTTATTTATCATGCCAAAATTTTCATAATTGAGTGGTAAATTACATGACTATGTCCGGGAATTAGGTACGGACACATACAAATGCCTATTTTAATTATATTACTGCCTATTTTCAGTAACTCCGCCAAGGACGGTCCCAAGTCCGGCTGAAAAAGGAGTGGATATCTCGTCCCACTCTGGAAAACCAAACTAGAGAAGAGTTGAACACCTAACTCCACATCTGTGATCATGGGCACAGTGAGGAGGCAGCCCCTCCACCATGATGGGTGCTGTGGGCCATTCACTCACACATCTGAACGTATTTGATTACTAAAAATTCAACAGAGAATAACCGGACTGATAAACGGTTGACGATTTTTGGCATGAAAATGGTTACGAAAAATGGACGCTGGAACTTAAGAACTTTACGCCAACAGACAAGCTAAAGCAGGTTTGCGCAGAAATGAGAAACTACCAGTTAGACATTCTAGGATTGATGATGATGATTGTTGTTTTAAGGGGCCTAACAACTAGGTTATCGGCCCTCTAGGATTGAGTGAAGTACGTTGGAAGGACTTTGGAGAACACCTGGAGAATAAGTGTTGAGGAGGAGAGGAAGGCGACTGGCAAATCCTGGGCAGACCTGCAGATGCTGGCTGGGGAAAGGAATCATGGAGGAACTTGGTTGCAGCCCTTTGTTCCGAGAGGGGACATAGGAATTAAGTCAGTAAGTCTATTTTTTTAGCAAAATAAATGCCTGACCTTCCAGACTCTACTCAAAACACATATCCTCTTCTCATTCTCTAGACGTCGGAATGATGTTAAGTACGCATTATTATTCGCTGGAGAATGTGTTATCAATATACATTGATCTAACATGATATAGTGGAGCTTCGCATTCTGTTTCCATAAACCTTGGGGTTTCAGTCTGCTTGGTGAATACTGTACAGAATGGTGTGCATTGGAGATTTTTAGATCAATTTTTGTTGAACTTACATTACATTACTAATACTAAGCAGAGTATGCACATTAAGTGAGATGACTACATAACGAATGTCGTAGTTCTCAAGAGAGCAAAGATGAGGTGTATTGAGGCCATCTTCATTAACCATCAGCTGAGATGGATCGGTCATGTCCAAGGTATGAATGACAACAGATTCCCTCACAAATCTTGTACAGCGAACTCAGTATGGCCAAGAGACTTCGAGGTGCACCTTGAGCAGCGTAGCCATTAGTCCAGATACTCTTGCACAAGATCGCACATGTTGGTGTGGAACCTCCTCAGCTGTTGTTTTATATTTTGAACAAGAACGCCGAAGGCAGGAAATGGAAACTCATCAGAGAAGGAAGCCACACCAAATACTACCACATCCTCTACCTTCCATCAGATGCAACGTTGTGCCCAACTCTAGGAATGGGTATTCCAAGATTCAGACACCTAGATATCAAGGGAAAGGCTACAGCCGCTTTTGAAAGTTGAGATATTTGAATATCGCGCTCCATTGCTTCTCGAAGCAATTGGAAAGAATATACCGCTAACTGCATGTCAAGTGACGTAGCGAGTAATAGCAGAGGTCGAGGCTATTTATTGATTAAATAGTTAACCATGGAGTAGAGACTTGAGACTTGGATCAGATTACTGGCACGGCCAAATGAAAGAGAATGCACTTAGTATCAAGTAAATCGGACCAGGGATACTAGAGATATGAGGATTTCCAGATTTCAGCGTGATGACGCGTGACCTTGGCAGTTTTGAATAAAAGCCGGCCGGCCGAGGCATCGATAGCTCATTCCAACACAAGCACTTGCCGAGCAAGTTACTGCTACGCTGAGCCAAGGCACATGGTTGCCGGATCTACGCAGAAGTTATTTTCAAAGTTGTGATAGTCACAAAAGTGCTGCGCTACGAGTGGAACTTAGTAAGTTTCCGGCGAGGAGAATCACTGAGGTGATTGAATTTTTTTTCTACAGACATTAGTGGAAATATTTATGTTTCTACATGGACATATGCTAGACTTTGTCTAGAATTAGTACTTTGTCACAGTCCAGTAATAACCTAATACTTGGATGTTTAAGTCCATTTCAGTCAGTTTTCATATTGGTAACTTGTTAACCACTTCGATCTATCAGTACACTGAAGACCAGTCGATCACGGTGGTGTTCGTTAGTCTACGCAAGGGAGACTACAGGTTGCTTAGCGCATGGTAGATGGTGTGAAGCCATGCCCAGGGAACGATCTTCAGAACAGCCGTTGATTGGTTAGACTGTCAGTGTTTTCTTGTACTGAAAAGATTACCGTGAGTTACGTTACAACTGACATATTTAAGAATAGATCACTTAAATCTGACCCCATTTAAACAAACTGTTATGGCTTTGATAGAAGCCCATATTAAAATGGAACAACAGTTAATTCAAACGTCAAGAGATACTACCACTATGTCTGACTAGACGGATTGTGGGTATATAATGGCGGCCGATACAAGGATTATACATGCTTGTCCGCTAGGGCATGTCTATGGATAAATCTGGTACAGACCAGGTTCGCTACGCTTCAAGACCATCAAGAAATGTAAGCCACATTTGAATTATATTATGCCTAGCTAATTGGAACCAACTATTTTTAGGCAGATGACCAACACATTTATTTTTCTGCGTATTTAAATCTTGCAATGATTTACGCAAGACAGATTAGAGTTATTCTGAGTATTTTCAGCACTCAGAACAGTTTAGGATCGATGACCGAGCATTTCGAGCATTTATTTGAATATTTCATATTTTAGGGATATCACGGAAAACCGTCGATGTAATGGTTGAGTTAAATTATTTTTTTGTTGAGGAATGGATATTTTTTCCATATTCGAAGGTTCGAACATGTGGATTCTCACATAATGAGATGATAATTAAATATATTTAAAATAATATAACTAATAATAATAATAATCATCCTCTAATAATAATAATTATAATTTTTATAATTTTTCTAAATAATTCTTGGATATTATATTTTCTAATAATCATATGTATTGAGAGAGAGCCTATGAATTAGTTTAATCATTTCTAGTTTGGAACAGGAGATTTTCCGAAGGAGAGTGGTTAGCGCAAGCCCGCATTCAACCAACATTTCAGTTCTGGTTGAACAGTTGATATTTGCAATGAGCAAAGTATATTTTTCAGATAACACGGAGAGGCATGAAACGGGAAGCAAATGATATTTGTATCAAATAGGATATTTTTGTATTTATATAAAATCATGACGTAAATACATTCGAAAGTGAAATAAAGATTTTCATAAGTATGGTAAATTCACGGGTTGAACTGAATGGTAAAATAAAATAAACTTGTAAGTTTATTAATCTTCCAGTGTTGATAACAAGCAGAGGCTTGATTTATTGTATAAATTTTGGGAAGAAAATTTATGTGTGTGGAGTAGTTGAAATGCCATTCCCAGGTGCGCATGTTTAAGTCGCAGGAATGAGGAGATTTTTTTCGAGCATCAATGAAATAGCAGGTTCGATGGCTCAGGTTTATAGAAGGAGTATTGGAGCCACACATTTCGTCGTATGAATGACCCGAAGGTTATTTCTTGAAACCATCAGTTCTTATTTCAACCTTGTTTACGAATTCCATTTAGACTTTGATTTTGCTAGAACCCGGATTTGTCATGATAGTAGTTTATTCTTCTTCAGAGGAAGACCTTTGCCGTTGTTGTTGTAATATTGTGTTCTTACACAAATAATAGAATGGGCCACTGCCAATTAAAAATAATTCTTTAACCACGAATAATTTGAAGGATAATTTCAATCCTAGTGCCATGAACTAAATGAATTCATTATGAAATTACAATTCTTATTTCCGCATTCTGTCGAAGAATTGCAAGTTGTGAAAGTTGCTAAAAATGGCCATGAATATAAATATGTTTTCATAATAATGATTCCAAGTGGAAAATTGAATAGTTGAATGGTTCAACAATTTATTGATCAAGTTGATGATTCAGAAATCATATATTTTGTTAGGAACTTGAAGTTCATAATCGAGTCACTTCTCGAATGTTTAATGTCAGAAGAACGATTAATTTTTGTTGTGCTTCGCACAGTTCTTCGATGCTATGCTCAAGGTCAAATACTTTTCAGATGTTATTAATATGTGTAAATAATTTGTGTTGATTCAATGATAATAATATTTTTCAACAATATATATATATTTTTGAAACTGGAAAAATAAGTGAAAGTTAAAATTCTATGAACATTTATTCTACGAGTGTTAATATTATGTGAAAATTCAAACAGTGAACTACGATATTTCCAGTAGAGACAATTAAATTTGAACTGGATTTAATCATTAATTATAAATAATTTTGGAACACAGTCTACAGGACTAACAATCAGACTTGTGTTTCCAAAAAAATAATTGTCAAATGTGTTTGGAAAATTTATGTATATTGTGTAAATAGGAGTGTGGGTCGCCACACGTGAGTGATGCTGCTTTGAGCATTTTTGCAGTCAATTTTAAATTCAAAATAAAATGAGATAATTTTACTTGATGTGTTACGCCCAATTGAATCTCCTTCTATCCTTATTGTTGCATTGAGCCAAAAATCAGTAAAGCATTTTTTTCATTTGATGTCGTTTTTGCGATTTGCTCTAACCCATCTGGCGCTCCGGGATATTTTGACTCTCGTGCTGACTGATTATTGGTAAAATGCATATGTGGTCATGCGGACTCCGGTCTAAACGGGCACATAAAATAAGATAGAGAGAGAAATGGCTTCGAACGTGGGTCCCGATTTAGACATGGTCAATCGCATGCCGATTTAAATTGTGATAATTTTTATAGAAATATTTTGGGAGTTGAGAGATGTCTGGTTTGGATGAATAAATTAGTAGGAAACCCAATTAGTGGGGAAAATTAAAAATTTAACTTGGTTAATAATTAGAAGGGGTTTGATTATTTTTGATAATGGCTTAACCATTAGGGCGTCAAGTAAATTCAGTAGTAAACGTTCGATGACGGGACATACGCATTATTAGAATCCAGGTGGAGGATATTTGAGAACTTGCATATTTTTCTTGTGATATTGTGGTAAATGTAATTCGTAAGAGTAGAGAATTTTGTTTTTCCATCACGTCGACATTAGGACAAATCTCATTTTATTAGAGTGTTCCAATTAGCTATTCATATTTCTTGTTCTAGTTATAAGCTTGTGTTTGCCAATATTGTATACCCCTAAGTTTTGAATAATAATTGAAAATTATGGAAGGGATGATGAGGAGTTTGGAGGAGAGTTCCAAAGAAGCTGGACGGCGTGTAGCCGCCATTATGAAAGAAAATACAGAGGCTTTAGAAAAGAAACTTAAAGAAAATTCTGATTCTTTAGAAAACAAACTTAAGGAAAATTCCGATTTGTTAGAAAGCAGGTTAAAAGATAACTTGAAAGAAAGTTTAGATGAAAAACTTAAAGAAAATTCTGATTCTTTAGAAAATAAACTTAAAGAAAATTCTGATTCTTTAGAAAATAAACTTAAAGAAAGTTTAAATGATAAATTTAAAGAAAGTTCTGATTCTTTGAAAGAAAATTTAAATGGTAAATTTAATTCTATGGAGAATAAATTTAAAGAGAATTCTGAAATTTTGAAAATGACACTTGAGAGTAAAATTAATAAATTATGCGAAAAAACACATGAGCTCGAAACTTTATTAGCTACTAACGCAAGTTTAATGGACGATAAATTTCGCGATGCCGATCTTAGATCCCAAAGCTTAGCTGATAGGATAGAACATGATCTTAGGAAAGTTGGTGAAGACATGATCAACCTAGAAGTCAGAGTGAAGAAGGAGAGTAATGAGATGGGAATTCTAGTTGTTCAACGGTTGACAGAACAATTCAAAGAACTTGTAATGGGAGAAATAAGAGAAGGTGTGATTAATGAGTTACAAACTGAAATTAAAACCACAGTTGTCAATGAAATTAAAGACACACTCAAGCTGGAGAACCAAGAGGGAATCAAGGAGATTAGGGAATCTTTGTCATCCCACATTCAAGTAATTTCCAAAGATATCCAAGCAACTCAGAAGGACATATCAGATATGACAGGGTCATTGAAAAGTCATGAGGCTGTTATGAACCAGATATCCACTGATGTTAAGGAGAATTGTAAAGAAACTGAAGCAATTAAGAAAATGGCAGAAGAAAACCAGAAGGAACTTGAGGCTATGAAAACCCAAATCAAGGACGAGAAACAGTCTGACCATTTGTTGAAAATGCCAATTGTAAGGGGAAAGGAACAGATACAGATAAATCTAGGAGGAGCTAGAGAAACTGACAGTCAAAGACAGGATGAGGTCAGGACAGTATTTCAATCCAACCCCATAACTGTATTCAAGAATGTAGATAAGCCTTCTAAATTTTCAGGGTGAGATTCTGTGATACCTGTGGAATTTTTGAGAGAAGCTGGGGATTACCTGAAAGATTCCAAGATCCCTAAAGAAAGACAGATCCGAGTGATAGAGAAGTTTTTGGAAGGTCCTGCACTTCTTTGGTTCAGAGCATTTAGGTCCACTCTTACCACTTTTGAGGAGTTTTCTCGTGGGTTATTGAAAAAGTTTTGGTCCCCGGAAACCCAACAGCAAGTCAGAGCAGAATTATATTCTAAGAGATTCTCGACGTCACAGCCTACTCGATACTCTACGTACTTTTCGGGACAACTTTCTAAACTGCAACATTTAGATCCGCCGATGCCAGATAACGAATTAATTACTGCATTGATACGTCAGTTTCCAGCAGACGTCCAGAAGACTTTGATCGCTGCTGACATCTATAATATGGAGCAATTTGACGAGGTATTACAGAAGCTGGATCATACGAACGCTCAATTCTTCCATCAGAAGGGAGGAAAGAATAACAACGGTGTGTATGCTGTTATGGCTGATAGTTATTCTCAAACACCTCGAGAGATTCGAGAGGGGCGAGAAGAGAAAACGCCGAGAGAAGATCCCAATAAGAGAGGATGGAATCAGTACAGTAACAGATACAGTTACAAGCCTTATGCGAGACCGGATGGTGGAAATCGATATAATACTCGATGGAGAAGGCCCAGGGAAAATCAAGGAAGGTACCAGGAAAGAAGGTACTACGGTAGAAACAACTACAATAACAGAGGGAATTTGAATACTCGTCAGTCCAATGAAGAGTTCAACAAGGAGACGAGGAAGAACTTGGAAGCAAGACACCAAGATAACTTGCAGTTTTTGGAGCAGAGGCCCAATGAACCAGGTCCATCGGGAACACAACAATCCCGGGGGAATGGAAACGAAAAAAAAACTTCGAATTCACAGTAGAAGATAGAATTTTGAACACTTTCACTTCCAGAATTATTAAATGGCAAGCAGAGGATGATGACTTAATTCAACAGAATGACGAACGGAAAGAAATGGGTACAAGAATTAGAATGCCAATCATATCATGCGAAGTATTCGGTATGCCTGTCGATACTTTGATTGATACTGGGGCTATGCTTTGTCTTGTGAGTGAGAAGCTTTATATTCTGTGGAAACTCAAAGAGAATTTAGAGGAGATTCCAGTAACAGGAATTAAAATCCAAGGAATAATACCCAACAAAATATCTCTGTGCAAAACCCAATTATACTTATGTATTACGATTGGAGGACATGATTACCGACATGTGTTTGTAGTAATGAAGGACATGGCTTTTGACATGATATTGGGAGCGGATTTCATTCAGAAATATCAAGCAGTGATAGACATGAAGACAGAGACGATCAGACTCAAGAATACCGAAGAGATTAACTTCGAGGGAAAAGAAGAGGAAGACATCGAGGGAGATGCTCAATGGTCTCTGATTTTTCATGAAGCTGAAGGAAGAGAAGTCTACACTGAGAAGGAGTCACCAGAGCTAGGGAAAATTTTGGAAGAGTATCACGATATTTTTGATATTAAACCTGGTGAAATTAAAGATTTTGAATATCGTATTCGTGTAAATGATGATGCACCTTTTCATGCTAAATTGTATCCGGTTGCGGAAATGCATCGAGAAAGGGTAAAAGTGCTTATCAAGGAGATGGAAAGCAACAATGTGATTGAAAAGTACACTACATCTTATGTCAATCCATTAGCAGTAGTGTCTAAGCAAGATGGAAGTCTGAGACTATGTTTAGACGCGCGAAATTTGAATTCAAGATTACTACCAGAGTATGACAGACCACCAATCATTAGGGAACTGTTAAGGAAATTCCAAGGCAAGGTCTGGTTCTCTAATATTGATCTCACTTCGTCCTACCATCACATTAGGCTTAGTGAAGATTCCAAGAAGTTTACAGGATTTATGTTTGACCAGCAGACATATGTATTCCGCCGTCTACCATTTGGAGTCAAAACATCTGGATCAGTTTTGATCAGAGCACTGGAACAAAATTTGAGTCCTGAAGTAAAAGAGATAGCAATTCGTTACATAGATGATATCTTAATTGCATCTGAGACTAAGGAGGAACATTTGTTACATCTTCAGATGTTATTCGCAGATTTGAGAAAAGCGAACTTTAAAGTAAACCTTCGAAAATGTCAGTTCTTTCGAAAGGAAATAAAATTTTTGGGTCACATTTTGGATGGTGAAGGATACCGTCCCAATGAGACGAAGATACAGGCAATTGCAAATTTCCCTAGACCTACTAGAGTGAAGAATGTCCGCAGTTTTCTCGGGACATGCCAATTGTTTGCGGGGCATTGTCCAAACTTCACCAAGACGGTAGCGCCATTGCAGGAATTATTAAAGAAAGGAAACAAATGGAAATGGGATGAAGATTGTGAACAATCATTTCAAGATGCCAAGAGGTTATTGGTAAACAGCGTGAAATTGGAGTATCCTGACTTTACCAAGAATTTCATCATAGAATCTGATGCATCCACCGTAGGGATTGGAGCTATTCTTCTTCAAGAAGATGTCGACCACAAGAGACGTTACCTGGCGTTCATTAGCAGGAAACTTCGTCCATCAGAAAGGAATTATTACACCACGGAGTTAGAAGCTCTTGCTGTAATCTTCGCGTTGGAGTCGTGGAAGAAAATGTTAATTGGACATTCAGTCATTGTGAGGACTGATCACCACGCATTGGAGTTTATCTTGAGAACAAACTTTGCCAGTGATAGGATAACTAGATGGTCACTTTTTATTCAACAATTCAACCTAGTTATTGAACACACTCCTGGAAAGTTGAACGTGGGAGCCGATTTATTGAGTAGAGCAGTGGAGTCTACATCTAAGGTTTTTCAAGTTAACCTGACGCAGGAAGATGAGGATACCTTGAGAAGGTTAAGGTTGTTGCATTTATCCCAGAGGAGAGACCGACGTCTTAGAAACATTTTTCGTTTTCTACAGGGAGACATGGATCCAAATGATGATGATTTTGTGGAAACTGAAAGAATTTCAAGAGATTTTATGATGTTAGATGGTTTAATCTACAAGTTTGCAGATCCTGACCATACGAAGCTGAGAGTAGTGATACCTCCACGATTGCAAAAACCCATTATCTGGATGGCACATCGAATCGCAGGTCATGCTGGAGTAGATAAGACGGTCAGCATGATTAAAGAGAGATTTTCGTGGGAGCGAATGCGACAAACTGTCAGAAACACTATTCGAGAATGCGACTTATGCCAAAGGAGTAAACATAATTCTAGATTACTGAGAGAATTACCAAGGCCTATTATTCCTTCTAAGCCTTGTGAAATCTTCGCGACTGATTTATATGGTCCTCTCCCAAAGTCTAAAAGAGGTAACCGATATATTCTGGTGACCATGGATGTATTCAGCAAATACACTATGTTACACCCAATCCAGAAGGCAAACGCAAAATATTGTGCGAAGAGAATTAGAGACAACGTGATTCCGGAAACAGGCAAACAGGAATTCCTTTTATCAGATCGTGGACCTCAATTTATCTTTAGAATTTCGAACCGTCATGAATAATCTTGGGATTAGACAATTGTTTTGTTCTATTAGACATCCAGAGAGCAATCCCGCAGAACGCGTGATGGCTGAAATAGCAAAATTTTGCCGCCTCTATTGTCCAAATGAGCATTGGAAATGGATGGATGTTCTTTCTTTAGCATCCGAATCCATCAACTCTACAATTCATGAGAGTACTGGACAGATTCCCATGTTGCTTCATCATGGAATTAAACCAACAAGATTATGGGATCGAATCATCTCTATTCCACCTGAGATTGAACCAAGTCGTCAGATGAGGGAAACTCTAGCTTTAGACAAGTTGAGGAGCCAAGCTGAGAAAAGAGAGCGCAGAGTGAGAGGAAAGCGTTTTCGCAGACCCTTGCGCGTAGGAACTCTTGTTTTAGTGAAAAGACCTACACCATCTGACGTGCAAAATCGAGTGTACTCGAAGTTTGCAAGCCTTTACGCTGGACCCTATCGTATTGTGGAAGTAAACAATAATGGAAGCTATGAAGTCGCCAATACACGAACTGGTAACATCGTGGGAACTTATAATGCATCGAATTTGAAGATTTATTATTCAAGAACCAGATGATTTAATGTGTAGATAGGAAAAATACAAATTTTTCAATTTTTATTTTTTGCTAGGTGTGGGGTGGGTGTGCCCAACTCTAGGAATGGGTATTCCAAGATTCAGACACCTAGATATCAAGGGAAAGGCTACAGCCGCTTTTGAAAGTTGAGATATTTGAATATCGCGCTCCATTGCTTCTCGAAGCAATTGGAAAGAATATACCGCTAACTGCATGTCAAGTGACGTAGCGAGTAATAGCAGAGGTCGAGGCTATTTATTGATTAAATAGTTAACCATGGAGTAGAGACTTGAGACTTGGATCAGATTACTGGCACGGCCAAATGAAAGAGAATGCACTTAGTATCAAGTAAATCGGACCAGGGATACTAGAGATATGAGGATTTCCAGATTTCAGCGTGATGACGCGTGACCCTGGCAGTTTTGAATAAAAGCCGGCCGGCCGAGGCATCGATAGCTCATTCCAACACAAGCACTTGCCGAGCAAGTTGCTGCTACGCTGAGCCAAGGCACATGGTTGCCGGATCTACGCAGAAGTTATTTTCAAAGTTGTGATAGTCACAAAAGTGCTGCGCTACGAGTGGAACTTAGTAAGTTTCCGGCGAGGAGAATCACTGAGGTGATTGAATTTTTTTTTCTACAGACATTAGTGGAAATATTTATGTTTCTACATGGACATATGCTAGACTTTGTCTAGAATTAGTACTTTGTCACAGTCCAGTAATAACCTAATACTTGGATGTTTAAGTCCATTTCAGTCAGTTTTCATATTGGTAACTTGTTAACCACTTCGATCTATCAGTACACTGAAGACCAGTCGATCACGGTGGTGTTCGTTAGTCTACGCAAGGGAAACTACAGGTTGCTTAGCACATGGTAGATGGTGTGAAGCCATGCCCAGGGAACGATCTTCAGAACAGCCGTTGATTGGTTAGACTGTCAGTGTTTTCTTGTACTGAAAAGATTACCGTGAGTTACGTTACAACTGACATATTTAAGAATAGATCACTTAGATCTGACCCCATTTAAACAAACTGTTATGGCTTTGATAGAAGCCCATATTAAAATGGAACAACAGTTAATTCAAACGTCAAGAGATACTACCACTATGTCTGACTAGACGGGTTGTGGGTATATAATGGCGGCCGATACAAGGATTATACGTGCTTGTCCGATAGGGCATGCCTATGGATAAATCTGGTATAGACCAGGTTTACTACGCTTCAAGACCATCAAGAAATGTAAGCCACATTTGAATTATATTATGCCTAGCTAATTGGAACAAACTATTTTTTTCTGCAGATGACCAACACATTTTTTTCGTCGTATTTAAAGCTTGCAATGATTTACGCAAGACTTGTTAGAGTTATTCTGAGCATTTTCAGCACTCAGAACAGTTTAGGATCGATGACCGAGCATTTCGAGCATTTATTTGAATTTTTCATATTTTAAGGAAACCACGGAAAACCCCGATGTAACTGTAAAAGTTAAATTTATTTTTGTTGAGGAATGGATATTTTTTCCATATTCGAAGGTTCGAACATGTGGATTCTCACATAATGAGATGATAATTAAACACATTTAAAATGATATAAATAATAATAATAATAATAATAATAATCCACTAATAATAATAATAATAATAATTTTCATAATTTTTCTAAATAATTCTTGGATATTATATTTTCTAATAATCATATGTATTGAGAAAGAGCCTATGAAGTAGTTTAATCATTTCTAGTCTGGAACAGGAGATTTTCCGAAGGAGAGTGGTTAGCGCAAGCCCGCATTCAACCAACATTTCAGTTCTGGTTGAACAGTTGATATTTGCAATGAGCAAAGTATATTTTTCAGATAACACGGAGAGGCATGAAACGGGAAGCAAATGATATTTGTATCAAATAGGATATTTTTGTATTTATATAAAATCATGACGTAAATACATTCGAAAGTGAAATAAAGATTTTCATAAGTATGGTAAATTCACGGGTTGAACTGAATGGTAAAATAAAATAAACTTGTAAGTTTATTAATCTTCCAGTGTTGATAACAAGCAGAGGCTTGATTTATTGTATAAATTTTGGGAAGAAAATTTATGTGTGTGGAGTAGTTGAAATGCCATTCCCAGGTGCGCATGTTTAAGTCGCAGGAATGAGGAGATTTTTTTCGAGCATCAATGAAATAGCAGGTTCGATGGCTCAGGTTTATAGAAGGAGTATTGGAGCCACACATTTCGTCGTATGAATGACCCGAAGGTTATTTCTTGAAACCATCAGTTCTTATTTCAACCTTGTTTACGAATTCCATTTAGACTTTGATTTTGCTAGAACCCGGATTTGTCATGATAGTAGTTTATTCTTCTTCAGAGGAAGACCTTTGCCGTTGTTGTTGTAATATTGTGTTCTTACACAAATAATAGAATGGGCCACTGCCAATTAAAAATAATTCTTTAACCACGAATAATTTGAAGGATAATTTCAATCCTAGTGCCATGAACTAAATGAATTCATTATGAAATTACAATTCTTATTTCCGCATTCTGTCGAAGAATTGCAAGTTGTGAAAGTTGCTAAAAATGGCCATGAATATAAATATGTTTTCATAATAATGATTCCAAGTGGAAAATTGAATAGTTGAATGGTTCAACAATTTATTGATCAAGTTGATGATTCAGAAATCATATATTTTGTTAGGAACTTGAAGTTCATAATCGAGTCACTTCTCGAATGTTTAATGTCAGAAGAACGATTAATTTTTGTTGTGCTTCGCACAGTTCTTCGATGCTATGCTCAAGGTCAAATACTTTTCAGATGTTATTAATATGTGTAAATAATTTGTGTTGATTCAATGATAATAATATTTTTCAACAATATATATATATTTTTGAAACTGGAAAAATAAGTGAAAGTTAAAATTCTATGAACATTTATTCTACGAGTGTTAATATTATGTGAAAATTCAAACAGTGAACTACGATATTTCCAGTAGAGACAATTAAATTTGAACTGGATTTAATCATTAATTATAAATAATTTTGGAACACAGTCTACAGGACTAACAATCAGACTTGTGTTTCCAAAAAAATAATTGTCAAATGTGTTTGGAAAATTTATGTATATTGTGTAAATAGGAGTGTGGGTCGCCACACGTGAGTGATGCTGCTTTGAGCATTTTTGCAGTCAATTTTAAATTCAAAATAAAATGAGATAATTTTACTTGATGTGTTACGCCCAATTGAATCTCCTTCTATCCTTATTGTTGCATTGAGCCAAAAATCAGTAAAGCATTTTTTTCATTTGATGTCGTTTTTGCGATTTGCTTTAACCCATCTGGCGCTCCGGGATATTTTGACTCTCGTGCTGACTGATTATTGGTAAAATGCATATGTGGTCGTGCGGACTCCGGTCTAAACGGGCACAACGTGTGTGGCCGTATGTTCTATGCAAGGATTGGTATGTTGTGTCACCGACAGAAACTCAGTCAACTTATAATTTTCCACAAATATTAGGAACTGCAGTATATATTTTTACCTCCTTCATTACTACGATCATATCTTGCTGGCCTGCACGTATCAACTGTTCGTACATATTCGTTGTAAGATCACAGAATAAATCAACAGTTATTTCATTCCACTACAGGGCAATTACCCGAGTGAAGGCAGATCCCTCACATGATTTTCCCGTCTCTTCGTGCCAAAGAAAGAATTGGTAGACGGATTAAATTTTACTCATTGTACGTTGATTCACAGTATACTCAAAGATTATTGTATTTTCCTGTGGAAATCCCGATGAAGGGTTCTTCCGTTTTGCACAACCTTGTTGCCGTATTTAAAACGAAACGACAGACCCGCTGCTCAGAGATACGAGATCTGGGAGTAACCCTAACAGCTTCAAATCAGCTGAGATGGGAATCGAACCCACTTCTTCTCAATTTTGCTTCTCGAGGCCGAGTGTACCCCGTTCCAGCCCTCAAATCAGAATTAAATTTCTTGGCAGAGCCGGGGATCAAACCCGGGCTGACCGCCAAGAACGCTAGCCAGTACACCAAGAGGTGGACTCACATTAATCCAGTCTGTAGCAAAGCCAATAGCAAATTAAGTTTTATCTACAGACAACACCGGGATACTAATGATCCCCGTCACCCACTGCATGATCATCAAGCTGTAGTTTGTCGTCTGAAATCCAGAAAGAGCTTCATCGCTAGAACTCAACCACTGGAGGGAATACCGGAGTCTAATCGCATCACCAGATGGAAGAGTAAGCTGCCGATGGATATCCCTGGAAAGGAAAAGCTAGCCCCAGAAAAAAATATGCCCTACCCCCCATTGCAAGACCAACATGCAAAATTGGGCATCCTTCAAGCTGACTGAGACGTGTCCTACGAGTGCGGAGCAACACGAGATCCGGCCCACTTGCTCATATGCCCTCAACTGGAACAAACTTGCACAGCGCAGGAGTTGATCGAGGGCAATAATAAGGCTATCGGAGTTGCTACGTTCTGGAAATGTTGACCGGACACGGAAATGAATGATTGAATGAATGTCCGGAATACTTTCAGTGTCTCCACTCTGCGATACTTAAACTGCACACTCGTCAGGTATATTCTTGAATTTTATGCAATACAACAGCCTGGTCTTCACACTCTAAAGATGCAAATGGAGCAACTCCAAATGGTACAACAGCCCTTTATTCGCATGGTTGGTATAAAACTTGGCTACGTGTATCCCTTGAACAAGAGTTGGGGCTGACTAATATCATGTTCCTGTTCAAACCACTGAATGTCTTTGTTGGCTGTACCAAACTACCAGAGGAAAGAAACTTTCGAGTCCCACATGGTACACGACCTCAGCAGTTGTTTGGAAGACGCCATCATAGCACTAGCTTTGAGATTATAGGTCTATTCGCCACCTGTTGACATTCAGCTTGATTTCTTTAGCACTATATAGGAGCCAATTTTCAGAAGTGATCTCCTGACATGAGACTATGATGAACGATTCATTTAGTGCAGTGAAGTCCTTCTCTAATGACGGAACCTCGCAGAGGCCGCGTGGCGGAAAGACCACTGTACGTAGCAGCATGTTAAACAAGGCACTGCCACTAGCAGCAGCATAGTGCCCAACTAGTTAAACACATTTACACTTTTAATGCATTTATTATTCATCATTACTTCCATGAATTTCAGAATAGTTACAGGAAAGTTAGTTAGTTATTGATGTTTTAAGGGGCGGAACTACGAGGTCATCTGCCCCTCTTAACACAGATTAAAGAATACAAATTTTGAATTGAATTTAAAATTTTGAGGTGGACATCTAAATTTAAAAAGACCAAATATTAATAAAACAAAAACAAACAATTAAATAAAAAATAAAAATTATAAAAATAAACAAAAATTACGGAAAAAACAAAACATTATCATTCAAAAACGAACAAGTCGTTGAGTCAAAGTTCACAGGAAAATTTAGATTGCTGGCCCTAACCCACTCTCACTTATAAAGCGGATAACGCGATCAGCAGCCACCGCGTCATCGGCTAATATAAGTTTGAGTGTCGACTGCAAACCAAGGTTTCTTCGTAAGTCAGCAAGATCCACACACTCGGTGAAAATGTGGGCCACGGTAAATACGGCTCCACAGGTACAAAGTGGGGGGTCTTCCCTTCTCATTAGGTACGAGTGGGTGGATCTTGTATGACCTATCCTTAGCCTACACAAAATGACGGACTCTCTCCGGGCCCGGAAGGAGCTCCGCCACACGCGAGTAGTTCCCTTGATCGCTCTCAGTTTACTGGGCAGTGGGTCAGCTAGCCACTGACTCTCCCAAAAAGCCAGAACTTGTAGGCGTAACTGAGAGCGAATATCTCTAGCGGGTACCTCCATTGGTCGAGGTGGTAGTGATACCGCCTCTTTTGCAGCTTGATCTGCTAACTCATTTCCCGCAATTCCCATGTGGCTTGGAAGCCACAGAAAGGTGATTCGAGTGTCAGTGTGGCACAGCCCGGCTAGTAGGTCGTGGATTCGCTGCACTAGGGGGTGTTGCGGGAAACATGTAGCAATTGACTGCAACGAACTCAAAGAGTCGGTACACACGAGAAAGTGGATTCGAGCATCCTGTAGTGCAAACTGCAGAGCTTCATAGATGGCAACGAGCTCTGCAGTAAACACACTACAGGCCTCAGGTAAAGAGATCTTGGTATTTGCACCATCAATAACGTAAGCACAACCCACCTTCTCGTCCACCTTCGAACCATCCGTGTATAGAATGCCAGCGTCCGGAAATTGGTGAACTATGCTGTGGAACTACCTCCGGTAAACGGAGGCATCCGTGTTCACCTTAGGACCTCGGTGCAGATCTAACCGAATTTCCGGACGCGGGACTTGCCACGGAGGCACCTCGCTAGATGTCCGGATCATACAGGGACCTACAGCCACTCCTATTTCAGTACACGAGCTATCAAGTCTAATACCAACCGGCCGAGTGGCACGAGGCCGGTTGGCGTACCCCTGGTGGTTTTGTGTACCGAAGAGAGCTTGATAGGTCGGATGTTGCGGCATTTGACGCACATTGGCACCATATGCTACAAGCATATGTTGGCGTCTATAATTTAAAGGTGGAACACCCGATTCGGCGAGTAGGCTGGGTATCGGGCTGGTCCGGAAGGCACCGGTAGCCAGCCTAACGCCACTATGGTGGATACTGTCCAGCATTTTCAAGGTTGCCGGCCTTGCTGAACCGTATGCCGCAGAACCATAGTCTAGCCGGGACAGGACGAGGGCTTGGTAGAACCGTAGCAGCACCGCACGGTCAGCCCCCCACGTAGTGCCACTAAGAAACCTGAGCATGTTCAGTTTCCTGAGACATGTCATTTTCAATTGCCTTATATGGTGCTGCCACGTTAACTTGCTGTCAAAATGGAGCCCCAGGAAGCGATAAGTGTCAACCAACGGCAACGCAGCAGCCCTGAGATGTAGTTCAGGGTGTAAATGTAGCCTCCGTAGCCGACAAAAATGGACGACGGAGGTTTTCGCTGCTGAAAAACGAGAACCCCGGTCGTGAGCCCACCTGTCGACCCGGTTGATAGCTAGCTGCAATTGCCGTTCCACGACTGCCATACTTCCAGAGCTGTAATGCAGAGCTAAATCGTCTACATACAGCGATGGAACTACCGCGGACCCGGCGGCGGCAACAATGCCATTAATGGCAATCGCGAACAAGGTGACACTCAGCACTGAACCCTGAGGAACTCCATTTTCTTGGGTATAGTATTGCGATAATGTCCTACCGACCCTTACACGGAAGAGTCGGACGGACATTAAATTCGCAATGAAAGTCGGTAAGTTACCACGGAGTCCCCAATTGTGAAGGGTGGAAAGGATCCCGTAGCGCCATGTGGTGTCGTAGGCTTTCTCGAGGTCAAAGAAAACCGTGACTAGGTGCTGCTTTCGGAAAAAAGCCTCCTGTATGGCGCTCTCAAGTCGCACCAGATGGTCAGTGGTGGACCTATGAGAGCGAAATCCACATTGGTACTCAGACAGGAGACCTTTATCCTCCAAGAACCACACCAGTCGACGGTTCACCATCTTTTCGAGCAGCTTACATAGGCCATTTGTCAAACAAATGGGCCTATAGCTGCTTACAAACTTGGGATCCTTTCCAGCCTTAGGAATCGGTATCACGATCCCCTCTCGCCATTGAGATGGAAACTCCCCTTCAATCCATATACGATTGAAGAGGATCAACAGTTTTTTTATACTGGATTCGCACAGATGTTTTAACATTTGATTATGTATGTTATCCGGTCCAGGAGCCGTATCCCTGCACAGTGCAAGCGCACTGCGCAGTTCCCATTCAGAAAATGGTACATTATAGGACTCCGAAGCAGCAGTGGCAAAGGACAAGGGGTGAGTCTCTGCCTCCCGCTTCAGAGAAAGAAATGTAGGATCGTAACTCCCGGAGCAGGATACATCGGAGAAGTGCGAGCCAATGCTGTTGGCAATGGCGAGATGGTCCGTGATGATGTCTCCATTGATGGACACTCCAGGTATCGACAGTGATGTCGGGAGTCCGGAGATCCGACGAAGCTTAGTCCACACTTGAGATGAAGGAGTATGCGCCGTCATGGACGACACATACTTTTACCACGTCGTTTTCTTACTCTCCCGAATCAGATATCGGGCTCTAGCACGCATCCTTCTGAAGGTGATAAGGTTGGCCATAGTGTTTTGCCTCCGATAGCATTTGAAAGCACGTCGACGATTTTTAATGGCTGCTGCAATCTCGGCTGTCCACCAAGGGACAAGCTTCCGGAGTGAGTTGCCGGATGAGGAAGGTATTGTTTCCTCAGCAGCAGCCAAAATACCATTCGTTATATGAATGGTATGATCGTCGACACTCTCAAAGGTATCTTCGGCAAACACCGCACGTGCCGTGAATGTTGGCCAATCAGCCCGACGGAGAAGCCATCGACTTGGTAACTCGATGGCTCTCTGGTTCGGAAGAGTAACGATAATTGGAAAATGGTCACTATTACAAAGGTCATCGTGTACACCCCACTGTAGCAGGGGAACCAGCGCACGACTGCACAGGGTAATATCGATACTTGAATAAGTACCGTGTGCAATTGAGAAGTGCGTAGGCTCCCCTGTGTTCAACAGACACAGGTCCAGCCGCCTGATCAGCCTCTCAAAATCTCTCCCTTTACCGCTAGTTGTAGCTGAGCCCCAGATGGTGTTGTGGGCATTAACATCTCCCAGAAGGAGGAAAGGAGGGGGGAGCTGAGAGACTAGATCCACCAGCTGGTCGTAATCCGGCTGAGAATCAGGCGGGATGTACACGTTACATACTGTTGCCATTTCTGGCAACGAAGTACGAACTGCAACTGCCTCTAGCTGAGTACGCAACGGCACCTCTTCACTAAAGAGGCTAGAGTGGACGAGAGTGCAGACGCCACCAGCGGCCACAGCTCCGTCCACCCGGTCTTTAGAGAAGAGTTTGAAGTGACGCATTGTTGTCTCATGTCCAGGACGAAACCTGGATTCCTGAAGACAGACAATGGTTGCCGAAAACGAAGATATTAATTGTCGTAACTCAGCGAGATGAACAGAATAGCTATTACAGTTCCATTGTAATAGTGCCATGGTGTGGACTTAAGTAGAAATGGGTCTTCTACTTATGCTTGACCGTTTGCCACCCTTCCCCATCTCCAGTTGGAGAAGATGGGGCAGGAGAGCACACCTCAATCTCCACATCTCCGTCCGAAGACGAAGAAAATGGAGCGGGCGCTCTCTTGGGTTGCGCGCGGTCGTCGTCGGAACTCACGAGTCTCGCTCTTGGGGAAGAGCGAGAGCGGTGTCGAGGGACTTTCTCCCGGTCCGAAGACTGGGTGTCTGTCCCCGACACGCCCCGAAGAGATTTCTTCTTGGATCGGCGCCGACGAGTGTTTGGGGAAGTAGATGGTCCCTTCCCCACAGACGCCGGGTCCTTATAAAACAAGGTCGCTCCTGCTGGCACCGCTCCACTGGTAGTGGTGGGAGCGGGATGGCCAGCAGATACGTGAGCAGCCCTGCCTTTAGGAGAGGAAGAGAAACGGCGCTGAACCGTTCCCCTCTCCTCCGCCGATCTATTTTCTTTTCTATAGGGGAGTTCCTCCATACGTACGGGCTTGGCTTCAGCAGGCTTCGCTCCCTTGGTGGTAATGGGAGCGGAAAGGCCAGCAGAGACAATAGCCACCCCGTCAGCAGGAGGGCGAGAGAGACGGCGGCGAACCGTCTCCCTCTTCTCCCCTATATTTTTCGTATTAGGTGGGCTGGAAGAAGGACCAGCCCTGGTCGGCAAAGTCTTCTTTCCCCCTTTAGCTGGGGAAGACTTGTTCGCCGACCGTTTCGGAGAAGAAGAGGACTTCTTCTCCGATTGCGCCGGTTTAGATGGTATAACCGGCGCCTTCTTTTTCTGGGCCGAAGAAGGTTGTTGTACCTCCTTCGGGCTGACATTTTTCGCTGGTACAGCGAGGGGTGATTTTAATACTTCTGATAATACGGGCGTCGAGGGTACTACACTCGGTAAAGATGCGGCAGGGGTGAATGAGGGCGTCGTTGCAGCTGCAAACGATACCCGAAATTCGGGGGCATTCATATCACGGTACCTCTTGCGAGCGTCGTGATATGAAAGCCTATCAAGAGTTCTTATTTCTTGAATTTTTGCTTCCTTACAGAACTCAGGGCACTGCTTCGATCGTGGAGAGTGGCTTCCTTGGCAGTTAGGACAAATCGGGGGAGGCGTACACCTCTCACCCTCATGTGTCCCCTTGCCACACTCTCTACACACGGCCTTGGCAGTGCACCTGGCGGAAACATGCCCGAATTTCTGGCATTGATAGCAGCGCATAGGTGGAGGGATGTACGGTCGAACATCGCAGTGGTACGATGTGACCTTCACCTGCTTAGGTACTACATCACCCTCAAAATGGAGAATAAAAGCGCCGGTATCGACGCTGTTCTCCCCAATCTTTCGGGTGATGCGCCTAATCTTGGTGACGCCTCTCTTCCCCAGATCCTGCAACAATTCCGCATCGCTATTTAAAATGAGGTCACGATGGAAAATAACTCCTCGGACCTCATTCAGCGTTTCGTGTTTTGAGACCTTAACGGGAATTTCGCCGAATTGCGTGCATTCCAGCAACGCTTCGGTTTGCTTCCGATCAACGGTGTGCAGCAGCAGCTGACCGTTCCGGAGCTTGGAAATCCCGCTTAGGTCCCCAAATTTCCCCTCGATTACCTCAGAAAAAATTATTGATTTTACTAGTTTAAAATCACCCCCCGTCAGTCCTCGTAGCTACCAGGTAGCGAGGAGACTTATCAGCGGGGAATCTTCTATTAAAGGCTTCATCCCAAGGCGTATACACCTTGGGATTAGCTCGACACTCAAGAGACGGCTTTTTAAGGGTGCCACCCTGTACAGGTGTCCGTGATCGCTTTGATGGCATCCCGGACGAAATCCTCCCCGAATACTGCCCACTCCGAACGGGGGCTATCACTGTGGGCGCCACCCAGCCAAGGCAATACCTACCTGGCATAGCAGATATTGCCCGGGGTCCCAGTGCCTCGAACAGGCACTTCCCCCCCGGCATGCACAGGATTTATGCAGCTCCAGTATTCGGCCATGCAGGGACCTTCGTTGTAAGGCGGATACTACTGTAGGGTACATGGCGCACCCACCTGACGGGATGGGGCATACCGTCTAGGCTTTCTGGCCAGATGGCCAAGCTGGTGGCCCTTCCCCTAACAGCATGCATGTTTGTTTCTATTGGTCAAACCAGAGCTGGGACCAGAAAACCAAAATCGACCTTTATAAGGCTCCCTCTAAGTCGCCTTTTACGACAGGCAGGGGATACCGTGGATGAATTCTGCCCTCCCCATCCACAGGGGGTCTGAACAAATCAAAACTGGCAAGTTATTCGGCCATGTCGGCCCTATTAGTCGCCTCCTACGACAGGCAGGGCATACCGTGGGTGTATTCTATCCCGCACCCACACGGGTGAGTTACAGGAAATGCTGTCCACACGTTCCACCAACTTAGGAAGTTTTGGTACACTTGCTGTAATTCATCCTGACTGACATATCGTATCAGTGCAGTTATTTCGGTCTCAAGAGCCCCCAGAGTAAGTGGCTTGTTTCTGTATACCTTTTGCTTGAAGTTCCCCCACAAGTAAAATCGCACGGCGCTGAAACTTACACTCATTTACTGGAAGACAAGTTTCCACTAGGAAAATTCGTTGTTTTGTTCTATACCTAACCATGTTCTCGGGAGACGAGATAGGCTAAAGTACTTCACCACAAGCCTTAACTCTGTCAACTAAGGTATCTTGCCAGCAAACAATGCTATGACAGCATCCAATGCTTCCCAGCCGGCTGTTTTGTAATCAGTATGCTAATCATCTGGCAGTGACTCAATCGCAATCAACCTGCAACACGGCCTCGGTGAGGTTCCGTCATTTAAAGAAGAACCTCACAATATTTCTTAGTGTCGGACTACCAACCCCAAGATTGCAGGTTCGCCCCTGGCCATGGTAAGTGATTTTTGAAGGCGACAAAAATCACGATACTCATGTCATACGTTGTTGGCATGTTAAAGAACCCATTTGAATTCAGTAGGCCGTGTTCAATGGCAAAATTAATCTCGGGATTTTCCGCCAACACAAAGTTCCTCCATTCTCTACTTGAAAGCGCTGTAGTGTCAATGAGTTTAGATATCTAACCTCCTTGACTTTCATAGCGTTCAAAGGAACGACGAAATTCGACATGCAAGCTACCCTCTGTGTGTCAATTAACAAAGCTTGCACCAGGCACCCGAGGCCATACGATATTATTAATATTATTGATATTATTATTATTATTATTATTTCTTAGTTTATCTTCATCAATGACTTTATCAACCTAATTCAAAACACTGTATAGTTTATTTATTTTGTGTTATATGTCTACTTGATAGGCCCTATTTTTCATAATTGCCTTGCATGTCAAATTTCTATTTAGTTTAGTTTTGTTCATTTTGGTCCATTATTTGTATTTATTGTTTAATACTGTATTTTAGAGTAATTTTATGTTCTATTTACTGTTAGTTTCTTTATGGTAGTTTTATGTAAACATAAGTCTTGCAATCATGAACCACCGGATCGTTTTGTGTGAAATCCAAACCAGCTGAAGAGATTTTTCAACTCAAACACCTGACACTGGAATCTCTAGAGGCGGCTACTAAGATTGGTAATTTGTCTAATTTCTGACTAATATACCACTGGAGGCTCAGAGAATGGGCTTCCCTCTAAACAGCAGTGCTGCCATTGACAAGGCAACCTCCTTACTACTAGTTAGTGGAAAATATTGATGCTCTCCAAATGTCATTTTGTGGAGGCAATTGAATATGCAATATTATTGCACAACACAACTCCTGTATTAACATAACTTTCCTAACTTATATCCTATCACATCATTACATATGCTATTTTCATACATGCCAGGTTTTAAGAGTGCTGAGCACTGAGTCAGGCAATACACCTCAAAAAGGGGGCATGGTGGTGCAGTGGTCAAGCTGCTTGCCTCTCACCAAGGTGGACCTTGTTTTCTAAGCAAAATATCACATCCTTTGGTTCGAATTCCATGTAAAATATGGGGGTCCCATGGCTCATGATCGCGAGATTAACGGTCACATAAAACTTCAGTACAAATAAGCCTCAAAAAGACAATCCCATACAAACCCCTATCTACTATCATGGAACTGGGCACAAAAAGGGGCCCACAGTGCAGACAATGACCAACACCTTTAGGCAGGGAGGAAAGTGAGGTGGTATGCGCCGGTATGGAATACCGGCACTGCTTTCAAAGGCCCAATGGCATACAGTCACTGCTTTCTATGTCAAATAGCATACCGCCACTGAAAACCAGTGGATCTTAAATTTGTTTGCGCCGTAGGAATTAATATAATTACTTTTCATGATCATTCATCCACTGGTACCAAGCTACCTTCACCGATAAACATTCGCCTGTAGACATCGCCAATATAGAATCGTGCGTTCCTTTTTAAAGCGAACCCGTAGAGCACTTCAGCATCGCTGCAGCAAACTAGAGTGGAAACAAAGAACGGCCTTGGCCGTCCATGCAGCAAAACTCATACAGCGAGATATCTTCGCCCCCGCTGCAGCAGATCGCTTTAAAAAAACATGGCTGTGACCGGTAACTTGTGATGACCATAGTCGCCACCTTAAGAATGTACTACTACATCTGATGTTTTTAAACATATTTCTCAGTAAGAAATTATCATAACTTTTACATTGTTTAAATAGATCTTTTCTTTTAAAATGTCTTTAAAATATCTCCTGTCAATCGACAAGACATAATATTCTTGACGTTTGGGCTCCTGCTTGGCGAAAATCTATAAAGCAAGGTTGGTTACTCGTGCAGGAACTTAATTAAAAAGACCACAGTCTCCCGTCTCGTTGTCGGGTTAAAAACTAGTGCTGTGGTGTATGGTCAGTACGATTGTGTATCATGTAGCATCATTGAAACTAAAGTATTTTTATCAGCATCGGCTGCAGAGCTGATATCATGGATGAATTTGTCGTAAGAGGACAAAAGAGAAATTTCAGCGAAACTGGTGATTGTGTAGAAGATAATCGGTCTGGGAAAAATTTGACGAATTCGGCTTTGTCTCTCACCTCTCACAGACAACAAAGCACAAGTGAAATAGAAACCAACAATGAAGGCCTAGATAATGCAGATTTTGAATGTTTGCCAACATTTATGAGTCCTGCTCGGTGGAAAAATAAATTCAAAGAACACGAATGGTTATCCTACAAAACCGAAACAAAAGGATTCGGTTGCAAAGTATGCGTCAGAGCACGTGGAACTTTGGGTGCTTTTAAATCAGAACGAACTCGCTTATCAAATGAGTGGTGTCCTTATTCTGTAAAGGCTTTTGGTGATAGTGACGAGAAAATGCATCAGGCAATATGAAGGGGTTTACCACGAGAATACATGCAGAGTTTCTCGCACAGCGTACAATCTTGCAAAGCTAGGAAGGCCATTTTCTGATCTACCATCATGGATTGATGCACAAAGAGCAAATGGTTTAGATATGGGACAGATTTTGCATTCCAAATATTCCTGTGCTGACATTACCAATCTGATTAGTGAAGAAATTAGGAAAACTGTCAAGCAAATTGTTGAAAACGACCTCAAGATTGGTGTGATGGTGGACGAGTCAACATCAGTGGGTCAAAAATCTGTTCTTTGTATTTGTCTTCGGGTGAATTTTAATAATTCTGAAGAAACCAGCAGCATATTTTTCGATCCAGTTGAACTTCCAAACACCTCAGCTCAATGTATATATGATTCCTTAAAGTCTAATCTTCTTCAGCATTTTTCACATGAGTTTCTAGCCAGTAATGTTATATAATTTGCTTGTGATGGTGCATCTAATAAGCTAGGGAGTGTATCAGGATTGGCAGTAAGACTCCAACAAGAATTCCCTCAGCTTTTTATATGGTACTGTGCTAACCATCGTCTCGAGTTAACAGTTGGTGATGTTGTTGTTTCCAAGCTGACAGCCATCAACCACATAAGGAACCTTTTTGATAAATTGTATTCCCTATACCATGCATCACCAAAGAACAAAAACCAATTACAGCATTGTGCATCAAATCTGAGTAGCCTACTAAAATCCAGATTATAGAAAGAATTTTAGGAGTTAGATGGGTTTCGTTAAGTGCTAGATCAGTTAGGGCCATTTGGAAAGATTTTGCAGCACTTTCCCTCCATTTTAAAAGCGTCATGGAGGATCAAACAAGAGACTCTAAAGAAAGGGCCGAGTACAAAGGACTGTTGCATCGTCTAACTGATATAAACTTTATCCTGAATATGAGTTTGATGATAGATGCTCTGAAAGAATTAGAGGATCTGTCGCTTCGATTACAGAAGAGGGAGATGTCTGTTATTCAGGCTCATAAGCTAGTACTCCGAAAAATGCAAGTTTTCCACTCTTTACAAACCCGACCTGGGAAGTGTACAGAATTAGCAAGAAGTGCAGCCGAGTGTAAGAAACTAAATGGCGTGAACTTGCATGGACCTGGAAGAGTGCACAGAATTGATGAACAAGCCTTCTACAGTCTACTTGTGGAAGAAATGGAAAAACGAATGCTAAACAGCCAGTCTTCGAGATCTTCTGCTTCTACTGCACAATCTCTTGCAGCAAAGTATCAAGAACTTCTAAGTAATTTAGAAGTATTTGATGAATCAAAGTGGCCAGAAGACGTGGGCAGTGATATTTGTTTTGGAGACAGTAAAATAATATATCTGTGTGAGAAATTTTGTATAGGTTCCATCAGGGAAAGTGTAACTGGTGTCAGGCTGTATGCATCAGACAAAACAGTTTCTGATGATCTGAAACCATTTCTTAGGGCTGTGAAAACCATAATCATATCCACAGCAGAATGTGAACGATCTTTCAGTGCCATGAACGCAATATATTCACCTGAAAGGAATCAGCTTCAAGTGAAAACTGCTGGAAACTTAGTCTTTTTGAAGTTGGTTGGGACCCCCAGTTCACAAGTTCAAGCCTGATAAATATGTTAAGGCATGGCTAGGTAAGGGACGTCGCAGTGCTGATGACAAAAACTCCATGAAGCGAAACATGTCAGATGTCTCTCCTCCAGGGTTAAAAGTAGTCTGGGAGTTTCTACACGAATAAAATGGTAGGCTATAAGTAAAATGAACCTTTCTGCAAAAGCACACATTTTGAAACACCATTTTTCGTTAAGTTAATGATAAGTGCATTTAATCATTTTTTCTTATTTAAGTTAGGCCTATCAGTCTTAATGTATGTATTTTTTTAAATAATAATATATACTTTACTGTTTATATTTTCAGATGCTATCTTTGTATCATTTTCAGACCAATCTATTTTGACTTATGACCCATTTACTGCTAATGTTTCATCTTATACAGATGCTAATTATATATCAGTAACAAACAAACAAAAATTAATTTAGTTCCCCACTTCACTCACTTTTTTATTAGCCTACTTTTCACACTTTGTAAAAATGAGGAAAAAGTAGTCTTATGAGATCGATCCGGGAAAATGTGTGTCTGTCTGTCTGTCTATCTGTCTGTCCTGTCTGTCTGGCTGTGTGTGTGTGTGTGTCCCCCCCCCCCCCTATCAACTCCTAAACGGCTGGAGCAATCGAAATAAAATTAGGTAGGAGTAAAGATCTATACCTGAATATCTCACGGCCATATTTGAAAATGATGTCAGTGCTACCAACTGCTGAAAAATCGCAATTGAAATTTGAACTCCATGTTGGATATCTTGGAAGGTATGAATGGGAGCTATTTCAAAATCGGCACACATATAGATAATAATATTGCAGTTTAATTTCCAGAAGGCCATACATGGCAGTGTTGCCAAAATGATTATAAGCCTACTGATAGGTCCAATATTTAAATGCATATAACTTCTACACTATCAATTAGAATTCAACCAAATTTCGTATGTTGTATGTGTACATAACCAGATATTACTGAACGTATTCTTATGAACCACCAGTGCTGCCAACTGTTAAAAAATGCTCTTAATTTATTTTATCCAAATACCAATATATATGAGAAAGTGTGCAAGTCGACAGCTTTAAACTATGCACACATATAGTACATGACATTCTATATTAATTTGGAGTAACTTATATACGTCAGTGCTACCAACATGATTCTAAGCCTGCTGAGAGGTCCAACTTTAAATACATGTAACTTCCATACTATCATTTGGATTCCAACCAAATTTCGTATGTGCTATGTGTACCACAACAGCTATGACTATGCGTATTCTTAAGAGCAACCAGGGCTGCCAACTGTTAATAAATGCTGTCTCTATTTTTGTTACCCTAATATCAATATATCAGAAAGAATGCAAGCCAATAGCTCTAAACTTTGCACACGTATAGTACCTGGCATTCTAGATTACTTTGGAGTAACTAACATACGTCAGTGCTGCCAACATGATTCCAAGCCTGCTGATAGGTCCAATTTTAAAATGCATGTAACTTCTATACTAACTAATGGATTTCATTCAAAATTGGCACAACAATAGATCATATTATTTTAGATTATTTCTGACCAATACATGAATGACACTGTTGCCAACATGATTTTACACGCGCTGTTAGATCCAATGTTTAACTGCATGTAACGTCCATGCTATTCATTGGACTCCAACCAAATTTTGTATTCTGTACCTTAAGAGATGGAACTAAGAATATATTCAGTCACCAGGGCTGCCAACTGTAGTTCTCTATTAGGCTACATTATGCCAGGTATACAGTATTTCTAACTAATTAGAAATTTCGATATTACCAACTTAATTTCGTCATTATTCTAGATAGATCCATATCGATTAATCATTGGCATGAATCTTAAATTTTAAGAAAAGTAGGCTCTTTAGTTCGTCACGGAACTTCATGTTTATCTATAGAGCCTAAATAATAATTCACACATATATTTTTAAGTGAAAAATAAAATTTATTACTTAAGCATGATGCAATTCTGAGTGAATAGAACAATTTCCTGCATATCACGTTACGTTGTAAGGGAGGGGTATGGTTTCTTGAAGTTGAGGTATGACAGGGAAATATCTTCGGATAGCATACCGCCTCTGTTTTTTTCCCACTTCCTTCACTGCTTTTAGGTGATTAACCAGTGGTTGCTGGTAATAAGACTGCAGTGTTGCACAATGACCAGATTTCTTTTATTAAAACATAATAATACCATAGTAATAATATTTAGCAGTAACAGGCCATGCGTTTCCTCTTACATGCATAGGAATTCATAGTTTTGTTCTTAGATAATTCAGGAAATCTCATAGTAGGCTACTGTGAACTGTTTGAGAAAGCAGAGCGCGCCAACAGTAGTAGTCATTGCCAGACTCGAGCACCGACCAGATCTCAATATTGGAGGGTAAGGCAAAGTAAGTCCTAACCCAACAGTTAACTCGGCTGGTTGTTGCCCGCTGATTGCAACAAGGGAGGAGTGGGACGGATGAAGACATCCCAGATGCTCCGTATAATGCCGATATCCTTATCTCTCAACAAGCACATGTATACAGTCTTCTCTGATAACAAGCAGTCTTTTACCAACACGTACGCCTTCCTTCAGAGGGGAATTAAAGCCGGCTGACCCATGTCATAGGTTTATGGTATGAAAAAGAACCTTCCACTAACTACAATTGTGTGAAGCTAAATTTGTAGGTTAGATTTGATTAACGCTCTATTAGTTCCAACGTTCATCGCCAGGTGCCGGTTGTGGTGGCATCTAGTAGCTAAGTTCCCAGCTAGGTGTCGTTGACAGTAGCATTTGGTAGCAAAAGTAGGAACTAGTTGAAATTGATTGTCTGCAGTCCAGTCCTTACCTGAATTACAAATAATACACACTAATATAGCCATCACAATTAACACCGGTTATCAGACAGATTCTACACATACCTGAAGTACACGGGGCTACTTGACCGCATTGTCGCAGCCCCTAAACTGAGGAACCAACTACGTCACCCACTCCTTCCTTGGTGAAAATAGTGCAACACTCAGGGCAATTATTCACCAACCACCACTGAGATCAACTATGACATTTGTCCTTTTACTAAACACGTCATTCAAAAAGCTCTATTTCTAAAATCATGCGCTCGGGTAGTTATGGTGCAATCGCAGATATTGCTAAGCCTCAGTCAGGCTGAGGCTCTGCTTTATCAGAGACCACATGCCTTAAACTAGCAAACAAGTATTACCTGATAGTATGTTTCCACAGCTCTCCATGCCTCTCACTTCTCAGTCAAACTTACTGTCCGTGGGGATATGCAGAATGCGAGTTTATTTTTCAGCTAAAAGTGGTGTTTTTTATTTTTTATTTTTTTAATTTTTTCCTTTCCTTTCCAAGAAACTTACAACTATACAGCCCACAAAAGCAATAACTGACAGAACAGCAACATTTTCTTCCTAGAAATTCGGCATTCCATAATGATATTCCTGTCATGAAGATTTTCCAATGCCCAGTGTATATAGGTCAATTTTAAACACAGCAATTTTGCCTTCTAAGGGGTCTTATGGTAGTAAATCTCTCACATGTTAACGACTGACTGACAGTGCCTGAATATGATCCCACCATCTCGTGGACAATAAGCAAGCGCTTGTTACAGATGATATGAGAAGAACCACCATTTGGAATAGGAATAATTAGGAACTAAAGTAATATTTTGATCAAGTTGTATTCAACAATATTACTGAAACAGCATTAGAAATACAGTACATAAGCATAATGAAAATTCTTAACAGAAATCTGGAGTTGTAAAGGAAAGAGGTGGGTATTTTTAATCAATTTGAATTTTATTCTAAAATTGTACATCGCATAGTCTATTATACAACTACCTAGGTTGTACCATTTTAAAAATATTTTTGAAGTATTAGTTCCTAAGGATAAATACTGTGTGTCTAGAGACAGTACAATAGAAAGTTATACAATGGGTGGTAATTAATACGAAAATACTTTTTAACAACAATTCAACTCTAAGGCCAAAGAAATTTTATGAAATATTTTATAAAACAGAACTTTTATACAACCATAGTTCAGCAAATTCGATGGAGGACAGTTCCTTGTTCACTTAACTGTATTTCGGTACATGAAATTATGTAGTGGCAATACTGGTGCCGGTGTGTAAAAGAAAAGAGAAGATAAAGTAAACGTCTATGGGTTAAACCATGGGTCACTCATGTGACAAGAAAGATATTTATACGAGTAAAATCTTGGTGAATGAGCTGCAGTACGAACACTTGAAAAATTACAATAATATTTAATAAGCTACTATACAGTGGAGCAGACAAGGATGGGAGGAATGGAGTGGGAATAAGCCTCTCCCGAGACATAAAGGAGACCATAGTTCAAGTTAAGAGAAGAAGTAACAGGATAATGAGCATCAAACTGGGTCTTGATGGAGAATTGGTAAACATTGTGTGTGTTTATGCTCCTCAAGTGGGTTGCGATGAGGAAGAGAAAATATCCTTCTGGGAAGATATGGATCGTGAGCTTGGAGATATACCAGCGGATGAAAGATTGATAGTGGGTAGTGACTTAAATGGACATGTCGGAAGGAGTCGAGATACAATCGAAAGAGTACATGAAGGCTGGGGAGTAGGAGTGAGAAATGATGAAGGACATACAATCGTGGATTGTGCGATGACATATGATTTGGCGATTGTGAATACATGGTTCGAGAAAAACACAAGTCAATATATGACTTACAAGAGTGGGACCAGAGAAAGCCAGATTGACTTCTTAATGTGTATAAGGTCTCAATTAAGGGAAATCCTAAACTGTAAAGTTTTTAATGGTGAAGCAGTGGCAGCACAGCATAGGACAGTAGTCATGGACTGGAAAATGAGGATTAGGAAGAAAGGCAGACCTGTGCGAGTCTTAACAAAATTTAAGTGGTGGAGATTAAATGAAGAGGCGTTGAAGGACCAGCTTAAAGAGAAAGTACTCAGTGGAGTGGTTGTTTGCAATGATGTGCAGGAGTGGTGGGTGCACAACAGCAGTTTGATAAGGAGGGTAGGAACTGAAGTGCTAGAGAGAACTTCTGGCAAGAAACCACTAGCTGACAAAGAAACATGGTGGTGGAATGAGGAGGTACAGAAGATCGTGAAAGCCAAAAGTGATGTAAAGAAGTTATGGGATAAGTCAGGTAGACAAGAGGATAAAGAAAACTACACGAGATGTAATAAGGAAGCAAAGAAGGTAGTAGCACAGTCAAAGGCACAAATGATGGATCGGCTGTACGAAGAGTTGGAAACTACAGAAGGTGAAAGAAAAATTTTCAGAAAAGCGCAGGCGAGAGATAAAGTCAAGAAGGACTACACTCAAATAAAGTAGATCAAAGATGAAAATGGTCTAGTATTGACCATTCCGACATCAAGTGCAGATGGAGAAACTACTATGGAAAACTTCTCAATGAAGAGAACCCAAGGGTATATTTAGGAGAAGCAGAACAACTCCAGGGTCTAACAATGGATATTAGAAGAGAAGAAGTAACATTAGCACTTAGGAAAATGGAAAACGGAAAGGCAACAGGACCCGATGAAATACCAGTTGAAGTGTGGATGTATATGGAGAAAGATGGGATCGACATGTTGCTGGATTTAATGCAAATAATGTACTGTTACGGCTGTGAGTTTGTGTCATCACTCGCCGCATGAGTCACAACTGCCCCAGGGCTGGGCTGTGCCCTTCCTACTGTATTGCGTGCGCCTTATGCAACAGGGCTACTAGGACAAAGGGATAGTCCAGAATATTCGTGACTGGACCAGCGATGGAAACCTCGAGAAGCCGTGAACCCTGGATGGATCTAGAAGCATTTATTGAGTCACCGGCCTGCTATATAAGAGCGACATGTCAAGCAGTGGTTGTTGTTGTGTTTTACGAGCTAGTGCGAGCGATTATCTTGAGCGACAGAAGTGTGGTGACTTGCGAAACCCCTAGTGAAGCTGATTCTCTTGACACCGAGGAAGTGATTGTGGTGCTTGTGAAACAGTGTATAGTACAGTGACAGACCTAGTGCAGCTATTTCCAGCGAGCGTACGGGAGCGGACTCATTAGCGAAGAGGATTAACTGTGGTCTGTTGACAAGTGAAAGGGAAAGTATTCTCGACGTGAGGAAACTGGAGTAAGGTAATGATTGCTGTTGAGTAGTGTATTTTTCTGGCTGCAATAAAATTAATTATTTCTTTAAGCAGTAATTGGTGTTGTGCTTTATACCCACCGTAATCCAGTTAACAAAGGTGCCACTAGGGGGTGGCACGTAACAACTGGTGTCAGAAGTGGGATTACGAACTCAAGCACAACACCTGACGGTCCTGGTTTCAAAACCCGAGCAGGTCATTTTCTCTAATTTTCCTGTGAGTGCATGCCCTTTACAAGGCAAACAACTAAAATGGAGGCGCAATTGGCAGCATTGCTAGAAAAGTTAAATGGCATAGAAGACGGCCAGA
This sequence comes from Meconema thalassinum, assembly GCA_946902985.2. Taxonomy (NCBI): domain Eukaryota; kingdom Metazoa; phylum Arthropoda; class Insecta; order Orthoptera; family Tettigoniidae; genus Meconema; species Meconema thalassinum. The sequence goes on along the minus strand of OX336391.1, from coordinate 567,280,959 downwards.
AGAATTTAACCAAGGAGCTAACTGCCAAATTAGAAGACGGCCAGAAGAAGCTAGAAGACGGCCAGAAGAAGATGGAAGACGGTCAAAATAAGTTAGCGGAGGACCTGAAGAAGATGGAGGACGGCCAGAAGAAGATGGAGGACGGGCGGAAGAAGTTAGCCGAGGACCTAACTGCCAAACTAGAAGACGGCCAGAAGATGGAAGACGGTCAAAATAAGCTAGCGGAGGACCTGAAGAGGATAGAGGACGGCCAGAAGAAGATGGAAGACGGTCAGAATAAGTTGACACAGGACCTGAAGAAATTAGATCTGGGTCTGCGTGAGGAAGTCACGGCAGTGGAAAAGAAGTTCGACGCATTACAAGTGGAAGTTGCCGAGCTGCGCCAACGCCCGCTGATGGGGGTGGAGGAGAAATTCAAGTCTTACAAAAGGAAGTTGCCGAGCTGCGCCAACGCCCACTGACGGGGGTGGAGGAGAAATTCAACGCTCTACGAGAGGAAGTTGCCGAGCTGCGCCAACGCCCGCCCACCGTTACACCGGGAATATCAGGAACGGGACATAGCAGAGTGACGCCCCCAACCTTCGACGGAAAGGTCCCGTGGAGCACCTACTTACGTCAGTTCGAGGCGGCCTGTTCCATAAATAACTGGAACAATACAGAAAAGGCTACAGCTCTCATTGTAGCGCTGAGAGGTGACGCCCTTAACGTCCTTCAGGCCATCCCGACTGGATCCCAGGACTACGCTTCCCTGATCGCCGATATGGAGTCCCGATATGGAGATAGCCGTCTTCAGCAGGCCTATCAGATGCAGCTCCGGACCCGGGTAGAGAAGAACGCGGAAACCCTGCAGGAGTTCGAGATGGACATCGCACGCCTCGTAAGGCTCGCCTACCCAACAGCTCCGGCCGACTTTCTGGAGCAGATAGCGACGCAGACTTTCACCGACGGGCTACGGGACTCGGACACTCAACAGGCGCTGCGTCTCGCGCGCAATAAGACCCTGGCAGATGCGCTGAGCCACGCACTTGAGTTCGAGACGGCAAAACAGGCATCCAGAATGCACGCGCGGGTGCGTCAAGTGGACGTCGACGAACCAGCAAAAACCAACGAGACCAAGCCCCTGGCCACCGAATTAATGGAGGCGCTAAGCCGTTTCTTCGATAGTCGCGGTACCACCAGCAACGACACAGCCGGAAGACAACCAGAGAGGCGGCCCGGAAGAGGACTACCGACCTGCTGGGCCTGCGGTAAGAAAGGCTACCTGAGCAAGGACTGCGGTGATCGCCGCCGCCGAGGGTATCCGACGGGAAATCAGTCGTCTGAAAACCGCGCGGCCCAGGGAAACGAGTATTAGCCAGCCTTGGGGGGCAAAGGTTGGCTTGTGACAGTCGTCAAGCCCCAGCAGTCCAAGTGCGTGTGACGAAGTTACGGAGGGACAATAGCAGCCTGATGGTCGACGGAGTCGTCAACGGAGTGAGCTGGACCATGCTGATCGACACGGGAGCGTCGAGGACCATCGTCAATTCCACCGTGATCCCGAAGTGGAGAGTGCAACCCACACAAAGGAACCTCCAGCTAATAACCGCGACCGGAGAGACCGCACCGGTACATGGCGAAGCATCACTGGAGCTCGTCATTGGTCGACGGGTGGTGAAGCATCCAGTGCTTGTGGCTGACGTATCAAACGAAGTGATCATCGGACTGGACTTCCTGGACCAGAACAACATCATCTTGGACTTGAGTACCAACACTCTGCACTTCGGAGGTGAGGAACTTGCTTTGCAACCAGCACACGAGGCCGTCACCGCACGACGAGTAAGGCTGAGAGAGGACGTCATCGTTCCTGCCAGGATGGAGGTCAGCGCCGCCGTAATTGTCGACGGAACTGCTGAGGGAGTGGCGGCTGTCATCGAGCCAAAATATGAGGACATCCAGACAAAAGGATTGCTAGTTGCCAAGACCCTCATCAACACGACGCCTCGGCCGTACGTCCGCCTGTCCAACCTGAACGACTACGATATTACGGTTCACCGGGACACCAACCTAGGAGTCTGCGAGCCCGTTACCTGGATTGCCCGCATCACAGAAACGACGGACGGACACCTGCAGACGGACAACCGAAGAAGACGCGCCCTGCCAGAAGAACTACAGAAGCTGTACCAAGGATCCCAGGACCATTTAGACGAAGAGCAATCACGCCAACTTCAGGACCTGCTACGTGAATTCCAGGATGTCTTCTCCGTGGGGAGTAAAGACTTCGGCAGGACAAGCTTGGTCCAGCACAGAATCGACGTTGGGGACAGCGCACCGATTAGGGCCCCATTCCGACGTGTCCCGCTCGCCAAGCAAGCCGAAGTCGACCGGATGGTAGAAGAGATGAAGGAGCAAGGGGTGATCGAGCCATCACATAGTCCTTGGAGTTCTCCGGTCGTGCTTGTGAAGAAGAAGGACGGTTCCACCAGGTTCTGCGTGGACTACAGGCGGGTGAACGACGTCACGAAGAAGGACAGCTACCCTCTACCCCGGATCGACGACACGCTGGACACCATATCAGGATCAAGATGGTTCTCCACCTTGGATTTGAAGAGTGGCTACTGGCAGGTGGAGGTCCACCCTAAGGACCGCGAGAAAACGGCGTTCTCTGTGGGCAGCGGGCTCTGGCAGTTCACCGTCATGCCATTCGGTCTGTGCAACGCCCCTGCGACCTTCGAAAGGCTAATGAAGTCCATTCCGAGGGGACTCCACTGGAAGACCTGCCTGGTTTACCTAGACGACGTCATCGTTCTGGGAAAAAGCTTCGAGGAGCACTACAGCAACCTGAAGGAGATCTTGATGAAGCTACGGGCTGCCCAGCTGAAGTTGAGCCCCAAGAAGTGTCAGCTCTTCCAGAAGCAAGTCCAGTACCTTGGGCATATCGTCTCCGAGGAAGGGGTGCGCACCGACCCAGAGAAGACCGCAGCTGTGAGGGAGTGGCCAGTTCCGAAGGACAAGTCCCAACTACGAAGCTTCCTGGGACTCTGTACTTATTACCGTCGCTTCGTGAGAGGATTCGCCGACATCGCCAAACCTTTACATCGACTGACTGAGAAGGACCAACTCTTCACGTGGACAGCAGAATGCCACAGTGCCTTCGAACAACTCAAGCAGGCTCTGTGCACCGCACCTATTCTGGCCCACCCCAGACCTGGAACAAGGTTCATCGTCGATACCGATGCCAGCGACTTTGGCATAGGGGGAATCCTGTCGCAAGTAGTGGACGGCGAGGAGAGAGTAGTGGCTTACTTCAGCAAAGCCTTGTCAAAGCCAGAAAGGAACTACTGCGTCACCAGGAAGGAGCTGCTCGCCATCGTGAAGACCATTGAACACTTCCACAAGTACCTGTACGGGCAAGAATTTCTCATCAGGATCGACCATGCATCCCTGCGGTGGCTCCTGAACTTCAAGCAGCCCGAGGGTCAACTCGCGCGGTGGTTAGAGAGGCTTCAACAGTACAACTTTGAGATTCAGCACAGGAAAGGCCAACTGCATTCTAACTCCGACGCCCTGTCACGAAGACCGTGCCCCGAAGACTGCACCTTCTGTGCCCGAAGGGAGGAGAACACCGGGATACAGTGCCGAAGGACTACCGTGGAACTTCAAGGGAGCTGGAGCCGCGAATCTTTCACGCGGGCACAAGCAGAAGATGATGACCCGGGACTGATAGCCGAATGGAAGGGGGCCTGTGTCCCCAGACCCGGGTGGAACATTGTGAGTGACTGCAGCCCAAAGTTTAAGTCCTACTGGGCGCAGTGGGACTCGCTGATTGTAAGGGATGGCCTCATCTGCCGCGCCTGGGAGAGCACCGACGGGAAGACATATCGGGAACAAGTCGTCGTTCCAAAGGCTATGACGGAGCAAGTCCTGAAGGAAGTTCATGGAGGATCATCTGGTGGACACCTAGGGATAAAGAAGACCCTGGAGAAGCTGAGAGAGCGGTTCTACTGGATTGGATGCCGAACAGACGTGGAGAACCACTGCGTGAGGTGCCACGATTGCGCAGCCAGCAAGGGCCCAGGACGAAGACGACGGGGTCCACTGAAGACCTACAACGTGGGCGGCCCCATGGAGAGAGTGGCCATCGATGTTGCTGGGCCATTCCCGTTAAGCGAGGCAGGGAACCGCTACATATTAGTCGTCAGCGACTACTTTACCAAATGGCCGGAGGCGTATGCGCTCCCTAACCAAGAAGCCGCGACGATCGCAGAGACCCCGGTGAAGGAATTCGTCAGCCGGTACGGAGTACCCCTGGAGCTGCACTCCGACCAAGGGAGGAACTTCGAGTCGCAGGTGTTCCAGAACCTATGCCAGCTGCTGGGAATCCGGAAGACAAGGACAACGCCGCTACACCCTCAGTCCGACGGGATGGTAGAGCGATTCAATCGCACCATCGAGAACCATCTCCGAATAGTTGTCAGCGAGCACCAGAGGGATTGGGACAAGCATCTTCCACTATTTCTCCTGGCCTACCGCGCCGCCGTGCATGAAGCCACCGGGTGCACACCAGCCCGGGCCATGTTTGGGAGGGAGCTCCGTCTACCCGTCGATCTTGCCTTCGGTCGACCTGGGAATTATCCGATCCCGGTAAGCCAGTATTGTCAAGAATTGGTCGACCAACTGGAGGACGTGCACGCGTTCGCGAGGAGGAAACTGCGGATCGAGACCGACCGAATGAAGACCCGATACGACCAGCAGACGGATGCCGGAGGATTCCACGAGGACGACCTGGTCTGGCTCTTCAACCCATTACGGAAGAAAGGCCTGTCACCCAAACTGCAGAAGTCCTGGGAGGGCCCGTACCGAGTCGTGAAACGGATCAACGATGTCGTCTACAGGATCCAGCGGAGCCCGAGGGCGAAGATGAAGATCGTGCATCGAGATCGCCTGGCAGCCTACGGAGGGACACAGACGGTCCAATGATTGATCGGGACGATCAGCCTTTTTAGGAAGGGGGTGGTGTTACGGCTGTGAGTTTGTGTCATCACTCGCCGCATGAGTCACAACTGCCCCAGGGCTGGGCTGTGCCCTTCCTCCTGTATTGCGTGCGCCTTATGCAACAGGGCTACTAGGACAAAGGGATAGTCCAGAATATTCGTGACTGGACCAGCGATGGAAACCTCGAGAAGCCGTGAACCCTGGATGGATCTAGAAGCATTTATTGAGTCACCGGCCTGCTATATAAGTGCGACCTGTCAAACAGTGGTTGTTGTTGTGTTTTACGAGCTAGTGCGAGCGATTATCTTGAGCGACAGAAGTGTGGTGGCTTGCGAAACCCCTAGTGAAGCTGATTCTCTTGACACCGAGGAAGTGATTGTGGTGCTTGTGAAACAGTGTATAGTACAGTGACAGACCTAGTGCAGCTATTTCCAGCGAGCGTACGGGAGCGGACTCATTAGCGAAGAGGATTAACTGTGGTCTGTTGACAAGTGAAAGGAAAAGTATTCTCGACGTGAGGAAACTGGAGTAAGGTAATGATTGCTGTTGAGTAGTGTATTTTTCTGGCTGCAATAAAATTAATTATTTCTTTAAGCAGTAATTGGTGTTGTGCTTTATACCCACCGTAATCCAGTTAACAAAGGTGCCACTAGGGGGTGGCACGTAACAGTACTTTCAGGATGAATGGAGAGAAGTATTTTAGCGCCTATCTTCTTCTTCTCACGGATGGGTCACTTAGGACCACGCGGAATCAACGTATGTTGAGGCTTCCTCCTTGCCCAATAGCTCTTCATATTCTTGGATTGTTGTAGTTTCGGTTCCTCCGACCATGCTCGTAGTGTTGGTTTCTTCTGATCTTCCTCAAATCCCCTTGTGTGAACAATACCGTATTCCTGATGGCATTTCTATTCGTCAGACCTGGCGATCCCATCTCCACTAGGTCCCTCTCCACCTGTTTGTACCTGTACCACTGTGGTCTTGTACGTTTATTTTGCAGAAATTTGTGGATTCGGTAAGTAAGTCTCGTATGATTCATTCTTTCCAAATGGCCCAAAAATGGAATTCGTCTCATTCTCATGGTATCGGTAAGTTTAGAAATTTTCCTATATATTTCAGAGTTGGGTTTGGGATAGTGTATGCCATTTTTAATTCTGGGCCCTAAGACCTTTCGCCTATATATAAAGAGAAGGGGGATATTCAGAGCTGTGCTAACTACAGGGGCATTAAGTTAATGTCCCATACCATGAAAATCTGGGAAAGAGTGATAGACAAGAGGATCCGGGATGAGACTAGCATTGGCGAGGAACAGTTTGGCTTCATGCCAGGAAAAGGGACCACAGACGCAGTGTTTGCCCTGAGACAAGTAATGGAAAAGTATCGTGAAAGACATAAGGGATTACACTTCGCATTCATGGACCTAGAGAAAGCATATGATCTGGTGCCCCGGGGAGAAGTCTGGAGATGTTTACGAGCAAAGGGAGTCCCAGAGAAGTACGTGCAGTTGGTTCTTGAAATGTACAAAGAAGCAAGAACACAGGTTAGAAGCAGCATTGGACTTACAGATTGGATTCCGGTTTGAGTAGGTTTACACCAAGTCCATATCTGTTTGACCTAATTCTGGACGAAATGTCTTGTGGATTAAGAGACCACGCCCCCTGGTGCATGATGTTTGTGGACGACATTGTGTTGTGTAGTACCACCAAAGATGTCATAGAGGAAAAACTGGAACAGTGGAGGGCAGCCTTGGAGGACAGAGGACTCAGGATTAGCAGGAAGAAGACGGAGTATATGAGGTTCAATACAGATCGAGACTGTGAGATCAGAATGCAAGGGGAAACGTTAAATAGAGTGGATGAGTTCAAATACCTGGGTTCGGTGGTGACTGGAGATGGAAAACTGGATGTGGAGGTGTCACACAAGATTCAGGTAGGGTGGATGAACTGGAGGAAAATGTCAGGAGTGCTCTGTGACCGCAGGATCAAGCCCAAGATTAAAGGGAAAATATATAAAACTGTCGTAAGACCTGCATTGCTGTATGGCTCTGAAACATGGCCTGCACGCAAAACGCACACAAACAGGCTTGACCTCACGGAAATGAAAATGCTTAGGTGGATGAATGGAGTGACTAAGCGTGATAGAGTGGAAAATTTCAAAATACAGTATAATCTGTTATATCCGGACTAATGTGGCGACCGGCCGATCCGGATATGGAAAAATCCGGATATCACAAGGCTATTTTTACAAATAGCTAGGTGACCAGAAATAATTCACGAGTTTGTTGTTGATTAATTTTAATGTTTTTAACGGTTTAGTATCATTTTGTTAACTGTATACTGTACATAGGCTAAGAAATAGAATTGCTTTAAACTAAATTAAAATACAGTAATTAAATTATAATAATATGCTTTACAGTACATGTACTTACATAAATACACTGTACATTCTTCTTCTACATAATTTTTTGAAAATGTTTGTCATTTTCTGTTGCTTCACGCACTTCACTTAGGCCTTCTGTTTCTACATTAGTTTTCGAAAAAGTTTGTGATTTTCTGTTGCTTCACGCACTGTACACGCTTTTTGGATGCCATGTCCCTCAATCTTCTTAAAAGCATCACTTCAGTCACACTCGTTTCATCTTGATTTTCTACATAAATGATTAAAGATTCTGTGGTCTTGAATGCCTCAGAGTGACTCATTATTGTCCTCTACTTCGGGTTCAAAGATTTATTCCTCATCATTGCACACCATTTCTATAATGTCACTGTCTGTAATTTCGTTGACTTCGTCTTCATTTACTAACCAATTTATGGCTTCCTCGTTGTTGATTTTGTCACAACCAGTCAGGCATTGCACAAGCTCAGCAATCTGACGATTTTCTTCATTGCAGTCATAAGTTTCATTGACGTCTTCTGTTTTCTCCCCCGTCCATTTATCAGTAGCTAAGTGATCTAAGAGCTTCCTCCATGACCTTACCAGCGTCAAAGGTGTCCGGATATGGGAGGGTTCGGATATCACAGGTCCGGATGTGACAGGTTGTACTGTAAGAGGAACATTGATGGTTGTGGAAATACCTAAGAAGATACAAGAAAAGCGACTTCAATGGTACGGGCATGTGAGAAGAAGGGAGGAATCCTACATGGGGAGGAAGATGCTAGACATGCAAATCAGGGAGTGAGAATGTGAGGCAGACCTAAACGAAGATGGATGGATTGTGTACAGGTGGACCTCAGAGAAAATCAGTTGTCAGAAGAGGATGTGTATGACCGGGTTAAATGGAGGAGAGCTGCCAGAAACATCGACCCCACATAGGAGTGGGAATGATGTAAAGAGAAAGAAGAAGAAGAAGAAGAAGAAGAAGAAGAAGAATGATGATGACGTTCAAACAGCCACTGCCCGAGCGAATAAAATTGAAACATACCAAGTAAAAAAAAGTATTCATAAGATGAAATTCGATCCCTGGTCCTCTCGTACAATAGCCGAGCGCTCTAATCATTCCGCCAACTAGACACTTCCTTGCATTGATTGGTTTATATGTATTACCTAATGGTAAAGATTACATGCTTATTTACACTCGCTATAAGTGAAAGTGATGAATTATAATAGAAATCTGTCTGTTAGGGAGTCAGCCCGAAGGCTGGTTGGATCCTCAAAAAGTACCGCCGTTAGGTTAAGTGGGTAGATACCCACAAAAACCCAAGGCAGCTCTATACTGAGGCGTACTAGGCAAGATGAGGAGTGAGGTAGTTTGGCATTACTTTCCGCACCTAGTCAGAACAGCAGTACTAAAGCTATGAGTAGTACCTTTCACAGCATCCACAGGCACTGACTGTGCCCTAAATGTCACAACTAAGTACCACCCATACCTCAGTAGCTTCCATATAATCACAGCCATGAGTGAGACTGAGACATCGGTGAAAAGCCACATTTTACCCTAGCCTGTGCCAACAGACAAATGCAAATGTACTGCATTCATCAAGAGATGGCAAATAGGCCGATTATAGAAATATTATAACATAAAATACACTACCATTCACATCTTTTATCAACCTATTTAATTCTTCTTTATATTCTGTTATATGCATCGTTTATGTACAGCACTTATAGCCCCTGCTATTTTCACCTACACTTTCTATCTTTCATGTATGTTTTTACATTTTTATACCATTTAGTCTGTAAGAATTCATGCATTTCACACTCTGGTATGAGTAACTTTGTTGTTGTATTCCAGCTGTTATGATCCACCATTTTGGTTTGAATCTTTTATCAAAGATAGCATGTTGCTCATAACCTCTAAACAAGAAATTTTACAAAGCCACCTTTCCCCATTACAATGTCATATCTTTCATAAAAGATATTTTATCAGAGATCTTTGACAAATTTCTTTGATAATGTCATACCGGCCTTAGAGACTTAATGTTCTATACAACATAACGTTAATTACAGCTAAGAGAAATCTTCATATACAAGTAATTTTATGCAATATTATCATATCAAAAACAAAATCTATGATTGGAATTGTATGTTAAAGCCTATTATACACATGGATAATACCGTGGTATGAAGTAGAAGTTACCCTTGTCACATTATGTAGGCTGGGGTTGTTTTTCAAGGACTACATACTGAATGTATGGGTATTATAGAGATGGAAAGAGACTTACACAGGAGATAGGCATGATACTTGAAAACATTAAACTTGGTTTACTAGACAAGTTCAAAATGTAGCTTTGCAGCATTTCTAGTACAGTGGCTATGGACAGCACTGACTGACTTTGAAAGTACAGTTACAAACATACCAATATTTATGCATTAAAACTAATTTAGTGGCAGTCACCTATGAAGCAATTTCTTCCTCTTTACAATGTCTTCGGTAATAAGCCATGGTTGACAGTATCCTTGTGTCTAAATATATCCTAAAGATATTGTCCGTCCAGAGTTAAGACTGTACTACAGCTCTTATGGTGCAGGTGTTGCCGCGTGTAACAGTGCAGTTATCATACAGCACTCAACACAAGTAACTACTGCACTGATTTGAGGCGCAATAATAATGGATGGTTCACTTCGTACCTGGCGACATGAAAGGGTTCTAGATAGCCTCGGTGCGAACTTTAAACACAGTGGTTCTTGATATGCTGCATGCTTCATAGTTCTCACAATTTAATCCACACTTTTCTTCTGGCTCTTGGTTGTTATTTAATTGTACACATTACAAACTGTCATTCTCTGTGCCTTAAAATTTCCCTTTTTTCTTCTTCTTCTTTTTTTTTAAATCAAGGAATTAGAATCCATTATAGTTAAAATTTACCCCCCATTTACATTACGCAATCAGAACAACAGCCATGTTCGTTATAATGTCTCATGCTTCATTCAATGTAAAATATAACACTATTGTCTTCTTACATGCATTACACTCAAATTTTACAGCACACTGTTTCAAACATCTTGGCAAGATCGGCACTTATGTTTTGACAGGAGCTCTAAGCCAAGTACAAAAATGAGTGGGCTGTTCCATCCAGTGCACTGACACTACTGCCATTATAGCAATTGAGAATGTATGCATTATGTATAAGTAAATGAATGTCCAAGTGATGCACTATCCACTCATGACAATAAGGAGAGTTTTAAAGAATTCAAACTCCTCAATTGTAGGGGAGTCCACCACATGTAAAAACCCATAGGAGCCTGTAGTCCAGACGTTTTCAACCTTTTTGAGACTGTGAGCACCACCCTGATGCTATACCACGTACCCGAGCACTATTAAATCGCAATATAATAACATTTGAAAAAAAAAATAATGCAACAAGCCTGCACCTCTCTTTCCTATTCCTGTCTCTCTCTCCCTGTGAAGTGCTGAAATAGCTAGGGATTCACCACTCACCAGGCACTCTGCAACTGCTTGCATAACCCATGCAGATAAAATACATTTACGTGTGGACGGTCGAGTCGTAAAAACAGGGATATCCAATTATTTTAATTGAAGATATAATAATAATATCGTATGGCCTCGGAGCCGGGTGTAAGCTTTGTAATTTGACACACAGAGGGTAGCTTGCATGTCGAATTTCGTTGTTCCTTGAATCACTATGAAAGTCAAGGAGGTTAGATATCTAAGCTCCTTGAACACTATAGCGCTTTCTAGTAGAGAAATGAGGAACTTTGTGTTAGCGGAAACTCCCGAGATTAATTTTGCCATTATGAACACGGCCTACTGAATTCAAATGGGTTCTTTGACATGCCAACATCGTATGACATGTGTGTCGTATTTTTTCCGCCTTTCAAAAATCACTTACCACGGCCAGGAGCGAACCTGCAATCTTGGGGTTAGTAGACCGACACGTTATCCACTCACCCACCGTGGCAAGCTATTGAAGATTAAAAAATACTATTTAACGAAATGATAAAATTTCCGACGGTCAAAACTTGTAATGAAAGCACTATTATTCCTATTCATGCAACAGAATTTGAATTGAAGATTGGATCTCAGGGGAGCTTGTGCTCGCGAGCACTTCTTGTCTCATATGACAAAAGCACCAAATTTCAATTAAAGAGCACTGTGGTGCTTGCAAGCACCAGGTTCAGAATGCCTGTGTAGACGATTCTTAACTCTGGATGGACAATAGCTAACTTGAATCCAGAATATAATTATTATTGCAGATACTGTATAGCCATAACATATCTAAAATAGCTGAGTCCGGGCTGGAGATTTTATCTAGTTTAATCATACAGTGAGGACAACAGGAACTTGACATGTTTCAGATGACTAGTTGACTAGATTTTTTAAATGCACTAAATAAGCAGATAAATTTCATTTAACTCATATCCAAAATCTTACACATTATAGCTTATTATTCTCCATGATGATGTCAGCACAAACTTTACCTGGGTACTAAGCTGTTCTGAGCTCAGCTTGAATGTAGTAGTTATTTTACCAGCCAGGTCTTTGGCATCTGAGAAGCCAAATGAGAACAACGATATTTCTGCAATAAGAGTGTAATTGGGAACCATCATTGCTACTGGTCGAAACAAAGCCTTCAAATTGTCGGGTAATTCTGTTCGTCCAGCATAGCCAGGATTCATTGTGATGAAAACAGCACAAGATTCTTTTAATACTATGTCCACATCCTCAAAGAAGAACCTGCCAACAAGCAAAGTTTAAGTAGTTATCATTTCTTACAACTTAACATTTGAGTACTGAAATAACTTCTATTGGTTATAGAAAAACCCTCAATTATACATTGTGGTACTCATTTAAATGTGTTTTTTCTGAAACACTACAATGTTGCCATTTAAATTTACCTCCGTTAAATGTTTTCAGATTTGAGAATCATGAAAACCAGTCTGAGGGAGTACCTGTTTGTTGTTGCTGCTTATTTTAGGGGCTGCGACACCGTGGTCATATAGCCCCGCCTCGTGTATTTAGTATGTGCATGTGGAATTTGTGTTATAACCTGTGTTACTGTGATGGCTGTACTAGTGTGTATATTTGAAAATTGGGGATAGAATTGGAAAAGAGGCCGTGGCCTTAAGTTAGGAACCATTCCAGCATTTTCCTGAAGTAGAAGCGAGGTAACCATGGAAAACCACTTCCAGGATGGCTGAGGTGGGAATCGAAACCTCCTCTTCTCAGTTTTGCCTCACGAGGCAGAGTGTACCCAGTTCCAGCCCTCATCATCATCATCATCATCATCATCATCTTCAGGTTACAGTTACAGTTTCCCGGGTACTGTTAATAAGTGTTTTCAGAAATGTTAACTTCAAGGTCGTTAACATTTGACATTGTTCCGTATTGACGAGATTAAGTGAAAAGATAAATAATTATCCTTGTACTTCAGGTCCGCCTAGTCAATAATTTTATTAAAATGTAATCATAGATGACATATATTCTAAATTACAAGGACATGTTTCGAGATCCTACATAAAATGATCTCTTCATCAGCTTACAAAGTGACGGGCCCAACATTCATAAAATTGCTCCATTGCACGAAAACATGTTAAAATAGGGAAGATGTCATGAAATTACAATGAAATGAATGAAGTGCGAAAACATAGGGGCTTGATTTAAAAACACCATATATCAGTACACTCAAAACAAAATTGTCTGTCTGTTAGGTAAACAAAATTAAAAGCATTAAAAACACTGAAAGCTAAGATAACTTGTCATGGTTCATTAAATACTATATAAACAATGGCATTTAAAATTCACTGTCTCTTCTTGAAGCAGTTGCTTAATGTCATGATCACCAAAATGCTTCTTTTGTGTCCAATCTGTGGTCAATTAAAATTCTTGATGGTTATAAAATCTTGAAAATATGTGTTGTAGTATGAAAAATCACAATTCACAAATACTTCGGCAGCCCTTATTCAGGTGTATCATTTTCCAAATATAAGTGGGAAGAATGGGCCAGTATAATAAGCCAGAATCATAGATGTTGTAGTGAAAGTGATTTTCTTAAATATTCTGAATGTATGTGCTGAACATGCCATAAAGTGGAGGCAACTGAGTTGGGCCCGTCACTTTGTAAGCTGATGAAGAGATCATTTTATATAGGATCTCGAAACATGTCCTTGTAATTTAGAATATATGTGGTCTATGAGTACATTTTAATAAAAGTATTGACTAGGCAGACTTGAAGTACAAGGATAATTATTTATCTTTTCACTTACTGTTGATAAGCCTCCTTCATCAGAATTAAAATTTCTTGATAGAGCCGGAAATTGAACCTGGACCTCCAGCACGACAGCCAAGAATACTAGCCATACTAGAATATTAGAATACTAGGTGGTCGTACACATTGGGAAGACACAAATCTTTAAATCAATGTCAGAGTATTTTAAAGAGAAATACAATTTTTTGTAAAATAAATTTATTTACATTAATGGTAGGAGTGAAAGGGACCATCCCAAAATATATTTTGCTGACTTCTGCATACATTTCCATCTATAGGAACACTGCTTATAGTTGTTAAAGCACCAAACAAACCACATTTTACATTTAAAATATATTTTTTCTTGTGTCTGAAGAAACGTTTTTACTTGCGCAATAAGAAATATTGTATGGTGGCAGCCTACAACTGCAATAGCAAGAATTCAAAATAATTTTTCTCACTTTTGTACTCAGATGGTGGGGTCATGTGATGAGAATGGGAGAAGAGAGGTTACTTAGGAGATTAATGAATTCGGCTATAGAGGGTAAGTGAAACAGAGGCAGACCTACGAGGCAATGGGTGGATTCAGTGTTTAACGATTTTAAAGTGTAGAAGCAGAGGAGGCCGCAGTGCTAGCTGCTAATAGGTAACCATGGGGCAGATTGTTTGCAAACTAGACTGGATGCTGAAAGTCAAAATAGTCTCGCATGAAAATGATGAAAATGATGAAAATGATGAATGATGTACTGCTACACTGGCTTGTCAATAAATAGTGAGATAGATTCTTTTATCTTTCTCTCTCTTTCCCCAATGTTGTTGGTTTCTTTTTCTTTTTTTCTTTTTTGATCAGGCGTTTTGCAAATCAACAAATCTGATGGGTCCACAGAAAGAAATTTTCAGGTGAGCTCATTTCAAATTTCAAACGCAGCGAATCTGTATAAATGAAGTAGGCTTTCTGTATGAACATTCCAAATTATTTACTAAAACCCGATGTGGTTTAATGGGTTGGTATCAAAAATGCTGGAGCAAATGGCAGGAAAATTGGTATTTAAGTAGAAATCACCCCTAAAATAAAACTAGGCCACAAATTATTTATGTAATACAAGCTGTACCCGGCATGCGTTGCAATGCCAATCAAAGAAAGTGTTGGCGTTGAAATTCTGTTTCTTGAAGTGCTTTTGGATACACAACATGTTTTTCAATTTCCGTTAACTGCCTCTAAGCTATCGTAAAATGGATTTTCTAATTTAGAACCATTCGTGGGAGCGTGCACAACAACTTTCAAAAGTTTCATCGCAATCGGATGAATGGCATATGAACGTATACGGGATTTTGTTTGAACGATTTGCGCGCTATCACTCATTTGTTGAATCTACTCGTACGCTACCTATTGAGAAATGGATTTACTAAGTCGAAACCCTACCCTGGCGTGTACACAATAACTCATCAAGGTTTCATCACAATCGAAGAAGGTTATTTGAACGCATAGGGGATTTTGTTAAAACGCTTCGCGCGTCGTCACCCATTTGTTGCATATACTCGTGCGCTACCTATTGTGAAATGGATTTACTAAGTCGAAACCCTTCCCTGGCGTGTACACAATAACTCATCAATGATTCATCGCAATCGGATGAATGGTATATGCACGTATACAGGGTTTTGTTTAAACGATTCGTGCGCTGTCACTCATTTGTTGAATCTACTCGTGCACTACCTATTGAGAAATGTATTACTAAGTCGAAGCCCTTCCCTGGCGTGTACACAATAACTCATCAAGGTTTCATCGCAATCGAAGAATGTTATATGAACGCAATAGGGGATTTCGTTGAAACGCTTCCCGCGTCGTCACCCATTTGTTGCATCTACTCTTGCGCTACTTATTGTGAAATGGATTTACTAAGTCCCCTTCCCTGGCGGGTACACAATAACTGATCAATGTTTCATCGCAATCGGATGAATAGTATATGAACGCATACCTGATTTTGTTTAAACGATTCGCGCTCCATCACTCATTTGTTGAATCTACTCGTGCGCTACCTACTGTAAAATGTATTTACTAAGTTAGAAACCGTCACGTAAGTGTTCACAACATCTCACCCAAGTTTCATCGCTATCGGACTAATGGGATATGAAGACATAGGGGACTGTATTGAAACGCTCCGCGTGTCGTCGTTCATTTGTCGAATCTACTCTTGTGCTACCTACTGTGAAATGTATTTACTAAGCCAGAAACCTTCCTTGGAGTGTCCACCATATTTCACCCAAGTTTCACCGCTAACGGCAGAATGGTATATGACCTTATACGGGACTTTGTTGAAACGCTTCGCGCGTCGTCCCTCATTTGATGAATCAACTTGTGCGCTGCATATTGTATAGTGGATTTACTAAGTCAGAAATTTTCCATGACGTGTACACAACATCTCACCCAAGTTTCATAGCTACGGACGAATGGTACATGAATGCATACGGGACTTGGTTGAAACGCTTCGCGTGTCGTCGCTCATTTGTTGATTCTACTCTTGCGCTACATATTGTAATATGGATGTACTCAGCCAGAAACCTTCCCTGGAGTGTACACAACATCTCACCCAAGTTTCCCGCAATCGGATGAATGGTATGTGAACGTATACGGGACGTTGTCGAAACCCTTCGCGCGTAGTCACTCATTTGTTGAATATAAACGTGCGCTTCGTATTGTAAAATGGATTTACTTAGTCAGAAACCTTTCCTGGAGTGTAGACAACAATTCACCAAACATTTATCACTATCAGACGACTGGTATATGACTTTATACGGGAGTTTGTTGAAACGCTTCGCGTGTCATCGCTCATTTGTTGAATCTACTGGTGCGCTACCTATTGTGAAATGTATGTACTAAGCCAGAAACCTTCCCTGGAGTGTACACAACATCTCACCCAAGTTTCATCGCTATCGGATGAATGGTATATAAAATTATATGGGACTTTGTTGAAACGCTTCGCGCGTCGCCGCTCATTTGTTGATTCTACTCGTGCTCTACCTATTTTTAAAGGGATTTACTAAGCTAGAAACCTTCCCTGGAGTGCACACAAAATCTCAGCCTAGTTTCATCGCTATCGGACGAATGGTATATGAACGCAAACGTGACTTTGTTGAAATGCTTTGTGCGTCGTAGCTCATTTGTTGAAACTACTCGTGCGCTGCCTATTGTAAAGTGGATGTACTAAGCCAGAAAATTTCCCTGCAGTGTACACAACATTTTACGCAAGTTTCATAGCTAACGGACGAATGGTATATGAATGCATACGGGACTTTGTTGAAACGCGTTGCGTGTCGGCGCTCATTTGTTGAATCTACTCGTGCACTATCTACTGTGAACTGTATTCACTAATTTTGAAACCTTCACGTAAGTGTACACAACATCTCACCCAAGTTTCATCGCTATCGGACGAATGGTATATGAACACATACAGGACTTTGTTGAAATGCTTCGCGCATCGTCGCTCATTTGTTGAATCTACACGTGCGCTACCTATTGTAAAATGGATTTACTAAGTCAGAAACCTTCCTTGGAGTGTACTCAATATCTCACCCTAGTTTCATCGCAATCGGACAAATGGTATATGAACGCATAGGAGACATACCCACAGACAGACAGACAAACTATCACGTAACATTGATTTTTATATATATAGATAGACAAAGGGGTGAGGTGGTTAAGAAAAAGCCTCAAATCCCGGCAGCAAAGCATCAGAACAGATCAAGTCCCTCTCTTGACAGGAAGCTGTAGGAACGTACTTTTAAGAAGACTGCAAATCCGTCAGTACTACCACGAGAAGCACTTCCTTCTGCCATTCATGTGCCTCGATCATGCATTTAAGAAGTTGCAAGGTATCATCTATCATTCACTTTGCACAGAGTAAGTTCATACATATGCTACTTAAGCTGTCTCCTGCCAGGAGTACCAATGATCGATGTTGCTTTGCAGCTTTCTTTTATGTTTATTGCTGTCTTACCCTACCTCTGATGTCTTTTTCTCGACAAAGGATGTGCTAATACATTTCTTGCTATAGCCTTCAATATTCGTACTGTGAATGTTTAATTCTTCAAGGAACAAGTTAGTGTAATTTGCTCCACTATTAGAGATTTAGATGGCAAGGCTATCCTCCATTTTATCCTGTCAAAGGACATTTCTTTCTTTTCCTCGTTGGTTGGGACTCTATGAACCCATCAACGACGGATAATGAAATATAGTTGTAATATGATGAATGAAAAGGATAATAGTTTACTTATTTTCTTTCCACCTGAAAATTAAAGTTATAACATTATGGGTTTGATATCCCCTTGAACAGATCTGGTTTTATTATTATGGTGTTAGAAGCCATTTTCAGTGTTGCCTTAGTAAACGAAGTCGGTCAACACGATTGTACCCAAATGAGATGGAGTTATTCCCTAATCCTGAAAAAGAAAAAAAAGAAAATACATGAGATGGTTTTATATATGCCGTGATGTTGTCATTTTGCTCTGGAGGGGTTCTTTAAAGTGCCATTAATGTGCCAACAGTAGTCTTAGATACCATCAGACTGAATCAGAATTTAACCTGAATCTAAGGGACAGAGCTCAAATTCAGCATGCATTAAGGAGAGATTTATCTTGCATGTATTTGATGTGCTAAACGATTCTCAAAGCACTGAGGCATTAGTTACAACAGATAAAATCAAAAGAAAATTACAAATAATAGTTTTTCCTTCAAATTAAGGAAGTAAACAATTAATAGAATATATTTCTTACCTCTTCTTATTGGCAAGCATATTTTTGAGCGGGTTGAACATTTCAAATTCTTAGGAGTCATGATTGATGAACAGAATCATAGAGAAGTGGAAATTCAAATTAGAATACAGAATGCTAACAAAGAGCAGTTTTTATTGGGATCCAAATTTTTGATGAGAAATACAAAATTGAAAATATACAATACCATTGTTAGGCCAGTTCTAACTTATGATGCAGAATCATGGAGTTTAATGATGATGATGATGATAATTGTTGTTTTAAGGGGCCTAACATCTAGGTTATCGGCTCCTCATGGAGTTTAACAAAACAGGAAGAACACCAGTTGCAGGTTTTCGAAAATAAAGTGTACCGTATAGGAAAATGATTGGACTATATTTTTTGACTCCACATCTCAAAGCTGGAAAAAAATATCAAATAAAGACATACACTCACTATCACAGCAAGCACCAATACTCAACATCGTTAACTCCAGAAATCTTCAATGGGTTGGTCATTTACTAAGGATCTTTATAGAAGAACCAAGAGGAAAAAGGCAAGTAGAAAGACCACAAAGTTCCTGGAAAAATAAAATCTCCAAACTTTGTAGACATCTGAATGTGGACAACTGGCAAGAGCTCGCCCAGAACAGAGTTCAGTGGAGGCATTTTGTGAGATCGGCATGGGAGCTTCGTGTCCCATAGAAGCCTTCTGAGTGAGTAAGTGAGTGAGTATTTTTCTTATTTCACTTGCACCTTTTTCTCACTATCTATCATATCAGTATTTACTGTTCCCTTCATGATCATACAACTCAGTTTGAATGTGATTGAAAACATACAGACCTGTCTAATCGTGCTTGTTGTGCTTTCTGAATGGTCGTGATCTGCTGCGCCACTACTGATAGCACTTCTATATCAATACGATTGAATTCATCAAAGCAGGCCCAAGCTCCAGAACTGCAAATAAATTACACATATTTGAGCTAATTTAAAGAACTGTAAGGCCTATTTATTTATTTATTTATTTATCGTATGGCTTTTAGTGCCAGAAGTGTCCGAGGACATGTTCGGCTCGCCAGAGGCTGTAGCTGCTTCAAGCGAACACCCATGGGTTCAATTTCAAGTAGTTCCAACTTTCGCTACCAGATGTCACTGACACCTAGTGGTGAACGTTGGAACTTTGAAAGAATGTTTCAATGAAATCTAACCTAGAAATTTAGCTTCACACAAGTTTAGTTAGCGGAAGGATCTTTTACATGCCATAAATCTATGACATGGGACTGCCGGTTTTACTTCCCCTCCGAAGGCATACTGAAGGATTTTAACGCTCTTAAAAAAATCCGACTACTTCGGCCAGGTTTGAACCCGCGATCTTGGGAGCAGCAGTTCAGCATGCTACCAACTACACCACCGAAGCCGCTATTTAAAGGAGTTATAGCATATGAATATCAGTACAATCACAATATCCTGCTTCTGTAGAGGAATGAGCTGAAAATAATGAGTGCCCTCAGAACTAAAACTTAAATCATCAATTTTGTTAACTTGCTACAAAAAATTTCCATCAGATTCATGGAAATGTGGATCTTTCAGCTACTATTTGTGGTTGATGCTTAAGATGATTTTCCATAGTGAAAAGGGTTATTATTTATTAGCAAGAGAGTAGAGAAGTTACCTGAAAGATATATCCATTTTATCATTCATCTCTATATGCAAGTGTAGTGATGTAGTGATTTCCTGATATTATGCCCCAATCGCCCCTTAGTGCTTTAAGTCACATCATTATGGTCAGTTTGGACCATCATGGTATCAACTGTGAGCAGGAAGGTATCATATTATCAGTAGCAAGGCACTAGAGGAGACAGGGTGGACAGTACCATTAAATCTATACTAATATATAACAGTTTAGTGGTGTCTGTCCATATGTTACTCGTTCTTGCAAAAATTACTCAACCGAATTGCTGAAATTTTGCATGGACATAGTATACATACCAGGCAAAAGCATATGACTACAGTATTGACTTTTCAAAATGTTTCACCATTTCAATATGGTGGCACAAGTCACCTTTCACTTCCATAGCATGTGCAGCCGCGTCTCGCCTGGCGAACAGGTAACCGTGACAGGTTGCATACATTCATAATTTCTCACCCTTCTCGCCATTAAATTTTTGCTTTCAATTCTGTTTATTTACTCAGGTTAGAATAAGAAAAATGTTAGGAGTGTAAGATACACACACCCAAGTATATTGGCTTCCGTACGAAGGAGACAAAATGGTGGTTTTCGACAGACATGCTGCCCCATACACATTCGTCATTCTCCGATGGATATCCACCGGTGTTTGCCCTTTGGCAGCCAATAAATGAATAACAGGCATATTAGTCCTGTTTGGACATATTTGGTAATAACGTCGCCATAGTTCCCGTTGCCGCATTTAACACACGCACCTCGGCAAGACACGACTGCCACACTAATTTCCTGCCTACGTGTCCGTGCATAACCCGCATCGGAGTCGCGCTACGTTGCATATACACTGCAGCAACGCCTCGAACAGAAACTTTTTGATCACGCCTTATATAATGATAGTGGAGGATTTCAAAGAAAGTGTTATAAGCAGATCAGAAAAACAGATGGATGAAGCTTGTTTTAAGCAATCAGTTTATGTTGTTTGGTTGGAAGCCTTTGTGCAAGTTGTATGCGTTTATGTCTGGCAACTGGCCAACTCATCATATTTTTGTTTTTGCATTTCTAGCTAGACGTGGATCATACCGTATTTCAGCTTATATTCTATCTGAATAGGTTATCGATTTCTTTCAAACTAAATTGAAAAATAATTTCCCGCAAGGTTCATTGCCACTTCTATCCTTCAACCTGAATGTTGTTCAGATTCCTTCCAGGTTTCTTTGCAAGTTTGAGCACATAATTCAGCAGCATTGCTATGTTACTGGGTGTTATTATTTGCATTTTTCTACAATGTTAAGAAATATGACACTGTAATATCTTACTAATCTGAGATGATGATGATCTTTATTTATTAATAGGTACTGTTCAAGTTAGGCTAAACCTGGTGGTAACAAGATATTTACATACTGTATATCTCAATTTCTCTCCATAATGTCTCTGTGTTCTCTGAATGCAACATTTATTTTCATCTTGAAAACTTTTAAACTGTTAGGAAAAGTTTCTAGGCCTTCTTCAAGTAACTCATTCCATGTTTGAATACCCCTGTTTATAAAAGAATACTTAGCTAATCTTCATTGGTTTGGAGCCAACACCTCAACAGTTCGTATGATCTGTGCTCAAAGCCTAGCCATAAACTATTCTGCAACAGTAGCATAAAGATCGGGTCGCTGTCTCGAGAAGCTACAACCAGTGTATCAGGCTGAAGTAATGTATTATTTAGCATATGGCTTTTAGTGCCGGGTGTGTCCGAGGACATGTTCGGCTCGCCAGAGTCTATAGCTGCTTCCAGCGGACACCCGGAGGGTGAGCTACATGTTCCGTTCAATTTCAAGTAGTTCCAACTTTCGCCACCAGATGTCAATGATACCTAGTGGTGAACGTTGGAACTTTGATAGAGCGTTCGAACGAAATCTAACCTAGAAATTTAGCTCCACACAAGTTTAGTCTGTGGGAGGATCTTTTAATGCCATAAATCTATAACATGGGACCGCCGGCTTTACTTCCCCTCCGAAGGAAGGCATACTGAACGATTTTTAATGCTCTTAAAAAATCCTATGACTTCGGCCAGGTTTGAACTCGCTATCTTGGGAACAGCAGTTCAGCATGCTACCAACTACGCCACCGAAGCCACTGCTGAAGTAATGAAAATATGATAGATAGTATACAATCAGGCAGAGGATTCCTCCAACTCCACATCTCATCTCATCTCACTGAAATGAAAAATGAAATGAAAATCCACAGCCTGTTTCCAGTCTCCGACCGGGTCAGGAATGGAATGAATGAATCCCCCATCTAGCGGCGAGGATATGGACTGTGCCGGCTGCCGAGGCCTGACGCACTCCTCTGGGGCAATGATTAAATAAATGACAGATGAAATGAAATGATAGTGGAGAGTGTTGCTGGAATGAAATGTTGACAGGGAAACCCGGAGTACCCGGAGAAAAACCTGTCTGCCTCCGTTTTGTCCAGCACAGATCTCACATGGAGTGACCGGGATTTGAACCACGGACCCAGCGGTGAGAGGCCGGCGAGCTGCCGCCTAAGCCACGGAGGCTTTCATCTCATCTCACTAAGGGCCACCAAATGTGACAACCAGACATGCGCTGTGTATTATGTTTTTCAAGTATTTCATTTCTCTACATAATATGTTGCCATCTTTTTCTGCAATTTATTATATGCAAACAATATATGCTCAAATTTAATCATTTTAAACCCAAGCAAACAATGTCAATTTACCTCTTTCACATTGCTTGCACGTTGATTGTTCATCACAGACGTCCAATACTACAAGGAATTTCACAACAGGAATAAATTAAAATTAACACATCTTGAATCCAGGGTTATAAAGATAATAATGAAATAAATAAGTAACTTCAAATCGAATAATGTATGCCCAATAGAACATTTAACAGAACATAGACTGACAAGATTAAACTAAAAGGTTTCTTCCACAGACTTCCATAATAACTTCCGAAAGACTTTAAAAGTGACCTCCACAAGACCCAATTCGTTCGAGAGTTCTAGGAAATCAAGACACTAAATCTCTACTTAGTATGAAACAAAGTCCCCAATTCTTGGATGTTACGGGTAAACTCGAGAACCACTGGATGGATTTCGATGCGGTTTTCACCATTCTTTCAAGGATATCTCGAGGATGATTTCTGTAGAAAATAATTTATTTATGATCAAAGGAAGCCGAGCAGTAACGATTTCAGTAGAAAAGTTAAAAAAAACTGGCATCCGAGCGCTTTGTAAGCTTACACTGGGCAAACCGTTAAAATATCTAAATGCTATGAGTGTAAGAATTGTTCAGCATGAAAAGTTCTACTAAAAAGTCCACGACAGCATATGTCTATCTTCAATACATCGCCCACTATAAGTGTTTATACGTTTTAATTTCTTCCAACCATGTCCATTCAACTACTGAGGCGACAGTTTACGAGCTAGCTAAGGGCGAGTCTATCATCCCTGTTACAGCCTAGGTAGCGGGCGAACCTATTGCCCCAGATACAGCCAGCAGCAAACCGTTGAGTCGTGTTGAGTTAAGACTTCTGAGAAGGGTGGTTGTGTCTGGAGTTTCCCTGAAAGTGCAACTCGGGTTTTCTTCATTTCGCCTACGAAACCCAGTCAAGTTAAGATTGGACGCAAGGGGGATTTGAGTTTCATACACCTCGCCATTCCCTGGAAGTGCAACTCTCATTTCGCCTGTGAACTTTTCGTTCCGCAAAATTCACAGTCAATTTAAGATTGGACAGAAGGGGGATTATATTATATTAAATTATACTGATTGGCGTATAATCTCTACTTAGTATAAAACAAATTCCCCAATTCTTGGATGTCACGGGTAATCTCGAGAACCACTGAATGGATTTTGATGCGGTTTTCACCATTCTGTAAAGGATATCTCGAGGAAGGTTTCTGTGGAAAATAATTTACTTATAACCAAAGGAAGTCAAGCACTAACGATTTCAGTGAAAAGGTCGGGGAAAAAAACCTGGTGTCCGTGCGATTTTTAAGCTTACGCTGGGCAAACCGTTAAAAATGTCTATATACTATGAGTGTAAGAATTTTCAGCATGAAAAGTTCCACAAAAAAGCCCGGGAGAGCATATCTCTATCTTCAATACATCGTCTACTATAAGTGTTTTTACGTTTTCATTTCTTCCAACAATCTCCATTCAGTTACTGTGGCGACAGTTTACGAACTAGCTAGGGGCGAGTCTATCACCCCAGTTACAGGTTAGCTAGCGGACGAGCTTATTGCCCCAGATACAGCCAGCAGCAAACTGTCGAGTCGTGTTGAGTTCATAACTTTAGAGAAGAGTGGTTGTGTTTGGAGTTTTCCTGGAAGTGCAACTCGGCTTTTCTTCATTTCGCCTGTGAACCTTTCATTCCGCAAAATTCACAGTCATGTTAAGATTGGACGGAAGGGGGATTTGTGTTTCATGTATCTCGCCATTCTTAAATCACGTCTGACAAGAATTTGTTGCAAATGCATCTCCATGATAATATAATTAATAGTCCAGTCAGTGATTTTAACCCATCATGCCGAGACGTAAAACGGATATTGGTCGTTGTTCATTGACATTGGAAAAAAAAGCGCTTATCACGTAATGCATTCATAACTGTTCCCGGGCAAAGTCAGGTCGGGTTGATAGTTTATTTATATATTGAACTAGCAGAAGTACCCATTCTTCGAACGGTCTTCAGTATTTATAACCAGACGTAATCAATTGAGCTACTGTTGCAATGGTTAGGGGCTTGGAACCTGTTTGTCGACAAAGAAAAATGATTAGTTCAAATATGCTCTGAAACTAAATTTACCTAACGTGTACTTCCTGACGTGAAAATAAAATTGAAGACCTCGTAGACGAAACACAATACACGTCACATAAAAACTTACCCTCACTGATGCATGAAGATTCAGGTTTTTTAGCTTCCAATGACCCAAATTAAAAAAAAAACTATTTCAATTCAGGAATTTTTGAAAATAATGTAGCTGTTTGAAGATATCATAGACCTTCTGTACGACATATAGCACGTGTAAGTCTTGTGAAAAAAAATCTAGGGTACCCCTTGACCCCCTTAAGCGCACTGATGAAAGCTTATAGCCATTTGCAAACTTTCACAGAAATGTAATAATTGGAGTAGCATTACTTCTTGCAGAAATAGATGGATAGTTGGATGTAACTTTTTTGAGACAATGTTGTCATGGTTACTGGGTTGCATTCCTACATTAGTTGATTAAATGAAATTAGTTTTCAGGGAATATCTCAGAAACTCTTGGTTTTAGAGCCTCAAAATGTAGTTTTCGGGGACCCTTTACGGCTGTTTAGGGGGCCCCGAGTTTTGTTTCTGACACCAAGGGGCTGAAAATAAGCTTTGTCTTGTCATTGTAGGCCGTTGTATAATAATAATAATAATTATAATAATAATATATCAAGATAAAATTAAAACTTCTTCCAAGATCCACCAAGAGATTTCAGGGAAGAAAGATCAACAGGTTTGATGTGGAAAAACTGAAAACACAAAGCGAATTCAGTCAGAAACTTGAAACACTTGAGTCACAGAATTGGGAACAACTCAAAGAAGCAATTCTTGAAACGGCACAGGAAACCATCCCACTGACAAAGTTGAGGCGGCATCCTTGGTGGACTAATGAATGTGACGATGCCATTCACCAAAGGCGGCTTGCCTGGTTGCGATGGAACAAACAGAAGAATGAATAAAACAGAGAGAGATTCCTGGTCGTGAGAAAGCAGGCTGATAAAACCATACGCGGGATAAAACGAGCATTCCAAAAAAAAATCAGTTGGCACAGATAGACCAAGATTTCAAAAAGAACAACACCCGTGATTTCTATAAAACCTTCAAGCAAAATCTCAGTAAATACACACCACCCAGTCTTCACTTTCGGAATCCCGATGGGAAAGTTGCTTACAATGACAAAGACAACTGTCAGATCCTGGCGAAATACTTTGAGTCCCTTCTCAATTGTGAGGCTCCAACGTCGAAATTTTCCTTTCAGAATAATGTGCTCGTCAATCCAGACTCAAGTTCACCAACTAGGGAAGAAATCAAGCAGATCATTCACTCACTTAAGAACAATAAAGCACCAGGTGAGGATTCAATAGTTGCCGAACTCTGGAAATACGCAGGTGAAAAACCAGTCGACAAGCTAACGGATATCATCCGGGAGATTTGGGAAACAGAGAAACTGCCCAGTGATTGGACATCGGCCCTAATTCATCCCCTGCACAAGAAAGGTGATAAAGCGGACGTAAACAACTATCGTGGCATATCACTCCTCTCGATAACATACAAGATTCTCGCGAAAGCGCTTCAAACGAGAGCGGAAGCACAGCTCGATCAACACCTGGGCGAATACCAAGGTGGATTTCGAAAGGGGCGCTCTTGTGTTGAGCAAATCATGAATCTAAAATCAATTCTATCGTACATGAATCTGAGAAGTAAGAAATTTGTTGTGACTTTTGTTGATTTCAAGAAGGCTTACGACTCGCTGGATCGAAGTACCCTGATCCAGGTTTTAAGAGAATTTGGTTTAGATAATAAGACAAGAGCAATCATTCACCAATCCCTATTGGATACGGCTTCCAAAGTGAAATTCAGGGGAGAGATTTCTGAATCCTTCGCAATACGGACAGGGGTGAGACAGGGAGATGGGCTCTCGCCTCTTTTATTCAACTGTGTTCTTGAGAAAGTTATTCGAGAATGGCGTAAAGAATTGTGTAAGGATGGTATAGAGAATGGGGTCAGACTAGGTTGTAAGAACAAAAACCTGACAATCGACTGTTTAGCTTTCGCAGATGATGTTGCAATTTTCTCTAATTCTCTTGACACAGCCACACAACAAATCAATCAATTACAGGTGCAAGCAGCAAAGGCAGGTCTTCAGATTTCGTTTGAGAAAACGCAGTTTATAACGAACATCAAGTCGGAACCCAGAGAACTTACGGTGAATGGAGGACAAATAACACAGGTAGAGAAATTCAAATACCTGGGTGAATGGATTGAGCCCAACATTCGTGAAAAGGAAGCCTTCGTGGCACGGATTAACAAAATGGAAATGGCTTACCATTTAACCAAAGACATTTACAAATCACGATCAATGTCATTCAAGGCCAAACTGAGGCACTTCGTTACCGTTATTCGCCCGGAGGCGTTATATGCATCAGAATGCCTGGAGATGAATAAGAAAGGCCTGGCAGAACAACTCGAAGCCAAAGAGAGGAAGATTCTGAGAAAGATCTTGGGCCCGGTCAAGGAACGAGGAGAGTATAGAAGACGACACAACGATGAACTCTATCTACATGTGGAGAAATAACGGACACCATTCGCAAAAGAAGACTCTCCTTTTATGGCCATTTAACACGAATGAACTCCGGAAGATTGTCCAATCGAATCTGTGCCTACTTTGTGGGAAAGAAAACCAAAGGGATCTGGTTTACAGAGGTGGAAAAAGACCTACAAGAACTGGGGATATCACATGAGGACATCTTGGAACGTGACTCTTTGAAGAAGAAACTTGGGGAGATACAGAGTTTTCAGCCAAAACCTATATTGAAAACCGGCAAGAAGTGGACCGAAGAACGAAGGGAAGCTCACCGAAGAAGAATGCGCGAATACTGGGCCAATGTGAAAGAACGAGGGAAAAGGCAGTTGAAATAACGTGGTCCATAGACGACCGAAACGATTAAAAAAATTAAAAAAATAAAAATAACAATATAGGAATAGGGATATAATAGAACTTCCGTACCACACCAGCACGTGTAAATCGCGTGAAAAAATTCTAGAGTACCTCTTGACCCCCTTAAGAGCATTATATCTATTGATAAATTTTACAGCTTAATTTGTTCCGTTAAAACCTTATAGCCGTTTGCAAACTACCTCAGTAATGCAATAAATGGAATTGTATGACCTGTGAGTTTCTGTTGTCATGGTTACCGGCTTGCTTTCTTTCATTATTGTATTAAATGAAATTCATTTTCTGGGAATATCTCAAAAACTGTTGGTCTTAGTGCCTAAAAATGTGGTAATGAGTTTCGTTTCTCACATTGAGGGGCTGAAAATGAGCTTTGTCTCGCCCTTCTATGCCTATTTCAGCAAGTATTATAAGGGGGTAGGCCCCCTTTTATGAGAGGTACAGAGAAGAGTTACATCAATGATTAGTGTCATGCCTCTGAAGGATATCTGTACCAAATTTTACGTTGATCCACCAAGCCATTCTCGAGTTATAAAGGAACAAAATTGTCCACAGACAGACAGACAGACAGTCGTGCAGACAGACAAAAAAATAATTTTCGCGCGCATCCATCATCAAACAATCTGAAACGCGTAAAAAACACAAATTTCCTTAGAGATTCGGAAAAAGCAGACAAACTTTTACTTTTATATATACAGTGTGGTCCACCCGCCCCTTATTATTTAGTATTATGAAACCCAACTAACATCGCATTTCTCCCGATGGTCGATATTGCTCTGCGCTCTGACTGTGTGACAGCAATGTAATTGGGTCATGGGACTAGCAAAGAAAAACCGACCTTAAACTTTTCCCCGCCGAATACTATGGCCCATTCTACTAACATATGACATACTGCTCCTTGAAATAACACACATACACGTAATGCGTTCGAATTAATAGCTTACGCCACGTGATCTGTAATAGAAGAAAGTTAAATCAACACCATAAACAGTGATTGCAGACTTTGAGATGGACTTAAACGTTTGAGGTGGGACGGCTACAGTAACTACAGCACGTTTAGCGTGTGATATCTACAATGTGTTGGTGGCTGAGAGGGTTAAAGCCTGACCGTACGTGATGGGCGCGAGCGGGTAGAATGCTGCTTCGAATCCAGTAGTAGGCATACTTTTTTGAACGAAAGCCCACATTCCATTTTAGCCGGGATGTAACTACATTGCCACATTTATTTCCTTACGACGTATGTTCGTGAAGAGTACGTTGCATTTTGCTGATTTATAAAGAGAATACGATCGAATTGGAACGTTATGCCACGTGACCTGTAATGGCAGAAAATTAAAAAACTGGCATGAATATTAACATAACATATCGAAGTGTCGCACCGGAGGTCCGGGTTCGATTCCCAGCTCTGCCAAGAAATGTAATACTTGTCTGAGGGCTGAAATTGGGTACACGTAGCCTCGTGACGCAAATATGAGAAGAGGGTTCGATTCCCACCTCAGCCACCCTGGAAATGGTTTTCCGTGGTTTCCCACTTCTACTCCGGCCAAATTCCGGGACGGATTCTATCCTAAGGCCACGGCCGCCTCCTTTCAAATCCTTAATTGCAAATACACACATCATTATAAGCCCGAAATAACTCAGGTTATCAGACAAATTCTACACACACACTCCCAAGTAAACGGGACTAAATGACCACGATGTTCTAGCCCCTCAAATGAAACAAAACAACAACAAATCGAAGGATATTCTGATCGCCAGTGCTTGCATCAAAGTATACGTATTCCTTAGAAATTCCCATGTTATTATTAGCATACTTACGATTTTTGCAAAAAATGAATGTAGACTTATGAGATCTACACAGGGCCAAAAATTGTGTGTGTGTGTGTGTGTGTGTACTCTGAATGTCTGCCCCCCCCCCACCTTATCAATACAAACATGGTGAAACAGAATTGAACGAAATTTTGTACAGAGGTAGAACTAGCAAAGGGCACCTCAGTGTCATATTTTATATCGCCGCCATCTTGACGGAAACGTAATGGCGGCCACCCAAATGTTCAAAGCTTAAATCAAATTACGAATAACCTAATCATCAGATCTCTACCAAATTTTGCAACAACATATATTTATATGGCGAGCGTCTGTTGACTAAACTACAAGGTAATCAGCCCAATAGTTTGCAGATGGCGGCCTAGTATGTGTGCAATTGATTCCCCCTATCAATTCAACGATTGAACGAAATTTGGTACAGAGGTAGCACTAGCAAAGGGCACTCCAGTGTCATGTTTTATATCACCGCCATCTTGACGATAACGTAATGGTGCCCATCCTAATGTTAAAAGCTTGAATCAAATTACGACCAACCTAATAATCTGATCTCTACCAAATTTTGCAACAACATACCTTTATGTATAGAGAACCTTTTGACCACATTACAAGGTCATCAGGCCAATAATGTGCGAATGGCGGCCATGTATGTGTGCAAATAGATTCCCCCTATCTTTTCAAACACGGTGAATCAGAATTGAACGAAGTTTGGTACAGAGGTAGCACTAACAAAGGCCACCTCAGTGTCATGTTTTATATCGCCGCCATCTTGACGGAAACGGAATGGCGGCCACCCAAATGTTAAAAGGTTAAATCAAATTACGACCTAATTATTTGATCTCTACCAAATATTTCAACAACATACCTTTTTGTGGGAAGCATCTTTTGACTGAACTACAAGGTCATCAGCCCAATAGTTTGCAGATAGCGGCCATGTATGTGTGCAGATCGATTCCCCATATCAATTCCAACACGGTGAAACCGAATTGAATGAAATTTTTTACAGAGGTAGCACTAGCAAAGGGCACACATCATATTCATGTATAATATCCGTATAGTACGTTGTATTTCAAGAAGCTACTACAACCAACATTCAATTGTACTCCTTGAAAAGGACAAAGAGTTATAACAATACCCATGCATTTAGGAGAAAGTAGGCTATATGTTCTTGTTTTGTTGTTAAATAAAAAAAAGTCTTTGCATATCTTAAGGCCCGTATCACACGACACTCGCTGGCAAGGAAGCAGCTGTGTTCGCTGGTACAAAAATCCTGTATGATTCTGTTCTCTTCGTCAGTACACCTGGTTGTATGACCGAAGTGTATCACACGCTAGCATTTTGTACGCTAAGTTGTATGAAATAAAACCGAAGGGCGGGTGTTTGAGGTAATTATTTGCAGTTCATTCGCCTTATTAACACAAAGCGGTCGCGAAACTTGCTTTAAGTAAATTAGAAAACATGCCAGGTACTGAATGAATGCATTCCAATCAATATTTAAGATCTAACTGTAATAATTGAATATTTTACCATACGTGTTAATAAAAGCGCAACAATAACCTCCCGAGTGTGTTGGAAATGTGTGCAAGTGTTATTGCGCCCGCTCGCTCATTCGAAGATCCCGGGTTCAAGACTATCCAACGGAAGATTTTTTTTATTTTTTAAACTATTTTATTATACCCTCCCTACTGAACCCTTTATCCTCTGATGGATAAATGATTCGATGTTTTATTTCTTCAATTGATTAATATTTCCACCAGCGTCATAAAATAGCCAGACGAAGATGAGGAAATTTCAAGCATTTGTTGGAGACAGTTGGGACATACCTGCAGCAGTTTGACAAAAGGCTAGATACTTAAGGATTGTGAAAAGAAATAGCATAGCAATGATTCAGAAGGACAGGTGGTGGCCACCTCAAAATAAAAGGGAGCGTGGTGAGACACGCTTATGGCATGTGCATTGTACTATTCGCGCCTAGAAAAAATATAATGCAGTAACGTGAGTGGTTGATGGTACCACTGGACACTCCTACGAGGCCAAGGTCTGATAAAACCGCGAAGTTAACAGAATATGTGGAACCAATGAGAGATGAATGCTTACGAGCGCGCCAAGTCTAGCTTGGGCACGCGATATCTAGCATTAACGCGGGAGATCGGCTAGACAACATCTCTACGATCGATTCTTGAATTAATGGGCATATTCCTGACCTGCGCAATTTTACGAGTTCAGTGATATTTGTTTCATTCCTGTACCACTATTATTTTGAGAAATTTTTATATAATTTCCCCCTCTATCGATACCTAGGGCCAGTTCATTTATAAGTGGCGTGAAGAGCCAAGAACACTGACTATATTTTGTGCATCCGAGGACGTAAGATTGATTACATTGTGTGTGTCGGAAGACACAGGTTCTACTGATTACATTTTGTGCGTTCGAGGACGTAGGTTACTTACTTTGCGTGTCATGAGGACACAGATTTTTATTAATACTAAAGCGTGTTAAAATCAGTGTGATAGATAGTCACTGTACTATTTTTGTAGGGACAGTATCTTCGACAATTCGCCAACAGACTGTTTTCTGGGGAACTAAGTACCTAGAACGGCGAATTTAGTAGTCAGATATCGAGTGTATAATAATCTATAACTTTTTTTACATCAGCACGAGAGATGACATCACTGACCATGGAAGAAGTTTGGAACCGACAACACTCCGTCGAAATGTTTGAGACGGGCTAAGCAGCATATAGTTGGGAAATGGCTGCAGATGTCCGTTGACGGTGATTGGCTGAGGATGAGTACTGAATAATATTCTTATTATCTGATAAATTAACTTATGGTATATGGGACAAATAGTTTTTGTAAATATCTTGCTTGTGTTGATTAACGTAGTGTATTTAGTTTTGGTCTGACACACCTTTGCATGGAAACAGCTCGCACAATTTTATTTAGGTCTAGTTTCTAGTTTTTTTTATTAACTAACGTGACTATGTGGACGACCGTGTTCGCATAGCCTATGTGTACGTAATGCGGTTGAGAAACGTCTCTCGGAGATATGTTGTGTTTCAGAAGTAGGACTGAATTAGTATAATCATGCAGTAGATTGGAGGGTAAATTAATCTTTGTAATATTTATTATTGATCAGATTCAGTGAGTTTATTGCCGTTGGAGCAATGTAATTTGTGGCGAGGAGCAGTCAGCTCTCTCGTAGGTTTTAATATTTTTTAATTGTTTGTGAGAATCTTATTCAACCGACCTGTGTGAAAAGTGTTATGTCATTCCTAGCAGTGTGTGTATGTGTGTTTTTATTGGTCATTACAAGCGGGAATTTCAGCGTAGACTGATTTCTGTCAGCTTGATGCCAAGCGCATATCGTTACCTTGCGAGGACATAGTTAGTTAGTTAGTTAGTTATTGTTGTTTTAAGGGGCGGAACTACGAGGTCATCTGCCCCTCTTAACACAGATTAAAGAATACAAATTTTGAATTGAATTTAAAATTTTGAGGTGGACATCTAAATTTAAAAAGACCAAAAATTAATAAAACAAAAACAAACAATTAAATAAAAAATAAAAATTATAAAAATAAACAAAAATTACCGAAAAAACAAAACATTATCATTCAAAAACGAACAAGTCGTTGAGTCAATGTTCACTGGAAAATTTAGATTGCTGGCCCTAACCCACCCTCACTTATAAAGCGGATAACGCGATCAGCAGCCACCGCGTCATCGGCTAATATAAGTTTGAGAGTCGTCTGCAAACCAAGTTTCTTCGTAAGTCAGCAAGATCCACACACTCGGTAAAAATGTGGGCCACGGTGAATACGGCTCCACAGGTACAAAGTGGGGGGTCTTCCCTTCTCATTAGGTACGAGTGGGTGGATCTTGTATGACCTATCCTTAGCCTACACAAAATGACGGACTCTCTCCGGGCCCGGAAGGAGCTCCGCCACACGCGAGTTGTTCCCTTGATCGCTCTCAGTTTACTGGGCAGTGGGTCAGCTAGCCACTGACTCTCCCAAAAAGCCAGAACTTGTAGGCGTAACTGAGAGCGAATATCTCTAGCGGGTACCTCCATTGGTCGAGGTGGTAGTGATACCGCCTCTTTTGCAGCTTGATCCGCTAACTCATTTCCCACAATTCCCATGTGGCTTGGAAGCCACAGAAAGGTGATTCGAGTGTCAGCGTGGCACAGCCCGGCTAGTAGGTCGTGGATTCGCTGCACTAGGGGGTGTTGCGGGAAACATGTAGCAATTGACTGCAACGAACTCAAAGAGTCGGTACACACGAGAAAGTGGATTCGTGCATCCTGTAGTGCAAACTGCAGAGCTTCATAGATGGCAACGAGCTCCGCAGTAAACACACTACAGGCCTCAGGCAAAGAGATCTTGGTATTTGCACCATCAATAACGTAAGCACAACCCACTTTCTCGTCCACCTTCGAACCATCCGTGTATAGAATGCCAGCGTCCGGAAATTGGTGAACTATGCTGTGGAACTGCCTCCGGTAAACGGAGGCATCCGTGTTCACCTTAGGACCTCGGTGCAGATCTAACCGAATTTCCGGACCCGGGACTTGCCACGGAGGCACCTCGCTAGATGTCCGGATCATACAGGGACCTACAGCCACTCCTATTTCAGTACACGAGCTATCAAGTCTAATACCAACCGGCCGAGTGGCACGAGGCCGGTTGGCGTAACCCTGGTGGTTTTGGGTACGGAAGAGAGCTTGATAGGTCGGGTGATGCGGCATTTGACGCACATTGGCAGCATATGCTAAAAGCATATGTTGGCGTCAATAATTTAAAGGTGGAACACCCGATTCGGCGAGTAGGCTGGGTATCGGGCTGGTCCGGAAGGCACCGGTAGCCAGCCTAACGCCACTATGGTGGATACTGTCCAGCATTTTCAAGGTTGCCGGCCTTGCTGAACCGTATGCCGCAGAACCATAGTCTAGCCGGGACAGGACGAGGGCTTGGTAGAACCGTAGCAGCACCGCACGGTCAGCCCCCCACGTAGTGCCACTAAGAAACCTGAGCATGTTCAGTTTCCTGAGACATGTCATTTTTAATTGCCGTATATGGTGCTGCCACGTTAACTTGCTGTCAAAATGGAGCCCCAGGAAGCGATAAGTGTCAACCAACGGCAACGCAGCATCCCTGAGATGTAGTTCAGGGTGTAAATGTAGCCTCCGGAGCCGACAAAAATGGACGACGGAGGTTTTCGCTGCTGAAAAACGAAAACCCCGGTCGTGAGCCCACCTGTCGACCCGGTTGATGGCTAGCTGCAATTGCCGTTCCACGACTGCCATACTTCCAGAGCTGTAATGCAGAGCTAAATCGTCTACATACAGCGATGGAACTACCGCGGACCCGGCGGCGGCAACAATGCCATTAATGGCAATCGCGAACAAGGTGACACTCAGCACTGAACCCTGAGGAACTCCATTTTCTTGGGTATAGTACTGCGATAATGTCCTACCGACCCTTACACGGAAGAGTCGGACGGACATGAAATTCGCAATGAAAGTCGGTAAGTTACCACGGAGTCCCCAATTGTGAAGGGTGGAAAGGATCCCGTAGCGCCATGTGGTGTCGTAGGCTTTCTCGAGGTCAAAGAAAACCGTGACTAGGTGCTGCTTTCGGAAAAAAGCCTCCTGTATGGCGCTCTCAAGCCGCACCAGATGGTCAGTGGTGGACCTATGAGAGCGAAATCCACATTGGTACTCAGACAGGAGACCTTTATCCTCCAAGAACCACACCAGTCGACGGTTCACCATCTTTTCGAGCAGCTTACATAGGCCATTTGTCAAACAAATGGGCCTATAGCTGCTTACAAACTTGGGATCCTTTCCAGCCTTAGGAATCGGTATCACGATCCCCTCTCGCCATTGAGATGGAAACTCCCCTTCAATCCATATACGATTGAAGAGGATCAACAGTTTTTTAATACTGGATTCGCACAGATGTTTTAACATTTGATTATGTATGTTATCCGGTCCAGGAGCCGTATCCCTGCACAGTGCAAGCGCACTGCGCAGTTCCCATTCAGAGAATGGTACATTATAGGACTCCGAAGCAGCAGTGGCAAAGGACAAGGGGCGAGTCTCTGCCTCCCGCTTCAGAGTCAGAAATGTATGATCGTAACTCCCGGAGGAGGATACATCGGAGAAGTGCGAGCCAATGCTGTTGGCAATGGCGAGATGGTCCGTGATGATGTCTCCATTGATGGACACTCCGGGTATCGATAGTGATGTCGGGTGTCCGGAGATCCGACGAAGCTTAGTCCACACTTGAGATGAAGGAGTATGCGCCGTCATGGACGACACATACTTTTCCCATGTCGTTTTCTTACTCTCCCGAATCAGATATCGGGCTCTAGCACGCATCCTTCTGAAGGTGATAAGGTTGGCCATAGTGTTTTGCCTCCGATAGCATTTGAAAGCACGTCGACGATCTTTAATGGCTGCTGCAATCTCGGCTGTCCACCAAGGGACAAGCTTCCGGCGTGAGTTGCCGGATGAGGAAGGTATTGTTTCCTCAGCAGCAGTCAAAATACCATTCGTTATGTGAATGGTATGATCGTCGACACTCTCAAAGGTATCTTCGGCAAACACCGCACGTGCCGTGAAAGTTGGCCAATCAGCCCGACGGAGAAGCCATCGACTTGGTAACTCGATGGCTCTCTGGTTCGGAAGAGTAACGATAATTGGAAAATGGTCACTATTACAAAGGTCATCGTGTACACCCCACTGTAGCAGGGGAACCAGCGCACGACTGCACAGGGTAATATCGATACTTGAATAAGTACCGTGTGCAATAGAGAAGTGCGTAGGCTCCCCTGTGTTCAACAGACACAGGTCCAGCCGCCTGATCAGCCTCTCAAAATCTCTCCCTTTACCGCTAGTTGTAGCGGAGCCCCAGATGGTGTTGTGGGCATTAACATCTCCCAGAAGGAGAAAAGGAGGGGGGAGCTGAGAGACTAGATCCACCAGCTGGTCGTAATCCGGCTGAGAATCAGGCGGGATGTACACGTTACATACTGTTGCCATTACTGGCAACGAAGTACGAACTGCAACTGCTTCTAGCTGAGTACGCAACGGCACCTCTTCACTAAAGAGGCTAGAGTGGACGAGAGTGCAGACGCCACCAGCGGCCACAGCTCCGTCCATCCGGTCCTTAGAGAAGAGTTTGAAGTGACGCATTGTTGTCTCATGTCCAGGACGAAACCTGGATTCCTGAAGACAGACAATGTTAGCCGAAAACGAAGATATTAATTGTCGTAACTCAGGGAGATGAACAGAATAGCTATTACAGTTCCATTGTAATAGTGCCATGGTGTGGACTTAAGTAGAAGTGGGTCTTCTACTTATGCTTGACCGTTTGCCACCCTTCCCCATCTCTAGTTGGAGATGATGGGGCAGGAGAGCACACCTCAATCTCCACATCTCCTTCCGAAGACGAAGAAAATGTAGCAGGCGCTCTCTTGGGTTGCGCGCGGTCGTCGTCGGACCTCACGAGTCTCGCTCTTGGAGAAGAGCGAGAGCGGTGTCTAGGGACTTTCTCCCTGTCCGAAGACTGGGTACTTGTCCCCGACACGCCCCGAGCATGCTTCTTTCTAGACCGACGCAGACGTCTATTCGGGGTAGTAGGTGGTCCCTTCCCCACAGACGTCAGGTCCTTGCAAAACGAGGCCGCTCCAGCTGGCACCGCTCCTTTGGTGATGGTAGGAGCGGAATGGCCAGCAGATGGCTGAGCTGCCTTGTATGCAGGAGAGGAAGAGAAACGGCGCTGAACCGCCCCTCTCTTCTCCGCCGGTGATTTATTTTTCCTATAGGGGAGTTCCTCCACTCTAATGGGTTTGGCTTCTGCGGGCATCACTCCCTCGATGGTCGAGGGAGCTGAAGGCCCAGCAGATGAAGGAGCCATCCCATCAGCCGGAGGTCGAGAGAGACGGTGCCACTCCGTCCCCCTCTTCTCAACTATCTTTGTCTTATCAGGTGGGCTGGATGACGATCCAGCCCCGGTCGCAGAAGTCTTCTTTGTCTCGTTGGCAGGGGAAGACTTCTTCTCCGACCGTTTCGGAGAGGAAGATGACTTCTTCTCCGATTGCGCCGGTTTAGATTGTATAACCGGTGCCTTTTTCACAATGGCCGAAGAAGGTTGTGTAACCTTCTTCGGGCTGACAGGTCTCGCTTGGACAGCGAGGGGAGACTTTACGATCTCAGAGTAGTTCGTCGTCGAGGGTACAGCACGGGGAACGAAAGTGGCAGGGGTGATAGGTGGCGTCACCTTAGCCGCGAAAGATACCGGAAATTCGGGTGCAGTCATATCACGGTATCTCTTTCGAGCGTCGTGATATGAAAGCCGATCCAATGTTCTGATTTCTTGGATCTTTGCTTCCTTGCAGAACTCAGGGCACTGCTTCGACCGCGGAGAGTGACTTCATTGGCAGTTAGGGCACGTCGGGGGAGGCGTACACCCCACACCGTCATGTGTCCCCTTGCCGCACTCTCTACACACCGCCTTGGCAGTGCACCTGGCAGAAACATGACCGAATTTCTGGCAATTGTAGCAGCGCATAGGTGGAGGGATGTACGGTCTAACGTCGCAATGGTACGACGTGACCTTCACCTGCCTAGGCACTACATCACCCTCAAAATGGAGAATGAAAGCGCCAGTATCGACGCTATCATTTCCCATTTTCCGGGTGATGCGCCTAATCCTGGTGACGCCTCGCTTCCCCAGATCCCGCATCAATTCCGCGTCGCTGTTTAAAATGAGATCGCGATGGAATATAACTCCACGGACCTCATTCAGCGTATCGTGCTTCTCAGCCTTCACGGGAATTTCGCCGAAATGCGTGCATTCCAGCAACGCTTCGGTTTGCTGCCGGTCAACGGTATGCAGCAGGAGCTGCCCGTTCCGGAGCTTGGAAATCCCGTTAAGGTCGCGATATTTCCCCTCGATTTCCTCTGAAAATAGGATCGATTTTACCTGTTTAAAATCTCCCCCGTCTGTCCTGGTAGCTACCAGGTAGCGAGGAGACCTGTCAACAGGGAACTTCTTATTAAATGCCTCATCCCAAGGCGTATACACCTTGGGATTCGGTCTACACTCCAGAGACGGCTTTTTAAGGGTGCCACCCTGTACAGGTGTCCGTGATCGTTTACTACGCATCCCGGACGAAATCCTCCCCGAATACTGCCCACTCCGAACGGGGGCTATCACTGTGGGCGCCACCCAGCCAAGGCAATACCTACCTGGCATAGCAGATATTGCCCGGGGTCCCAGTGCCTCGAACAGGCACTTCCCCCTCGGCATGCACAGGATTTATTCAGCTCCAGTATTCGGCCATGCAGGGACCTTCGTTGTAAGGCGGATACTACTGTAGGGTACATGGCGCACCCACCTGACGGGATGGGGCATACCGTCTAGGCTTTCTGGCCAGATGGCCAAGCTGGTGGCCCTTCCCCTAACAGCACGCATGTTTATTTCTATTGGTCAAACCAGAGCTGGGACCAGAAAACCAAAATTGACCTTTATAAGGCCCCCTCTAAGTCGCCTTTTACGACAGGCAGGGGATACCGTGGATGAATTCTGCCCTCCCCATCCACAGGGGGTCTGAACAAATCAAAACTGGCAAGTTATTCGGCCGTGTCGGCCCTATTAGTCGCCTCCTACGACAGGCAGGGCATACCGTGGGTGTATTCTAACCCGCACCCACACGGGGGTGCGAGGACATATGTGGCTATTTCGATTAATGTCTTACCATATGTTTATGTGGTTGAGATTTGTTGCTGTTGATTCTACGAGATAACGGGACAGTTGGTCAGGTTACTTTTACACACTGGGCTGGACGATGACAGGTGTTGTGGTAGAGGGAAGCTGGTTTCACAAGGCGGGCTGAAAGGATTGCAGCAAGGTCATTAGGGAGTGCTTTGGCTCCGTAAAGTTACTTGAATTACAGAATAAAAACTGATCAATGGTAAAAATTGTTTAAATAAATGGGAGTTGCCTACGAATCACTATAATCTCCGAAGCGTTAGCTTAACGTGCATGTTTGTTCATATAAGGTAATCTCAGCCGTTGAGGCTTTTGTTGTTGTTGGTTTAATTCCATATTTATGTTTCATATTTGTGACCCGTGTAGTCACGTGCGATGCTGTCTTTCCTTGTTTGTGTATTGAGCAATTGGCCGGGTTGGCAGCTCATTTGTCAGATGCGTCACCGCATTGAAGGAGGGTCTCGAGGGAGATTCCTGTAAATAGTAGATTTTAGATTGAGTGTCAGCATTAATTTTTAAGGGTTTTATTAGTGTTGTGTCCCATATCCGTAAACGTTGATTTACGAGATGATTGATCGTAAGCATCGTGGCTGTTACCCGATGTAAACGAACAGTCATCCAAAGTACTCATTCCTCGTAGTTAGTCATTACGCGTACATAAAATCCAATGCAAGTTAGTGGAACTTGGATCCACATTTTTATAAGGGGGAGATCCGTCTGACTCCTCAACATTGATAGATATTTTTGTCATGGGAAGATTCAGGGAGGATTATATTTTATTGTTATTGTTTATATTCATTTCATTTTGCA
This sequence comes from Meconema thalassinum, assembly GCA_946902985.2. Classification (NCBI taxonomy): domain Eukaryota; kingdom Metazoa; phylum Arthropoda; class Insecta; order Orthoptera; family Tettigoniidae; genus Meconema; species Meconema thalassinum. Next base: position 567,240,789 of record OX336391.1, on the reverse strand, counting down.
CAAATAGTCATTAAATTATGTTATTATTTTACGTATTGTCACTTCTTTCTTGATTATAGTTTTAATCCTATGACCCTTACCTCAGTAGAGCATGTTGTTTGGCGAACGTAAACATCACACTATGAACTGAGCGCGACCCCTTGATTAAGATTTCTTACATATAAACACTGCAATACTAAAGGGTTCATAGGAGGTAAACTGGCGCGGCCAAGCGTGGGGCGGTTCACTGTCGTGTAACGGCAGAGAAATTGCACATGTCAAGGTAAGCGTAGTTGGGATTACAAACTGACGCAACAATGAAGGTCTAATTTTGTTGCTGGTTCGCTGCTGGAACACATTTAGTTGGCGTATTTGAGTAAAACTGACATGCCGCAAGTGCAGGCAAATATGACAGTATTTTAATCACCGGAAAGTGATATTTTATTAAAAGTAATTGAGGCGAAGAGGATACCGCCAAATGTGTGAAAGATAAATTAAAATCAGGAGTCTGCAATGTAAAATACGGTTCACGTTTTTGTCTATTGAATTAAAGTAAAAGGTAATATACGTGATACCGGGCGCCCAATGATTAAAGTTAAAACTAGATTTGTTTAGAAAGTGAAACTCATGAAAATGTTAGGAGGCTGCTAGCCTTAAATGACAATTAATACTTTGTTAATTAGTCAGTGTTAATATCAGATCAGGATAACAATTTAATGACTGAATATGTGCTTAGGTTTAAATTAAATTGAGTAAATTAGAACCACTCAGAGATGCAATCGACTAGCGGGATTAAATGTAAATTATAAATGAACTGAGTAGGGTAAATAAATTAAATGTGCATGGGGATTGTATGTATGTGTCAGGGGGCATTGCTTTATGCCATTTCCCTAATGTCTCATATAAAGTGTATAACATGGCAACAGTAGAACAGATTCAAGAAATCATTGAAAACGCGACTAGGAGGACACAGGAATTGTTGGACACTAAATTGGCTGAACAGAGTGAACAGATAAACACTAAACTATCCGAAAAAGTGAATCATTAAATAATAGTATGTTAGAACAAAGTGAGTCTATAAACAAATTATCTGAGCAGAGTGAATCACTAAAAACTAAACTATCCGAACAAAGTGAATCATTAAACACTAAGCTGTCAAAACAGAGCGAATCACTAAACACAAAACTATCTGAACAAAGTGAATCACTAAAAACAAAACTATCCGAACAAAGTGAATCACTAAGCACAAAACTGTCTGAACAAAGTGAATCATTGCGGACACAATTAAACAACAGTAGGATTGAACAAAATGAATAGCAGGCGGAACAAGCTAGATTATTAAAAAGTGAAATCAATGACACTATAAATTCGCAGTTAGAGGCGCAGAATGTTAAAAACACGAACCAATTAGAGGCGTTAACCGCAGAGATGAAGGATCACACTAATCAACAGATGGTATTGCTGGCCCTAGATGTTAGTAAAAACAATGAAAAACAATTAGATCAGATTAAGAAAATGGAAATTAGTTTTGATCAAAAACTTAGCATTCTGGATGAAACGGTGTTAGCTAAATTAGAGCAAATTGAACTAGCATGCACTATGAGTACGAGCGAGGTCAAGATAGCTCAGGATAAGTTGGAAGGACGATTTAAGGAAATGGAAAAAAGCGGCAAGGTCATTCAACAACAATTATCAGCGGTAGATGAAAATATATCCAGCATAATTAAAGATATGGACCGTCTCGAAATAAAATCAGCGGAGCAATGGAAAAGCCTAGAAGCGGATCAGGATCAATTTAAGAGTAACTTACCATCGACGAAAATAGCGCGAAATTGGAAGAAAGGCTGATCCAGATAGAAAGTAATCAGGATGACGCTAAAAGCCAGATTGAAGAGAAAGTGAGCACAATTAAGGAGCAAATAAGAAAAGATTGGCGAAAAATGAATATCGATTCAAAAGAGGAAAGATCAACCATCCTTAAGACAGTAGGCGAAAATCATACTCGGATTCAAGCATTGGAACAAGAAATTAAGAATAAACTTAAAGAACAAACAGACAGGATCATTAAAGCTGAACTCAGGTCAATAGAACAATCCTCGATATTTAAAACGGGAACCATGAAAGACAAGCAGGACGACTCAAATAGCCCGGACGGGACGAGCACAGCAGGGAGTCCGACTCAGACGGAGAGCCCATTATTGACAAACACGGAGGGGTTTCGCAAGAATATTGAAAGGAGTTCCACGCCACAGGACGGTCATCAGCCCACACAACTTATCCAAGTAATTCGCTAGGGGCAGATGACCTCGTAGTTCCGCCCCTTAAAACAACAATAACTAACTAACAAGTAATTCGCTCGAACGATTATAAACCGCAGAAGTACACGGAGAATTCAGGGGTGACACCTAAAGCGTTTATTAAAGAAATTGAAGATCATTATAATGACACTGGGGTACCTGAAGCACGTAGGTTGAGGATGATGGAGAGATTTTTATCAGGGAATGTCCTTACATGGTTTTTAAGCTTCAAATATACATTTGGAACTATGACAGATTTTAAAATCGCGTTTTTGCGCAAGTACTGGTCGCCGGCATTACAACAGAGTCTAAGAATGGAGCTTTACTCTAGGAAATATCAAACTACCCAGCAAACGAAATACTCAGATTTCTTTAACATGCAAATGCTAAAATTTCGCGACCTTGATTACCCTTTCAATGAAGCGGATCTGGTGATGACTATAGCGCGGCAATTACCAGTCAACGTGCAACAAGTACTAGTCGCAGCGAACGTTAGTACGGCCTTACATGCAGAGCAGATATTACGCCAGATAGATGAGACTACATCTCATAGTCATTATAGAGGAGGAAGACAACTGGAGTTAGTAAATACGACAGAGGTCATAAAACCAAAACAGGCGAACACTAAAACGCAGGGTACAAGCACATCCACACCTAGGCGAAACCCGGAAGAGGTAGAAAACAGACCGTACCAGCGTAACGAAAATAATTACAACAATAGGTCATATCAAGGCAACAATATATATCAACAGAGAGGATATCAACAATGGCGTGAAAATCGAAGAAATGAGTGGCCTTATGGAAGATACAGTAATTACAATGGGAATCAAAGATGGAAAGGAAGGAGTGATCAAAATCAAGAAGAGCCACGTAATTATCGAAATGACTGGGATGATTGGCACGCTCAATCGCAAAATTACCTAGAGGAATTACACGCTAGTCAAGGTGGAGAGCACGGGCGATGGGAGAAAGCCATTGGGAACATGAAGAATCCAGACACACATACTGAGGAAGCTGGAAGTCTACTGAGACAAGAGGAATGTCAAGGGCGTGGGCGACAAAATGATGATGGGAGTCGCAACGGAGCTAAAAAAAATGCTAAATTTGGATAAAGGAGATAGTCTACAAACGCAACAGTCGGAAGTTGAAGATGGATGGATAGTAGCGAACATACAAGAATGGATTGCTTTGCCAGAAGATTGCCTGGAGGAGACGGTGAAACCACGGAACGATGAAATTAGGCAGTTACCCATTATTTACGCGAGGATTGGTGGAATTAATATAAGATGTTTATTGGATACGGGGTCGCAGATTAGTCTGGTATCGGAGGCCTTGGTTCGAGAGTTGGGACGGAGTCAGAATATTCCTGTGATTCCCGTACCACAACTCAAAGTGAGGGGTGTTATTCCTGAACGCACCGTCACTTGTAAACGTCAGGCATACTTAGAGCTGAACATATTGGAACACAATTTTGGGCAAACATTCATTATCATGGCAAAGATGAATTTTAATATAATTCTTGGTGCAAATTTAATTTGTGACTATCAAGCAGTGATAGATTTGCACAAGAATACAGTCAGTTTTAGAGAGTATGATCAACTGAAAAACGTGGGATTGCACATGGATGAAATCACTACCGGAAGAGATGTAAATTCTTGGGCATTGGAAGCAATATCAGAAGAGACGGAAGAGGAGATACGAAAGGCAGAAGATAACATCATAGAAAGAGCTGTTGTGGAACTAGATGAGGAGAGTGAATCCCAGGAGATATGGTCTTTATTAACAGAAGGAGAAAACAGTGATGCAAAATTTGAAGAGTTACTACAGGAGCGGCTCAATGACATTCAACTTGGGGGTGAACATAGAAAACAATTGGAAGAGATATTAAGGAAGCACAAAGCAGTATTTGATACAGTACCTGGAAAAATATTAAATTTCAAATATTCAATGCAAGTCGAGGATTGGTCACCTTTCAAAAGTAGGTTGTACCCAATTCCGGAAAAATATCTTGGTCAAGTCAAGGTCATTATAGATGAGATGTTACAAGCTGGAGTGATAAGGAAGACACCTACACCTTATCTAAATGCGATTTTGGCAGTCACAAAACCAAATGGATTTATTAGACTTTGTTTAGATGCCAGAAATCTCAACATGAGACTCATTTTTTCTGAGTATGACAGAGCACCAATTATCAGAGACGTACTAAAAGGCTTTATGAACAAGAGCATTTATTCATCAGTTGATTTGACGTCCAGTTTCCACCATATTGAATTGGATGAGAAGTCACAGCTTCTAACTGGCTTCTTATTCGATAACCAAACGTTTTGTTTCGTCCGAATGCCCTTCGGAGTCAAAACAGCGGGCTGAGCTTTAATCCGAGCCCTGGATCGAAATCTAACCGAGGAAGATAAGGAGATGACGGTGCGCTACATTGATGACATTCTGCTGGCATCCGACAACATTGAAATTCACATGGAAAATTTAGATAAAGTATTAGGCAACCTTAATGCATCAAATTTCAAAGTAAACCTGAAGAAATCGCATTTCTTCAAGAGCGAGATCTTATATTTGGGTCACATCATTGACAAGGAGGGAGTGAAGCCAAACCCAGCTAAGATCGAAGCGATAAAGAATTTCCCTACACCAACGAGAGTCAAGCACATTCGGGCTTTCTTAGGCGTAACGGGATTCTTTAAAGAAAACTGTCCAGGTTACACGGAGACTGTAGCTCCAATGCAGGAAATGCTAAAAAAAGAATAATAAATGGTTATGGAATGCGGAATGCGAGAAGGCGTTCCAAGCAACAAAACAGCTACTGGAAAACTGCATTAAATTAGGATATCCAGATTTCAAGCACAAATTTATAATCCAAGCGGATGCTTCACTAATTGGTATAGGTGCCATGCTCTACCAAGACGATCCAGCTAACCTGCAACATAAAACATATTTGGCATTTGTCAGCCGAAAATTGCGTAAGCACGAGCGCAATTATACTGTAACGGAACTAGAGCTGTTAGCCATTCTTCATGCGCTTCAACGATGGAAACGAATAATTTATGGATACCCCCATTGTTGTCAGGACTGATCACAAAGCACTAACATTCTTGTTTAAGACGTCGATGGCAAGCGAACGTGTGACACGTTGGTCTATATATATTCAGCAGTTTAGCATTGAGATTGAACATTGCCCAGGGAAGATGAACGTGATTCCGGATGCACTCAGCAGGAACCCAGAGCCTGATGTTGAAGAAACAGCGATGGTACAACACTTGGAGTTAACACCGAAGGACCGGGAATTCTTGGAGGAGTTACGTGAGATACAGCGAGAACAGGAAGCGGAACCATGGATGATGCTATTAATTCAATACTTCATAAAGCAGCTACCTACAGGAACACCAGCATTTCGAGAAGCGAAAGCAAAAGAAGGAAGATATGTTTATGTCAACAATTTGCTGCACAAATGGATAGATAATGACCACACCAAGTTACGCATACTAGTACATGCATCTTTACAGCGAGGATTGACATGGCATACTCACGAAAGTTACGGACACGTCGGCTTAGACAAGTGCGAAGCGACAATAGGAGAGACATTTATATGGCCACGTATGAGAACAACTATATGTGACGTCATTACGGCTTGTGATCCTTGTCAGAGGACAAAGCCCAATAACTATTTAATGAGGCAGTATCCTAGACCATTGCTACCTCAGAAACCCTGCGAGCTACTGGCCCTAGACTGTTTCGGTCCAATTCCGAAAGGAAGGCGAGGTTGCCGTCACTTGCCAGTGTGCATTGATGTGTTTTCTAAGTTTGTCGTATTATGCCCCATTCAGAAAACTACATCGAAGCAAGTACTCAGTCGTATTCGAAATAGAGTTATTCCAATCCTTGGAAAACCAGAATTTATATTGTCAGATCATGGCAGCTATTTTACAAGCGCCGAATTCAAGAAAGGTATGGAGGACATGGGTGTAAAACACGTTTTAAGCAGTATCCGACCTGCCCAAGCTAATCCAAGTGAAAGAGCAATAAAATGTGTAACATCATACTTGAGAATCTTCATTCCCAAAGAACATCATAAGTGGGTGGATAAAATTAAGAAAGTAGAGACATGCATGAATTCTACCAGGCACGAGTCAACAGGACAGATCCCTATGGTCCTACACAAAAACGAGTATCCAGTGAGGACGTGGAAAAGCATCATTAACTGCCCACAAGATCCCATGACAGCACCTGACCTGCGAATTGAGAGAACGAGAGCCTACATGAGAAAACAAGCAGATCGCAGATTACGGCGATTGAGAAATAAGAGATTTCACCGTGATCTAGAAATCAACCAGCTATTTTTGGTGAAACGACCCGCTACATCTGATCCAGAGAAGAAAATCTTCAGCAAATTCTGTGAAAAGTTCATAGGACCCTATTCTATTGTAAGAAACCTAGGAAATAATGCATACAGAGTGAAAGAGTTAAGCACAGGAACAATGTCGGTCTACAATGCAGCCAACTTAAAAACTTATCGCAGAAGCGAGCCATGGGAGCGCCGAAATAATGATGCAGTTTAAATATATGGACGTCCTATATCAACCAAGTGTACGGGGGGCAGTTGAGTACGGCACGTGAAGAAGGAAGTGGAGTTAGTGTTGACAATCGTTAACGAGGCGGGCAGAGTGTTGCCTCAGGCGTCAGCGCGTCACGCAAGCAGACTGAGAGGGGAGGTCCAAGCAGGAAATAAAACGAGTAAATGCCATTCAAGACAGGAGCGGCTAGACCAAGTAATAGAAAGGGGTGATTCTGAAATAAAACAAATTGGCCTACGGAAGTCTTTTAAAAATTATCGACTTTACCCTAAGTTCGAAATTTTGTGAGTGGAGGAGTTGTGAACCCTTTATCCTCTGATAGATAAATGATTCGATGTTTTATTTCTTCAATTAATTAATATTTCCACCAGCGTCATAAAATAGCCAGACGAAGATGAGGAAATTTCAAGCATTTGTTGGAGACAGTTGGGACATACCTGCAGCAGTTTGACAAAAGGCTAGATACTTAAGGATTGTGAAAAGAAATAGCATAGCAATGATTCAGAAGGACAGGTGGTGGCCACCTCAAAATAAAAGGGACGCGTGGTGAGACACGCTTATGGCATGTGCATTGTACTATTCGCGCCTAGAAAAAATATAATGCAGTAACGTGAGTGGTTGATGGTACCACTGGACACTCCTACGAGGCCAAGGTCTGATAAAACCGCGAAGTTAACAGAAAATGTGGAACCAATGAGAGATGAATGCTTACGAGCGCGCCAAGTCTAGCTTGGGCACGCGATATCTAGCATTAACGCGGGAGATCGGCTAGACAACATCTCTACGATCGATTCTTGAATTAATGGGCATATTCTTGACCTGCGCAATTTTACGAGTTCAGTGATATTTGTTTCATTCTTGTACCACTATTATTTTGAGAAATTTTTATATAATTTCCCCCTCTATCGATACCTAGGGCCAGTTCATTTATAAGTGGCGTGAAGAGCCAAGAACACTGACTATATTTTGTGCGTCCGAGGAAGTAAGATTGATTACATTGTGTGTGTCGGAAGACACAGGTTCTACTGATTACATTTTGTGCGTTCGAGGACGTAGGTTACTGTACTTTGCGTGTCATGAGGACACAGATTTTTATTAATACTAAAGTGTGTTAAAATCAGTGTGATAGATGGTCACTGTACTATTTTTGTAGGGACAGTATCTTCGACAATTCGCCAACAGACTGTTTTCTGGGGAACTAAGTACCTAGAACGGCGAATTTAGTAGTCAGATATCGAGTGTATAATGATCTATAACTTTTTTTTACATCAGCACGAGAGATGACATCACTGACCATGGAAGAAGTTTGGAACCGACAACACTCCGTCGAAATGTTTGAGACGAGCTAAGCAGCATATAGTTGGGAAATGGCTGCAGATGTCCGTTGACGGTGATTGGCTGAGGATGAGTACTGATTAATATTCTTATTATCTGATAAATTAACTTATGGTATATGGGACAAATAGTTTTTGTAAATATCTTGCCTGTGTTGATTAACGTAGTGTATTTAGTTTTGGTCTGACACACCTTTTGCATGGAAACAGCTCGCACAATTTTATTTAGTTCTAGTTTCTAGTCTTTTTTATTAACTAACGTGACTATGTGGACGACCGTGTTCGCATAGCCTATGTGTACGTAATGCGGATGAGAAACGTCTCTCGGAGATATGTTGTGTTTCAGAAGTAGGACTGAATTAGTATAATCATGCAGTAGATTGGAGGGTAAATTAATCTTTGTAATGTTTATTATTGATCAGATTCAGTGAGTTTATTGCCGTTGGAGCAATGTAATTTGTGGCGAGGAGCAGTCAGCTCTCTCGTAGGTTTTAATATTTTTAATTGTTTGTGAGAATCTTATTCAACCGACCTGTGTAAAAAGTGTTATGTCATTCCCAGCAGTGTGTGTATGTGTGTTTTTATTGGTCATTACAAGCGGGAATTTCAGCGTAGACTGATTTCTGTCAGCTTGATGCCAAGCCCATATCGTTACCTTGCGAGGACATATGTGGCTATTTCGATTAATGTCTTACCATATGTTTATGTGGTTGAGATTTGTTGCTGTTGATTCTACGAGATAACGGGACAGTTGGTCAGGTTATTTTTACACACTGGGCTGGACGATGACAGGTGTTGTGGTAGAGGGAAGCTGGTTTCACAAGGCGGGCTGAAAGGATTGCAGCAAGGTCATTAGGGAGTGCTTTGGCTCCGAAAAGTTACTTGAATTACAGAATAAGAACTGATCAATGGTAAAAATTGTTTAAATAAATGGGAGTTGCCTACGAATCACTATAATCTCCGAAGCGTTAGCTTAACGTGCATGTTTGTTCATATAAGGTAATCTCAGCCGTTGAGGCTTTTGTTGTTGTTGGTTTAATTCCATATTTATGTTTCATATTTGTGACCCGTGTAGTCACGTGCGATGCTGTCTTTCCTTGTTTGTGTATTGAGCAATTGGCCGGGTTGGCAGCTCATTTGTCAGATGCGTCACCGCATTGAAGGAGGGTCTCGAGGGAGATTCCTGTAAATAGTAGATTTTAGATTGTGTGTCAGCATTAATTTTTAAGGGTTTTATTAGTGTTGTGTCCCATATCCGTAAACGTTGATTTACGAGATGATTGATCGTAAGCATCGTGGCTGTTACCCGATGTAAACGAACAGTCATCCAAAGTACTCATTCCTCGTAGTTAGTCATTACGCGTACATAAAATCCAATGCAAGTTAGTGGAACTTGGATCCACATTTTTATAAGGGGGAGATCCGTCTGACTCCTCAACATTGATAGATATTTTTGTCATGGGAAGATTCAGGGAGGATTATATTTTATTGTTATTGTTTATATTCATTTCATTTTGCACAAATAGTCATTAAATTATGTTATTATTTTACGTCTTGTCACTTCTTTCTTGATTATAGTTTTAATCCTACACACATCAAAAAAGTTTTGCATCACCTCGGTTCCAAGAGTTCCGGAACCGTTAAATACAAAGGGAATAGAGATCAACACAAACAACATTTCAGCTCGTTTTATTGCTCATGAGACCCACACATTGCATGTTGTACCATCATACAGCTAGACTTTCAGCATTTGTGGTCCAGATTGTAGTACACACCACTACCTCTAATACCCAGTAGCACGTCCTCTTGCATTGATGCATGCCTGTATTCGCCGTGGCATACTATCCACAAGTTCATCAAGACACTGTTGGTCCAAATTGTCCCACTCATCAACGACAATTCGGCGTAAATCTCTCAGAGTGGTTGGTGGGTCAAGACGTCCATAAACAGCCCTTTTCAACATATCCCAGGCATGTTCGATAGGGTTCATGTCTGGCGAACATGCTGGCCACTGTAGTCGAGCGATGTCGTTATCTTGAAGGAACGCATTCACAAGATGTGCACGATGAGGTCGAGAATTGTCGTCCATGAAGACAAATGCCTCTCCAATATTCTGCCGATATGGTTGCACTATGGGTCGGAGGATGTCATTCAGGTATCGTAAAGCCGTTTCGGAGCCTTCCATGACCACCAGTGGCGTACGTCGGCCCCACATAATGCCACCCCAAAACATCAGGGAACCACCACCTTGCTGCACTCGCTGGACAGTGTGTCTAAGACGTTCAGCCTGACCAGGGTGCCTCCAAACACGTCTCCGACGATTGTCTGGTTGAAGGCATATGCGACACTCATCGGTGAAGAGAACGTGATGCCAATTCCGTGGGGTCCATTCAGCATGTTGTTGGGCCCATCTGTACCGCGCTGCATGGTGTCGGGGTTGCAAAGCTGGACCTCGCCATGGACGTCGGGAGTGAAGTTGCGCATCATGCAGCCTGTTGCGCACAGTTTGAGTTGAAACACGACGTCCTGTGGCTGAACGAAACGCATTATTCAACATGGTGGCATTGCTGTCAGGGTTCCTCCGAGCGGCCATCCGTAAGTAGCGGTCATCCACTACAGTAGTAGCCCTTGGGCGGCCTGAGCGAGGCCTGTCATCGACAGTTCCTGTATCTCTGTACCTCCTCCATGTCCGAACAACATCGCTTTGGTTCACTCTGAGACGCCTGGAAACTTCCCTTGTTGAGAGCCCTTCTTGACACAAAGTAACAATGCGGACGCGATCGAACTGCGGTATTGACCTTCTAGGCATGGTAGAACTACAGACAACATGAGCAGCGTACCTTCGTCCTGGTGGAATGACTGGAACTGATCGGCTGTCGTACCCCCTCCGTCTAATAGGCCCTGCTCATGCATGGTTGTTTACATCTTTGAGCAGTTTTAGTGACATCTATGAACAGTCAAAGGGACTGTATCTTGGATACAATATACACAGTCAACGTCTATATGCCGGAGATCTGGGAACCGAGGTGATGCAAAACTTTTTTTGATGTGTGTATGACCCTTACCTCAGTAGAGCATGTTGTTTGGCGAACGTAAACATCACACTATGAACTGAGCGCGACCCCTTGATTAAGATTTCTTACATATAAGCACTGCAATACTAAAGGGTTCACTACCTCGTACAGCAAGATTTCAACTTGGTTTTGTTCACATTATCTACGAAGACGATAGGGAAAGTTATTTTCTTGTCTCGTTTAAATGGTTAGTTTACCTAAATACTGTTCAAAACCATGGATGGATACTATTCGTTATATATATTTTTTTATAGTCGATTTTACCCTCCATGTTAGATTTTCCCACGGACTCATCGAGGGATCCCATCATTACCGCCTCTACGGGCACTGTCCTGTAGCTTGAAACATCTCGTTCGGGGGATACAACTGGGGAGATGGGATCAGCACCTCGCCCAGGCGGCCTCACCTGCAAAGCGAACAGGGTCCTCTTGAGGGATAGGAAGGGAGGGGAAGATCGGTAGGGATAGGCAAGGAAGAGGGTAGGAGGCGGCCGTGGCCGTACGGTAGGTAACATCCCGGCATTTGCCCGAAGGCGAAGTGGGAAACCACGGAATACCACTTTGAGGATGGCTGAGGTGGGAATCGAACCCCCTCTATTCATTTGGACCACCCGAGGCTGAGTAGACCCCGTCCCAGTCCTCATACCACTTTTCAAATTTCGTGGCAGAGCCGAGAATCGAACCCAGGACGTCCGGGATGGCAGCTAATCGCGCTGACCACTACGCAACGGAGGCGACTCTATTCGTGATAATTAGAATTTTAATAGTTCAATATTTATCCCAGAATAATAATATGACACGTTCTGTAATTTCTGCCTTGCTGCGAGGCTCAGCGGTAACGTTCTCGCTTGCTGTGCCCAAGGTTGCAGGTTCCTATCCTGGCGCAGTCAGCTGGCATTTGAGGGTGCGCAAATGCGAGGGAGCCGTGTCAGTAGATTTACTGGCTCGTTGAAGATCCCCTTCGGAGCAAATTTCCGGCACCCCGGCGTATCTAAAAGCCAGAGCAGTTTAAAGGGACGTAAAACCAATAATGTTGTAATTATCTGTATTTACTGTATGTTTGGGGCAGATGACCTCGTAGTTCCGCCCCCTAAAACCTCACTAACTAACTATTACTGTATGTGTACAGCAATCGCTTTTCGCGCAGACGCTGTTGAAAGAAATTATAGTTTCGGTTTGATGTATTTATTCGTAGATTTGTTATGTGGGTCGTCTGAGTGAGTCTGAGTTTAGATCATTATGTCGTCGTCCCACCTGGCCGCGTACCATCGGATAAGTACGGTCCTTTTGAGGACCAAATAAAAAATCACACGTTGGAACCAGCGGCGGCTGGTGGTCTTAGAGCTTGGGTGGGCACACAAAATAAATTATCATGCACAGTAAAAATTACTAGCTAGCACGCTAGGTGTTTGCCAATATCCATTAAATTGTGTCTCATTAGGGAAAATGTTATGTTCTACATTTAATATAATTTAAATGACCCTCTAAATCGCTAGTTAATTCCAAATTTATATTAGCCTCTCACTAAGACATTTGTCAAAAACTCTAGGCCTAGATGAGAAACAAAATTATTAATTGGTTACACTTATCACAGAACTCCAAAAGAGACCTCTTTACATAACCTTTTTATTTATTTATTTATTTATTTATTTTAACAGCATGTTCCATTATAATGAAAGTAATACTACATGCTATGTTTACAAAATGTTTATAATTTTAATAACATACATTTGAAAATGAAAATCCACAGCCTGCTTCCAGTCTCCGACCAGGTCAGGAATGGAATGAATGAAGCCCCTATCTAGCGGCGAGGATATGAACTGTGCCGGCTGCCGAGGCCTGACGCACTCCTCTGGGGCAATGATTAAATGAATGACGGATGAAATGAAATGATAGTGGAGAGTGTTGCTGGAAGGAAATGTTGACAGGGAAAACCGGAGTACCCGGAGAAAAACCTGTCTGCCTCCGTTTTGTCCAGCACAGATCTCACATGGAGTGACCGGGATTTGAACCACGGACCCAGCGGAGAGAGGCCGGCGAGCTGCCGCCTAAGCCACGGAGGCTCGTTAATAACATACATTTACATTATTCATTATTGTTCTATGGCTATTTGTTTGGTGATATATTGTTCTAGGAACTGTCTAAATCTATTAACTTATTGTTTTTATGAGCTACACCAATATTAAGAATCTGTTCAACTACTTGGCATTCTTTCTAAATCTATTAAATTAAAATATAAAATTAATTATATAGTGCTTCATTAGCTTAATTTTTTCGAATGTCCATTTTCTATGTTTATTTACCATATTTCCTTAAACAACTGTCTTTCTTTTTCCAGTTTCACGCATGTAAATAATAAATGATCAACTGTTTGTTCTTCATTGCCACACGCACACAATGGACTGTCTTTTAATTTGAAACGAAAAAATGCGAATTTATCTTACCATGTCCTGTTAAAAAGTAGTTACATTGCTAGTTAATGGGAAGTTTATTTTTAACCTATCCTTGGCACTAGGTATGAATGATATTGTCACTGCACCATTTAAAGTATTCTTCCATTCGTTTTCGTTTTACGTAATAACATTGGAACTAACGACACCAGGGTGGTGTCCTGTTTGCCATCTAGTGGTCGTCTTGCGAATCATTTCAAACAGCATCAGTAGAAGGGGAGGAAAGGGGCAGGGTATCGCCATAGATGTTGTAAGTTCGAGTTGAACGTAGCAGTTCAGCATTCCCGCAGCATTCCAACGTTCTCTCCAGAGCCCATACAACTGCTCCAATTGTTATTCCTCCTTGTAACCGTGGGCTCGCAATCTCTGGCCCATAGCCGACGTTTGAAGAGCGTCTGCGCGCACGCGCAATAGACCTCGCCTTGTTTGTAGTTGAATGGAGTCTTGGGCCCAGTGAGGCCTGGGCCCCGAGTAGCCCAAAGCAAGGCGAATTACGTGACAAGATATGTAGCGCGTTTTTCAAACATGCTGGTACATTTTCATAGTGAGGAGCGCACAACTCGTCCAGTATTTCGAGCGTTAAGGATTAAAAATGAATTACTAATGTAGGTTAATGGTAAGGAGGGCCCTGGCCCACTGGCCCGTTAGAGCCAGCCGCCCCTGGTTGGAACAGATAGATATGCGTCCATAATACATCCACAATAAACTACATTACGCAAAAAAATAAAATACAATGTACTTGTTCAAGGTTCGAACCTACTACAAGGTGACTTCGCTGACGCCACTCTAGAAATTCTTAATTTAGCCACCATAGCTACCGAGAACCATGGTGTATTGCTGGCACGTATTGAATCTATTCGTAGACACTTCCTGTCCAAACGCAAGAAGGTGTTATTCGGAGGTCTGATCGTTTCAATCATGCATTATATTTGAGGTCATTGAAAGAACACTGCCACTATTGATTTCCACTATAATCGCGAGGATGTACTCAACGGTAAAGTTGTACAATGGACGTAAAGCAGCAGGTACTAATGTTTTTAGGATGACTGTGATATACGTGTTAGTTGGGTTGCCTTCCTCCTAAAATAATAAGGGGCTGGTGGACCACACTGTATATAGATTTCTTTACACCAATGCATAGTGAACATTTGGATCAAAGAAGAACTGCCAGACCATTGGACTACTGCTATAATACATCCATTACACAAGAAAGGAGAAAAATCAAATCCTGACAACTATCGAGGAATTTCCCTTTTGGATATCAGATATAAAATCATGTCACGAATTCTATATAATCGTTGTAAAGATCAATTAGAACTGGAAATAGGAGAATATCAAGGTGGATTACGGCCATGGCGAAGCTGCCCTGAACAGATAATCACCTTAAAATTAGTAATGGACTACTACAAACGTAGACAAAAACAGCAAGTCATAACCTTCGTAGACTTCAAAAAAGCTTATGATTGTATACATAGATCTTCATTATTAGAAATATTATTCATTTCAGGTTCCGTATTGACAGTAATTATGAAGAATAAGATTTTTCAATTTTCCGCCTATTCAATACTTTAATTTGTTACAACATTTCAGGGGTACATGTTTCAAGTCCGGTTTCTTTTGGACCCTTCTTCAGCCCACAAACTTATATATGGAGCCCATCTAAACACAAAAAACATCGAAATCTTTACGATGACATAAAATGCACACAAATAATAAATGGTTAAAAACACTGCAACAATTTCTATAAATCTAAAAATCTAAAAATAGCGTGCATAGTTCACAAGCTTCAGATACACGTTTTTGCACTGGTTCTATTCTATGTAAACCGTCATTTGACACTGTATAACGACAGACACATTTGTTGACGGATGATGTCTGTAATTGGTGTACTGTAGGACAACTTTGCGGCATATCTTGTACTGTTCCTAACACTTCTATTGGTGTGGCTGAAGATGAGGTTGGACGGCGATTGCTAAACCTTTTATCAGATTCTTGTTATAAATTTGGCATTTGGCAATCTGTCTTTGATAGATTGAAAAATCTTCTGTCACACGGTATCTGAAATGATTGACCATATTTAGTAATGAGGTTAGCTGATTATAAGGAACAACTACGGTAAACAGCTCAAAAACGGATAGAAAAACTTACGGAAAAAACAACAAAAGAAATTTGGCATCTTGTTACCCTTGACCCTGAAGAAGACAAACGGTGCGAATTAGTAACAATGCTTATTACTTATAAAACAGCTCACTTGAAATTAAGAAGTATAGTCGTTTGAGTTTTAGAAATAGTAAAACTTACCGAAGTAAAATGAAAACAGCCCTGCGTGTGCCTGACAAGTGTTACGAAGTAAACAATCTGCTCGGCGCGAGGAGGTGGGGGGCAGCCGAGAGTGGGGCAAAGCGGTTTAGATAAGTGGGTGGGGGAAAAAGGAAAGGGATGAGGCTTATGGAAGGAAACCGATTGGCTTGAATGTCTATGGCGGTTTATGTGTTTTGACGTTTAGATGATCTGATATCGTGTCGAATAGTATGTTTGTCTCAAAAATGATGTCGTTTAAATTATTAGAATAATTTGATCTCTGGGATATATTTATATGGATTGCTTCTAAGACGTTCATCAAACTGCCCTTATTGACGTAATTTAAGATGTTCATGTCCTTGTCTATGGTCGTTAACTTATGACCGGATTCCTCCATGTGTGACGCCATTGCTGAAAATTTTCTGTGTTTAATGGCAGAAATATGTTCATTATAACGAATACGGAAGCTTCTTCCGGTTTGGCCGACGTACGTAGCCTTGCACTGGTTGCAATTGAGCTCATAAACACCGGATTTCATGTGTTTATTCGTGACGTTGACTTTACTGAAATTGAAGAATTTTTTGAAATTTGAATTATTGGTTTTGTAGGCTATGTCTATATTGTATTTCTTTAAGACGCTAGTGACTGTATAAATACTGCGGTCTATAAAAGTTAAAGTGGCGAAACTTTTCTTGGTAGAACTATCTTTTGTTAATTTAGTAACAGGTTTGTTTTTCAATTTATAAAACAAATTATTGACATAATTGCGACTATATCCATTGACCTTGGCTATTTGATGTATTATTTTGATTTATTTTTCCAAATCATTGTCGGACAATGGTAGTCTTAAGGCTCTGTTAATGAGGCTTATAAAAGTCGCATTTTTGTGGTTGCCCGGGTGGTTAGAATCTTGACGTATGATCACGTTTGTCTGTGAAGGCTTCCTATAAATATTATACTGTAACCGGTTATCTTTTTTAGTAACTGTTAAGTCTAAATAATTAATTTTGTTATCTTTTTCTGACTCTAAGGTGGATTTAATGTTATTATCGATGCTATTTAAAATGTCCAGTACCTGATCTATCTCTTGTACTTGGTTGTTTATGATTAGGAAAACATCGTCCACATACCTGCCCCAGAACTCAATGCCTTTGATTTTATTAATATTTTTTTCCTGCTCCAGATGGTCCAAGTATATGTTGGCCAAAATGCCTGAAAGAGGGGATCCCAAAGCGAGACCTTCAAATTGCTTATAGATCTTCCCATTAAAGGTGAACACGTTGTTACTAGTGACGAATTTTATAACTGCTATGAACTCTTCTATTTCTACTTTAGAAAGATCGCTGTCGTTAATCAACTTATTATGGATAATTTCTATTGTTTTCTCAACTGGGATGTTGGTATACATATCTTTGACGTCAACGGAGTGCATAGTGTTGTTGTCGTTGAGTTTTAAATCTATCGTTTTTCACAAAAATGCGTGGTGTTCATAAATGATGAATTGGCTTTGAATCTGTAAAATTTGTTCAGATATTGTTGTGCGAATTTAGCCAGTTTATACGTCGGACTGTTTCTAAAATTAACGATTGGTCTAATCGGGATAAAAACAGGCTGACAAACTCATTAATATGAATCCCGGCCTCCCCACATTAAGATCGCTACCCAAAATACACAAACCAGACACCCCGATTAGACCAATCGTTAATTTTAGAAACAGTCCGACGTATAAACTGGCTAAATTCGCACAGCAATATCGGAACAAATTTTACAGATTCAAAGCCAATTCATCATTTAAGAACACCATGCATTTTTGTGGGGAAAAAAACTATAGATTTAAAACTCAACGACAACAACACTATGCACTCCGTTGACGCCAAAGATATGTATACCAACATCCCAGTTGAGAAAACAATAGAAATTATCCATAATAAGTTGATTAACGACAGCGATCTTTCTAAAGTAGAAATAGAAGAGTTCATATCAGTTATAAAATTCGTCACTAGTAACAACGTGTTCACCTTTAATGGGAAGATCTATAAGCAATTTGAAGGTCTCGCTATGGGATCCCCCCTTTCAGGCATTTTGGCCAACATATACTTGGACCATCTGGAGCAGGAAAAAATTATTAATAAAATCAAAGGCATTGAGTTCTGGGGCAGGTATGTGGACGATGTTTTCCTAATCATAAACAACCAAGTGCAAGAGTTAGATCAGGTACTGGACATTTTAAATAGCATCGATAATAACATTAAATTCACCTTAGAGTCAGAAAAAGATAACAAAATTAATTATTTAGATTTAACAGTTACTAAAAAAGATAACCGGTTACAGTATAATATTTATAGGAAGCCTTCACAGACAAACGTGATCATACGTCAAGATTCTAACCACCCGGGCAACCATAAAAATGCGACTTTTATAAGCCTCATTAACAGAGCCTTAAGACTACCATTGTCCGACAATGATTTGGAAAAATAAATCAAAATAATACATCAAATAGCCAAGGTCAATGGATATAGTCGCAATTATGTCAATAATTTGTTTTATAAATTGAAAAACAAACCTGTTACTAAATTAACAAAAGATAGTTCTACCAAGAAAAGTTTCGCCACTTTAACTTTTATAGACCGCAGTATTTATACAGTCACTAGCGTCTTAAAGAAATACAATATAGACATAGCCTACAAAACCAATAATTCAAATTTTAAAAAATTCTTCAATTCCAGTAAAGTCAACGTCACGAATAAACACATGAAATCCGGTGTTTATGAGCTCAATTGCAACCAGTGCAAGGCTACGTACGTCGGCCAAACCGGAAGAAGCTTCCGTATTCGTTATAATGAACATATTTCTGCCATTAAACACAGAAAATTTTCAGCAATGGCGTCACACATGGAGGAATCCGGTCATAAGTTAACGACCATAGACAAGGACATGAACATCTTAAATTACGCCAATAAGGGCAGTTTGATGAACGTCTTAGAAGCAATCCATATAAATATATCCCAGAGATCAAATTATTCTAATAATTTAAACGACATCATTTTCGAGACAAACATACTATTCGATACGATAGCAGATCATCTAAACGTCAAAACACATAAACCGCCATAGACATTCAAGCCAATCGGTTTCCTTCCATAAGCCTCATCCCTTTCCTTTTTCCCCCACCCACTTATCTAAACCGCTTTGTCCCACTCTCGGCTGCCCCCCACCTCCTCGCGCCGAGCAGGTTGTTTACTTCGTAACACATGCCAGGCACACGCGCTCAGTAGTAGCAAGCCGCTCTCGCTAAGCCAGGGGGATGACAGTTCATAGGGAGCGCGTGGGTCGGGGTAAGGCCCTGTACTGGTTGTTCTGCCAACCAATGAAGAATTAATTTTAACACTAAGGTTCCGTAGTTGGCACTCATGAACGTTCACATCAAACCGACTGGAGGAAGCGGGAATAGTCTGTTTTGATTGATATTCCTCGTGGTGTTGTTGGTTGGTTTGATTTGTTCAGTATTTTGATTGTTTATTTTAATTGAATTGAGAGTCAATCATGCCACTGCAAGGGAGGAAAAATTGCCAAGCACCGGGATGTAAGAATTATAATGATAGTAAGAACAATACGGCAATTTTCATCTTCCTGGTGTTGACCATGTGAAAAACTAGTGGGCAATATGGACTACTCTCGAATAAAAATATAAAGAGAATAAATGTGTGCATTTCATCTCTTGTTTGTTTTCTTACCCATTCTCCTTTGCATTGCAATAAAATTTGTGGTTTAGGGCTACGGGTAGGGGTGGGTGGTTGCGGCCATGCTAGGCAAAAAGTGAGGTTATGGCAATGTAGTGTGTGCATTTGGACGATTTTCTTTATATTCATCGAATATCCCAACTATTCTGTAGAGTATGAGAGCATTTTTAATTAGCCTAGAGGTGAATTAAGCTCTAGAACGGCATAACTGTGTCTTTCGTGACAAATCCATTGCCAACATTGATATATATCAAAATGTATTCTTTTCCTATCTGGACGTATATTTCAGCACCTAGCGAAAGGCGCAGTTATGTTTGAATTATTTTCATCAATAATCAATAACTCGTCGCAGAACATACTGTTCATTTACGTGTAATAAAGGCTACATTCATATGGCTTTTTACTTTTTATGTTGCCAGACTTGGCAGTACAATCCATAGCCTCAGGCGGTGTTCTCTCTCGGAAATTCTATAACCAAAAGTGACGAATCTCTTATACTTACATGATCCTTGCGCTAAGCGGAGCTTGACCTCCACATGATCTCGCAGGGCTGTTTTCATTTTACTTCGGTAAGTTTTACTACAGGGTGCTTCAAAAAAATGTATACACACTTTGAACTTCCATAGAAAATTTATTTACCGTTCTACAAAGTTAAATTTCAGGAAATTAGAAAGCTGAAAGTCCAATGTAAATGAAACATAAATAACAAATGTTAATACAGTTCAAATTGGCGACCTGCAGCATCAATACAATTCTGAGTACGAGTCACCACTGATTCTGTACATCGTATCAAAACGTCCAATGAGATTTCTCTACACACGGCTTGAATCTCATTCCAAAGAATATCTAGGTTACGTGGTTTACGTTTGTACACCTCATCTTTTACTGTGCCCCATAAGAAGAAATCCAGTGGTGTAAGGTCTGGAGAGCGTGCTGGAAACTCGATTGGCCCCCTGCGTCCTATCCACTGGCCCGGCAAATTTTTATCCAGGTAAGCTCGTAAGTCCCTGTGATAGTGCGGCGGGGCACCATCTTGTTGAAAATAAAAATTATCATTACCGTATAATGCACGAATGGTAGGAAGTATGGAATCAGCAAGCATTGTTAGGTAAGTTATACCAGTTACAGTGCCTTCAAATCGAAAAGGTCCAATGAGTCCCCTTGAAGACAAACCTCACCACACATTTACACCAGGCAAATTTACAGCTTTTTCAATTGTAATGTGAGGATTTTCTTCACCCCAGTAAACACAATTGTGCCTATTGACAGTTCCATTAAGTTTGAATTGGGCTTCATCCGACCAAATGATGCTACCCATAAATCCCGGTTCACGTATCACCATCTCCTGAACCCATTCACAAAATTGCAACCTTCGATCTGGATCGTCGTCACTTAGCTGTTGCACCAGCCTTGGAATGTAAACACGATACTTGCCTCTCTTCAGAATGCGTAGCACGCTGCTAGCACTTACATCACTTTCACGTGCCCCTTGCCTTGAAGATTTGTTAGGAGAGTGTTGAAACAGTTCCAAGACTGCCGTTGATGACTCATCACTTGTAGCTGTTCGAGGTCGACCTGAATGACATTTATGCACATCACACACTGTTCCATGAACTTCGAATTTGTCTCGTATGCGTGTAATTGTTAATCTTGAAGGTGGTTCTGTATCATACTCCCTTCTCCACTGTCTTTGAACTTCATTTACATTCTCAAACTTCCAGTACCACTTAATAACCTGCTTACGTTCTTCAAAACTCAAACGTACGTCTGCCATGTTGATATTACAAATTCCAACTGACAATATAACATAGAGGGACGATTATGCTGCCACCTGGCGAAGAAATATAACATTTGCCTTGTAGAGCGGGAAAACTACGATAGTTTAAAGTGTGTATACATTTTTTTGAAGCACCCTGTATTTCTAAAACTCAAACGACCTATACTTCTTAATTTCAAGTAAGCTGTTTTATAAGTAATAAGCATTGTTACTAATTCGCACCGTTTGTCTTCTTCAGGGTCAAGAGTAACAAGATGCCAAATTTCTTTTGTTGTTTTTTCCGTAAGTTTTTCTATCCGTTTTTGAGCTGTTTTCCGTAGTTGTTCCTTATATTCAGCTAACCTCATTACTATATATGGTCAATCATTTCAGATACCGTGTGACAGAAGATTTTTCAATCTATCAAAGACAGATTGCCAAATGCCAAATTTATAACAAGAATCTGATAAACGGTTTAGCAATCGCCGTCCAACCTCATCTTCAGCCACACCAATAGAAGTGTTAGGAACAGTACAAGATATGCCGCAAAGTTGTCCTACAGTACACCAATTACAGACATCATTCGTCAACAAATGTGTCTGTCGTTATACAGTGTCAAATGACGGTTTACATAGAATAGAACCAGTGCAAAAACGTGTATCTGAAGCTTGTGAACTATGCACGCTATTTTTAGATTTTTAGATTTATAGAAATTGTTGCAGTGTTTTTAACCATTTATTATGTGTGTGCATTTTATGTCATCGTAAAGATTTCGATGTTTTTTGTGTTTAGATGGGCTCCATATATATGTTTGTGGGCTGAATAAGGGTCCAAAAGAAACCGGACTTGAAACATGTACCCCTGAAATGTTGTAACAAATTAAAGTATTGAATAGGCGGAAAATTGAAAAATCTTATTCTTCATAGATCTTTGCTGAAAATAATAAGGAATTTCGGACTTCATCCCAAATTAATAAAAATTATAAAACTAACTCTAACGAACACCAAATCTAAAGTAAAATTCAGAGGAGAAATATCTGAACCGTCTACGATTAAAACAGGATTAAGACAAGGAGATGGTTTATCGCCTCTACTTTTCAATTGTGCTTTGGAATATGTAATGAGGGAATGGTACAGGGAAAATCCTAGGAAAATAAGAATTGGAACCAAGAAAGATAAAATAGACTTAAATTGCTTGGGATTCGCAGATGACTTAGCGTTACTGGCTAATAATATTCAAGAAGCCAGAAATCAAATAATAAGCCTACAAAATATAGCACAAAAAATTGGACTTCAGATATCATTTGGAAAGACAGAGATAATGGTAGCAAATCCACTTGTAATCAATCACATAACAGTAAATAACAAGGAAGTTAAAATAGTGAAGCAATTTAAATACTTAGGAGAAATTATAACTTACAACTTGGATGAGAAACCTGCATGGCAAGAAAGAACTAATAAAATGATAAAAGCCCAAAAATTAACATGGTCTACATATAAAAGAAAATGTCTATCAATCGCAACAAAATTAAAACATTACAAGACGGTGGTTCAACCAGAGGTGACCTATGGAAGTGAAACTCTTTTTATAGTTACTCAGAAAAACAGAATCGACAAAATTTTAAAAGTAGAAAGAAGAATAGCTAGAACATGCATAAATAAAAAATATCAGAAAGATGGACAGTGGCGGATAGTACCGAATGAAGTGGTGTACAGAGAACTGGAGCCCATCACTGATACTATTCGGAAGAAACGGCTTTCTTTCTTTGGTCACATCATGAGGACACCAGAAACCAGATTATCTAGAAAAATTGTAGTGAAACTTTGGAATATGAAACAACAAGTGGGATGGATTAAGGAAATTAGAGAAGATATGAAATAAATGGAAATAACCTTGGATGACTTGCAAAACAAAACAACAAAATTAAAAAAACTGTGAGATATAAAAATAAGATTTCAGGCTAAAATAGACAAACGTAATACAGTAAAAAGGGTATTTACAGATGAGGAACGCCTGAGAAGATCAGTGCAAATGAAGAGCTACTGGGCGACTCGGAAAGGAAACTTACTGAAGAAGAGGACCAAGAAATGATTGACTGAAGTGGTCCAATGAGGCCGTAAAAGCAGAAGAAGAAGAAGAATATAGAGATTTACCAAGCAGACCCGACCAGCGGTCGGAAACTGCTCAAGATGATAATGATGATAGAGATTTACCGCCACATTTATGCGCACTTGTTGTGCTTTGGCTAAATACATCTCCGAGAGTGGCAATTTTATCTGGTTCGACAACTTGTTTCTTGAAAGCTTAAAACATCATTGGAAAAACTTTGAAATAAAGAAACTGTTGGTTTTAGGGTCTTAAAATGTGGTTTTAGTAGTCCCGTTCAGAACTCCAAGTTTTGCTTCTCACATTGAGGGGATGAAAATGAGCTTTGTCTACTTCTTCTACGCCTATTTCAGCATGCATTTTAAGGGGGTAGGTCCCATTTTTGTTGCAGTTTGGAGATATAATGGACCCTCCGTACGTCATATTGTACCCCTTGACCCCCTTAAGCGCACTATAGATATTGATGAATTGTACAGCCTAAGTTGGTTCCGTGATAATCTTCTAGCCATTAGAAAACTTTCACAGAAATGTAAATGTAGCGGCATTGCCTTTTACAGAAATACTTGAGATACAGTTGCCATGGTAACGGGCTTGCATTCCTTCTAGGGCTACCGATGAGACACGGGTAGGTACGCTCGAAGAATCCGTGTAGCAGTAAATACACGTGTACACGAGTAGTACAGCCCGTGTACCCGTGTATGAAGGTCCGCGTACACGGGTTTCACGGGTATTATGTCTTATCGTGTGCCCATGTGGTGCTTGAAACGTTTTCTCAACTTTGGAAGAATGTTTTTGACATTTTGTTGCACTATTGCCCCGTTTAATTGAAAACAAATGTAGAATCCGGAAAACGAACACAACAAACATAAAAATATAACGTTTTTGCTATTACGAAGAATAAGTGAAATGACAACACTACGGATTTTGTAAAAGGATGTTTTCGAAATACTATAAACATGGCTCCGAGTGATTCAAATTTTCCGGCACTGCGCATCCCTTATTCGTTAGGGCGCCCCTAGTGGGCAGAATTCTAATCTGATCGAAGAACACGCGTTCAGTTCAGTACGATGATGGTACTCAAACCACAGCTGGCACGCGCTATGTAGTAGAGGAGAAATGGGGAGAACAAGCAGTTGGGTGTGGAAGTACGCGGAAAGGAAAGGAGATAATGCCTATTGCTCTCTATGTTCTCCTACCGAAAACAATGAGTATTCCTGTGCTGGTGAGTCCACAGGAGCCATCGGAAACCACTTGAAAATGATACACCGGGAGATAGAAAATCAACAAACGTCGCCAAGCAAACGCGGGTAAGTAATTATGAATGCAAATTGTGTAACGTGATATGCGTAAGCGTACCGTGGTTACCACGACCTCATACAGAAATGTATTTCTGTTTTGACAATAAATAGTACTGTTTACGTTGGTTTTGTTTACATACGACCAACTTCTGTGAACAACACACTTTCACCAGTAGACGCAAGCGCTTCCGCGACAGTCCCACCGCCTTTGGTCAGTAGGCCATGTCGTCAGCGCCGAAGGCGAAGTGGTCTCGCGCCGGCGCCACAGCGCTGCCTTCCCTGAATGGAACTGGACATAAGTTGAAAATTACTGCTTTCCCAGACATTTCAGTCCAGTGCAGACTACTTGACTGATTAGCGATGATCTGTATTATTTTCGGTTCATGCCACCGTCACACTCGCGTATCCACTTACCGCGCGCCACCACGGCAGCGCTCCGACGCTCCATCGCGCACCGGTTTAAGTGCACACGTTAACAAGGAATTAAAATAAATAGCGACAGTTCTTCGCATAAGTCATACAACTCTTCCGATGATGTATAATATTTAGATGGTGGTTTGTTAAAATGAGGGAAATCGCATTCTGTAAATTAGAAAAGGTCCCAACAATTAGACAGATGGGCTTATCGGGAACGCAACGGTGGCAGCCTACGGGAGCCTCAAGACGGGCGTGTGGCGGCGCCACACCGACAACGTTGTTGGTGGTGGCGCGGCGGTGTGGGGTTTTGCCTAGAGGCGTGTGCTGTGTACATAGACAATTTTACAGATATTAGCGAATCAGTCGAGTCATCCTGCTCTCCGCGCAGAAATGGCCGGAAAGGCGTGCATTTCAATCGTTGTCAAGTGCAATGTTCGTGGTGGTGGCGCGTACCGGCGAAATGGAAAGGCGGTGATCTTGTTTATCTCCAACGCAACTTTTCACGATTTGCGCTTATAAAGCACAGGACCTTCCTCGTTGTGAAGTCTTTCATTTCGCACCTAAATTAAAAATGATATGGTATTATTACAGGCATGAAGCTGAGGCCACAAAGGAAGACACTGAAGATGGTGACCATGTTGATGATGGGGAGCAGGAGCAGATATGGTCATCCAGAGCCAAGAGATGACGCAGGCGACGCGTGGAAGGTAACACACACTGTCCCTGCGATACCATACGCTCAGAGGAAATACAGCAGGCTCTTGCGAGGATGGTTGCTGTGAACCAACTGCCTTTGTCATTTTCTGCCAGTGATGGGTTTAGGCAGTTCATGGCAGTTGTAGAGCCCAATTGCTTGTGTATTTCAGAGGATGCCCTTAAGCAGAGACTGGCCCTAGTAGCCGATGGTGTCAGAGGTAATGTGCGGAGTGAACTATCAGTGGCATCAAGCGTTGCCCTTACATCTAACTGTTGGACAACTCGCTCACAAACGTCTTTCCTGATGGTAACGGCTCACACCATTGACTCCCAGTGGGTTCCAAAGGCGATGACGCTTACCACGCATGAAATGGAAGACCGCCACACGGCAGAAAATCTGGCATCAGAATTGCAATTGGTTGCAGAAGAATGGGATGTGCAGGACAAGATCACCGCCATCGTCACTGACAACGCGTACAACGTCGTCAACGCTGTGCGCGTTCTTGATGTGCTGGAGAAGGATAAAGTGACTTGTGCTGCACATTCTATACAGCTTGCTGCAAACAAGGCTCTTGCTCATGAAAAGGCTGTTAATGTGTGTCTGTAAACAAGCAAGATCGTTGACCATTTTCGGCACTCTAACGTTACCTCCAGTGTGCTGACAAAAATGCAAGCACAACTTTCAATGCCCAAACAATCCCTGATTCAGAGCTCCCCCGCTGGAATTCAACTTTTGCCAAGATCGAGTGCCTTTTGAAAAACAGAAACCCCGTCAGCAACGTCCTAGGTGACCGGACATGCACGCCAAAGGCCACAGCACAGAAGCTGCAAGTAACTGAACAGGAGTGGCATTACATGGAGGTTTTAACCAAGCTCCTTAAACATGTGGAAGTGGTAACCACTCTCTTGTGCTGTGACAATTCTCCCACATAGATGGTCCGGCCACTAATACAGACGATAATTAAAAACCACCTCAGCACCCAGGAGTTGTCGGACGACAGCTTCCTAGAGGACGTGCAGTCAACCTTGATCTGTGAATTGAACGATCGGTTCAGCCTCCTATGGATAAATGATAGTACTGTCACAGCCAGACAGATTGCATCTTTCCTCGACCCGAGGTATAAGGATTTGGTAGATGAGACAGCAGAGGCTCGACGACGTATTCGCGACAGAGTGCTTCAAAAGCCTCAGAGCGATGCACCTGCCGAAGTCGTGGTTAATCCCGATCAACCCTCCACCAGCAGTGCCTTTGAGTTCTTGTATCAAAAGCCGTGTGGGAGAAGGAACAGCCCTGAATCTCAATTTGAAGATTTTCTTTCGGACCACAGATACGTTTTGACATGAACCCGTTCGAGTGGTGGATAGCAAGGGAACACAAATATCCTGCGGTTGCTGCTCTAGCGAAAAAATACTCGTGTATTCCAGCGACATCCACAAACTCCGAAAGGTGCTTTTCCTCTGCTGGAAACATTGTCAAAGCCAAACGGAATTGTCATCTGCCAGAAAATGTAAACCTCTTAGTATTCTTGTTACAAAACAAAGTTTTCTTAAGGTAAATTGGTCAATGAGCCATAATTCTAGAAATTGTTGTTCTTTTTATACTGTTATATTTTGTATTCGTTTCCTACACCTGATATTTTCGTTTTGTTGTTTAGTTACATTTTGGCCAAATGACAGTGCAAATAATAAATTATTATTCCGTTACATATAGTTTTGTATCTACTCCTCTTTCATCCTCGGAACTAACCTTTATAATCAATCAAATAATTAATTTATTTCATACTGCTTCGAATAAACTCGCGCAGACACATTGCACACGCAAACACGATTTCTAAATTCATGTATAAACGGCACGATATCGCCGTGAACAGATGTTCGAGTAAGGCTACTGGATATGGCACTCTTTCACAATATTCGGTGCGACTCGTGTACCTGGTCGTAATTACATAGGTACACGGGTAAATAGTAGAACCCGGATTCTTAGCACACGGATCTCAAAAACACGGTTGTGCGGGTACACGGGTAATAGGGAGCGCTAATCCCTTGGCTAGTTTATTAGATGAAATTAGTTTTCTGGGAATATCTTAGAAACTATTGATTTTAGGGCCTTAAAATGTGGTTTACGGGGCCCTTTAGGGCCTCCGATTTCTGTTTCCGACATCGAGGGGTTGAAATTAAGCTTTGTCTCGTCCTTCTACGCCTATTTTTTCATGCCTTTTAAGGGGATAGGCCCTCTTTTAAGAGAGGTACGGAGAAGAGTTACATCAATGATTGGTGTCGTACCTCGGATGGATATCTGTACCAAATTTTACGTTGATCCACCAGGCCATTCTCGAGTTATAAGGTAACAAAGTTGTCCACAGACAGACAAACAAACAAACAGGCAGACATACAGACAGACAGAGAGACATCCGTCATAAAACAGTCTGAAACGCGTTAATAACTCAAATTTCCATAGAAATTCAGTAAAAACAGACAAACTTTCATTCTTATATATATAGAGATAGAGATATATAGAGATAACAACTTTATACGGCGGCTTCGGTGGCGTAGTCGGTAGCATGCTGAGCTTCTATGCCCAAGATAGCGGGTTCAAACCCGGCCGAAGCCGTCGGATTTTTTAAGAGCGTTAAAAGTCCCTCAGTATGCCTTCCTTCGGAGGGGAAGTAAAGCCGGCGGTCCCATGTCATAGATTTATGGCATGTTAAAGAACCTTCCACTAATTGCACCTGTGTGAAGCTAAATTGGATAGGTTAAGAATGTAAACAACGCTCTTAGGTTTCTACGTTCGTTGCCAAGAGCCGACTGCGGTGGCGTCTAGTAACTAAGTTCTGAACTTGGCCTAGTAGTCGTTGACGGTGGCACTTGGCGGCAAAAGTAGGAACTATTTGAAAAATTCTAAGTTGCAGTACTTAAATTAAAAAACAGATAACACACACTAATACAGTCATCACAATTAACACCAGTTATCAGACAGATTCTACACACACCCAAAATACACGGGGCTACATGACCGCGTTGTCGCAGCCTCTAAACTTAAGAACCAACCAACTTTATACATTTTGCTTTCTGATTTGAATACAAGAAATATTCTTCATGATGTAAGGACGTCCATTTCAAAAGAGTGTTTATTTATATTGACATTCTTTTTATAAAATACATATGAAGTGGTTCAAACAAATGAGTGATCTAAAACAGGGCAGTGCACTGTCACCTCTTCTCTTCATTGTGGTCATGGATGAAATAATGACGTGGGTAGCAGAAAAAATTGGAGAATGTAAGATGAAAACAATTATGTTTCCGGATGATCTAATAGTCTGGGGAAACAAGGAGGAGGAAATTCAGGAGCAACTTGAGGCCTGGGAAGAAACGGTGGGAGAATATGGACTGAAATTCAACATCAGTAAATGTGAGTTTCTATTAACGACAAGGAAAAGAGATAGACCATTGAGTGAGATAACATTTGGAGGTGAAAAGCTGAAGTAGGTGGAAAGCCTCAAGTATTTGGTAAGTGTAGTGGAGGAAAAAGGGAGAAATTACAAAGAAATAACCGAACGTGGCAGACAGGCAGAAGCATTTCTGAGAAGCATCAGTGTGGAATAGAGATGTCCCACAAAAATGCAAAAAGGTGCTGTACAGAAGCTACTATGTCCCGATACTAACCTATGCGCCAGAAACATGGACAATGAAGAAAAGAGACAGAAGCAGAGTACAGGCAAGTGAAATGAAATTCCTACGAAGTAGGATAGGAGTAACAAGAAGAGACAGGGTGAGAAATGACAGGATCAGGGAAATAGTGAAAGAGGAACCCTTGCAGGATAGGATTGAGACATCAAGACTGAGATGGTATGGAGACTTGAAGATGATGGAAGAGAAGAGGATTCCCAAGAGGACGCACGAAATGCAGATGCAGAAGAAATGGCAGAGGGGAAGACCAAGGGATAGATGGCTGAAGGGAGTGGAGGAGGGTGTTAAAAACAGAGGAGAGGACTGGACCAGAGTGGCGACGGAGAGGTGGTAGGAGGAGATAACTAAGTGGAGAGGCCTATGTTCCAAACGGACCTGGCCTGGAGCTGGAAGCTGTGTCTGATAATGATGATGGAATGAAGTGTTAAGCTAAGCAACCAAGCTGAAGAAGGCCCCACTGAAGGGCCAAAAACATGTTTCAATAAAGAAGAAAACATATCGAGTATTAACAGGTGTCAAAGCAATTTAATAAATTAACGAAGTTAAAAAGTAGAATTAAAGCATTATCCAATATGGTTAATGTTTTTGCCTCATACTAGCAATTATACTTTGAACTTAGTGACTAATACAAGGTGTCATAGGAATTGTAACAGAAATTCTCCTTACTGTAAATAGGACCGCATAAATAAATACAGACTTGCTACATGTTTTATAAACATAATTCCTTTTAAGCAAGCTATGGCTGCTGATGAAAGGAGAAATTACTACCTTTGTATTAAAGAAAACGTCTATACTCGGTACGCTTGGAGAAAGGGATTGACATTTGGCCGGAAATTCCACATAAGCCATAATCCCTTTGCCTTTTTACCAATCCATGTTCGCTTAGTTGATGTCATAATACTCTGCGTTGCAATACTACAGCCCATGTGCTTCATTGCCTGGTCAGCGGTATCTCTGGCTTGTAAAGTTTGGCAACCTCGTTCTCACACCACATGACGAGGTGAGAACTGTCAATCATATTCTCCCAGCTTACATAGTATAATATACACATTACCTGGCTAATCCTTTAAAGAATTTTCCCATTGCCATGAAGTCCAACTGGTCAGAACAATTGAACACCACACACTGGATAGCAAAAGCCTTGCCTAAGTCCTGGAAAACAATAATGCATTTAAGATAAAATTTTCGATACTAATAATTCTATAAACATCAGTATTTTGTCTAAAGAGGCATACAAAAGAAGATTAGTTTATTTTAGCAAGATTGACATAAATCCAAATTAACAAAAGTAACAATTTTAATAATAATGTTATGTGTTTGATAACTGTGGATTTTAAAGACAACGGGATGCCGAAATTTTGTTCTGAAGTGGATCTGTATATATCAGTAAATATACTGACATGGCTTCCTCGCGTTTAAGCAACATAAAATGCCAACTGACTGCAGCGAGTTTTGATCCTACAACCTAGGGAACAGCAGGCAAGAAAATTACTGCTGTGTCATGCAGCTAGTCATTTGTAATTGAGGCTAGGATTACAAAGGAGGTGGTCATGACTTTAAATTAGTGCCCATCCCGGAATATGCATGGAGTAGACGTGTAAAACCCCAGAAAACCACTTCTAGGATGGCTGATGTGGGAATCACACCCACTACCTCTCAGACTGAGTGTACCTCATTTGAAGAATTAAATTTCTTGGTTGAATCAGGAATTTAAAAAAAACAAGACCTAAGGAGTGGCAGCCAATAACGCTAGCCACTACACTATGACGTAAACGAGTTGAGAGCCTGTGTATAGTTTCCAGTATTGGTAATGACTGGTATTTGATACGGCTCACCTTGGTTGTCTCCGTCTTGCCAGTACCAGCAGGGCCTGCAGGGGCCCCACCAAACTTGAGATGAAGAGCTCCTGTTAATGTTAGGTAGCAACGATCAGTTAGAGGCGTAATCACCAGCCGTCCACTATTGCCAAGGTACTCGTACCCATATGGGAACTCCGCATTTACAGCTCTGATCTTCGTCTGCTCTTCGATAGAGTAGTACCTATCAAGACAACATCACAACATTAAGTTACTGTAATAATGAGATCTCAAAATAAGTTGTCATTTGAGGGGCTTAGACATTGTGGTCATTTAGCCCCGTGTACTTGGGTGCATATGGAATTTTGTCTGATAACCTGTCTTATTGTGATGGCTGTATTAGTGTGTGCATTTGTAATTCAGGTCTGGATTGGGAAGGAGGCGTATGTGGCCTTAAGTTAGGAACTATCCCACCATTTGCCTGGAGTAGAAGTAGGTAACCACGGAAAACAACTTTCAGGATGGCTGAGGTGGCAATCAAACCCACCTCTTCTCAGTTTTGCATCACTTGGCTGTCACCGCAGAGGCCCGAGTTCAATTCCCAGTACTACCAAAAAAAAATATTCTGGTATGAGGGCTGGAAGATACAAAAAATCGAGAAGAGGCAGGTTCGATTCCCAGCTTTACCAACCAATTTAATTGTGGTCTGAAGGCTGGAATGGGGTACACTCAGCTTTGTGAGGTAAAACTGAGAAAAGGCGAGTTCATTCTGTGGTTTCCCACTTCTACCACATCATCAAATTTCAAAAATTTCGAAAAATTGATCCAGTTAGCTCAATTCAGAATTTCCAGAGTTTCGCCCCAGTCCAGTGTACCATTAGGCTCATCAGTTGGTATGGCCCAGCTCACCAAGATGCTTGGCTATTACACTGTGAAGTCCACTGCAAGGCTGCTGCCACGAGCATTGCCAATGAACAGCAATGCTCCCTTTATTCAAAAATTAGCCCTTTATTTCTCTCTTCCCTTCCACCACTTCTCTCCCACCCTTCTCTCTTTCCCTTCCCTTCCATTTCTTGTGTTATAAATTAGCATTTAAAGTTAGACATTGCGGCTTCGGTGGCGTAGTTGGTAGCATCCTGAACTTCTATGCCCAAGATCGCGGGTTCAAACCCGGCCGAAGTCGTCGGATTTTTTAAGAGCGTTAAAAATCCCTCAGTATGCCTTCCTTCGGAAGGGAAGTAAAGCCGGCGGTCCCATGTCATAGGTTAATGGCATGTTAAGGAACCTTCCACTAATTACACCTGTGTGAAGCTAAATTAGGTTAAAAATGTAAACAACGCTCAGGTTCCTACGTTCGTCGCCAGGAGCCGACTGTGGTGGTGTCTAGTAGCCAAGTTCTGAACTAGTAGTGATTGATGGTGGCGTTTGGCGGCAAAAGTAGGAACTACTTGAAAAATTCAAAGTCTGCAGTCCTTACATGAAGTCATCACAATTAACACCGGTTATCAGACAGATTCTACACACATCCAAAGTACATGGGGCTACATTACCGCATTGTCGCAGCCCCTAAACTGAGGAACCAACCAACCAAAGTTAGACAAGAGTTAAATCACGAAATTCTAAACCAAGAGAGCTATGTTGTTTGAAATTTGCCAACACCTCATAGTTTGTCAATGTGCGAATGCTATGTCGGTAGGGAAGAAACACAAGAAAATAGAATGCCAGGTAGGAGGAACTAAATTGAAGCAGGTACTTAGGCTGAGTATTCTCTCAGGGTGGTGGTATGGAGAAGGAAATAGAGTCAAGGTATGGAAAATCCAATGCAGTGAGTTCTCAGTTGCTATCTACAGTATTCTACAAGGAAGAAGTTAGTGTAGCGACGAAACTCTCCCTACATCGCTCAGTATTTAGACCGACCTTGCTGTATGGAAGCGAGAGCTGGGTAGATTCAGGATATCTGATACATAATCTAGAGGTAACTGATATAAGGGTAGCACAAATGATTGCTGGGACAAATAGATGGTAGCAATGGCAGGAAGGTACTCGTAAAGAGGAGATAAAGGCTAAGTTAGAAATGAACACGTTAGATGAAGCTGTTCACATGATCCAACTCAGATGGTGGGATCATGTGAGTAGAATGGGAGAGGAGAGATTACCTATGAGGTTAATAAGTTCTACTGTAGAGAGTAAGAGGAGCAGAGGTAGGCCTAGGAGGCGATGGTTAGATTCAGTGTTGAACGATTTCAAAGTGAGAGTTGTAGAAGCAGAAGAGGCCACAGTGCTAACTGCTAATAGGGGAACCTGGAGGCAACTTGTTTGCAAACAGAGGCTTGCAGACTAGACTGGATGCTGAAAGGCAAAACAATCTCAAATGAAAATGTATGCATATGTATGTATATATTGTATGAACTACAGAAGAGGAAGAAAACTATAGTATGACATGTTTCGCTCGTCAAGCGAGCATCATTAGATCCGAATATACAAGACAAAATAACTCTATCAAACATACAATTACACCCACAAACTCTCCAAAAATAAAAAAAATAAACCATCATTAGAAAGTGTGGCAACTATATGCATCCAAAAAAAACTATTTATTTCATACCTACGACGTTGCAAGACTGAGAAATGACGACCCCATCCACAAAGAGGTTCCCTCCACCAACTAATCTATGAAAGTGTAGCTACTATTGCTGAGATACACTTAAGGAATAAGTCCTAAACTACTATAGAATTGTAAGCTAATATGCAGAAATGACCTGCGAGTACTCTGCTGAGATGATGGTAGGAAACTAGAGCAGAAACATACAAAGAGAGTGTTTGTCCACTAATAATGTGTTCAAAGATCTGATATGGTGAGTTATCTGAAATTTCTTACATAATCTGAAAAGGTTTCAATACCCAAATACTTTTATAAAGCTCCTAAAATTACAAGAGTTGTGAGATATTCCGCATACAGATTTTCTTTACAGAGAAACGTGGTTGTCAGAGCAGCTTGTAGCCATTCCACAATTTTCAGATTACACCAAAAGACTATGTCATTGACTCTACTAGTCAATTTGTAAATTCTTACCTGAGTTGGCTAATCCAGTCAAAATCATTGCTGGTGTTCACTTTTTGGTCAACCAACTTCTGTGTGACATCTCGAGCATGAACTTCTATCACAATTAGTGCAGATAACACCTGACGCTCCACTCTCTTTAACTGACCCTTCACAAGAACGCGAAGGCCATCCAGCTACAAGAATAATGACATCACTTTACTTAAAATGAAGCTTTGAAAAGTCTATAAGACGCTTTTCAGTCGGGGAGGTATCTACTTTTCTAAGAAATGAACAGGTACTGCGGAGAGCAAACTCTAAGCGGGAGCTAATGATTACCATCAAATGTAAGAAAATTGAATACCTGAGTCATGTGTTACGTGGTGCAAAATATGCAATATTACACCTCATTTAAAAAGGCAAAATTGACGGGTATCGAAGAGTGGGCAAGAAAGAGTCGTCTTGTCTTCGGAATCTTCAAGACTGGACTGGCATAAGAACTATTGAACAGTTATACCGCGTTGCTGAAGATAGATTAAAACTCAGCAATTTTTCTAGGTTTGTGCCGAGTCTTGTGTGCGAAACCCCACACAAGACACGGCATAACCCTAGAAAAATTGCTGAGTTTTAATTCACTGGCCGTGAAAGCCAATATACTATCAATATTGATGGCCTATGTCCAGGAGACTGGGCAGGGCATATAGAAGAAGAAGGACAACTTTCCCCAATTGCGGATTTTAGGATAGCTCTCACATTAAGACACATCATTGTGAGCTAACATGCGAAAAATCGGTTGCAAAATATGTCAAACCCAGGACAGTTCTGTAGAAGCTACTAGCTATTCTAATTTATAGAAGTTCGGATTTTTATTTGTGTTTAATAATGTATTGTTTGATGTTACAGATATTGTGTTTCTCTATTTTTTATATGAAATCTAATTTGATTTGTAAGATATATTCTTGTAACTATACTGTAAATTTATCATTTTTATATTACAGTAGATATATAGCATTCAAAACTACAAAAATAGACAATAAGATATGGGTCAATAATAAGGGACCTTCTCTAAAAGCCAGAAGAGTTAAAAGGGACGTAAAACCAATAACATTATTATTTTTATTACTGTATTATATACCAGCCCCACTTGGGCGACCAATTGTACCTAACCGGCTACACGGGGTGCGTGGGGGTTAAACACCTGCCCGGGTTAAGCAACAGCAATAAACATTCACTCCTAACTACACTGGTTACATCAGAAATGAAAGCACTAGAGATCTGGTAAAATTTACAATATATTCTGATACCAGACATGAAATACACTTCACAGGATCCTCGTCGTACAGATTATCTAACACTCCCTATCATACTTACATATTGACATATTGATGACCCTAAGAAATAATGATACTTACAGGCATTGACTTCAGCTGTGACGACTTAACTCTACTGATTCTGGGGTTTGTGCTCCCAGAGAATCAGTCCTACTTACTCGCAGCACAATTACTATATTTTTCATACGCAAGCCTCTCAACTATGAAGATTATGTACATTATTACTTTGATGGTCAGCATCCAACGATTTAAATTGCTTCATGGATCTGATGATAAAAAGATGCTTCAAATCCGTGTGTTGAATTGTCGCAACTAGTTAGCTATTGAGTTAACTAATACATAGCATATTTTACTAGTATTTGTCGTATAACAATTTACCACTATGGTCTCAGAATTTCGGTATACAGACGTTAGTTTACAGTACTTCATGCGATTCGAGACAAACAATCTAGGCGATTTGTTTGAAACTAGGCTCATAATTCCCTTGAGAATGTATAGCCAGCAACTCAGTAATTGCACCCTGAACACAAACTTGCGATCGTCTGAAATACCTTCCTTCTCCACCAACAACCACACAAGTCCACAATACAAGTTCCACTCCCTCACGGAGTCCTACCAAGAAGAGTACACCGCCTACACGCGGTCCAAAGAATGAGTACTACTCCACATGGAGTCCCGAAGAATGAGTACACTCCCGCACGGAGTCCTAAGAATGAGTTCTCCTTACACGGAGTTCACAAAATGAGTCCCACTCCCCACGGAGTTCACAGAATGAGTCGCCTTCACAGCTTCGACAATTCCCTAATAACATTCATCTCCCCTCCACAAATCACTGGGCTACCTGGCTTCCCTCACGGGGTTCAGCCAATCAAAACAACACAAAACAAAACATTACCATATAAGGAGCGTCGTCTTCTCTGGTCTTCAAAATACCCTAGACACACCTCTAGCACAGGGTTGCCAAGCCTAACCTGCATGAGTCATCATGCACTTGAGCTTGCGAGAGGAAAACCCCGCGTCATCAACAAGTCTACTTCCTGGTTACTTGCACACAATTCCAGGCTCTGTGACTGAAGATTATTAGTATTACAATGTTAAAATATTCGAATATAACTAGACTCAGATCCTGCCAATTACAATATCTTAAAACCTAAACAAATTAATTGGAAATCAATCACATTATATTATACACTACATTAAATAATTATAAAACATTAAAAGGCATCAAATAAAAATATATGGACGATTAAGAAAATCGTACGTCCCGAAAGTAAGGGTTCGATCCCTTGTAAACTGGGAAGGTTACAGTAAGGGACCATGTTATAAAATGTTGCACGTCTATCGGAGGGTTACAACTAGCCTGTGGACAATATCTTGCAGTCTTGCAGGCATTGCACCTCTTAGCATTTGCCGAGAAGTTGCTGCTGATTATGAAAGATTAAAGGCTAACAACAAAGCCTATTCAATGTTTCTACACCAACTGTCTCATATGAGATTAAAATCAAGGATAATTTTTCTCCCAATGTCAAAGGCCTTGGAAGAACTATCAGATAATATGAGAGGCATATTGTGAAAATCAAGATGTTAGCACACAGATCACTGAACTGACTAAGAACAGGTGTCAGCAGGTCAAAGGTCATCCTCAAACGACATAGTTTCCAATCAGGAATCACCAGGTGCAACAGTAGTGAAGATCAGACTGTCAAGCATATGTGTCACTGCCCCCTGTGTCCATCATCAGGTTCAAAGCTGGATTTGGTGGTAGCCAGTGTGAATGTCCTAAATGGTGGCACGATTTTGCACGAACAAAATATACATTAATTGAATATTTGTTGTTTTTTTAAATAGAATCTGATTAATTTTAATATCAACCAATTTAATGTGATTTAATTCACACTCCTGACATGATTGAGTAAACAAATATTTGCACTTACCAAGTCTAGCATAATTTGGAAGAAATCAGGCAGATGATGTTCACGGAGGCCTTTCTCTACTCCAGCAGTCCAGAAAGTTTGTGAGCCAGCAATGACAATTTGCCCAGGCCATATTAACACCCAAGCATTGCGATCTTTCACAAGAATGTCAGCAAGAGCAGCTAGCATAGTCACTCGTATGGTGTTGCGCATGCTACTTTCAACCTGAACAACAAGATTCATAAAAAACAGAGAGATTTACAGTCTTTGTCCTTTAACCCTCTTAGTGCCAAGCCATTTCCTGAAATACTCGCCAAGAATGCCATGCCATTTTCAATGGTCATGCAGACTATTGGCAAAAAAAATCATAAATATCACATTTCCAACGATAGAATCATTTTTTTGCTTTGCATTATAACCAATACCTCATTCTTTCATACATTATGTTCATAAAAGTAAATACAACATCTAAAACTTTTTAATTGAGGTTATTCTGATAATTGTTAAATTTTTCAGTATTTTTTTTTTGTAAAAAATCAGTTTTAGGCCTAAATTAAGGACACCTAAGAGTCATATTCGAAGAAACACTACGTTTCCAGTTGTAGAAAGTTCTTGGATACATCTGTTGGCAAAAAACGTCAACAAGAAGAAAACAACTGCACCGCAATTTCGGCGGGAACGCGCGTGATTGGGGGATC
Organism: Meconema thalassinum; assembly: GCA_946902985.2. Taxonomy (NCBI): domain Eukaryota; kingdom Metazoa; phylum Arthropoda; class Insecta; order Orthoptera; family Tettigoniidae; genus Meconema; species Meconema thalassinum. Next base: position 567,202,294 of record OX336391.1, on the reverse strand, counting down.
GCAAAGGAAGGGCGTGAATACAAACTCATACCTATCGCGTAACGGACGTCGAAGGAAAAAAGTAAACACCGCACAGGTAAGCTTGGAACCTCACCTTTCCAAAAGTATGAACTAATCACGGACATATGCCAACAGAAATCTACAAATATAAGATAAACAGCGCGCCGATTGAATCGGCTTTGGCACTTTTGGCGCAAGCAGCGAGAGCCGATCTGATCGGCGCGTGGCACTGAGAGGGTTAAACAAACAACTTTAAAAGCAGAAAGCAAAATTTTAAATAACACTATAAATAATATACTCGTAGGTACAACTATGTGCAAATTACAAAGAAAATGTTTAAAGTAATATGATGAAGTCTGCCATATTTTGTATGCCATGTGATAGCCAGCGGGTAGGCAGTAGGTGGAGGCGTGTGCTAAGATTTTAGTTCTGAAATACTTCCAAGGTGTTTGATTACCAACTGGCCTAAAAGCTTGATTCTATCTGGAGGTACAGTAAGCAGATGAGTGGAGCAAGTTCTAGTGGCCTTCTACATGGCAGCAGAGACAGAAGTGAATCAGTTAGTCAGCCGAGTTGAACTGTGGTCATATTTTCAAGTCTTGTGGTGATAGAAGCCATTTTTTCCAAATTCTAAAAAAATCTAGAAAGTGTGTGTTGACCGACTGAAAAGCTTTCTTTAATAAAAGAATACAAATAACAGTCAAGTCTTATTCAACATACCGTATATGACTATTCTGAGAGGAGCAGATTCTTCTTCTTCTTTTTCCCATTTATTTTATGCCTATATTGGAGCACTATAATCAATCTATATACAGCCAAGTCTTAGGAATAATACTTACAAATTTGGCTTGTGGTTCTTCCTCTCCCAGAACTGTTTCATTATGTCTGCCTGGCAGGCCCATTCTTTGTCCTTTATGGTGTATTGTTTGCATGTAGAAGGTTTTAGACTAAGTCTCACGTCTTCGTTTCTCAGGATTCTCTTCTCTTCCCAGTGTTCAATTTGTTGCATTGTCAAGCCTAATTCATCTAGATCATCTAGGACTTCTTTGCACCAAAGATTTTTGGTTTTACTTTTCCAAACGTACAGTATTGGAATAGCTGTTTGAGTATCCTGGTATCTGATATGTGACAGAAGAAAGCACCTCTGCATTTCCTCATTGTATCTATTATTGACTCAGTTTCCTGGTATACAATTTCATTAGGTAGTAATCGCCATTGGCCATCTACTTGGTTTTTTTTTTTGTTTAAAATTGTTCTGAGGATTCCTCTATCTTCTGTAATTTATCTGTAGTTGATTTTGTGTTCAGATTGAATAGTGTTTCACTAGCATAGGTGCTTGCCACGGTGGGTGAGTGGTCAACGAGTCGGTCTACTAACCCCAAACTTGCAGGTTTGCTCCTGGCCATGGTAAGTGATTTTTGAAAGGCGGCAAAAATTACGACACCATGTCATACGATATTGGCATGTCAAAGAACCCATTTGAATTCAGCAGGCCGTGTTCATAATGGCAAAATTAATCTCGGGAGTTTCCGCCAACACGAAGTTCCTCATTTCTCTACTAGAAAGCGCTTTAGTGTTCAAGGAGCTTAGATATCTAACCTCCTTGACTTTCATAGTGATTCAAGGAAAAACAAAATTCAGCATGCAAGCTACCCTTTGGGTGTCAAATAACAAAGCTTTCACCCGGCATCCGAGGCCATACGATATTATTATTATTACTAGCATAGGTTGCTTCAGGTTTAATAACAGACTTGTAGTGTTTGAATTTTGCATTTATCGAGAGAGATTTCTTCTTGTAGGTTGGCCAAGTGATACGTTGTGTTTGTTTCAATTTAGTTATTCTATTTTCAACTGAGACTTTCTTGCTTAAGTTCTGAGTTATAGTCTCTTCTTCTTTTATATTAAATTTTTACAGTAGAACCTTGTATTGTGAACAACTTGGTCTGCAAGTGTTTTACAAGAGAGCAATAATTTTGAAGGAATTTAAAATTGATAAACGAGGAATGCTTTGCAATACACGTATACTTCTTTGACTGCTGAGTGTCACGTATTCACAAATGAGCCGGTTTCCCCCTCCCTCGCCCCTCATCCCTCTTCCCTCCACCCTCGCAGCGGAATCGTGCATACAACAATTTCCTCAAACACTCAGTTTTAGTTGGTGTGCCTTGCTTGTACAGTCAACATACATACGACCGGATACTATACATACCAGCATTGTTGTCACGTCTGTGTTTGCATAAAGCTTTTATTTGTTTGTTTCCAAGTGGAGAGACTGTTCTTTAGTGAACAAAAACAAATAAATATAAATAAAATAGCCTTTCAAATCCCCTAAGGTCTATGGCCTCCTGCATTGCTCAATTTATCTCTTGAAAATTGTTCCCATTCGAGTGATGTAAGTGTTCAATGTGATAACAATTCCTTATCTATTGAAGAGGTGTGTCTTAATTGTGAAGACAAAGCATGTAGTGGCGAAAAAATTGTGAGATGTGAAGGAAATCAACTGGGAAAAAAGTACGAGTTGCCGCGAGCGCCGAGTGAATCTGAACTCCTCAAATTACAACTGGCCTCCAAAGAGGAAATAATCAAAATGCTTGTGGTTGATTTAAAAACGCACAATCTCAAATAAGTCTCCTTAAAGAAAGACTACAAGCAGAAGAAGATAGGCCTACTCAGGCAGACTATTTAGAGGGTCTAAAATGAATGCACGCTACCTTGGTGAAATCTGGGAATATTCCTAACAACTTTATCTCCCAGAATCCATTTGAAATCCTCAGTCGTTCCGATTCCCAAGTACAGTAGAAGAAAGACAAAATACCGGTATTGAAAACGGGACATCCAGATACGACAAACCTATCCATAACCCTACTAAGAAAAGGAGACGTCCCCGTGTACTTGTCATGGGTGACTCAATTCTGCGAAATGTAGGCCCAGTAGTTGATGATGCCGCAGTCTATTGCTATCCTTGAATAAGAACTGAGCAATTATCTAGAAAGGTATGTGCAAACGAGGTTCGTGAAGACCCTGAGGTGGTAATAATTCATGTAGGGACCAATTGCTTGAACAGTTCTCCAACACCAACTCACATTATGAATAACCTGGACAAGCTCGTGGACGAAGTGAAAAGTGCCTTTCCAAGTTCAAAAGTGTGTATTAGTGGTGTATTGCAAAGACGTGACATAGACCCACGATACATTAATGCCGTGAATTCAACACTGGATTGGTTGTGTGGTGAAAAAAAAAAACATTATTTTTTAGAAGGGAACTCTTGGTTACAAGACAGGGACCTTGCTTATGATGGTCTCCACTTCAATAGAAGAGGAACAATGAAATTTGGAAAACTTTTAAACAGAGTTGCCAAGTTTTTACTCTCGGAAAACTAATTGCTAGAACGAGTGATGATATTTTATTGTTTAGAGAGAAGAAAGCGCTGACTACAAGTGGACTACAAGTAGGCCTACAGTGCAGTGAACATAAGTACAACTGTTTGGATGATTTCATGCGACAGGACTCTAATATAAGTGCATGCATAAACTCACTAGAATTAGGTGGAGAGGTTAGGTGTTTGTACATTAATAGCAGAAGTATTCGGAATAAGCTTGATGACATTGAAATTCTCGTGCAGATGATAGGTCAGATAGATGTATTGGTAGTTACAGAAACCTGGGTGAAAAGTAATGAGACAGATTTTTATAACTTCAACAATTTCACAAGCGTGTTTGCTCATAGAGATGACGAAGTTGGTGGGGGTCTGGGTATTTATGTATCACACAAATGGAAAGTGAAAGTTAAAAGAAAGTGTGAAATGAATCATAGTTTGATGTGGATTGAGGTATTCAGAGATGATGTTAAAAGTAATAGGCCAACATATAAAAGCATTGATATTATTGCAGCATATAACCACAATAGAAGCAATGCCATACCCTTCTTAAATTCATTTGAAAGTTTTCTTAGCCAGATAAAAAATAAATTATGCATCTTCCTCGGAGATACCAACATTGATATCGTAGCTGATGATCAATTAAGAAGGAAATATCTAAATTTAATAGCATGCTATGGTTTTAAACAGTGCAACACTAAATATGCTACACGACTTTGTGACATTGCAGCTACCTTAATAGATCACGTGTCACTAAACAATTCAGAATTAAGTTATAAAATATCAAATGTCAGCAATGATATTAGTGATCACAGTATATTAATTCTTGATATTTCCAAGACCAATTATAGCACGTACACTCTGTCACATAAGACGACAAAATCAACAACACACGAGGACTTTTGGGATAGGCAACACACTCCTGAAACTAATATATCTATAAGTGCAGATTCCCATAATGATGCAGATAGTAGTACTGTTAACTCTCTATATAACTCTTTCATCAAACAATTGAATCTAAGGAACAGGCATAGCCAAAGAAAAATAACAAACAATACTAACAATAAAAGACAGACTACTAACTTACCATGGGTCACAGCTGAACTCCTTACACGTATAAAACAACGAGACACTCGGCATGCAAAGCTCAAAAATCCCCTTCACAGAAATAATAATGATATGAACCAAGAATACTGTAGATGCCGGAATAATGTAACAAACTTAAAAAGAAGACTAAAGTCAAATTACTACTCAGAAAAATTCAGA